>CAWUFW010006483.1:0-600000 GCA_963921515.1 Calotriton arnoldi
AACTTGTTGAAAACAATCGTTGGAGCTCTTCTCCCTGGGCAGCCGCTGATTTCTTCACCATGGGCCAAAGCGGGTGTCACTACACTAATACAGGGCTGATCCCCTCCCCTTGCCACATTGGCTCTCCGTTTCACTAACCCAGGGCGGTAGCTCAACCAGTCTTTTTCAAAACTGCAGATCCTTTCCTCGGTCTCAATTGATATCTGGATACTCCAGTGATCGTGTGGTCCGGGAAGACTTCCGCAGATTCGTCAGGTGAGATAGCTTGGCCTTTCTCCGTCTCCAGAATCTCTCGATGGTCGGTCAACACAGCAGGTTCCACCAAGGCAGGCGACACGCGTTTGCATTGTGTGCTGTGGATCCAATTCTTTCTGTTTGTCACTCGAACTGCTGTCCTTGTCGCAAGGAGCACCTGCTCTGGTCCTCGCCACCTTGGCTCCAAGCTGTTCGATCTGTCGAAGACCTTGACCATTACATGGTCACCAGGACGGAGTTCGTGGGCCTCACCTGTAGATCTGTCAGGAAGAGCTTCTCGAACCTGTTGATGAATAGAAATCAAACTGTCAGTTAACTGTGCCAAATAATCATTCATCAGAACACAAGGAACATCATGTATGGGGCGTGGCTTAGGAATTCCCCAAATGTTCATCGGTCTCCCAAACACCACCTCATAGGGGGTAAGACCTGATCGTGAATGTGGCACCGATCTTATGGATAGTAATGCCAAAGGTAGTGCATCTGGCCACTTTAGGGACGTGGAAGCCAGTATTTTCGCCAACTTTGATTTTAAAGTAGCGTTATACCTTTCCACCAATCCTGCTGATTGCGGGTGGAAAACTGTATGGAATTTCTGTTTGATCCCTAATCCTTTCAGGACATGCTCAACAACTTGCCCAATAAAATGAGGTCCATTGTCACTCCACAAAAGTTTGCAAACACCGTATCTAGGGAAAAACTCCTTTAGAAGCACCTTTGCTGTGGTGAGAGCAGTATTATCCTTCGTAGGGTATGCCTCTATCCATTTGCTAAAGGCACATACCACCACTAGGACATATTTCAGATTATTGCAGCGTTCGAGTTGGATGTAATCCATCTGCAAAACTTCAAAATGTGCGGTTGGTGTAGCAAACCCTCCTGTAGGAGTTCGTGTCCCTTTTCCAGGATTATACTGCCAACAGATCAAACAGAACTGTACTACCATTTTGGCTGTGCTAGCAATTTCAGGATGCTCCCAAACTTGTGTAAGCAATTTAGTTATTGCTAGAGCTCCAACATGTGCCAGCCCATGTGCCATTTGAACCATAGGTTGTAAATAGGCCGCAGGCAATTTCCACTTATTCATTTCTTTGTTACGCCAACAACCCTCATCATCTAATATTCCTTCTTTAGACCATTGCTCAAGCTCTTCCACAGAAGCAGATCTCTGTATATCCAATACTTCCTCTCTAGCATCATGCCAACGCTCAGCTTGTGATTTCACTACGTACATGGGTGTAGTGCTTCGCTGCATCGCAGTCTAACGGGCTACGCGGTCTGCAAAGGCATTGCCTTGTCCTATTTTGTCAGTCACTTTCTTGTGTGCGCTACACTTCATAATAGCAACTCTCTTTGGGTATGTAAGTGCAGTCAAGAGATTATGCACTAACTCTCCGCGCATTATCTGCATCCCATGGGATGTAAGAAAGCCTCTTTCCTTCCAGAGTAGGCCAAAATCATGAACCACTCCAAAAGCATAGCGGCTATCTGTGTAAATGTTCACCCACAAGTCAGTGCTAAGCTCACATGCTCGTGTCAAAGCTATTAGTTCAGCAGCTTGAGCCGACTTCTGAGGTATGCGAGCTGTTTCCACTATTGTCTCAAGCGTGGTAATTGCATAAGCAGCTGAAGTCGTGCCATCTGGTAACTTCAGACAGGACCCATCAACCCACAGTTCCCCATCTACATCTGGAAGGGGCGTATCTTGCAAATCGATGCGACCCTTTGTCTGTTCCTCAGTAACGAATATACAATCGTGAGGCTCCTTTGACTGAGACTGAGTCGCAGGATATGGCAACAAAGTGGCGGGGTTCAGTGTCGCACATCTCTTCAAGGTAATATGAGGTGCTAGCAGTGTCAATTCGTATCCTGTCAAACGAGCACTAGTTAAGTGCTGAGTCTTAGTCTGATTCAAAAGGGCATCTACTGCATGGGGTACTAGCACCAACAGTTTGTGTGACAAAACTATCCCTTCACTCTGACGTATGGACACAGCCGTCGCTGCAACTGAACGGAAGCACCCAGGTAATGCACGAGCAACAGGGTCAAGAACTGCAGAAAGGTATGCGCAAGGACGCTGTTTGTCCCCGTGTGTCTGTACTAAAACTGACAATGCACATCCTTCTTTCTCATGTACATAGAGTGTAAAAGCCTTCGTGTAATCTGGTGTGCCTAACACTGGTGCAGAGTATATATAACAAACAAGGGAACCCAAATAGAATAGGTCAGGGACCTTGGGAGCTAGATTAGTATAAAGGACAGTGGTCCCTGAGTAAAGAAAAATACATTAAGCAATAAATATAGTCTCAATCAGTACTATATCTTGATGCATGTCCAGCCGGACAGAGGCAAGTTTAATATACACAATAGTTTGAATAAAAATTGAGGAAATGTGAGAAAAATAACAGTGGGATACAAGCCTGTATCCAAAATCTCACAGATCAAAACACACAAACAACATAGAAAAGCTCAGGCAATTTACATGTGTTTCACTGAATATACATGGATAATGAAACAATAATCATAAAAGGTCACCTTTACACATGTTATAAATTAACATTCAGTGTATAAGGTTGACAACTGTGTCGACGACGTTTCGATCCTTTACAGTGAGATATAGGATCATCTTCAGGACTATGAATTAAAGTGCCTGAGAGCATATGCCTGTAAATTATTATATTAACGAAACATTAGAAATAAAGAGAGAAAGGGAGAGAAAGAAATAAGGAATAATGAGTCACGGATAAAGTTTGCATTTAATTTCAATAATGAAACTCAGTGAGATGCCGAGGATCTATTTTACGCGTGAAAAGACCTAGAGACCAAACACTAACAGTGATGCAGTGCGAAATCACGGTACAACATGCAAAAAAGTAGAGCCCGAAAAACAACATTATGCCTTTACGACGACGTGCCTAATGAAGAAGAATAGAATATCAACAGGTGCTATGACCTATTGAAATTAAATGCAAACTTTATCCGTGACTCATTATTCCTTATTTCTTTCTCTCCTTTCTCTCTTTATTTCTAATGTTTCGTTAATATAATAATTTACAGGCATATGCTCTCAGGCACTTTAATTCATAGTCCTGAAGATGATCCTATATCTCACTGTAAAGGATCGAAACGTCGTCGATCACAGTTGTCAACCTTATACACTGAATGTTAATTTATAACATGTGTAAAGGTGACCTTTTATGATTATTGTTTCATTATCCATGTATATTCAGTGAAACACATGTAAATTGCCTGAGCTTTTCTATGTTGTTTGTGTGTTTTGATCTGTGAGATTTTGGATACAGGCTTGTATCCCACTGTTATTTTTCTCACATTTCCTCAATTTTTATTCAAACTATTGTGTATATTAAACTTGCCTCTGTCCGGCTGGACATGCATCAAGATATAGTACTGATTGAGACTATATTTATTGCTTAACACTGGTGCAGAGCAAAGAGCTTGTCTCAACTGACAAAAAGCATTTTGACATTCATCTGTCCATGGAAGGGGGATCGGAGTGTTTTTAGTCAAAAGTGCTAGCAAGGGTTTAACAATGTGTGAAAAACCCAATATCCATTGCCTGCAAAACGAAGTCAGACCAATGAATGCACGGACATCTTTCTGCGTGGAAGGTACTGGGGTGTCTAAAATTGCTTGAATGCGATCTGGTGTCAGTGCACGGCCCTCCTTAGACAGAAGGTGTCCTAAATAGGTCACCTTCGGTCTACAATATTGCAATTTCTTCCGTGATACTTTATGGTGGTGTGTAGCAAGAAAAGAAAGCAAAGACAAAGTGCATTTCTCACACTGCTCAGGTGTATCAGCTGCCAACAAGATGTCATCGACATATTGTATGAGAGCCACTCCTTTAGACAAAGTAAAGGAATCAAGCTGTCTTTTTAATGCTTGACTGTAAATACTAGGACTCTCAGTATAGCCGTGAGGAACTCTACAAAATCTGTATGATCTATTATTCAAAGTGAAACCGAACAAATATCGGCTATCAGGATGAATAGGAATCGAGAAGAAAGCATTCTTCAGATCAATTACAGAAAATGTAGTTGCTGTTGGAGGGACCAAGGTAAGCAATGTCGTTATGTCAGATACTACAGGGTACTGTGGTACTACAATCTTGTTAACTTCTCTCAAATCGATGATAAATCTATAGATTCTAGTGTCAGTATCTTTTTTCAAAATGGGAAGAATCGGACTATTGCAGACATTGTAAGGAACTTCTTCCACAACCCCCACCTTAATTAAATCATGTACAATACGTGTGAGTGCTTCTTCTCCTTCTCGAGAAATTTTATACTGAGGCAGTCTTGGCAATAAAGCGCCCTCCTTAACACTAATATGTACTGGTGGAATAACCATTTGTCCTACATCAGTGTCCGAAGTAGCCCACAAAGTACTAGGGAGTGAGGCTAGTGCAATGTCCTCTTTAATAATACAAGATCTCTCAATCACAGGGTAGTTGTCATTCAAAATAACCCGTACTCCTTCCGGAGAACACCGTATCGTAGCCCTAAAATATTTAAGCATATCAAGACCCACAATATTGTCTGGTGTGTTTGGAGAAAGCAAAAACGGACATGGAGCAGTAAACTTATCAACATCAAATGCAAGTGGTTGTGACAATGGGCTAAGGGAAGGTGTTCCATCGAAACCTATCGATGTAATGGTTAAGCCAGACAGGGGAGCCATTGGAACCAATTGTTTAGACAAGGCGCTACGAGTAGCTCCTGTATCAACCAGAAACTGATCAGTAGAACCCAAAACATGTGCTGTAACATAGGGACCCCTTTGATCTACTGGAACTTCAACTGATTCCTTACCCCATCCTAGGCAATCCTATGCATAAGCAGAGTCTTGAAAATCAGAGGGCACATAGTCAGACATTTGATATTGGTTCCTTCTATCAAAAGTGTTAAACCCATCCTGCCCACGTATATTAGCATCAAACCGAGCACGATCATTCGCGCTTCCTCTAGGCCCTTGATATCCTGAACGATTTCTCATTTGTCCCCGACCACGTAGATTCTGCTGAGCACGCAGCACTGGACAATCAGAAAGCCAATGTCCAAATTTTTTGCAGTACGCACACTGATCAACAGACAAATTCGAACGGGCAGAGGAAGGAAAGGACGAACCATAAGATCCACGTCCACCTCTATCATTACCTCTAGAAGGCGGACCATAAGCTTGAGCCAACATAACCTTTGTTTTCAACTCCTTAGACTTTTTGTCCTCATTACCTTTGGTTTCTAATTCTTGCCGCTCATAATACTGGGCCATAGTTAAAAGAGAAACCGGAGAAGATGTAGTCCATGAACTCTCACTGGCCTTTAAGCGACTAGCTATTCCTGGCAAAAGGTTTGCGACATATTTATCGACAAACAGATGCCTACCCGTGTCATCTGTCAATGACTGGCCACTAAAATCGTGAAATGCTTCTTCAAAGCGTGTGAAGAAGTCAGAAACTGATTCATCTACCTTTTGCTTGCAAGACGCTAGCACTGTCCAATCTATCTTTTTAGGGGGAATGATCGTCTTTAACTTAACTAATATAGCTGCCGGAAGATTTAAAATTAACTGACACGGTTTCTGTGCAGGTTCTCTATCTTCATCTAACCGCTCTAAATCTTTCCACAATGCTCCAAATGTCGCATTATCATCTATTTTGCGCACAGTTCTCCACATATCAGGTGGTAATATTAATCCAAAAAACAAATCAATATCCGACAAAGTCATAGTACAAGAGCTGATTGCACCCTCAACTTCCTCATAAAAGGCTGCTGGATTCTTTCGCGGGTCAGGCAATGCATTTTTAAGGGCCATAACATCTGCTCTATTCCAAGGAGTGTAAACCCAATTATAAATAAAGTACCCTTTCGCATTAAGAGAAGTCTTATCATCCTCTGTACCCGTTCCTTTAGGAGGAACATATAAAGGCACGGCTTCCCGCATGGGTTTCACATGAATTACAACATTCTTATCTGTTTCAGGAGTAGAAGTTCGTGCCATGCTGATCTGAGATGCTAGTGCAGCTGTTTCTGCTGCTTTTTTCTCCTCTCGCAAACGGGCTGCTTCAACACACAGTTTAACCAAGCGTCTGATCGTGTCAGCCACCTGGGAGAAGACAAAAAGACCGTCACGTAATTGTTTACAATCAGCTGCTACATCATCGGGCTCCACTTCTACCGAATACTTCCTAAATTGTTCAATAACCTCTGCAGCAAATGTATCGGTAAAATATATTTGCTCCCTTTCCTGCCATCCTTTTATACTATCTAAAAGTTCAGAAGCAGTGGTAGTACTACGAACGGCTTTACGCGCAGTAGATCTGATGTCAGATGCACGCTCAGCAGATAGCATGGAGCGAGTTTCTCGAGCTTTGTCCTGGTCTGAAAAAGAGTCCTCATCTGACTCATGAGGAGCGGAAGAAAAAATATACGGAGGTGGAGAACGATCTAATAACAAGAAATCATCTTGCGGTTTATTAAGGATAGGATAAAGGGGCTGCCTAACAGCGTATTGGCCAGTTACCTGTAAATGGCGTTCCCTATCTTCCCTCTCTTTAATTTCTTTCATCTCCTTGTTTTTTAACTCTAATGCTTTCGCATAAATGGTCTTTCGCTGTTCTTTGTCAATCAAGGCTTGCTCACGCTTCATTCGCTCACGCACTTCTTTCTCCCACATTCGCACACAATCAAACATATCTTGCCTAGTCTTTCGTTTAAACATACATTGTTCCACATACTGAATTTTTCGCAAATCAAATGACCCATACATAGGCCAACGCAACTCAGGATCTTTACTAGTATATTTGTTCCATAACGTGCAGTACATTATAGAAGCAATACCATACTTAATATACATATCCCTATTAGGCGTCCCCTCCGGGGGGCTGGTTGTAGCTTCGTCAAGTCTCAAATTGGTACCACTACAAAAGCAACACATCCTACGAAGTGTGCTGAAAACAGGCATGCCAAAAAATAGTGCAAAATATGCAGTATTATAATCAAAGTAGCGCTTAAGGTACTCTTCGTACGTTGCGCTGTTCAAACAATTTTAAATAGAGAAAATTCTCCTCATTACCTGCCTATATGTATTGCAATGCATATATAATTTACAAAACAAATTCCAAAATTGGGCAATCATACAAACAAAGCCACAGTAAGTGTTACTAAAACTACCTTACCAATCAAAGGCATCAAACCAAGAGCAAGTGCCGCAAAACGGCTCTTACCAATCAAATGGTGTCCAGGTTCCAACTGCCAAGTTCTCAAATCGACCAAATGGTCACTGCACGGCGAATCAACAGAAGAGACCTCAGTCGAGGACCGGCGCCGCCGGGATGGTCAGATCAGAAAGAAAGGAAAAACGCCGTGGGTGCCAAGACTCTGGTCTCCTCAGGCAGCGATCGCGTACAAGAGCGAGATTCCAATCCTTCGTCTCGACCAGTCCTTCGGGCATCCGAGTCGCCGATGAGCCCCGCGTTGGAAGCGCCAATTTGTAGTAGTGAGCCTCAGCAAGGCCTACCAGTGCTTAGGGGTTCACCCTTCTCTGCACAGAGTCCTCAGACACTTAGGAAGAAGTTGGCATAGAAACTGGAATAAGAAAGACAGAGTTTATTAAACCTCATGAGGTGGAGCTACGTCTACACACCACCCTTCGGTAATGCATGAAGTAGCACACTGAATGGAAGGACCATGGTCCTTTTATACCCACACAGGGGCTCAAATGGAGGCGGTACAAACACAAATGCTGGTTTTAGGTACATATAAGGTCATACAGAAAATGCACAGTGGAGCTAACAGTTTCTACTTCTAGTAGACACATCCTGACATTTATAAACTCGGAACAGCTGCAAGATCAACTGAGCATGTGCAAAGCAAAAAGAACTAAATATAACTTGTCTCTAGGCAGATTTCAAGAGCAGTTAACAGGAAGGTAGGACAGAGCACATGGTAGCACATGGCAGCCAAAATGGCTGCCAGAAATACAAAATGGATTCCACAAAGCGGACAATTTAGCCTCTGAATACAGGCTGTCTTCAGCCAATGCTTAACTTAAGTGCTGCCAAATTACAACAGTGGTGGTGGTGTCCATGGCCCCAGGTTGGTCCAGGGTCCCTGTGCTGGTGTTCCTCCTTGTTCTGTCCATGTCGGCAGGGATGGTATTCGTGGTGACAGTCGTTGGAGGGGTGGGTGCAGGGGGTGCAGCTGGTGGTCCTGCTGGTGCTGCAGCTGGTGGTCCTGCTGGTGCTGCATGTTGACTTGCACCGGATGTGCCAGGTTGTTCTTCATCGTCCGAGGAGGACAGAGGCTGTACGACACCAGTGAGCTCGGCATCCTCTTGAGCCTGGGACTGGGACTCCTCAGCGTCTGCTGCTGTGTCCCCATCATTCATCACCTGTTTTTGGGAGACACAAACAATGTATGTTATGTTTCTGCAGGCATCAATGGTTGACACACATGACAGTTGTGACTGTGCCTCTGGGTGCGGGCCTGTACATTGCATTGTCCTAAGTCGTCACAGTCAGGGGTTGATATTGGTGTGGCACATTGTCCTGCATTATTTGGGCATTTCTATGTATTTTCTGGGGTGTGAACATGGTCTGCATTGGTTGTGTTTGGTTGACAGCCGGCCCTCCTTCCCACCCACCCAGCCAGTCAGTTATCCCACCATGGAACGTGCTTGCGTTGCAGGGAGTGTAAGTTGTCTCTCAGGATGTCAGTCAGTGGTGTCCTGCTGTTTGTTGGTGCACAGTTGCCAGCAGGGCCTTGTGCTCCCCACAGCAGTAGCCAGTGTCAGCCATCTTGTGAGTCCTTCTCCACTCCCTGTGATGTGAGCATGGTTCAGGGTGGTGTTGATGGGACAGTTGTGGGGGTGAGCTATGTCTGTGACTACGACTCCCATCATGCCATTGCCTCCACCCCACTTGCCAGCATTCCCATACTTACTTGCTTTTGTGTGGAGTTCAGTGTGTGTGGGTGTGAGAGCAATGGCAAGATGGCTGACAGTGGTGTCCTGCTGTTGGTTGGTGTGCAGTACCCAGCATGCCCTTGTGCTCCCCACGACACAGCAACAGTGTCAGACATCTTTGATGGGCCTTTCCACTCTCTGTGGGATGTGCATGCGTGAGTGTGTGCTTGCTGGGCCATGTGGTGGGGGATGTAGAGCTGTGACTACGACTCCCATCATGCTATTGCCTCCTCCCCCTTCCCAGCATGCCCATGCTTCCTTCCTTTTGACTCTGCTTCCCTGTGGGGTGGGCTGGCTGTGCTGACAGGATGGCTGGGAGTGTTGTCCTGGCAGTTGTTTGGCTAGACGTCCCAAGAGTGTCCCTGTGCTTCACACAACATAACCCAGGGTGGTGGTTCTTTGTGGGATCTTGTGTTAGGATGGGGGGCATTGCATTCTACCAGGTGGGTTCTGTGGAGTTTGTGTTGGGGGTGTGTGAGGGGAGGTGCTTGTGACTATGGTCAGTGCTGCAAGTCCCCCTTCCCACCCAGCTAGCCAGATATCCCACCATGGAACGTGCTTGCATTGCAGGGAGTGTAAGTTGTCTCTCAGGATGTCAGTCAGTGGTGTCCTGCTGTTTGTTGGTGCACAGTTGCCAGCAGGGCCTTGTGCTCCCCACAGCAGTAGCCAGTGTCAGCCATCTTGTGAGTCCTTCTCCACTCCCTGTGATGTGAGCATGGTTCAGGGTAGTGTTGATGGGACAGTTGTGGGGGTGAGCTGTGTCTGTGACTACGACTCCCATCATGCTATTGCCTCCTCCCCCTTCCCAGCATGCCCATGCTTCCTTCCTTTTGACTCTGCTTCCCTGTGGGGTGGGCTGGCTGTGCTGACAGGATGGCTGGGAGTGTTGTCCTGGCAGTTGTTTGGCTAGAGGTCCCAAGAGTGTCCCTGTGCTTCACACAACATAACCCAGGGTGGTGGTTCTTTGTGGGATCTTGTGTTAGGATGGGGGCATTGCATTCTACCAGGTGGGTTCTGTGGAGTTTGTGTTGGGGGGTGTGTGAGGGGAGGTGCTTGTGACTATGGTCAGTGCTGCAAGTCCCCCTTCCCACCCAGCTAGCCAGATATCACACCATGGAACGTGCTTGCATTGCAGGGAGTGTAAGTTGTCTCTCAGGATGTCAGTCAGTGGTGTCCTGCTGTTTGTTGGTGCACAGTTGCCAGTAGGGCCTTGTGCTCCCCACAGCAGTAGCCAGTGTCAGCCATCTTGTGAGTCCTTCTCCACTCCCTGTGATGTGAGCATGGTTCAGGGTGGTGTTGATGGGACAGTTGTGGGGGTGAGCTATGTCTGTGACTACGACTCCCATCATGCTATTGCCTCCTCCCCCCTTCCCAGCATGCCCATGCTTCCTTCCTTCCTTTTGACTCTGCTTCCCTGTGGGGTGGGCTGGCTGTGCTGACAGGATGGCTGGGAGTGTTGTCCTGGCAGTTGTTTGGCTAGAAGTCCCAAGAGTGTCCCTGTGCTTCACACAACATAACCCAGGGTGGTGGTTCTTTGTGGGATCTTGTGTTAGGATGGGGGGCATTGCATTCTACCAGGTGGGTTCTGTGGAGTTTGTGTTGGGGGTGTGTGAGGGGAGGTGCTTGTGACTATGGTCAGTGCTGCAAGTCCCCCTTCCCACCCAGCTAGCCAGATATCCCACCATGGAACGTGCTTGCATTGCAGGGAGTGTAAGTTGTCTCTCAGGATGTCAGTCAGTGGTGTCCTGCTGTTTGTTGGTGCACAGTTGCCAGCAGGGCCTTGTGCTCCCCACAGCAGTAGCCAGTGTCAGCCATCTTGTGAGTCCTTCTCCACTCCCTGTGATGTGAGCATGGTTCAGGGTGGTGTTGATGGGACAGTTGTGGGGGTGAGCTATGTCTGTGACTACGACTCCCATCATGCTATTGCCTCCTCCCCCTTCCCAGCATGCCCATGCTTCCTTCCTTTTGACTCTGCTTCCCTGTGGGGTGGGCTGGCTGTGCTGACAGGATGGCTGGGAGTGTTGTCCTGGCAGTTGTTTGGCTAGAGGTCCCAAGAGTGTCCCTGTGCTTCACACAACATAACCCAGGGTGGTGGTTCTTTGTGGGATCTTGTGTTAGGATGGGGGCATTGCATTCTACCAGGTGGGTTCTGTGGAGTTTGTGTTGGGGGGTGTGTGAGGGGAGGTGCTTGTGACTATGGTCAGTGCTGCAAGTCCCCCTTCCCACCCAGCTAGCCAGATATCCCACCATGGAACGTGCTTGCATTGCAGGGAGTGTAAGTTGTCTCTCAGGATGTCAGTCAGTGGTGTCCTGCTGTTTGTTGGTGCACAGTTGCCAGCAGGGCCTTGTGCTCCCCACAGCAGTAGCCAGTGTCAGCCATCTTGTGAGTCCTTCTCCACTCCCTGTGATGTGAGCATGGTTCAGGGTGGTGTTGATGGGACAGTTGTGGGGGTGAGCTATGTCTGTGACTACGACTCCCATCATGCTATTGCCTCCTCCCCCTTCCCAGCATGCCCATGCTTCCTTCCTTTTGACTCTGCTTCCCTGTGGGGTGGGCTGGCTGTGCTGACAGGATGGCTGGGAGTGTTGTCCTGGCAGTTGTTTGGCTAGAAGTCCCAAGAGTGTCCCTGTGCTTCACACAACATAACCCAGGGTGGTGGTTCTTTGTGGGATCTTGTGTTAGGATGGGGGCATTGCATTCTACCAGGTGGGTTCTGTGGAGTTTGTGTTGGGGGTGTGTGAGGGAGGTGCTTGTGACTATGGTCAGTGCTGCAAGTCCCCCTTCCCACCCAGCTAGCCAGATATCCCACCATGGAATGTGCTTGCATTGCAGGGAGTGTAAGTTGTCTCTCAGGATGTCAGTCAGTGGTGTCCTGCTGTTTGTTGGTGCACAGTTGCCAGCAGGGCCCTGTGCTCCCCACAGCAGTAGCCAGTGTCAGCCATCTTGTGAGTCCTTCTCCACTCCCTGTGATGTGAGCATGGTTCAGGGTGGTGTTGATGGGACAGTTGTGGGGGTGAGCTATGTCTGTGACTACGACTCCCATCATGCTATTGCCTCCTCCCCCTTCCCAGCATGCCCATGCTTCCTTCCTTTTGACTCTGCTTCCCTGTGGGGTGGGCTGGCTGTGCTGACAGGATGGCTGGGAGTGTTGTCCTGGCAGTTGTTTGGCTAGAGGTCCCAAGAGTGTCCCTGTGCTTCACACAACATAACCCAGGGTGGTGGTTCTTTGTGGGATCTTGTGTTAGGATGGGGGCATTGCATTCTACCAGGTGGGTTCTGTGGAGTTTGTGTTGGGGGGTGTGTGAGGGGAGGTGCTTGTGACTATGGTCAGTGCTGCAAGTCCCCCTTCCCACCCAGCTAGCCAGATATCCCACCATGGAACGTGCTTGCATTGCAGGGAGTGTAAGTTGTCTCTCAGGATGTCAGTCAGTGGTGTCCTGCTGTTTATTGGTGCACAGTTGCCAGCAGGGCCTTGTGCTCCCCACAGCAGTAGCCAGTGTCAGCCATCTTGTGAGTCCTTCTCCACTTCCTGTGATGTGAGCATGGTTCATGGTGGTGTTGATGGGACAGTTGTGGGGGGGCAATATGTGTGACTGCGACTCCCATGATGCTATTGGCTACACTGACTTGGCCAGCATACACAGAATTCCTTCCTTTGAGTGGTCTTCACTGTGTGTTGGTGTTGTTGTGGTGGCTACATGTGTGGATGTGTTTGTTAGTTCTATTTGTGCCACTGCCTAGCTGTAGTTGTAGTTGTGTTTGTACATGTGTTGGCACAGTTGGATGTGACTTTTTTGATGGCATGTGTTGTGTTTATCTGACTGACATACACATTTTGGGATGATTCTGTTCTGGTTGCTGTGTAATTGCTATGAGTGCATGGTTTGACTCTCCCCTTGACAGTGATGTGTGTGTTTTGTGGCAGTATATTGTGTACATTTGTTGTGTACTCACCAGGCTCTGGGATGTCCTCTAGTCCATATACGCTCACTGGCGGAAGGATGGCCCGCACCTTCTCCTCCCAGGGCCTGAGGTATATTGGCTTGGCAGGAGGGCCACTGCCGGTGTATTGGCTGTTGATGTAGTCTTTCTTCAGCATGTCCCGTACCCTCCTGCGCACGTCATACCACCTGTTCTGGATGTCGGTCTTTGTGCGCCGACATGGTGATTGTGCGTTCACCCTGTTGATGATCCTCTCCCACATCTTGGTTTTCTGCGACATGGGGGTCTGTTGGACCAGTGTGCCAAACAGCTGTGGCTCTACCCTGAGGATCTCGTCTACCATGACTTCCAATTCACTATCTAGGAACTTGGGATTCTTCTTGGGGGCATGGTGATGGGTGGTGATGGTGGGTGATGTGTGTGTTGGTGTGCAGGTGAGGGTGTGTGAGTGTGTGTTTTGCTGGGTGTATGTGAGGTAGGTATTTGTTGGTGTGCTGATGGTGTGTGGCTTGTGTGAGGGATGAGCTGTGGGTGTGTGGTTGCTTTCTCTTGGGTGCTGGCAGTGGAATGGCATTTGCAAAGGCTCATGGTTGTGATTTGTGTCCTTTATATAGGTGGAGTTGTGGGTGTGTCTTTGTTCTCTGTCCCCACCCCCCAGTATTTATTGGCTTGGTAATTGCTTGTTTGGCCTTTTTTGGGTGATTTTTCCTTTGTGCTGTTTGTGTATGTTGGAAACGTTCTTGTGACCGAGTCGGACCCTGCATTAGTCTCGTACGGTGTTCTCCGTTTCGTTCACGCTGTGTTTGTGCAGTTTTCTATGCTGCGTACGCGTCGGTCGCGGTGTTTTGTGTTGCTTCGGCTCGGTTTTGTATGCGTGTCGGTCGTACGGCTTGTCCTCTGTCCGACTCGCTCGTGGTTTTCGCGCCTTGCATCGTACTTTGCGGTTTGGAGTTCGCGTGTACGTTTCGGGTCGGATTTGTTCCGGGTGTGTGTCGGTCGGTTGGATTCGCGTGTTTTTCCGGCCGGATTGCTGTTTTCCGTGCGGCTCGGTCGGTCGACTTGGTTTCGGTACGTGTCGGTCGGATTTTTCGCGCCTTGCATCGTACTTGGCGTGTCGTGCGCCACGGGTACGTGTCGGTCGGTATTATTTCCGGATCCGAGTCGGTCGGTGCTTTTTCCGGCCCGAATCGGAATCGACCCCATAGTCCCCTCCAACCATAATGACAACCAGTCCTGTAAATGTCCTAGAGAACAGATTCCAAAAGCATGTCCTCAAAGCCCTTTTATTGCACTATAGAATGTGAAAACCAAATGATCATCCAAATAATTATCTTGTATCAGACGTTAAAGAAGGAGTTCATAATTTAAATAATGCATATAAGCTAACTGAGAATTGAGTTGGTCCAGATGGAGTATAAACAAGACCAATCACAAAAAGTAAATTCTAAGCAAAACTATTTGGTATTAATGAAAACTGTGATTAATTCTAAGTATGTCTGAGTCTAAGTTAACAGTCAGAAAGATAGTTTTAAAAAAAAGTTAAAGAAGGTTGACGAGTGCATCTTGACACAGTACCTATGGAACTACCAACTGCCAGCATTTTAGCAAAGTCGTTGTGAAAGCAGCAATCAATATACAAATATATGAAAGAAATTATTCAAGACAAATTATTGTCTTTGTTATAGACATGTTTTCTAAAATATTTAGAATGGCAAAAACATATTTTGCATTGAATGTTGTTATGGAAATAAAAAGAACAAACAAGATAGATGCAACTATTTGACTTACTAAACCCGTATCTGTTATGAAAATGAGTTTCAGTAACTAAATTGAACCTTAGAACAAGAAGATTTCACATTCACCTTCAGCACCTCTGAGCAAAGTACTTTACTGTTTTTCAAATGTTTATAATGTGAATATGCACAAACCAAGGGACATATTTACTATTATTTCATGCAACGCAGCGCAGCAAGAGAACTTGCTGCACTGCGTTGCATGAAAGGGACAGCAGAAATACTCTATATTTGCAAAGACGATAGCTGTTTGTTTGTGCCCACCCGCTGCCGCCGTAACGCCAGCAACTGCATTCTTGAAGGACCCCTGGTGGGACGAGGGTCCTAGGGGCTACGCCGCTTTTCCAGCCATACCTGCACCTTCCTTTACACTCAGGGGAGGACTGCAACCCCCAGAGTGCACCGCTTCATTCCGCAGCTGCCGCGAGTGAGGGGGAGGCGTGGCCAACGCGCTTATAGTGCAGTCTCTCCCACCGCGGCGTGGGACGCGCGCGGGACGCAGCCCGGACGAAGCCCGGACCAAGGGCGGGTCCATCTGAGCCCGTCCGAGCCAGGAGGAGGCAGGGCTGGGCCACCCCCCTTTGCTGTGCAAGACACCCTAAACATTGGACAAACTTTAAGGTCATTTTATTGATATATCTTTCTTCTTTCTTTTTTCTTTTTATACTTTTATTTCGATTATTAAATCACAAAAGACAGAATATTACAGTATTAAAAATATATAAAAAAGATAATTCATCTCTTAGCATTTTTCCCAGTTAGCATTAACCAATAAGATCAACAGTAATCATAGTTCTTCATAAAATCGTCAATAAATATGTATCCATTATTAAAACTCTTAATTGTACATAGTCAATACTAAAATTAATTATTAAAATACAGCATGGCGTTCAACAATTATCATATCACATAGGCTAAAACCAGGATACCACCATTTGTGCATAGACCTTGTTTTAGCAGAGAAGAGAAAAAAGAAAAAAAAAAAATGTAGACTAATATATGGTCCCTCATTGCAGTAAAGGTTACTCTACCCCCATTTTCTTAGCTCGAAGGGCCCAAACCCAGCTCAAAAATTTTGCCATGCCAATTACAATAAGGTCCATGGTATCTGACCTAAGAATCCTTAGAGCTTCCTTTGCGGTCCTTATGCCCAAGACCTTACAAACAGGTTTGAGCCATTTTGTCCTTGGAAGATAGTAAGCTGGGCAGACAAATAAAATATGGGCTATGGTCTCAACATGGTCATGGCAGAAAATACATTTATCACATGCTGATGTGAGCCATCTGCTTGTAAACGCTCTTACTGGTAGGGAACCTACTCTAAACTGGTGATAAAGTTTCCGATCGAGTGGCCTAGAAATGAGGTCCCAGTAGCCTTCCAATTTAGCCTCGTCTTTTACTTCTAGGAATTCTCTAGACAGTGTCGGCCTTGTAATAGAAGAGAACTTCTTACTTTTAACCATATCCCAGTAAGCTGCCTTGTAGGTCTTCTTAAGGGGAAATACCGCAACGTCTGGGTCCTCCCACAGGATGCTCATCCCCATGTCGGACAACATGATTTTAATATTTTTCAACCATGGGATCTCGTGTAGGTGACCCAGCCTCCTTACTTCTAATAAGGCCTTGGCGTATAGGGCAAGCTCCGGGGTGGTCCAAAGTCACCTCCAGAATGCCAGTGGTCTGAAACGTGCAGCATCCACGATGTTATGGCAGCCCAGATCTAAGAAAAGGGGCAGCAGAGGGGAGGATTTCGGGAGGCCAACCAATGATCTAATAAACTTGTTTTGTGCTAATACAAGGGGAGTTAGATTATCATAGCCCCACAATTCAGCACCATATAATATTGCGGGGCAAATTTTTGAGTTATATATTTGCAAGACGGGGGCTATAGGTTTAGTTTGGGAAAGCCTATGCTCTTTAACCAGAGCACCTCCTAATTGGGCATGTTTTAGGGCCATCATATCAACTTGGGGTTTCCAGCTTAGCTTTCTACTTAATGTGATACCCAAATAGGTGAATACGTCAGTCTGGTCCAAGAGCACATTATTCATGTATACTCTCCCTATGGTGGCTTTTGATTTATGAAGCACCATAAACTTTGTTTTCTCCACATTAACCCTTAGCTCATGATCGCGGCAAAACACCTCAAACCGCGACAGAGCGGCCTGCAACCCCTGTCTTGTTTTGGATATTATCAGGGTGTCGTCCGCGAACATGAGCAAGGGTATTTTCATACCTGCTAATGTTGGTGCGTCAGTGGGGTGGTCATTAAAGTATTGAACCACCCTGTTTATAAATAGAGAAAACAGAGTGGGGGCTAGTACACACCCCCGACGTACCCCCTTGGATACCGGAAACCTCTCTGTAACTTCTCCCGGCTTCCCCCAGCGGACCTGCGCATAAGTTGAGTCGTGTAGTTTTACTAGAATGGCCACCAATTCTGAAGGCATCCCCATTTCCACCAAAGCGCTCCACATTTTCACACGGGGAACAAGGTCAAATGCAGATTTTAAATCCACAAAAGCGGCGTAGATTGTGCCCCCTCCTATGATAACCACCCTCCAGTATATTAGCACAAACCTGAAGACCTGGTCGAGGGTACTTGTGTGTGGCCGAAACCCTGCCTGTAATGGTGTTAGAATATCTGTTTCTACTATCCAGGCCTGGATTCTGCCAAGTACTAGTCTGGCTACGATCTTCTGAGCAGAATCTATCAGGCTGATTGGCCTGTAGTTTCCTGGTTGAGAGCGGTCACCCTTCCTATATATCGGTAAGATTTCGGCACCTACCCAAGTGTCGGGAATCGGGGCACCGCTAGCTATGGCGTTCGCCAGTAACTTTATATAAGGGACCCAGAACTCTTTTTCCTTAATAAACAAGTCTGCGGGTATGCAGTCGAGGCCGGGGGCCCTGCCTCTTGGAATTAGTTTTAGTACAGACTCAACCTCTAGGCTAGTAAAGCACAGGGGTTCACTCGGTAGTGGCCATTGAGGGATCTCCTCATTACAGTTGGAAGACTGGAACTGCGCCTCAAAATATGCGACCCACTGTACTGGGGCGACGTGATTAAAAGGTATCTGCTTCTGTTCGCCACTACCCCATTTGCCTAACTGCCAGAATTGAGTCATATTCCGCCCTCTACATGCCAACAGCAAATCATGCCATCTGTCTTCGTCCCATTCCTTCTTCGCTAACAACTGAACTTTCTTATAATGTGCTCTGGTCTTTCTAATGTTGCCCAAGTCTTTAGATCTAATAGCCCTCGATAACATTTTGTAAGCATTTCTACATGAGCTGTTGTACCATGAGCCTGCCTTCACAGTCCTATTCTTCCTCGGGATACTTTCTTTGATAAAAAATGTTTTTACATTCTTAAATAACTCTTCATGGACATGACAAATAATGAGATTAGCTTCCTCCTGTGAATCACAGTCTATTAGTTTGGTCGTTGAACCCATTACCAAATCCCTTATCTGTTCCATTTCTCCCTCATTGTTTGCAATCCTTGCCCACTGGACTCTCCTCATATCGTTGGTTAATGTGACCTCTTCTGTGCTATACTCAGCTTTCCTGGTGTTTGAATTGCTAAAGCTTTCATCATGTAGTTTTAAAACCAAAGGATTGTGATCACTTTCGGTCCGCTTCAGGACCTCCATATCCAGGACAGATGGCCTAAATTCTACCTTAATAAGAATGTAGTCTATCCGGCTACTTCTTAATCCGTTGTCAAAAGTATTTACACCCTGCCTATCTGACTGCGTCCTCCCATTTGCTGCTCTCATTCCCTTTTCTAGACAAAAGCCCTTCAATTGTAACGCGGCTTCGGTCCATTTTTTAATGGGGCCTAATTCTAGTTGGGGGATGTTCCATTGTAAATCCTCCTCTTCACTAAGTTTTCCGTCCTCCTGGTCCAGGGGCTCAAAGCTACAACTAAAATCTCCTGCTATGATCAGATTGCAAATACCCCGAACATTATCCATATAGCCATCTAGAGCGGTAATCACACCGGAACCCCTACCACCCGGCTGCCCTCGCGAATAAACGTTAATAATCATTATATCAAGACCTTTGGTCGATCGGACTCTTATGGTCATAATATCCGGGCTGTCTATATATATTTCGTCCACCCTTATTCCCTCCTGCTGTCTAACCCAGCAGGTCAACCCACCAATCGGTCTTCCTCTCTGTCCTCCTATAGCTGCCTTTGAGAAATTTAGAAAGCCCGGATGATAGGCTCTATCCAGGGACCAAGTCTCCTGGAATAACCAGACATCAATACCATCAATAAATGATGTCCAGTCAGTGGACGCGGTTTTTGATGATAACCCCGCGAAATTCCAGGAAGCCATTGTCATGTGGGTTTTTAAGGGACTATTACTAGGATTATCTTGGCCACTGGTTAACTCGACATCGTGTGCTGAGTCTGGTTCCCCTAAACCATGGCTGGAAATGCTAGTTATAGTACATGGGCATGCTACTGATCTTTGCGAGGTTACATTCACCATGCCCACAGGACTTATTTTCAATGAGGATGAACAACCCGCATCTGCACTAATAGAACTACAAACATAATTAACCTGGAACACTTCATCCGATTTAGACAGCACAGCGGGGGTGGCGGAACCCAAACTCATGTCGGCCTCCTCTTCACCCATGTGTTCCTTTAAAACTGGCAATGGGGAGATATTAGTTGTTCCCAGTCAATCGACTTCTTCTAAGGTGGTGAGAATTTCAAATCGATTGCTTGTGTGTACTGGAAAGTCATATTGGTTGACTACTCTTCGGGGTCCCCGCCACTCATTGAACCTAGGTATACTCTGCGGTTTATAAAAGAAACCTAGTGGAAGGATTTTTATAGCCTCTCCTTCAATGAAGGAGTACCCAGCCATTTCCAATATGTGTTGAACCAGTGTTGGTGATCTAAAGCTAAGGACCACGCAGTCGCCTGATAGGGACTTGTGCGACTTTCCAATCCAGTCGATTCTACGTACCATTTTAAACTCGGAAAACAGATGGTTTCTTATCCCTGTCCTGTTGCCCAACAGGTGTAGGGCCTTTTTTTTTAACCCCGACCAGTGTTCCCGAGTACCGGGTGGAAGCTTTGGGACGTTAGCAAGTACCACGGTGTATGGAGTGGCCTCGGGTGGAAGGTGCAGGGAAGTGTGAGGGTTCATGTCACTTACTTCATTTAGCTCTATGGGCCTACTCCCAGTGCCACTTTCCCCTTGCTGCAGCTTCAACTTCATAGGTAAACCATTAGTCTGATTGGCAGAGCAGTTGGTCTTAGGACATGTGGCTGTCGAAGTGATGACTGACTTATTGCCCCCATTAACCAGTATTCCCATTTGCGCTATGTCTCGTATCCTCGCCTGTTGATTATCTATCCCACCCTTCTCCTGTACATTGGAGTCAATAGAATTTATTAAGTTCATTTGGTTTGTACCGAAGATACCCTGTTCTATCTTCTTCAGTCTATCATTGACCGAAATCAGTTTTTTAAGTAAAGGGTCGATCATAGCTGAAATTTTTGCTCCTATCAGTGATCATAGCTCATCTAAATCGAGCTGTGAGGATGTATGAACTAGGTGCGCTGTGCTGGTGGCATGGTCTACAGTACAATCGTTGGTGTGTGCTGCAGGGTGGAGGACACCTATTTTACCGGTGGTAGCTACCTTGCGTTTTACAGTTCTGGGGGCTGGTGGGTTTGACTTTACTGGTCCGCGGCCTTTCCTTTTTTTTGGTGGTGGTTCACCACCCATGCCCCTGTTTAGCTTCTTTCCCCTAGTGGTGACCATAGATGTGCTTAGTGGGCTTTTCTGTCCGAGTGCTGTGGTTTGGATTGTTGGTACTGGATCAATATTTGTCGTAAAGGGCTGAGTACTATGTATTTCTACGTCAGTGGAGATTCCTATTGAGTGTTGGGAGGGCTGTGTTATGGAACTACAGCTACCATGTGGGATCGCAGGGTCAAGTGATAGCCTGCGCTCCGTTAATTGGATTTCATGCATCAATGCAGATTCTGCCATGCTTAGAAACGCATCAAGAGTGCCCACAACCCCACCACCCAACTTCCATTTACTCATGTTTGCAGTACTGTGGCCTGTCAGAGTACAGAATTATGACTTATCAACGATGCTCTATCAAAATGTTAAGTATGAAACACAGGCTTACAGTTCAAATGACAATGGTATAGCCCGGCCTGGCCTCCTCTGGGGGAGCCCTGGCCCCCTTTTGAACGCCTCCTGGCGGTCAAAACGCGGTGCGCGGCGTGCGCGCCGCTAAGGATTATGGGGGGTGTAGTCCCCTGTCAGCATCGGCGATTCTCAGCAGTCGGGCATGGATGTAGCCCCAACAGCGGTTCCGTGTGCCCCAGCACAGCAGCAAGTAAGCGTACAAACAAAGTCGCTCCTAGTCTCTGACTGGTGAAGTTACAAATCCTAAACACACTGCAAAACAGCACCTCTGACTGGGGTGAAAGCGAGCAGTGAAGTCATAAATCTCTCGCGTACGGATTGAGACGTCCCTGGCTCCTCTCGAGGTTGCGAAGCCGTTTGCTCGGTTAGAACGGTCCCCTGGCAAACGGGGCGTGCTGGTGTGTCTGCTTGTCTAGAAGGTGGTGTTATATATTGAGGCTCTGGTCATGACTACTAAACGTAAGGCTACAGGTCTTAGGGCTGGGGGGGGAGTAGCGGGAACATTGGATGCGTTTTTATCAAGGGCGGAGTTAGTATTAACGCATGAAATACAGCTCACTGAAAAAAGGCTCTCCTTGGGCACTTATGCAGGGCAAAAAAGATCATCCTTGGGGGCTATAACTTTGGCCAAATCTCCCCTGGGCGCTCCGCAAATCACGGACCACTTAAGTTTGGGTGCACTAGTTGTCAGTCCGGTTGGGGAGCCAGTTGATGGCTTAGCTTTCAAAACGGGGATACTGGAGGTGGACCACCTAGGCACCTTGGAACCTATCCAAAATCCGAGGCTGAGCCTACCTAAGGAATCGCTGGTTATTTTACCTGAGGAGAAAATAGATCTGCCTGTACCCCCTGTTTCAACCCTAGAACATATCTCAAATACGACCTGTGTAGCCCAAGGCGATCCTGCTACTAGATCCAAAAGACTTGCTAGGGAAAGGGAAAGTGTGGCATGTTCTTCTAAATCCAGGTTAGGAGGGAATGGTGAGGGAGGGAATAGTGAGCAACCTGCAAAACGTACAAGGGGAAGCATGGCACTGAGGAACAAGGCCAAAGTTAAGCTTAAACATCAAGCTCTAGGGACACGCGAGAATCACTCCCCGAAATCTAATGGTGGTACGGCTCTTTTTTCAAACACTGACCCCCACACCATGGTGGATCTTGGAAGTGATCCTGACCACTGGAAACACTTGGAGACTTTAATATCTGCTCTCTTAGCGCCATTCTTAAGTAAACTAGGGGCGATTGAAGAAAAATTGTCACATCTTTTAAAATCGAGTAATGACCCAGTTAATCAGGAGGCATGTGGGTGTCAATGTGTGGCACGAGGGGCAGCTAAAGCACCTGTGGCCCCGGTAATGCCAGAAGCCATCGGTCCCGTGGGAGGTAACAATAGGGAATTGGTCCGCAGAGTAGGAAACGAGCTCACTGGTAATGCGAGTCCTGCTATGCCTCGACCATTATGCGTGACATCTGGTCCTGGGGGGAATACCGCACATCTGGCCCTGGGAGGCTTGGGGATAGGTGGTATGGTTAATTGTCCAGCTGATCAGATCCCGCCCCAGCCTGTGGGTCCTTCGAGACCACTATTTATTGATCAGGCCAATTCTTCTATGAGAGCTAGTAATAAACACAGAGATGGTCCCATTGGGCTGAATGTTGTGAATACTAAGTGCTCTGGAGATGTGCTAGATCTGCCCCCGGCTGCATGTCCTTATGTCTTGGTCCTGGCCGGTGTCCCACCGCTTAGACCAGACCAAACTGAATCTTGGACCCAACTGCGCAATAAAACCGTAGACTGGTTATCCAAACATAAAGGTTTTAGGGTACCCATGAGTAACAACATCATCATGGTGCGCAGAGTTCGGTGGGTGGGACGATCACTAAAGAATTTCGAGGGGGACTGTGTGGTTATTAATTTTCGAAATCCTGCGGTTGTTCAGATGATTTTAAGGGCGCAGGATCCGTGCCCTATGATTGCCATCTCCATTTGGGCCTTGCCATTGGGATACTTTTACAAGCCTTCTGTGAGAACTTTGACGTTGACTGCTCCCCCCATTTCTCTGTCTAACAGGTTTCAGGCACTTTCTGGTCTAGATGCTCAAGATTGACTATCTGTTAGCAACGCAGTACCTGTTGTCTTAGACAATTTGGTGGAGATACTGGACGACGTAACACATGTTCCCATGGTTAGTTTATTGAAACTTATTCAGTCCTGTCCCTTGAACCACCAGACCTCATCAGCTGGTATAGTAAAACCCAGTTCTACCTTAACAATAACTGATGGAGGCATAATGAAAGTTTTAACATGGAATATTGCTGGTTTAAGGGCAAAAAAGGGTGACACCAGTTGGGAACTTTTTCTTGCTTCACATCATATCATAGCCCTTCAGGAAACCTGGGAGGCTAATGAAACCTACTATTTGGATGGGTTTATATCTTTTTGAAACTCGCTACACCAGTTAGTATGGGTAGAGCAAGGGGGGTTACTATTGTTGATTAACCTCAAGTTGTCTTATAAAGCAAAGTTGATCGAATCATATTTCATATTTTAGTAGTAGAACTGACAGGGAAGAACCTGCCAACTCTTCTAGTGGTGAATTTTTATAATTCTTTCACTAGAATTGATGAGCTAGAGCACCTTAGAGCTCTCACTGCTTTTTTGGGTAATTATGGTGACAGCACTGAAACACACTATGACACATTAGTCCTGGGAGATTTTAATATTCATGTTTGCCCTACCAACTGTTTAGCAAGGCTGGAGGAGGATTATGGGCCTCAAGGGCTAACCCATTTTGAACATACCTCTTCCGGCACTTTTTTAGAAAGTTTTTTATCAACCCATAACTTGATTTGCCCTGCGCAGTCGGACAGGATAGCCCCCGTACCTACATATGTTGGTCACGGCCGTCACAGTATAATTGATTATATTTTGGTCTCTTCTTCATTGATGTCGACACTAGGCACATTAAGCGTAACAAAAAATTTCCTTAGTGATCACAATCCATTGAAACTGGACCTTAATATATATGCTGTAAATAAAGGAAGGACCATGACCCAACTTACTAACGCTAATATTGCGCCCATAGATCAAGCACGTGGAATGAGGTGGGAAAGGATCACCCCTGATAGCTTTATGGACAGTTTAATCATCAATTGTGCGCAGGAGTTTGGGACTTGCTTAGACCAGGACTCCCAACCACTATCTGTCCTTGATGCCTTTGACCGAATCACAAAGCAGGTCTCTTTGAACTTAACTGTATCATGTAGATCAAGGCTCCCAAAATTTAAAAAATGGTTTGATGAAACCTGTTTGAATACCCATAAGGAACTCATGCAGGAACTCAAACAAAAACCCAGGGTAGCCTTACGGGTTAAGAATGCAAGGAGGGCATATAAATTTGCAGTAGAAAGGCGGAAAAGGCAATTAAGGGAGATGGCGTGGGAGGAGCTTAGCCAGGCCAGTGTGCTGGCCAACAGTTCTAGATTCTGGTCTGTTGTAAACAGTCCATTGTTTGACGATTCACCAAACTCCAGTAAAGATTGTTTAGTTCCAGCTGAGAGGTGGGTGCAACACTTTGGGAAAATGTGACCCCCGGAACTCCCGCAGGGACATCAGTTAGTGACTGTGTATGCCACCCTCTTGTATTTACTATTGATGAAGTCAATAAGGCGATCACATCAACCTTAGGGGGGAAAGCTCCAGGTCCCGACGGAGTACCGGCTGACCTTTATAAGGCAGGTCTTAAGCTATGGGCCAAGGTTTTAACTCATGTTTTTAATGCAGCCTGCCTGTCTGGTTTTCCCCTGTCTTGGGCCAAGGCGGTTATCATACCGATCTTCAAGAAGGGAGCAAGGGACGACCCGGCTTGTTATAGGCCTATTTCACACCTTGACTCCGCGGCCAAAATTATGGGGAAAGTTGTCCTGGCACGCCTAACAGAGTGGCTTGATCAAGCAAGTATAGTTTCCGATCTCCAATATGGTTTTAGGCAGGGGAAAGGTGCGCTGGACCAATGCCTTAATCTCCATTTGGTGATAGGGAAGTATACAGTCGCAAAGCACGGGGACCTCCATCTGGCCTTTACGGATCTAACCTCGGCTTTTGACCTGGTTAACAGATCAAAACTCTGGGTGATCCTTCAAGATATAGGGCTAGATGTTGACTTGATCTCATTTTTGGCAGCCATCCATGAAAACACAACAGCGGCAGTGCGTTTTAATGAAGATGGTAGCCTGACTGATTCATGGGCAGTAAAAGAGGGTCCGGCAGGGGTGCATTTTGGCCCCCTTGCTGTTCACCCTCTACATTAATAAGTTAGGGGATTCTCTGATTTCTTGCTGTAAAGATATCCCTAGAGCCGGCACCAAAATGATTCCCGCATTCTTGTATGCTGACGACGCGGTGTTGGTGGCCAGGACTGCAAGGGGGCTGCAAATGCTTTTAAATTGTTTTATAGATTTTATGGAGTCATTGGACTTAATCACTAATTTTAAAAAGTCACATGCTATGTCCATAGGTTCAAGGAGGGCAATGAAGGTTAAATTCTATTGCAAGGGACTAGAGTTAGCAAAAGTCCCCGCTTTTCCATATTTAGGGGTGCTCTTTGATGACCGGCGCTCATGGTGCACGCAGCGTGCACACAAAAAGAATGTAATAGCTAGAGCACGGGTACTCATAGTACGGCCCGCGGGCCGCCAGCGGCCCGGCAAGCCTTCCTTGGCGGCCCGCGGACCTTGCAGACATCGTACCTGTTTTTTTTTTTTTTTTTAAGTGTCAGCAAACAGCAGCGCGGACTCTGAGAGACTCTGCTCTATGGGGGCCGGGCGATTCTTTAAAAGACCATTCACTTAGTTAATGAGGCTTTGTTGTAGTTTGCCTCTTCTTAGCGCCCCTGCATCTCCACTCTTGGAGATGCAGGGGCGCTAAGAAGAGGTAAAATACAACAAAGCCTCATTAACAAGGGAATGGTCTTTTAAAGACCTGTGAAGTACTCGGGTGCGGCTGTGTATGTTCCCGGGAAGCTGTCTCAGCCCCGGCTGACACACAGGCGGGGTGAGGTGAGAGAGGGTGACAGAGGGAGGGTGACAGAGGGAGGGTGACAGAGGGAGGAGAGGGAGGGAGACAGAGGGAGGGAGACAGAGAGGGGGAGACAGAGGGAGACAGAGAGAGAGGGAGACAGAGAGGGAGCCCGAGGGAGGGAGACAGAGGGAGACAGAGGGAGACAGAGGGAGGGAGACAGACGGAGGGAGACAGAGACAGACAGAGACAGAGACAGACAGAGACAGACAGAGACAGAGGGAGACAGAGAGAGAGGGAGACAGAGAGAGAGGGAGACAGAGAGGGAGACAGACAGAGGGAGAGGGAGGGAGACAGAGGGAGGGAGACAGAGAGGGAGACAGACAGAGGGAGAGGGAGGGAGACAGAGGGAGGGAGACAGAGAGAGAGAGAGAGACAGACAGAGGGAGACAGACAGAGGGAGTCAGACAGAGGGAGACAGAGGGAGACAGACGGAGACAAACAGACAGAGAGAGGGAGACAGACGGAGACAGACGGAGAGAGGGAGACAGACAGAGGGAGGGAGACAGATAGAGGGAGACAGAGGGAGACACACAGAGGGAGGGAGACAGATAGAGGGAGACAGAGGGAGGGAGACAGAGGGAGGGAGACAGATGGAGGAAGACAGACGGAGGGAGACAGACGGAGGGAGACAGAGGGAGGGAGACAGATGGAGGGAGACAGACAGACAGAGACAGAGGGAGACAGAGAGAGAGGGAGACAGAGGGAGGGAGACAGAGGGAGAGGGAGGGAGACAGAGGGAGGGAGACAGAGGGAGGGAGACAGAGGGAGAGGGAGGGAGACAGAGGGAGGGAGACAGAGAGGGAGACAGAGAGAGAGAGAGAGACAGAGAGAGGGAGACAGAGGGAGAGGGAGGGAGACAGAGGGAGGGAGACAGAGGGAGGGAGACAGAGGGAGAGGGAGGGAGACAGAGGGAGGGAGACAGAGAGGGAGACAGAGAGAGAGAGAGAGACAGAGAGAGGGAGACAGACAGAGGGAGACAGACAGAAGAAGACAGACAGAGGGAGACAGACAGAGGGAGACAGACGGAGAGAGTGAGACAGACGGAGACAGACGGAGAGAGGGAGACAGACAGAGGGAGGGAGACAGATAGAGGGAGACAGAGGGAGACAGACAGAGGGAGGGAGACAGATAGAGGGAGACAGAGGGAGGGAGACAGATAGAGGGAGACAGAGGGAGGGAGACAGAGGGAGGGAGACAGACGGAGGAAGACAGACGGCGGGAGTCAGACGGAGGGAGACAGACGGAGGGAGACAGACAGAGGGAGACAGAGGGAGGGAAAGGGAGGGAGAGAGAGAGAGAGAGGGAGACAGAGAGAGGGAGGGAGACAGAGAGAGAGAGGGAGGGAGACAGAGAGAGAGAGAGACAAACAGAGTGAGTGAGAGAGAGGGAGAGAGGGAGGGAGGGAGAGAGAGCGGGAGAGAGGGAGGGAGGGAGAGAGAGAGAGGGAGAGAGAGGGAGAGAGAGAGAGGGAGGGAGAAGGAGAGAGAGGGAGGGAGAGATAGAGAGAGGGAGGGAGACAGAGCGAGAGAGAGAGAGAGATAGATAGAGAGAGAGAGAGAGAGAGATGTGTGTATGCCGGGTCTGGTGGCTCAGTGGACGAAGGCGTCCGGTGCAGGGGCCTATGTTCAACCTCATGGTCATAGTTTTTTTTTTTGCTCTAGCCCCGCCCCCCTCCCCCACTGACCCCGCCCCCACCGGTGCGGCCCTCGGCCACAAACCACATTGTAAATTTGGCCCCCGAGAGAAAGTTTGTGAGTACCCATGAGCTAGAGCATCGGGGGCCACTTTAGACTTTGCAAAAAGAATAGGATCAAAACCACTCCCCGCACTTATGAAGATCTATAATGCTAAGTGTCTCCCCATGGCGACTTATGGGTGCGACATCTGGGGTTACACAGACGTCAGAGAAATTCAGGGGGCCGAAAACACTTTTTTGCGTAGATTGCTCTCGGTCCCTGCTTCTACACCAATCTTTAACATACATGAGGAATTAGGAGCAGGTTTTATTTCTGACCAGATTGCGGTTGCCCCTTTATTGCGCTGGCTGAGAATTTGGGCACAACCTACTCCAAATCTTAACCAATTGATCATCCAAGATTGTCTCACCCTAGAAAAGGTGTTAGACATTCCGTGGATTAGATATATTAAGGACCAGATGGAAACCCTTGGCTGCCCCGATTTATTTTTGAGCCCTATAGCATTGGGTAAACCAGCCATTAGAGACCTCAAGCAGCAGTTCCTAGATAGACGAAGAGTACTAAGGGAGGAGAATGAATTGAAAAAATCCATGGTGAGAAGATTTGTTACACTGAGCCTGGGTCGACAGATGCAACCATATTTATCTTATATAAACAAACCGTACCATCTTTTTGTTTTGACAAGATTGAGGCTGAATATGGTTCCCTGGCTCCTTGCTTTTCCTAAAGGGTTTTTCAGAGAAGGAACATTAAATCCCTGTCCTTGTGATAATTTCTCGGACCAGAATACTCTTCATATAATATTCTTCTGTGCATATTACAATTCACTGAGCAGGAAATTTATCATTCCTTTGCTTAGAGGTTGTAACTTTGAACAAGTTAGGCCGGCGCTGGTATATTTACAAATGCTAGCGTCACCTATGGTCTGTTTTGGGGTAGCAAGTTTCCTAACAGGAGCAATTAGGCATAGGAATAGGTCATTCATGAACTCCCCTGTGGACACGGCTTTGAATCACGTTATTTAAATACTTATTCTTATGTTCTTATATGTAAAATTGGACAAGTGTAAGTTGGGCTAATTTTATCTTATTTAATTATTTACTCCCAGGCCTAATTATGTGTTGGTGGGCTAGGTGTGCTCATTCTTGTATGAAGTGTTGTATTACTCGATGGAGTGTATTTTATTCTATTGTAGATAATGAATTTTGAGTGGAGCAGGACTCTACGAAGATTAATAATTGTCTTATGGTATTTTACTTTTTATGTCTGCTACATTGTTACAAGACGGGGGATCTTAACTGATTTTACATTTATGTATTTTATGATTGTAGATTTGATCTGTCCTGTTTTGTTATTTGTACTTTGATGGCTATAATCAGCCGAATAAAGTTAAATTTTGACTTGACTTGACTTGCAAAGATATGGAACATTTATGTTCTTTCCTTGCTCCGCATTACATTACATTTCTTACAAAACCATGCAGGGTGGAGGAAATTGTTCCTTCCTGGGATGAACCCAACCCAAGGACAACTGAAAGGCTTAGCAAATATGGGCCCAAATATGCATCGCAACTTCCCAATGTATGTACACATCATTTACAGTTCCTAATGTTTGAGATGATACTGCTTCATTGTTTATTGCACCGTGCTATGCTGCTCATTTGAGCAGCCCCAGTTTGTATCAAATAGCTACTTGAGAGGAAAGATTCCTAGAAGGACACCAGTCTGAGCAGGTTCATCTTCCAAACATTACACTTTGCACAACAGATTTTAGAAAGGGAAAAATCAGATGTAAAAGTGCAAACCATCAAACTTGTGAACATTGACTTAACAATATAAATGTTGACATGTTGTTAAATGCTACTGTATAACATTAAAGTGAGAACAATCAGGTGTAAGCTCAGTGCTGGAATGGCCTTCTGGGCAGATTTCCACATGGCCCAGCTTGATAGGGTCAATGTGTGGGCAGTTTTTTTGGTTCTGTGGGCTGTGATGGGACAAAAAAGATCAGTCCACACAAGGCCCTTTCTAGCAGCCCATCTGGCAGTGCCAGACTGCCCAAAAGGCCAGTCGAGGACAGAGTAAAGTAGATATAAGTAAGACTGTAGTTTCTCAGACTCTCGTAGCTCTCCATCAAAGCTACAGTTTTATATCAGAGTGAACTCTGTTGTCGGGTTTCCATCTGAAGTTGTAGGGCCCCTTAGCAATAAGAATGGAGTGAATGCACGCGTTGCTATCAGATCTTCAAATTGTTAATTTGGCCTAATTAGCAAAGGTGGACTATATAGTCTTCTTGACTTTCCAGAAGAACTTGGGCATACGGTCATGGGCTTCACAGACCTGGGTAAACTCACAATGGCAGCTGGCAGTATGGGTCTAAATCTACTACACTCGAAATACTGTATCATATTCCAATAAAGTTCAGCTGTTCATAACATAAAAACAAGCATTGACAAAGCTAATAAATTTGGCTTCTGTATACTGTGTGAACACATGCTCGAACATGAACATCTTGACATGAAAAATAGAGAACAAGAGAGAGGAAATGAGGAAGGAGCCATGTAAATAGCATTGTCTTCCCTAAAACAGAGAATTAGTAAGTAGTGCATCTTTGGCATCTCCTTTTAAAGTGTTTTAGTTTGCTGAAGTGGGTGAGTACTGCCAAGGATCACGCACAATGGGACATGACCCAATTCTATGTGTGGCACTAACCTGTCAAGTGGTTTCACCCAAGGACCACCGAATGTAAAGCAATGATTCCAAGATGTGGGGAAAATTGAATCTGGTGTCTTTTTTCAACCGCAGAGACCATCTCGCCCCCATCCATACCTTCGGATGGTGTGTATTGTTACGGACATTACCGTCATCATTTTCACCTCACTCTTCATGACCATTCCCATGTTTTAAAGACAACTTGCCTTGAGAAAGCCCTTGGCCTAAAGGCCACATGGGCGAAACACGTGTCAGCATTTTGATTGCTCTCTTGTATTTATGATAATTAATAAATACAAAAAAAGATATTGAAAAACAGTATTAAACTTTGGGATTCATTTTTCCCAGGAATCCACATACATACTTAAGGCACAAACCAGTCACATCTTAGAATCTTTTTAAAGTGGAAGTAGGGGATGAAAAGAGACTGCTGGAGATAAATGGGGGGCAGCAAAAAGTAAAAGGTATAAATCAAGAAAGGGGGGCCAACTGTACGATGGATTCAAATCTAATGTTAGGAAGAGTAGACTGTAAAAGAGATGCCAGGGCATGTTGGGAAGAGACCAGTATCCATGTCCACAAATCAAAACATAGAGGCCAACACAAAGGGGCCGATTCCGATTCAGGCCGGAAATCACTCCGACCGAGCCGGACCCGGAGAGATTTCCGACCGAATCGGACTCTAGCAGTCCGACCGAACGAGTACGATGCGCACGCATGCAATCGGACTCGAGTCGGTCGGACTCCCATTGAAGTCAATGGGAGCCAGTCGTACAACGCGTACGCGGGCTCCCTTTGACTCAATGGGTGCGAGGCGAACAAGGGCGCCCCCTACAGCGGGTACGCCTCGATGCGACTCGCGGCGTACATGCACAGGTAGGGGGGAACCCATGGGTCCCCCCTGTGTGCGACTCGCGTGGCTACGTGTACAGGGGGGTCCGACACGGACCCCCAAAGTCCGGCTCTGACTGCTCTTTCGAGCCGGATGGCGCGAGTCGGTCAGACTGCTCGAGGCGCGCATCGTACTTGCCCGGCCGGGGAACGTCTCCATTGCGCGGTGCGAGTCGTGTCCGTGCGAGTCGGTCGGAGCGGTTCGGACCCGCGAACGAGTCGGTCGGCGTTTACCCGGTTAAGCCGAATCCGGTTCGGTGCCCTACCGGCCGAGATCGGAATCGGCCCCTAAGTCTACAACACTTAGGATCAAACAGCATACAAGCAGGCACACTAAGAGGAAAAGGAAACTGGCAGAAAGAAGAAAGGACAGATGTATTGAATCAAGTAGCATGTCAACTTTATATTTAGACCATTTCTGATATTTCAGGTAGAAGGAAACATTTTGGCAATGGTCATTCAAACAGTGGCCTCTCCTTGGAGAAATCATGTCTACTGGGCTACAGCATACTTCTGTCTCTATGCCCATTCAAATATTTCACTTGGTTGGTTTTTGGAGTTCCCTCGGTGATGCCTTAGTAAATGGGCACTGCAATGGGAAATGCAGGAACTGGGGTGCCTGCATACAGGGGGCACAGCATGTATCCCCATACAGAGGTGGCACAGGGTACCCTGCAGTGCCCCCTTTGTTTCCTCTCCACTACGGTGTTGATGGAGTAGGAACCTCCATGACACCGCCGGTGGAGAGGCAATTGTTAATATGCTTGGAAAGACCACAGCGGTCCTACCAAGCATTTTGCGGCCTCCTGGCTGCCGCAACACTGCCAGGGAACGGCTGCGGCGGGGCAATGGCGGTCTGAGCACCCTAATCGTAATAGGGCAGTTGGGAGACTGCTGCCGCCGCTCCCCCCATGAGTCTTGCAGTACGTGGACAGGCAGACTCGTGATGGGCCCCATAGGGTGCACAGCCCAGGTTTTTGATGCAGCACACTTTTAACTGCGCCCTATAACATATCATGTGCATTTGTAAAGCACACGTTCACTCAGAAGAGTATCTTGGTGCTAATTAACAGATGTTTATTGTTACCCAACTCAGTGGTAATCATTTTATTGACCTTTGAAGGATGAAAGGCTGAGTGTACTCACTGGGATTTGAACCTGTGACCATGAGGTCAGACACAGGCCCCTACAGTGGACGCATTAGTCTACTAAGCCACCAGGTCCACCCTATTACAGTGAATGTACTGTTCCCAGTACAGGTGCATACATGAGTCTGTCCAGGGAAGAGCACATTAGTGAAAGATGGGCTGGCTATTTAAAGCTGTAAATCCACTTTTCACAGAGGTGGCATAACTGGACATTTGAAGAGTGGGCAGGGATCTCACAGCTGATGGGTAATGTGAGTAACTGCACCACCCTAGATAGGAATGCCTTCAGAGTCCCTGGGACAGCTGTGTTCTGCTTCCAAGGGGCATTTTTGTGGTGTGCAGTCAGTGAGCCCCTTGGCAGCTCCATTGCTTCAGAGCTGTCTGTGTTATACAGCACAGGTGCAGAGGAGACAGTGTTTGTTCATTTGCATGGGAGGGAACACTTCATTGTGTCTGCATGTTTGCACAAATGTGAGCAGTTGCTATCCATATTATATATTGTATATATATTTATTATATATATATATTATTATATATATATATATTATATGTTTTATGACACTACTACAACAAAGTGCCCCAGGAGCCCAAGAAGCCATCATAAATGACAGTTAAACCCCAAGGCACTTTTTGGAATATGCCTCTGCTTCTGTAAATGCATGTTATTGTATATACACATCTAAAATCTCTGACATTTTATCATTTTTTAAATCGACTGTACTTGCATATGAATAGTAGGCCTGGGCAGAGTTTGTGGAATTGCGCTACACGTAAGTCCGCTAGCTGGTGAAGTTTGCTGCAGCGCCAGTTCGCGTTGCGATGGAAAAATGGAGAGCGTCCTTGCATTCCAAATGTTATGTTATATTAAAAGTTATTTGTAAAGTGCAGCTGTCACTCCAGGAGCATCATGGCGCAGAGCGGATCGTTTGGCAGACAGGGTGACTAAGGCCGGAAAGATGGTTTAGATGAGTAAACCTAAAATATCACAGGGAGGGACAGAGGGCCTTGGTAGGTCCAGCATATAGGCCCCAACAAGTAGCTGAACACAAAGAGTATGCTGTTCCTAGAGATATGAAAAAAGGAGGGGGGCGCCCGGTGTCAGACCACGTCAGTTATCGGTAGGTGCTTGGAAGGGCAGGGAAGTTAGTGCTCGTCCAGGGATAGCTCCAATAAGGAGCAAGGGCCCTCACACACCCATACGGCAGCTCCTCGTTGGGACGGCGCTGCAATGCCCAACTGGCCCCGCAGGGGGGCTCTTTGCCGGAGATCTTCTAGGTTTTGCAGTCATGTAGCTAGATGGTTTATGTGAGGGCAACCTATGTGAAATGAGTAGAGGTGGGACTGTGTGAAAGTGATTTAAAAATGGCTCCTGGATTCTCCAAGAAAAATTTATTAGAGGAGTATCTGGGCCATGGATAAAAACAGACTCAAAAAAGTTGTGAACTGAGTGGGGAAAATTAGACCCGTATCAGTTCTGGTGAGTTGTGCAGGGGGTCAACATGTTTCTTGCCTTTAGTAAAGTCCAAAAGGATCTCGGCAATTCTTCAGGACCTGTAATCCTCTTCTACTCTGAAGGGGGCAGCTAGATGTGTGAAGAAAAGAGAAAAAAGTCATGTCCCCTTATATCAGGATTCTATAGTAGTCATAAGTGTGTGAAAACAACAGTCGTGTGTGAGGTAAAGAATCTATACCTTCCGGAAACTATTGGCACCGGATGTTTTAGGTAAATGAGCCCCAACAGGGACAGGCTGGTGTACTCGCTAAGGTTGCGAGGGGAACCAAATGCGGTTCTCAAGGAGCCCGGTGTGGGACCTACCCTAGGCCGGCTGTCACTGGGTTCTCAAGTGCGTTCGAGCGAACAGTACCACGCGGTCTGCATGGGTGCAGCCATCTTGTTTTTCTATTCTCTATGTGGTGCTGGGCCTAACATTTGATCTCTCTTGTATCTGTGTAATCCTCTCCCTTTAAAACTAATCACCCCTCATTTGTATTTTTAATATTAGTGTGTGAGTCTTTGTGTATTTGAAGTTTTTGGGATTTTTTCGTGTTTTTCACGACTTTTTGTTTATTTATTTCCCCTTACTTCCTTATCTTTCTTAGTTCCTTTCCTTTTCCTTTTCCTTATTTTTTCTGAACCCACCCAGCGCCATGGCAGAGGCAGGACGGCTACGTTGCGGGTGGCAGCGCCGCTCTTGTGTGCAGCCCCAGGCGATCTTTGGTGAGGAGGAGGTGGCAGCACTGCTTTTTTTTGTACAGCGCCACCTCTCCTCCATGCTGGCAGCCGTCCCGGTAGCAGATACCCCCAGGGGGAGCTTCGGCTGCGCTAGGGGAGGCTGCGCTGGTGCGTGAAGCACATCAGCCAGGTTAAGCGCATCCGTCCAGCAGCTGACACACTGCTGTGCAGACATCCTGGGCCAGGAACAGGACCAGCTCGACCTGCTACACATCAAGATTCCAGGGCTCGGGAGTATTAATTATTTGTTGTGTTTGTATTCTACAATGCTAAATACAAATTTCCGAATAGCATTCTGCTCACATTCAGAGGTAAGTTATGTTTAGTTTACACTACTATTATTTTGTGATCCAGTTTCGAGTTTCTGCTAGGCAGGTGCTCAGCACCACCTAATTGTACTCATCATTGGCGCTCGCTTTGGCTGATTAATTGAGAGGCCATTGCAGACTGTTCCCCAGTCACTATAGTGAATCAGTGATATCAGTGAGTAGCGCATTCTCTCTGTGACTTTGTTAATGTATCTTGTACAGCTCCAAGTTATTTATTTTACAGCGATGTGTAGTGTGCATCTATGCAATGCAAAAAAGGGAGACTGAGTTGGTCCATCAAGGGGGTTGAGAAATGGGGCTAGAATCAAAGATCATTCACTGCAATGCATTAGCTCCAAATGCAGTTTTTGATAAAGAAATTTAGAATAGGGATTTCAGGATTAGTATGGGCAACTCAACAATAGTCGATAGACTCAAAAATAGTACTATAGGCGATCTGTTTTAGACAAGTACAATGTGACTGCATTTGCTTGTCATAGATAAATTGTGGAGGTTATTAACTGAATCACTAATCTATTTTTTTTATCTTCTTTATTTCTTACATCAGCACCCAAGGGCAAGAAGAGGGACATTCAGGAGACAGGTCCAGGAGTAGCTGGTGAGCCGGCGTCGACCACCAGCTCCGCTGCCCATGGCTCTGCAAACCCCAGTAAGTCCTATTATTTATTACTATTACTTCCCTAATGTTGGGTTTTATGATTGTTGCAGACTTAGGGTAGCATCTTGGGGTATTGGAATTTCGGTGCAGTCTATCGTGAAGATTGCAGGCCCAAGTAAGCTAGTATTATAAATATATTTCACCATGCATGTTTGTTGAGAAAGCTTTCTTTTTCCTGCTCATTCTCTAACACAGTTGAGTTTATGAGAGAGTGGCCATGGTCATCATGGGCCAACACCCCCTCTCCAATGTAGTGTGCTGCTGTCTCGTTCATTTATACAGTATACCATCTGTTTACCATGACAGTGCAGCATGGCCGGAAAAAAGTATGCGGTCTTGCGCCCAATGCATTTGCCAACCAACACCATATGTCTTTCATTTACTATTATTCCACCCCTAGCTTGTCTAACTTTTGAACCAATTATATGCCCAGAGTGATATTTTTGTCAGAAGATACTGCAGTGCTAGCAGAACCATAGTGCTGTATTGCAGTTGTATTTGGGGTGGCATATCTGGCATTTAAAATATGTGTAATGTTTTATTCTAGCCACACAGGACACCAGTGATGCCGGCTCTGGTGCAGCTGCAGGAAGAAATTTAGACAAGTCAGTTGGAGGGGGAGAAGCGGCAGCAGGTACGGGCACTGGTAAGTCACATCATTTCTTGCAATTACTATAGCCACTAGGTAGTACAAGGCCATCATAAACACATGACCGTGAACTCTGCCCTGCTTTACCAGCTGCAGCGGTGGTTGATTTATGGCCTCTTCTATCTGCAGACTGAATGTGGAATTTAAAGCTTAATCATGGTGGCTATTGGCGAATTAGAAGAATGAAGGAATGAATGAATATTTGGATTGTTTGGATGATTAAGCATTGCAGCTCTTCTCATGAGAATCATGCTGCTCACCTACTTTGGTTACTTTGTTTATGTAGGGTTATCAAAGCTATGGTTCAAAGTGGGGGTATTGTTTTAATTTTTTGTTCTACTCCCTTGACTCGCTGTATTTGTTAAGTGAGCCAGATGTATCCCACCTATTATTCATCATCACCCCCCTCCCCTCCCTGCCTATGGCATCTTTTTTGCCTCCTATGACTGAAGTGTAGTGTGGGCCAATTTGTGACTGCAGTTTTGACTGTGCAATGTGCATCTGCTCTGCTTCAGTTAATGCAGCATTTACAATGTTTTCAGTGCATTGCAAACACAACACACAAGGGGGCATATTCTCAAGGAACTATCGCTGAGTTAACGGCACTTTATCTCAGCCAAAGTCACAATAAAATTATCGCCCCATTCACAAGCTGGTGCTAACAGCCGATAACACCAGTTTACCTGCGATAGCAGCCGCAAAAAACATCGCCAAAGATGACCCCGGCAACTATCGCTAATGAGATGCAGAGTAGGCGTTCCCGAGCAAAAATCCGCGACAACACCACGCCTCAACATTCTCAACAACCAGCCAGATCGGCGATAAGATCTCAAAACATGCGATAAGGCGCGTTAGCAGCATGAATCTAACACCTGCTCTGACCTGGTGCAAAGTCGGACGACAACCTGCACCATCAAAGGGAGCCCAGCCCAGAGCCACACATGAAGAACAACAGATGCCATGGAGCCACTGACCATGCATCCCGGAGCCCCAAGAGGGCAACAACACCCACCTCCACCACCCCCACGACCCACCCCCCCGGGCCCCACTCCGGGCACCTCCCACCCACCCCCGGACAAAGAAATGTCACATCAACGTTACGAAATCATAAACAAAATAATGTGTCTGATGTCGCACAATTACAACACCTAACATACATGTGTTGTCAGAAAAATGAGAATCATACATTCATCTCAGAATTTGCAAATAATTTGTTTCATTCAGAATAAACACAAAACAACTATTTTGAAGAGTCATGGCGGGTCCTCTCAGGACAATCTGTAAGTCACAGCCTGCAAAACAAAATTCCAGATAAGAAGGTGTGTCATGCGCTCATCAAAGGACAGAGAGAGCGAGCGAAAGAGAGAGAGAGAGAGAGAGAGATAGAGATAGAGAGAGTGAGAGAAAGAGAGGGTGAGGGAGAGGGAGAGGGAGAGAGAGAGAAAGAGAGAGAAAGAGAGAGATTGTACAAGGAGCGCAAGGCCAATCGGGCTCTTGGCTCATACATGCCAACTGTTGTGTGTGTATCGCTATTGGTGCACACTAAGTCAAAGGCCTGGCATCAATTGCAACGCGAAGGCCACATCACATTCCAAAAATGCAAGCAGTAGTCAGACTAACATTAGGAATGAAAGCTCCTTTGTCCCAATACACAAGGATGAAGGACATCTGAACCCCGACCTTGGTCTTGAATGCGGCTGGCACTCCCTGCGAGAGACACCATACCAGATCTTGACGACTCCCACACCACGAACTGCGCGAATGAAAGACCAACATGCCCACTACCCACACACACTTGCCCCTGCTTGAGGTACACCTGCATGGGATGCTCCTGACACATAAGTAAAAAAAAAAATATACGCCCAAACGTTGCACACAAATACGACTCATTGCTCCGAGCAGTGGCATATCATCCACATAACTGCCGCCTGTCAGAAGAGTGCCGGTGCTACGAGACCAACAAAGGCAATGGCTGGCAATCCCGGGCACATGCACAACCCCTGTCACGTGGAACTGTACCGTGCACGAATGCTGCATCTGTTGGGATCACTGCCACTGGCAGTGTTGCGCATCAGTTACCGTCTGAGTTTCCGTCTTGCGTACGTCACCTGCGTCCAGCCCTGGTTCCACTGTCGATCATGCACATTCGAGTGGCCCATGGATGTCTGCCTATCCAACACAACGGTAGCTGAACTGGATTATGACACGTGTGTGCGCCCCCTGTTGGCCCATGAACAGGAGTGTAACCGTGATACCCGTGCATGGGATGCCTTGATATTTGGCATATGTGCAGGCAGTTGGGCATGGGAGATTGCACAACTCCTCGTGTGCAGTGACCACATCGAGGCGCTCCCCTATTGGGCTGTTTTGCGGATTGGTAAAACGGCGTGGACGGAGCACAGCTGCCCCGACCAGGTAATGGATTGGCCCGCCCTCGTGTTCCTTGACCTCAACAACGATGTACTCTTGGAACAGATTGCCCATGAAGCAGCGCTCACACTCATGGGCGAGTAACTACGTTCCTGCAGCCACAACTGATTGTCACCCACAGCACAGGTCCCCACACCTTGTAGCATCTTGGAGGAATGGTCACATATCCCAACACAACAGTGGACATGTCTGCCTTCGCCTGGACTCAGAATGCATGTGTGTGGACCTACGCGTGTGTACACACACCTGTGCAAGGTGATGCAGTCCCATGGGAGGAGCTGCACAGCATCGTTTGGCAATGTTCCAAAATTGGAGAAACTGCTGGGGGGAGAGTACACACGTGGCAATGTAGTACGACATGTGACCTTATAGGATCCTTTCACCTGCTCACTGTCAGCAGAGCACACAGTCAGCGCAGTCCGGAGCTACGGCACTATGCAGATCCCATGGGCTGTGAGTCGTGTCCCCTGACATAGGGCCAATGAACAGACGCCAAACATCACATGACTCGTCCAGCAAGGCAAGGTGGGCTGAGACCGTTGACATCCGTAATGATTTGTGTTCACTGTTGCCACCCCATTACTTGCACCTCAACATGTTCCTAAGCTGCCTGTAAGTGTCTTAAACATTGGTCTGCATGTTGTGGCCCTTGCCCTGCCCGTACTGACACGCACATGCCAATAAAGTCTACGCAACTTCACTAGTGTACATCTGTGATGCGTGTTGATTATAATGACAAATTGTGTGCCTACATGTGCATTGTCCGTACACAGGGAGGGATTGACTGACGCTTGTGAATTAGGGGTGAGTCCCTATTGACAGCTCCACCTCTGTGAGCCGGACATTGTGGTTGGGATAGTTGCTGGCAGACCTGTGCTCTTACGTGTCTCCAGCAATGTGAGTATGGTGTCCAACTTCTTGCCATGTAGATCAAGGTTATCCATCAAAACAGACTGTGTCCACACAGATGTGTGTGAGTAGGTATGCGAAGAGACGTTCTGTTGTCACATGTGATGGGGGACACCACTTCAGGACTGCTACCGAATTTGACATTTCTACACACAGCCCTATTTAATACATGGACGTGGGGCTACGTTGGGGGGTAACAAGATTGTTGTACATGTGCAATGAGGCCACAGCTAGTTCACACCTTCACAGTCATCTAATTGGCCATGTGGGTCAGGGTCAAACATGCGCATTGATGACATTTACCAGGGTGTACCTTTTAGTGCAATCAATGTCCCTACATCCATCCAAACTTTTATACGTGAGTGAACATAGACATGACACATCTGTGTGATTTGGAATGTTTTATTCACATTCTGGGGAGTGTCGGAACTGGAGCAGTACATGGCCATTTCAAGCCCACATAACATGGTTGCCCAGTGGTGGGCCAACCAGAGTCCTTGGGGGAATGCAAAGTTAATCTGAAGAGGAAGAGTTCAGTCCGCAGCCGGATTGCTGTGTCATTGGTACCAGAGCAGATATGGCAGTCCATGTCGGGGTCCAGGTGAATGTCGCAGAGCGTTTTGGGGGACAGTGGGAGGTGTTGTTCGAGGGCATGATGCAGAGAGCAGAACCAGGCAGGGACAGGCCATATGGCGGGGACGGATGCTACTACCTCCTTCCTCACACAGTCATTACCCTCCACATCTTACTCCTCTGAAACGTCTTCTGTGTCCGGTGTGTCAGGTGTGTGTGGTGGGGTTATGGCTGCGTCACTGTGTGCCACTGACACATTAGGGTGCGAAGGTGATAGGGCTGCATCACTGTGTGCCACTGACACATCAGGGTGCGAAGGTGATAGGGCTGCATCAGTGTGTGCCACTGACACGTCAGGGGGCGGAGATGAGTGCGTCGAGGTTCCTGCAGCAGTCATCTGGTACAGGCTCAGTGGCAGCAATGGCAACATGAGGATCTGCAGGGCATGGAAGATCCCAGCTACATCTCGCTGGTGTTCAGCCGTGGCAGCCATACTTCCAGCCTGCATCGGCTCCATGGTCTCCATTGTCCTCCGCATCTGTGCCAACTCTGTGCTGTCATCGCTGGAGCCTGTCTGACTAGACAGTTCTTGTAGCCGAGTAATGGCCCCAGCGATGTCAGCCAAGGATTGTTGGTGAGCATGGTGTGGACAGTGGGTGTCCATTAGGGACTGTAGGTGCTCCCTGATGGGACTCAGGCACCCACGTATGGCATCGAGTTTGGCTGCCATGAGGTCGAACCTCACCCGCAGCTGATCAGCCATCTTCTCCTGGCACCCTAACACACGGCATTGGAATTCCATGTGTTGGTCGTGGGGGTCCTGGGAGACAGCCGTGGTGGTGTGTGCTTCCTGCTGTGTGGTCTGTGCAGGGTGTGGGGTCACCGCGATACAGCTGGGCTGCCCTGCTCCTGGAGGTGGGGTGCGGAGGCTGTCCATGAGCCGTTGGAGTGTGTCTGGGCAAATGTGCAAGGTGTCCTCTTCATCATCACTGAAGAGATGTGTGGTCTGCTCTGCAGGGGGTGTTGGTTGTCCCTCTGCAATGAAAAGGGGAGATGCAGGTTAACAGTGTGTTCCATGTATGTTGATGCATTGTAGATGTTTACATTCAGACTGCATGACAATGTACATTGTGACTGTTTTGGTGAAGCTGGCTATTTGATGGGAGACAGCGGACATTTCGACTACATGACGGATGTGTGGTTGTACTCGTACATTGTCATCTCACAGTGTCATGCAGTGCCAGATGTGATTGGCCAGTTTCTATGCACGAGCGGCACCAGTTGTGTCCTGTGGTGTAGGGGTTGCACTTTGTACCACATTGTTGTCAATGTTGATGTACTGTGATTGCTATGTGTGTGTGCTGCATTGTTGGCGATTCGCCCCTGCAGCTCTGCTTTGGCGGACCCTTATCCCTTTGAGTCGGTGTGCCTTTGACTTGTGTGCTTTTCGGGTGCTGGGATGTTTGCGACTTGGGTCTTCTGTGCTCCTGGACAAATTTTGTACTCTTGTGCATTGTTTGTCTGCAGATGTGTTTTTGACGTCATTGGTTGGAGGTGCACATGGATGTGTCAGAGTGTGACCTGCTCCTTTACGGATGTGGTCCACACTCAGCCACCTCAATGTCGTCTCGTGCACCATGTCATGTATTGTGACTTCAGCCATGCTATCTGTCATGCAGTGTCACTTGCATTGTCAGTGTGGCTCACAGAGCCGCTGCTTTTCTGGATTCAGCACATGTGCATGGGTAGGTTGTGGCATTGGTAACATGGAGGGGCCCATTTGTGCACATTGTGGACGGGGGCCTACTTGGGGTTTCTATGTGTGCTCCAGTGTGCCAAGGGTATCAGGGACATGTTTCACACTCATTGTGGGTGTGCAGTGTACTGCACATGATTGTGCATGTGTCCCATTGTGCCCATCTCCCCCTGTCCCCCCAGTCCCTGGTCGTTACTCACCCTGTTGCTGTTGGGTCAGGTCATATCGAGCTGTATCCAGACCCCCAACTCCTTGCACCGTCTCCCCACTGATGACTGTGGCCACCATTTCCCCCAGCTCATCCAGCTCCTCCTGTGGTGCAGGACTCCCACCTCCAGTCGCCTTTGCTGCCTTACTGTTGGCAGCGAGTTTCTGTTTGGTTTGGCTGTGCACTTCATGCCAGCACCTCTTGACCTCCTCCATTGACCTCCTCGACACTCCGACTGCATTCACGTTGGTGACGATGGACTGCCATATTTCCGTTTGTGTTGCCAATGATGCAGTGGAGGTGACGAACAGTTGTTGGTGGTGTTCTATCACCTCTGTGACGATGATCAGGTCTCCCTGGGGACTGAACCCCGTCTTCCTCTTCCTCTTCTCCTTGCCCTTCCCCGGAAACGGGGTTCCTGGCTGGTCCTCCGTGGGGCTTGTGGGGTTCGGGTTGTCGTCTGCACTAGGCCTGGGTGCATCCATGGTGCTACGCAGTTTGATTTGGTTTTGGTGTGTTTTTTGGTTGCTTTTATAGTGCATTTTCCCACATGATGCGTGGGAATTGCAGGCCTGTCGCTGGTTATCGCTGAGTTTTGTATCGCGATTTGGGGCATCGCAGGTTTTTTCGCGTTCGTGTTTCACATTTTTTCGGCGTCGCGTTGGATTTTGGGTGGTCATTTGGCGCGTTGTCCTGCTACTATCGCATGGTGCCGCCGGGTTGGGAATACCACGTTGACACAGTGTTATTTTCCCGCGATAGACTGCGATGTGTAGAGTTGCGTTAAGCAACTTTTGCGGTAGTTATCACACGTTCTTGAGAATATGCCCCAAGGTGTGTTGTTTCCCTTCGCCCACTCAGTTACCTCTCAGTACTTCACTCCTTTATTTTTTCCTAAGTTCTTCAGTCCCAGCCTACCAAATTGGAAAATCCATTCTTGGCATGTGCCATATTTCATTTCATAACCATGTGAAGTGAAGTGATTCCAGAATATATTCCATGGTTTCCCCATAACAGATTTACTTAACACCTGTTCAGATTTCATTTTTCCCTTTCGACCTGTACTGTGACTGAATAAGCCAAAGATGAAAAATCGATAATCAGTATAGTGGGCCCTCTATTCTCTATCAAAAAGGCTCTACCTTACCTGTCTAATCCCTCTATTCTGCCCCTTGCAGTAGAGTTTTATTTTCTTGTTTACTGCCCAACGAATGAATTTGTTGGAAATATGTGGTGGTGGGTGACGCCACAGAGTAAAGTGGGAATAATTGCATTATTTGATGTCAAGTTTGGCGTATAGGATACACAGCAACGAATCTGGCAAATACGATCTATATAGCCCGTTCCTTTCCCTTCAAGGCAGTCCATCAGATTCATTTGCCTCGACTTTTACTTATGGCAGAAAACTTAATATTAATATCTGCATTTCATTCGTGAGGTGTGTGATGTAGTATCATTTATTATTCATCTGCCTCTTTGGAGTCAGGGTAGAAAGAGAAATGCATTTGGAGAAGAGCAGGGCCATTGGAATTAAAAATAGATAATTGTCAACTACAGCTGCCCCAGCTAAAGACAGTAGCAAACTACCAGATGCGCTGGCTAGCAATGAGCATGGCTTCATTATTTCAGCACAACACACAACTTGTACTCCATAGTGCATAATGCCGTACTCATTAATGAGAGGTAATTTACTTTCAAACTCAAAGGGGTCGATTCCGATCTGGGTCGGAAAGCCCTCCGACCGAGCCGGATCCGGAGTGTTTTCCGACCGAGCCGTACCCCTGGAGTCCGACCGAGCGAGTACGATGCTGCCGCATGCTGACGGACTCGGCTCGGTCGAATTCCCATTGAAGTCAATGGGAGTCGGTCGTACGACGCGTGCATGGCCTCGCATCAGCTGAATAGGTACGTCTCGCAAAAGGGCACCCCCTGCAGTGGGTACGCGTTGGTGCCATCCGCACCGTACATGCATGTATAGGGGGGACCCATGGGTCCCCCCTGTGTCCGACTCGTAAGGCTACAGGTGAAGTGGGGTCCGGCACGGACCCCCGAAGTCCGCTTCCCGGAGCTTTTTCGTCCCGGAGACTCCGACTCGATCCAGCTGTCCGAATCGTGCATTGTACTGGCTCGGTCGGAAATCGACTCCATTGCGCGGTACGGTTCGTCTGCGACCGAGTCGTACGGAGCGGTTCGGACCCGGAAACGAGTCGGTTGGCGATTTTGCGTTCTTCGCATCGTACTTGCTCGCTCATACAGCTGTATGAGTCGGTTGGAGAACACGCGTACGGCTCGTACTTTTTCCGGACGGATCGCGTTCGGAGCCCTACCGACCGAGATTGGAATCGACCCCAAAGTGTCTGTTTCCAGTTACTTGAAAAGCCTTTAGAAGAAAAAAATAACCAAATCACTGTTTTTTAAATCTGCTGATATTCTGCCTTTTAATACTTTACTGCCACACAGTCAGTGCTTTTTATGCAAGGCATGTGTGGGTAAAACATAAGAGTGGCCTTGTGACTCTCCTAATGATAATCACATCAAGTTCCAACACCCCTAGGGGACCAGCAATTTACTACTATTGTGCCGCCCAGTAATTTAAAACAATTACTTGCCCAGAGCATTATTTACAGTTTGTCTTTTTTGTTTTTCTCAATGTAGCTGCTCCTGGTGGTCCAGCCAGACCACCCAACAGGCAGGAGACAGTGGCCCATTTGCCCCAGCAGAGGCTGGAGCGTATCCAGCAAAAGTACTGGTGGTCCTGGAAGAGGAGGAGGAGGAAATAAACGCCTCTCAGTTGGGCCCCAGTGCAGCCGATCCGCCTCAGCCTCCAGCTTCCTGGCCATCCCATCGCCGGCTCTGCTGCCAGCTGCCACCCCCTCCCACACTGACAACACCACCAGGCAATTGCTGCACTGCATGATGCAATGGATGGACTCCATTGAGAGCCGGGTCACCACAATGGAGCAGAGCTTGGTCCAGCTCCGGGCCAACATCCACAATTCCCTCTTCTATCACTTTTTAATTTTTTTGTTTTGGTGGGAGGGTCTTGTTTGCTGGGGTTGGGTGGAGAGGGTGGGAAAGGAGTGGGGAGTGACTTTCTTTTGACATTTTGACTTTTGGGACTTTGGGGCTTGGGTCAGTTTTGTTTGGTGAGAGGGGTGGGCATGTTGTGTGGGTGGAGTGGGTGGGTTTTCTTTATAAAAAAAATAAAGGGGGAAACTATTTTATTTCATCTAAATTTATGCCTGAAGTAGTTTGTTTTACTTTTGCTTTGCACTGCTGCCTTCAGCTTTTATGCAGCCTATTTATGTGCAGCAATAAGTTATAGAGTTATACTTGTCTAACTATCTTGACCATTAGGGGGGATGCTGCCATGACCTATATTGTCTACAACAACCTAGATAAACAATAGTAGCAGTTAGTTACTTACTTACTAAGTTAACTAGTTCAGTTCACTCCATACTAGTTGTCTTACCTGAATATAGATGAATCAATAACAGGGAAGACAATACACATATACATATATATAACTTTATTCGGATTCATAAAAAACATCCATAAAAGCAATTGTACAGAAAAGAGGAGAAAAACAGTGAAAAAAGCAAAAATGCATACAATTCATTTCGCTTTCTAGTGATAGGTTCCAATTATGTACGATATAAACATGGGCTCCTACTATTAAAGCTTGCATCCAATTCATTTCACTGTATGTTAATAAGTTACAGTTGTATATAATGTAAACATAGGCCCATCTTATTAAAAACTTGTAATTATCAATCTATAATTACATGGTGCTTTAAAAAAAAAAAAAAACATTCCCTAGGTTTTTAACCCTTTTTTTCTTTTTCTTTTCTTCCCCTTTTTCCTTTGACAATCCACTTGTACGCTATTTTCGTATTCGCTTCTGCATTGCTCTTCCTCCCACTGTATTTCCTTTCTCATTTGTGCATGTTCTATTTATCATGACCTAAGTGGTGGGAACTAGTATGTTTTTTCTAGCGTAAAAAACAGCCCATAGAAAAGATGACATTCCGCAGCACATCTCTAATGTTGGCAACGATTGTAAAAACAGGTATGCAGGGCGACATTGTGCAAAGCACATATGTCTGTTAAACGGAAGAACATACCTCTTTCTATATACAGTATAAAATTTGCAGAAAGTACCACGTGCATTGTGTTCTGTGGCATCCCTTCGTCACAAGGGCAATTTGGAAGTTTTAAAGACCAGTCATTCATAGTGGGGAATGTAATTAATCTGTGGAATATATCTAATCTTAAACGCGTAAGAACAAACCTATGGCGTGCATTTAAAACAGATTTAAGATATGGCTGTATGTTAAAAGTAGTTAAAATCAATTGGTTTTTTAAAACACTAGGGGGCATATTAGCAAGGGCACTATCGCCGCTTTAGCGGCACTTTTTGCCGCTAAAGCGGCGATATTCATATCGCCCTATCAGCAAACTGTCTCTAACAGCAGTTAGAGACAGTTTGCGGGCATTAGCGCCCGTTTTTTTACCGCTTTGCATGTCAGCGATATTTATCGCTAATGACATGCAAAGTGGGCGTTCACGACGAACAAACCTGGGAAACACCCGCTAACAGGCCTATCGCCTATTAGCAAGGTGGCCATGGCCCCAGTTAGCGACGTGAAAAGTCGCGCTAACCGGGGTCATCGCCATTTATTTAACACCTGCAATTAGCAGGTGTTAGCCATACCTAACATGGGGGGTGGATTATGCTGATACGACCACAGGGTCGTATCAGCAAGGTGTTCTCCTTCTCCATGCAACATCACTGGTTTTTCAGCGATGTTGGCCCATTTCCCTCGCTATCGCTGGAATATACATCGCCATAGCGCTAATCGTTGCTAATACAGCGTTAGCGTGGCGATATATTCCAGCGATAGCCGGCGATAAAAAAATCACGCTAAGCAGGGTTAGCGATGATTATCGCCTCTTCTTGCTAATATGCCCCTAGGTTTAAGAAGTTCAGTAGTCAATTTTAGCATTTCCAAATGCGCCAATGCTTTCTTTTTTAGAATTTTTCTGCTAATCATACCAAGTGATTCTGGTTTCTCAAAGTACTCTGGGTGGGCCATGTCGCAAAAGAACCTCTGGACGTACGCCAACCATGCAATGTGTGAGTAAGAGGCTGATTTTAAACAGTCACCAATTAGTGCTCGATTAAGACCTGTGTGGTCTGAAGTCCAGATTTTATGCCACGACAGAATTGGTTCTAGCTTAATCATATCTGCGACATAGGGGGCGCCAAGTTCAGTATGGGATACATAAACTGAGGTACTTTTAGGAATTGCTAAAAGGTATCTAAAAAAATCTTTTTCTATTAGTTGCACACCTTCGCATTCCTTGTATCCCCATATGCCCGCCCCGTATAATGCTATGCTAAGGCACTTTTCTTTATATATCTTCAGCATCATCTCGGGTGGGTTTGAGCCCAATCGTGTTGCAAAGATTCTGAGAGCACAACAGGCCTTACTAAATAATTTCTGTCTATTATTGATAGCGTTATTCCATGAGCTGGCTTTCTCGAATAAGACCCCTAGATAAGAAAAAGAGTCAGTGAACCCAATCTTAGTTCCGGTTATTGTTATATCCCTACATTTCGTGGTTTTTTCCCACACTTCATAATGTATGTTTTTGATTGGTTCACTTGGAGGCCCAATTCCTTCATATAATCGACGAAGCTGGTAAGCAACGACTGTAAGATCAGTGAGGTGCGGGGCATAAGGACTGCCTCATCGGCGTAAAGGAGGGCCGGGACAGGGCACGTACCTATTTGTGGGAGATCTTTTACTGCTGCCACTAGCTCCTCCCTCACTCTGTTAATGTATAATGAGAACAGGAAGGGGGCTAGGATGCAGCCCTGCCTCACCCCTCTCTGTGCATTCTCCTTTCGCACCGTACCTAACCTTGGCTCTGCACCCCGTGTATAGGTTTCTCAAGAAGCTAATAATCGGGATCTCTACCCCATGTCTTTCAGTTTTGACCAAAGTTTGTCATGTACCACACAGTCAAAAGCTGATGAGAGATCTACGAATGCTAAATAGAGCATCCCCTTTCTCATCTTCACATACTTCCCAATAAATATATTTAGGTTAAGGCTCTGTTCTATCGTACCAATCCCAGTACGGAAGCCGTATTGAAGGTCTGACAGTTTCTGGTGTGCTTCTGCCCAGTTGTGTAGCCTCTCTAAAATTATGCGTCCTGCTATCTTGGCTAGGGAGTCAATCAGGAAGATTGGCCTATAACAAGCAGGATTTAAGCGGTCTCCCTTTTTGTAGATAGGGACAATGATTGATTCTTCCCATGTTGACAAAAAGCCTGCAGTGCATATGGCCCTCAATACTATTGTCAATAGCGGTCCCCACAGGGCGATGCTACTTTTATACAAATTTACTGGGATGGCATCAGGACCTGGCGCTTTACTATTTTTACTTGATTGTATCGCTTTGATGACTTCTTCCAAGGAAAACGGTGCGATAGACGCAGTTAGATAGGGGATTAGGTCCTCGTTTTTAGGGGATCCCTGGGCCTGTGTAATTATTGGAGGGGGAACAGTATAGATGCTGGAAAAGTGCTTAATCCATTCTTCTTCTAAGATTGCGAGCTCAATTTTAGGGGCCTCGTCTGTACTCCATGGGGATGAATTAATTATCTTCCAAAAGGTTCTTTCATCATTACTGTCACTTGCCTGCTGTAATGTTTCCCAGGCAGCCTCTCTTAAATGCAGTTTCCTTCTCTTCACTGCTTGTTTATATTGTGCTCTGCATTGGTGAACCTCATTAGTGCTTCTAGGTATTCTATGTAATGCCTCCTTCAGACATTTATGGGCTTTTGTACATGAGGCAAACCCCCGGGCGTAGTGTGTGTAGCGGGGCTACGCGGAGGTCCACGGAGTTGAAAACAAACTCCATGGAACTCCGCTCCGCACACCCGCCTCCACCCCATTATAAAAAGTAATTAAACATTATTAAAAATTAAATTTAAAACCACTTATCTGGCATGCGGTGTCCCCGGGCTGCCTTCCTCCTCTTCTTCGCCATCTCGCTAATCCTTGTGAGAACTGCGCATGCGCGCACGCCCGCGCATGCGCATTTCTTGCGAGAAATGCATGCGCAGTTCTCACAAGGATTAGCGAGATGGCGAAGAAGAGGAGGAAGGCAGCCCGGGGACGCCGCATGCCAAGTAAGTGGTTTTAAATTAAATTTTTAATAATGTTTAATTACTTTTTATAATGGGGGGTGGAGGCAGGGGCTGGCCAACTCCGCTCCACTGCGGAGTGTGCAGAGATTTGCCTTCTCCGCGGAACGCGGAGAAGGCAAATCTCCGCACACTCCGCGGGCGGAGTGGAGGTCTCCGCCCAGGGATACATGAGGCATCAATAAACAATACAACTTCACAAGCGAGGTCCCACTTCCAGTTCCACCCAGGCGAGCTCCAACTGTAGGATTAATCTGAATGATTATCTATCGCAGGCAACTAAATGGAAATAAAAAGACTGAGTTAGTGGGTTATATTTTATAAAAAAACACAACTTGGACAGGGGACCTGCAACAAAGGAATACGGCACCAATCACATCCAATTATGCCAATAACATCCAAGATTCTATGGACTATCCTGTCTGCATGCTCCTAAAAGTGCCCCCTGTCCAGGGACACCCCCCTATTTTACACCTAGGGAAATCATACAAACAAACTAAATCAGGGCTGCACCACTATCAAACGAACAGATAAATACAGATGATTATAGTCAAATACATCTTCGGTCAAAATAAATTCTTCTTTATTGTATTGTTCTTAAAAAGCCACAGCCAACGCGTTTCGTCCTGTCACGCAGGACTTCTTCAGGGCATTCGGAAATACGCAATGCACGAATAGAGGTTGGTAGTAGCCTTGTGAGCAAGTCTCCACAAAAGATTTACTGTAATCTCGTTTATATTTTACGAATATTCATCCTTATTGCAAATCATTTCACCAATCCATCCAAGTGTGAAAGAAAATCAAGTAATCGGGTCTTCTGTCCCAATAGGTGATTGAATAGTCACGACGATGTAAGTCTTGTACCAATATATTAAAAATGGCACATATTATACTTTGCGGTGGCTATCCAGCCCGATGTAGGGTATATCTCCCTCCCTCGTGTCCGATTTATCAAAGCTTTACAAAGAATTGACACCTGAGTACTACATGATGACACAATGAGAATGCCTGATAGTGCTAAAATACCAAAAATAGCAATGCTAGTAGGTTTTGGCCAATGGGGAGCTAGTAGTATTATTTGTGAAAGAAGAAATTGACCTAAAATCTGGAGTCGACAAGCTTAGGTTATGCGTTAACAGATACGCAACACAAGGCCTGAATGATGATGCTGACGACTGATGTTCATTCTATATCTAAAATTGGATAACTTTTCATGCACGAGTGGGTAAATGGGGCCAGTGTGAGCTATTGCTTAGAAGATCCTGCAGTAAGTTGGTGTTACTTTCACCACTTCCACCCCACCAAGTGTGTGATCCATTGGTGGTGTAAATTAAGCCACACCTCAATAAATCACACAGCCCTGGGGAAAAGGGTTAGGGGTTTGATGGATGGATGGGAAAGGGGATTTGGGGAAAGGTTTGACAAAGACAAACACTCCACAAGGACAACATTCATCTGGGGAATGCGCAGCACATCATTCATCATGAATCTGTTGTGGAAGGAAACAAAGGAATGAGTATGACAGAGAACAGATAAATGCATTGCAAACAGCCATTCTGCCAAAAGACCCATTTTATCAGATGTCTAAATGTCTGCTAGGTTGGGGAGTGAACCCACCCACCCAGTTCTCCAAATATGATTGTTAAAAGAAAAATGAATCTGATACTGTATTGCAAAATCGGGTGGTGCTTCCGCTTTCTCCTCAGGAATGTCTACTCTTGGGTCCCTTGTTGAGCTCAGCTTTTGCCTTTCGTTCGTGCAGGAGACTAGAAGAAGGCCTGTGGATTGTAAAAGAAAATCTGTATTTTAGAGTCACTAGGAGAAGGACATGAGGAATGTATCAAGAAGACTCAGAGGCAGAGCAAAAAAAACAAAAGGGGGACTCAGAGTTTCACTTTTGCCACAAGTGCAACACACACACATACACACACACACAGACACACAGTAGCATTTCACAATCCCACCTCTTTCCATTCCACATAGCTGAGTTCTAGGCCTCAGACTCTTGGTTTACCTTTGAACGGTAGTTGATAGCATCTTGCTTATAGATGTTGATGAGGTACTCTTGCAGCTCCTGCCCTCAGATCTTCCATCCTCCTCCTGAGTCCTGATTCCAAGTCACTCCATCACAGAGCAGTCATCATTATGACCCAAGCAAGATAGACTTGTAGTGCACTGCTGTTGAAGAACAAGTACAGAAACAGAATTGCAGTATTTTGTATAGGTTTTTGTTTGTTAACTAAATCGACTGTTTTGGTCTCTGAAGAACCAGAACGAAGGAGAGGATCCTGCAATTAAATCTGGCTAAGTGTGAAAGGGCAAATCACCTCCAGGGACAAAAATGGTTGTCCTACATTAAGGCCCCAAACAATGCAGATCTGTCTCAAGAAAATTCCTGTATTAAATTTCAGCACCCCCTCCCTCACTGTCAGCCACCATATCAATCATCACTCACAGTCACTTGATAATCTGATCACTTATTAGTGCAATGGTTACCTGTTCCAATCCAAGCACAGTGGTAGGTACACTATCTCCCCTTTTATGCAAGCAGAAGATTGGAATTTGGCAGTCTTGTAAATCAAATGATTGTCTGGGGCAGCCATCCTAGATACTGAAAGAAACAGAAGGATCATAGGAGTGGACCATACAGGTTGATTCATTTTTGCTAAGTAAGTTTGTGAAGGCCAATCACCTCCAGGGAAAAAATGATCACCCATCACTCAGGCTGTAAACAATACAAACCGAGCATCTCAGGCAAGTTCCCACATTATAGTTCAACACCCTCTCTCACTGTCTGCCACAACATGAATCATCAATCATCATCACTCACTCACTGTTGCAATAGTTGTAGTTACCTCTTCCAATCCAAGCACGGGTAGTTTAGGTATTAGGTATTCATCTTTGATGCAGGCAACACATTGGAATGGTATTGGCAGGCAGTCTTTCATATCAATGATCTTCTGGGGCAGACCTTCTAGAGCTTAGTGATGCAAAAAGGGATAGGCAATAGGCATGTGAGGGGGCAGGCATTGTCCCCAATGTCATGAAGGAATTGTGGAGGCTCCTTCAATGCACACTGGTCCAACTGCTATCTGTCAACATATGTGACTGAAAAATGGGGGAGCAGTATAAATCTGACACAAAAATATTAACGTTCCACTAGCTATTTTCTTTTTTTTGTGAAGAAAGAAGTTCAAGGAGAAATCATTAAAAAGTTCTATAGGGACTCTGGCATTCTTAGTCCGGGAAGTAGAGTTTGTCCTCAAACTTAAGTGGTTGACCCATAAGTTCAACAGCCAACACATTTGATTCAATTTTGGACCAATCACCCTCCCCCTCCTCCTGTGCTGCTGTTTCAGGAACAGTGCAATTGTGTGGTATAAAATGTTGGTTCATTTTGATCATAGCCAATCTCTCCACGATTTTAGGCTAGAGACTGGGCCTTCTCACTGTATCAACCTCACCAGTTACACTGAACACATGCTCAGCAGACACATTGGGGACAGGACAAGCCAGATACTTTATTGCCAGCCTGCTGAGCTCTGGTCTTTGGCACATCTTCCCATATCAATACATCAATGGATTTTGATCCACATAGATCTCTTTTGAATCATCCAGATACTCCTGGAACATCCTGTGGATGGTCACTGGTGCTGCCACTTGCTCAACCTGTTTTGCCATCGCCTTTGCACTGGACATGAGCCCTGCCAATTGAAACCAATATGCTGCAAAGTTTAAGTCCAATTCCGTCTGTTGCTGTAGTTGCTGGTGTTCTGGTTGATGGTATTGTTGTCTGCTGTGAGACAAGACTGCCCTCTCTGTAAGTTGAAGGCGGTACCCCAGAACTGCTGGTGGGACTCGAAGTTCCAGCCGTTCTTCTTCCAAGTCTCCAGCTTGCTCTACAATCCACCGCTTGTATTTTAAAACATCCCCTTCAGAAATAGAAATGAAAGTGGGCAGAATTTCTTTGTATACTGTGATCTAGTAGTGTGGCACAGATGTACTCTTTGGACGCGATGATGTCATGTTGCAGCCATTTATTGCAAGCCAAGTGAAGGATTAAGGTCTCAACCAAGGCATACACTTCTGTGTTTTCATTTACACCTGCGGGGGTTAACCTTTCAGAGACACATTGTTTACCTGGTCCTGTAGGAGAGGCAGCAATGGGTTAGCTTGGCCCATCGTACTGTCCTCCTTGCTAACTTCCTGTGTGAAAACCTCAAAAGGGGGTAGCATCTGTATCAGGCATTTGGCTTGGCCCCATTTGTCCGCATCTATGGTCATAACTTTCCCAACTGCATCCCCTCCTCTTTGAATGACATAGTCATTGATCTGTTTGTACTGCTCAAACAGATGTTGCAACATGTAAAAGGTCAAGTTCCAACATGTTGGCACGTCCTGTATCAGGGCTTTAACTTGTGCTCTATTATTACGCTGAATAATCCGCAACTGCTTCTGGGCTTTAAAAGAAGGGCTGAAATGAGTGCAAATTCTTCTGCAGGTGATCAGTATGCTGCTGACTATGTCTTCTTTTTTGAGAAAGTCTTGCACCACCAGGTTGATGCAATGGGCCAAACACAGGACTCTGAATTAGCCTCCGTCTGACATGGCCTTGACTATGATACTGCCATTGTCCACGGCAACAAATCCGATTCTGAGACCTCTAGGTCGCAGCCATTCATACACCTTGCTGTTAAATTGTTCCAAGATGTTTACAGCTGGATGTGATTTCTCCTTGGTGAACACATGGCCACTGTTGCATGCCGTCGAACGTTCTTAAAACTTTCTTCAGGGCCAAGACCTACAGATATCTTTTGCTTTACTCCCACAAAAGAGATCCAGTGATGCACATGTAATCAGTCGCCTGACAACTGGCCCACATGTCTGTCATCAGGTGGATGGTGTGAACAACACTTAGCTGCAAAGGTTGTCCTACCAACTGCAGCACATCATGATGCAGCACTAGAACAGCAACTCTGGCAAAATAGGTCCAACTTGGTACCTTCCATTTCAGGCAGATGGCTGCCACAAATTCTAAGAATCCCACTCCTTCCACAAAAGAAAAAGGGAGGAGGTCCAGCACCAACATTTTTGCCAGATTCCTATTGTTCAAACTGTTGCAGGGATTCTGCTCAGGAACAGAACTATGCTTGGGACCATAGAATATTAGTAGATAGGGACTGAGTCACCATACCACCTCAGGACCTTGAGCCCGAATCCAACAAGCTATAGTGTCTCACTTGCCCTCCAACTCATACCCAGAGAGAAAAGTGAATTGACACCCCAGAACACAACACTCCTGGCCCTCTTGGGGATCGCGGTGACAGGACACTCCCTTTTACTCACACACTCAAACTCGTCCTTCAATAAGATATGAAAGAGACACAAAGTAAGTTTGAAATGTTTATTTAGACTATTGTACTCTGGAATGCAGTATACGTGCCACAATAAGAGAACAACTGCCTAGCAAAAATACCATCAGCATTGTCAATAAACCATATACTGTGAAAAGCCCTGTCATATTATAAGACAAAATAGCCTAACACCCCTCCCCTTCTACCAAAGCAAACTGTTCATACACAAAGATCTCTGGGTTTAATTTAGGACCCCATACCTCAGCATACACAGATGGACGTTCTACATCTCAGATACAGCCATGATCTTCTCACAAGAAATGTCTCTCTCTTTCTTTCTGTTGCCTTGCTGTCTATACCTATATGACAAGGTTTACATGTTCATAAACAACAGCTGCGTTTCTGTGTTGTGTCTAGGTGTGAGTGCCTGACCAGAATAAAAATAACAAGGGACATTGCTCTTTGACTTTGCCTGCTGTTCAGACTAAATCCCAGGAAAGAGAAGAACGAGGAAACAACTGCAGGTTATGTGTGAAAATATAATGTGGCAAAGTAGCAAACGTTTTATATTGTAACGTGTATAAAGCTAATGCAGCCTGTGTTGTGCATAGTTAGGCTACATAGGGAAAACTTCAATGGGCCCTGTATAGAACACATGACAAAACGTGCGGTTGGGGGGTTTTGCTCGTAGGACACCTCCTGCCTAAACATGCCTGTAATAGTAGCCTGGATTTTCTTCTTTTCTGGGGCCACTGATACAGGCGTATTTTGAGAAGTAGATGGTGGTGGTAGACTCAATGTGCATCATGGTGGGGCAGTCACTGTATGCTGTGGTGTCTCCATCTCACTCTGAATCTTGTGCCACTGTGAAGTCGCAGAGGTGGGTGAATCTGCTGCTGCACTGCAGGGGACAAGGCTGCTTTGCATGAAGATATCCTCCTCTTCTTCCTCATCATCACCTTCCACTGTGTTTGGACTTGTACTTGTAGCTAATTTTCCCCAGCTCTACTCACTACCACATTCAGTAATTTTTTTAAGGTGCTCCTCTCACTTGATTGTGTGGTGTTTTTTCATATGGGTCATTTGGCCTCCAGTACCATAATGTGTACCAGGCTTACCTTGATGAACACTTGTACTGCAAATGCTGCATACTGCAATGTGATCCCCCTCTTTGCTAACAGTAAAAAAGTCCAAAACTGGAGAGAAGTACTTTTTTACTGTGCCATTGCCAATGCCTGAAGAAGAATTGGAGGTAGGTGGGCATTTCATCAATTGCCTTTCTGCTTCTCCAGTGGCAGGGGTTGGTGCAGGTCTCAGCTGGGGATTTGCAAATACGGGAGCTGGTGGCAGTGCTGCCTGTGCCACATCACTCAGAGCAGGTTGAATAGCAATGTCAGACTCTTCCGTGTCACCTTCCACCATGACTGCTCCTCGTCATCATCCTCCTCATCATCCTTCACCATAAGTCTAAGTCTTTCAGGAACTTTTCTTTTCCCCTGCCTCCCCTGTTGTCTCATGGACTCTGCCGGGGTCCACTCCATGTCCCTATCATAATCATCAGAAGTGGTGCTTGGATAAAGTGGTGGAGTAGTACCCTTCCTTTTCCTTCCTTGACATCTGGGAGCCAACAATTCTAAAAGACGAGGTTCTTGCTCAGAAGGAAGTTCAACCTCCTGTTCTGCTTCTCCATGCAAATATACTATTGCTGGCTGCTGTCCACTTTGCTTTGTTTCCTGAAAGGATTGTGTACTACTTTTCAAAAGGGACAAATTCAATTCAATATCACTACTCGTCGGCATCTACATGATTGCAGTGGCTGCCTCACTGACAGACATGGTCCTAGGCTTAGGTTGGGGGTTGGTGTTGTTGATGCAAGAGTATTGCTCTCAGCTTGCTCGTCGGAGGCTGGTGTGGCAGGCACAAGTTTGCCAAAAAAGGTTCTGGTTGGCACGCCAGAGGTGGAAATCTGCTTCTTCTCCCCACTGGCCACTTTCTCGGCAGCACCTTTCTTTGGGGCCATCTTGAAGCTGTCAGTTGGCAGTGGCACTTAGCTTCACAAGCTGAAGAGAGGCCTGTGTGGCGTAGTCAGTCATATGTCACGTCGTGCACAGGCCTTCTGTCTATCAGTACTGTGGATGATGTCTCGTCTCTTGTGCACCTAGATGCAAACAAACAAGAAAATCAGTGAAACATGGCATTGTTGCAGTTCAATTAGTAGTACAAACAAACAATATCATTTAGTATGGTTACTTAAGTTATTATAAATAATTAGCAATACAGTGCAACTATCCATTCGTAAAACCACCACAACATAAACTTTCAAAGTGTACACTCAGGAACGATAAGAAAGAGCAACAACAACAACAACATACAGATGTAACTGTTTGCTTTATGTGCATCAAGTTAAGAATGGGATGTGGCACTCAGGGAGGTGCAGGTGACAATGGAATAATCCTTAGACAATGAATGCTGTTGCGCACCTACAGCAGACATGGGGTTGATGCTGGATATTAGGCAAATGGGGAAAAACATATTTAAAAAATTACAATTTAAAAAATTAGAATAATAAATTACATTAAGAAAATAAAATTAAAAACAATATAATGTAAAAAAAAATAAAAAAATAAAACAAAAAAATTACAATTAAAAAAACCTAAAATTAAAAAAATAAAAATAAAAGTAATTCTAAATAAGTGAAATTATCTTCAAGCATATCATTTAATAAACTGCTATCTCAACCATCCATTCAAGCCTATAGCAAAAGGCCACACTGGCTGGATGCACAAAATGGATGTCAGCCTGTGTCACATGGTCAGCAACAACAACACTGAGCAAGAAGGCATGGGGAACAAAGAGAAAACATGCAGGCCTGTAGCAAAAGCACACTGGCTGCCTACACAACATGGCTGCCTGCCACATGGTCACAGCAACAAGCAGGAAGACATGGAGAACAAAGAAGACATGCAAGCCTATGGCTGCCTACACAAACTGTCCACTGGCCACATGGTTAAACAGCAAGCAAGGAGGCATGGCCACAACAAAGAACACATGCAGGCCTATGGTAAAAGCACACTGGATGCCTACACAAAACTTCTGCCAGCCACACAATGAGATGATGGACGGAGCGCTGAAACTTTTCAGACACTCACCCCCAGTCCCAGAATTGGGTTGAATCCCCCAGTTCAGACCCAGCCATATGGAAATCAGTCTTGACCCTGTTACTCATGGGAACAGTCCAGCCCGAACTGCCAAGCCAGGTCTTCCCTGGACCGGAAACAAACATCCTGGGACTGGTTTCGGGGTAACACTCCTCATCAGCCAGGCTAGCTTGAAGCCAGTGGCTACACAAAATGGGCACTGACCACATGATGAAACAGCAAGCAAGGAGGCATGGCCACAACAAAGAAGACATGTAGGCCCATGGTAAAAGCACACAGGCTGCCTACACAAAATGGCCAATAGCCACATGGTCACAACAACAAGCAAGAAGGCATGGCGAACAAGAACACATGCAGGCCTATCGCAAAAGCACACTGGCTACCTGCACAAAATGGCCACCAGCCACATGGTCACAACAGCAAGCAAGAAGGCATGGGGAACAAAGAACACATGCAGGCCTATGGCAAAAGCACACTGGCTGCCTACACAAAATAGCCACTGACCACATGGTGGAACAGCAAGCAAGGAGGCTTGGCCACAACAAAAAAGACATACAGGCCCATGGCAAAAGCACACTGCCTGTCTACACAAAATGGCCACCGACCACATGGTGAAACAGCAAGCAAGGAGGCATGGCCACAACAACAAAGACAAGCATGCCCATGGCAAAAGCACACTGGCTGCCTACACAAAATGGCCACTGACCACATGGTGAAAAAGCAAGCAAAGAAGCATGGCCACAAACAAAGAAGACATGCAGGCGTATGGGCACTGACTATACAAAATGTCCCCCGGCTACATGACTTTGGAAACAAAGACAAATGGTGGTCTATGGCAACCACACTCACACACTGGCCAGAAAAAGGAGGCATGGATTGGTGACACAGAAAATGAAAATTAATTCAGGAACGCTAAAAAGGAAAATTAAGTGGGTTTAAGAAAGACACATCCTCCAAAGACATCAAATATAATGACCCCACCTATACACTGTTTTCAGAAAAAAACATGAAATACCCCCAAAAACACATTTTGCAATGTAATCCAACGCCATCCATGCCCTAAATGATGTTTCAATTCAACACATACCACAGAAACAGTTGTTTCATTCACCCATGACTAGTACTGGGTCTACTGGCTGGAAGGCCCATTGGCAGACTATGCCACATAGTGAATTAGATCAATATTGCAAAATTATTAAAAACATGGAGAAGAAAATGTACTGAACTGTGCAAAATGTTTCCTTTAAAAAAGAAAATAAATTACATGCAAAATAATAACTAGGCCTCTACTAAAACTGCAGGCCATCTACCATAATAAAGTTTTATAATCGAATAAAAGTACAAATAAATCCAGGTGCATGCCCCCATTCAAAAAAACAACACCCTTATACACCAGTTTTTCAACTTGCTTATGAAATCTCAAATACAAAGTCCTTAAATCCAATGGTATATATGCAGCAGACAAGGAAAGTGATCCTTCCAGCTCCAAATCCCAATGAAAAGTGACCAGGAGAGGGAGAGGGCGAAAGCACTGGGAGGAGCCTGTTGGACAGGATTAGGAAGTTGAAGATGCTGGGGCACTTCCTGTTTGAGAAAAAAAGTTAAAAAAAAGGCTTCTCACATAAAAAAACAACTCCAATGGCCAGTTTGAGAAGAAAATCCACTCCAAAAGCTTCTCAGCTGTATCTTGAGCACAAAAGCTGCTTGGGCGCTCCATTAACGATTGTGATCGACACTAGATTGGCACTGGCGCTGCTGGACGCTATGCGAGTGAGCATGAAGTCTCACGGTAGCTCGCTAGCGGTGCAAGAAGTCTTGTGCGTGCTTGTAAGCTCCCAAAGAGTATGTTGGCACTCGCGATTGAGTGTCAAAACAAAACTTTGAGGGTGGAAATGGAAAAAAAACTCCACTTTGCGCCTGAAAGGCGAAATTAAGGAACTCCTCGTTCCTTCACGGTGCACCCAAATTCCACAAACTCAGTGAGCAGAGCTTTATGCCCCGGCCTAATGTATGGTTCTGTGGGGTCTTATACTATTAAAGAAAAGGGATTAAATTATGTAGCACTGAAATCCAGTACCTTCATTTCTTTAATTCTAACATCTGACAAGTGCAGCTTTACCAGATCGCTCAATTTACATAAAGCATTGGGCCAGATGTACTAAGCATTTGGTGTATGCTACACATTCAGTGTCTGTGATTTTTAAAATGCTTTTTTGAATGTCCTAACAGGCTTTACAAATGGTTACAAATTCACAATTTGGAAGGGGCGTGTTGTAGGCATCCCTTCCATATTGTAAATCGGGGTGTAAAGTATCACTGTTTGAGACCGAAATTCAGTTGCAAAACATTGAAAAAAACCTGACTCCCGAGTTGGGTTGGTAATGCATGCGCAAAAGGAAAGGAGCTCACTTGGGACCCCGTCCCATTTGTGAATCTTATTAAAAAGTTTGTTTGGGAGAAAGCAGGGGTCCAGGCTACCAAGAGACTCCTTTCAACTCTCAAACAGACTTTTAAAAACAAATCTATTTTTTTAAAAGCAGCCCTGTTTCCTTTAAAGAAAACGTGCTGTGTTTGAAAAACAAAGGTGTTTTTTATTGAGAGGTAGTCACAAACATGATGGTCAGCTGACCCTACTGACCCTAACAGTCCATCATCTCTGTGATGGCCTCCAATTGGATGATGAAAATTAAAGAGGTAGGTCGGCTTGCAACTCACTTCGAATCCTTTTTATTCGCATAATAGCTTTCTTATCACCAAAGCACATAAACTCAAGCAGTAGTCCTGCTGTCACTATGAGGACTCGCATGGTGAGCCGCTCCAGGTCCAAGATAAATGCAGAACCCATCGTAAGTCAAGGGTAGGCCTCAGTCTTCACGGACATGCTGGATCAGTGTGAGATGAGGGCCCAAACCCAAAAACCAGGATAACAGATACTCACAGTTGGGCCAACAGGGAAGGACAGTTTACTGTATACCATGCAGGAATCATTCGTATCTCAACAAGAGGCATTTGAGGGAGCTGAACAAAAAGTGTCATTGGTGGATCAATTTGTTCCACTTGGAATGCTTAAATGTGTAAACTATGAACTTACTCAGTATTCCTTTATCTGTATTCCATAAATGATGCATCACTCTCAGCTTCTAATGATAAGGAATACTTCATGTTAATCATCTTCTTCCAGCCATTACTCCATTACTGAGTGACCTTACCTAATATTTGATCAACCACAGATTTATAGTATTTCATTGCACACTATGGGCCTCATATAGCCCTGGGCAGTGGGCCACCAAACTGTAGGGGCAGTTGAGTTCTCACCTATTCCGGCCCCATGGCAACCTGCCAGCCATATTTAAAGATCTTTGTATTATGGGTGAGGGGGGTTCTCTTAAAGAGCTTTTGCCAACATGGTAGGAGCACATTCGTCGAAAATGCACTAAGATGACTGGTCTACACTTTAATGGCGGGTATGAACTAAAATAAAAATCAAAGTCCCTGATGCACTGAGAGTTTTGTTCAAGCATGTCTGGAACATTATTCCTTTTTTACCTGTCTAGCATGTCAGTCCAGGTGAGGAAAAATCAGAGGACCAAGCACCACTATAAATAGAAAAAGCCTACCAATGTCATAAAGGTTGGCTAGCCAGAACTATCAGGGGCCATATTACAGAAAGGGCCCTGGGGGCACAACAGGCATGTTCACCCACTTTTTGCACCATGGGTCACTTTGGTATTACAAAAGGGGACACATGCGTTGTGTGGCCCCTTCTGTAATACTGATAGCCCTGGCACACTATTAGCACCATGCAAATGAGGGAATCATCTTGCCTCTGCATCCGAGCTGTATTATGGAAGTGGGCACAGAGCCAAACATGCCTTTAAGAGGTGCGCTGAAAGCCCGCTACAAAAAGGTGGCGCACTTTCAGTGCGCCTCCTAAAGGCAGCCCTCTGGAGGGGAAAAAGGGAGGTCCCATGAACCTCATAGACATCCCCTTGCAGGCGCGTGCAGCCACTCACTGCACCCACCTGCAAGAGTATCTCTAATACCACCTGAAAATACAGGCGGGTGCCACCTGCACTGTGAAACATTGAGTGGCTTTGAAGCAGCAGCTCCGTATTTCACTTAAATGCGTTGCCCCCAGGGCAGCGGCAGTTTGCGGCTGCACTGAGGGTAGTGCATTCACCACAATAGGGCGCACTTTCCCTGTTTGCTTCTGGTGCGCCATAGCGCAAACAGGAAAAGTGCACTGTTTTCATAATATGGGCCCTAAAAGGTGATTCCAACATGTGAATGCTACCTTAAAAAAGCCCTTTCTACAACTCTTGTGGCCAGGTTTCTGACCCCAAAAATGCCTTTTCACATGTACAGAGCACAAATTGTGAATTGCAATTTGTGTTTAACGATTTGGCATTTGGAAGAGGTGTGTTTAGGGCGTCCCTTCCAAATACTGAATTGCAGTGGTATGTATGAAAGTTTTGCGACCGAATTATGGTCTCAAAACATTCATTTTTTACTGATACCTCAAAGGTGGTGGTGGACCCATTCCCCTTTGTGAATGTTGAAACAAATATTTTTAAAGAGCAGGCAGTGGTCCAAGAGACCACTGCCTATTCTTAAAAAATGAAAATAAAACATTTCATTGTATTTTTTGACACATATCCCATTTTCCTTTAAGGCTGGATTTAAAACTAAAAGATTGCCTTATTAAAAAGCAACCACCGACATGGTGGTCTGCTGTCCCCAGCAAGCCACCATCCCTTTGGTGGCTGCAATTCCTAATGGGTCGCAAATTGCCACCTATCTCATTAATTATATTAATGAGGTAGGTCGATATATGACCCATTAGGATTCACTATTTAATACTTGTACATTTTTGTACATTGGAAATTGCTGTTTAATACTTGCGATTTGGTCGAAATTGCAATTAGGATATTGCAATCCCTAAATTCTGTACATATGACTCTAAATTAGTTGGGTGTGGAGGGAATGAAAAGTAGGGGATCAGGCTTCCACTGCCCCTTTTTAACATATCCCTCATTATGGTCCACCTGTGAATGAAGTCCAAATTGTTATGCTGTGTTATGTTAAGTATGTTGTAATATGCACTTCAAATGCTGAAAAACTCTCCTGGAGCTATGAGATTGGCTAAAACGGTAACGAAAAAAACTAAGCAGTTAGCTGAAGTTGATGTATGCTTGCTGAAATAGATATGTTGTTAGCCTGCATTTCAACTGGACATGATTTTCTGATTCTTTCAGGGTAAGCACAATTGCATCTTACATCTAACTGCAAATACAGAAACGGTATGACTATGTTTTCAAATACAAAGCAGGTCTTGATTTGCAGACCTGCGATGTCTGAATGGTTGCTATATTTTTAAAAATTTTGGTGATAGAAAACCAGACGTCTCAGCCAGGGGACATTATGGACCTTAAAGAGTGAACTGAATTTCAATAACTCCTTGACTGGGCAAGGATTTCCATGCTGAGTGTATATGTTCATGCCAGTGGAGACATTGTTGGACTCACACAGCCGCACGTTGAAGTTGTCACAATTTGGCCATAAGACAGTTACTCACTCCCAGTAATGTGTGCGCCATTTACAAAGCCTAAGGGAGATGCTACAATTTCCGTACTGCCTGTGCCTTTTGGGAAAGCCTGTATTTATCGATGATGATACATGAGCACTTACGGACAGTTCACGCTCCATAAAGATTTCAAGCTGTTGCAAAGTCATCCTGTGCCCTGGGCACCCTCCAACTTTTTGCTGACTGGTACTGGTGGTAACTGACTCTGACTGACCCTGGGCTCTGCCTAACTAGGCCCAGGGCCAGTGCTATGCTGAAAGAGACACTTAGAATACAGTGAAAACATCTACATACACCAGGGTACACTATGGGTTGGGGTACCCCTGTGATTGGCATGACCTACCCTATAAGGCCCTAGTACATTATAGGGCAGGGGGGTTGAAACTACCTTTAAGTCTCTAGTATATAAAGGGCATGGCAGTTTAGAGGCAAACAGCCCTTATGTGTGCACTGCTGAAGCCTGAGGTCAGTTTAAAAGTAGCTCTGTGTTGCAGGACTGCTTTTAAAAGTAAATTGTGCCCAAACTCGACTTTCGTGTTTGGGGCACTTAAAAATGGATAACCTACAATGTTTGGGCATATTAGGTACCACCAGGGTCTCCCCTAGGTGTCCCAGGGGTGGGGGTGTCAGGTATTTATAAGGCGGACCCTTATAAATTGAGTTTTATATGCCCTGGGTTAAGTGAAATTGCACATTTCACTCCCCACATTGTGATAAAGTGCTGCCCAAAATCGACTTTGGTGCTAGGAGCACTGTGGAGGGAGGATCTGCAATATTTTTACATATTCAGAACCCCTAAAGTCTCCCTAGGTGTTCCAGGGTTGGGGGGTCCTGTAGATATAGGCAGAGTACTTATAAAATATGTTTTTATAAGCCCTGGTGCTGGAAACAGCCACATAGGTTAACGTGGCAAGAAGTTATTAACTAATAAATCCTGATAGGAGAATGATAAAAATAGCATTCAAAGACTTCCCAGAATGGTATTAATAAATCCAACAATATGATTTTGTTGAATTTCTCCTAAAATATACAGACAAGAAGTTATAAGACTTTCTTGTCTGTAAGCCCAGATTCAGCCTTCCAGTGGTCTGTCCTGATTGGTCAGAGTTAAGTGGATTAAGCCAGGCTCCTTTGAAGAGGTGATAAAGAGCCCCTGGGGTTGACCAGCTCTGCTGGGAGTGCAGTGTTCTGTAACACAGGAATGCCAGAGCAGGGGGAGAAGTCGTAAACAATGGACTTCAAGGGAAGGGGAAGACACCAGTGTCATTTACAACTCTACTCTTTTGAACCCAGCCAGATGCTAGGCTTAAGGAAGGAATGAGCAGATGTAAGGGGAGAGACTATGGAGATTAGCCATCCTAGGAGTGTGTTTAGCCAGCTCTACCCTCCCTGCTGGAAAATCAGACATTATGAATTTGGAAGAATTGGTGCACTCTGGGACAAAATAGTGCCACACTCTGAAGGAAGTGGTAATACCTTGGGGCGGTACCCTACTCCCCATTGGACAGGAGTGACCTCCTGCTTGACCCAGAGAACTTGGAAAAAGTATCTGAGAGGGGCAGACCCTCTCAGATCTGCTGCTTGAAACCTAAGAAAGCAAGAAGGGCCATGCTGAGAAGTTTGATGTGCATTCCCCAAGGCCTGCACTCTGAAGATTGTGCCTTCTGCACCATCTAGAACTACAGCCCTGTGGACTACCTTGCTGTATTAGGACTAAAGAGTGGACTCCCTGCACGCTACAGGTTAACATAGCTCACCTGGAACATCACCACCAAGAATCCTCAACCTGGAGCATTACCAGTGGATTTGTAAGGGTTTTGTCCAAGTGGATTGTGGGAACTAAAGTCCTCAACTTTAAAGGACCATCTTGGAGCTTCCAGACCCTTGGAGTGAGCTTGAGACACTTTGGGACCCCTTGGGGAACTTCAAGAAGAAGTTCCAGAAGTTTGGAGAACTTTAGAGCAACTTTAGAAAAAAGCTCCAGAAGTGGACCGACTCCACCTGGCCAGCCAAGCCGCCTGCCTTCAAACGCGAGCCGGCCTGCAGTCCAGGTTCGTCCCGCTAAAAAGCTCTGTAGGTCCGACTTCCAGAGTTTGACCGGGAGTAGGAGAAATCCGAGGCCGGCGAACCCTCACCGAATCCGGCCTGGTGAAGAGCATCGACAGACCCCGCAAGAAAAAGCTCCATAAAAGTTTCTAAGTCCGAACGAAGAAAAGGTGACCGGAGGCACCCGCAAGAGCCAAGCCGCCTGCCTTCAACCGCGAGTTGGCCTGGATCCATGGTTGGTCCCACTGGAACGCTCCGGAGGTCGTACATCCATAAGTTTGACCGGGAGCTTGTCGCAAGGCAATCCGGTGAACCTTCACCGAATCCGGACTGGCGTAAGCTTCGAGAGACCCCGGGAAGAAAAGCTCCAGAAAAGTTTCTATGTCAGAAGGTAAAAACTTTGACCGAGACCTACCGCGAGGGGTAGCCAAGCAGGGCTCCATCGCAGTCGGCCTGAAACTTTGACCTTGACCCCGTCTGTCGTGACCAGATGTCCCAATAAGGCGCTACAGGTTTCTATGACTGGATAATGCTAAATCTTTAAAAATTCATATCTCCGGTTCACTACATTGAATTTTTGTTATTTTGGTGTCATTTTAAAGATAAAAATATTACTTATTTTTTAAAAATTGGTATTGGATTTTGTGCATTGTGTCTTAATTATTTACTGAATTGGTGTTTTTTAAATGCTTTACATACCTGTCTTTGAAGTTATGCCTGCCTGCTCGCAGCCAAGCTACCAAGGGTTAAGCATAGGAATAATTTTCTAAGACCTATTCTGAGCCCGATACTGTGTTAGTGGCCTTATTGCCAGTGGCAAATATACATTTGCCCCTACTAACAATCCACTTTCCAACACAAGGTTAATTGGCCTGATTCACAAAGGTAAACTTAGACCAAAAGTCTAAGTTTAGACCTGAAGTCTAAGTTTAGACCTAAAGTCTAACTTTACTACTACTAAAGTTAGACTTTTGGTCTAAGTTTAGACCAAAAGTCTAACTTAGACCAAAAGTCTAGCTTTACCGGTAATAAAGGTAGACTTTAGGTCTAAACTTAGACTTCAGGTCTAAACTTAGACTTTTGGTCTAAGTTTAACTTTGTGAATCAGGCCCATTGTTTTTTATGGGCAGGTGTCGTACTAGGGTCTAATGCATGAGGAAAGATTTCATTTGGCCAAAGTGGAGGGAGTTCATTCACCAGCATGGTATTTCTTTCCTGGTTGCAATTTTAGATGGCATGCACACTCCATCTATCAATATTAAGAAGGTTGGGTCTGACACCTCATCTTTCCTCTGGGGCAGTGGGTTTGATTTTTATAATAAGTACTAAATCATCTGGATAATGTAGAATAGATTATTCCATAACTTCAAAATCGCCATTAAGAGATTGAGGTTGATGTTAAAAGGTGCAATGATAGCACAGTTTCTTGGGGGCACACTAACTGAGCAGGTTCCATTTCAAAGTTTATGTTTTAAGTCTTACTGCTTGTGTTCTCCTTGGCAAGAATGCAGCACACCAGGCAAGATCAGTATCCTTAACCCACAGCTCGTCATTTTACAATGTAGAATAGCGAAGCTGATGGTGTCAAAATCCACTGATAGATATAATAGGATCAGGGCTCTTCCAATTCTACCATCTATTATGATTCTGAGGTCAATCATTGTTACTGGGTTGACACATTCAGTGCTATGCGAAGGCTGTCATCCTGCTTAATGTTTCCCAAGTATGTTTTAGACACTGCATCGGTTAGAGACTGGGCTCTCACTACTTGCTCTAGAAAAGTATACAGTTATGGAACATAACAAATTGACATGATTGCTGGATGGGCCGTGGATCCTTAAGGTGGGGTATTTTTAAAGCACTAAAGAAAGTCGAACTGTTTCTTCCAGAAAAGTGACTGTTCGAGCCCTTGTATTCTTATATCTGGATGGTGGTAATGCCCTGCTCCATGGCCTCCCTGACACCGCATGCACAGCCCTTAGCGGCATCCTACAAGTCGCAGCATGTCTCATCTAGAACCTGAAGAAATATGATCACATCACCCCCATTTTGATGGAGCTCCATTGGCTTTCCTTGCTGACCATCACCATCTTCAAATCCAGCTGCATCATTTACAAAGCCATCACAACTTGCACCCCTTCTTATCTTGCAGACAAGCTCACCATCTCTATTGGCTCTTGGAACACCAGCTGCTAGGTCACCATCGGATTGCAGACTACTGAGTGTAAGAACGAAAAAAACAAGCCAAACGGCCTTTTCCATCAATGTACCTACGTTCTGGAACAACATTACCTGAAAGCTGCTTTAGGAAATACTTGTAGGCTCACCTCTTTAAAGAGCACTACATCACAGTGCATTAATCGTCCATAACCCAACTTTATTTTCTAATAATCATTGATTTTAAACTTGTCTTCAATCATGTGCAGCGCTCCACTGCCTGTTGGCTCACTTTGCACTATAGAAATACCATATATACATTTATACAAACATACATACATCATTTCTGGTCTAAAACCACTCTTTCATTCATTTAATTCATAGAGACTGGTTAATTGTCGATCTAACATGTGGAGTGACAGCAGGAAGGAGTACATTTTTCTTACAAATTTTGTTTAGGGGAACGATCTAGGAAGAACCAGAGATTTAGCAATTATTAATGATCTTTGTCATGTTGCTAGTAGGTCTAGGCGTAAACTGTGGAAAGATTGGATTGACTATTAAAACCAAAGGATGTTCTACAAAAAAACTGAGGGCCATATTAGCAAGAAGCTCGTTAAAATTATCGCCGTTTTAGCGGCAGGAAACTGCCGCTAAAACGGCGATAATGGGCTTGCTAATATGCGCTATAGAATTCAATAGAAGCCCAGGTTAGATGTGCAGGACATCTAACCTGGGCTTCTATTGGAATTCTATAACGCATATTAGCAAGCCCATTATCGCTGCTTTAGCGGCAGTTTCCTGCCGCTAAAGCGGCGATAATTTTATCGCCGGTCTTGCTAATATGGCCCTGAGTTTTTCACATTGACTTGCGCTTACATCAACTTAACATATTATCGACATAAGTGCAGGTCGATATTATTTTCACATACATGGCACCAAAGTGATGGAATTAACAGCACATGGTACACCAAGCTTAAGTTAAATTCTGTTTGTGTTTTGCTTATTCTACGATGTAAAAATTACCTATTTCGTCACAGGGGATTTAGTGAAGTCGAAAAAAGACGATTTCTTCGTGTTGGAAATACAGTAGTTCACATAGCATTTTCAAGGCCTTTCTCTGAGGACAAAGAGTTAACAAGCCACTTATCACATTGACTGTTCCAAAGCGCGGCTAAGAAAATCTATTCATAGATGAAAACTTCATCTGTTTCAAAGCCAAGAAACAATGGGGCATATTAGCAAGACCGGCGATAAAATTATCGCCGTTTTAGCGGCAGGAAACTGCCGCTAAAACGGCGATAATGGGCTTGCTAATATGCGTTATGGAATTCCAATAGAAGCCCAGGTTAGATGTGCAGGACATCTAACCTGGGCTTCTATTGAATTCTATAACGCATATTAGCAAGCCCATTATCGCCGTTTTAGCGGCAGTTTCCTGCCGCTAAAACGGCGATAATTTTATCGCCGGTCTTGCTAATATGCCCCAATGTTTCTACAGCTTTTAGGCTTCTTAAATTTAGAACTCCGGGCTTTATTTTAACTTTGGAAGGGCGGGACATCCACAAAAAAATGGCGGATTTCCGGTTTGCCATATTTAATGCGTCATTTGCATCAATGCACTCTTAATATGGAGGATGAAAAATGTACTTGATATCAGGCGTCCCACCTCCGCCCAGCTCTAAATAGGGTCCCCTATCTGTTCATAGAAACAGTCTTACTCTTGTCCTAGGTTCTTCATTTTACTTTCGGTATATTTTAAGGCCGCACAAAGAATCAAATTGAAAATACAAACGTGTATGTTCTGGAGAGATGAATGTTCTTGTAACCTTCCCGAGGAGGCTCTTAATTAAAAAATATGCTTCCCAATAAAGCCTGCAACTGTCGCTAACATCAACACTCTTCTGTTATTAATAGACCCGGAAAGAATGCTAATTCCATCCGTTTCATTTCATGTCATTGCCTCGTGAGCCAGATGGTTTCAGGGCTGAACCTGTCAACAGTTGTTGCAAAAGGGAATATAAGTAGGGGCAAGAGAAGGAAATGTCTTTTTGTGTTAGAAATAACATTTCTGTAATGAAAACTGCATTAGGAACTGTTCCTAATCCAGTGTTTAAAATAAGTGTGCAAGTAAAACGTCTGACTCTATTTTCATTTTCTTGCCATTACATTTGCCACGCCACATTGCATTAAACCCACATTGACTAAACATAAGTTCTTTAACCTTGAGGCAGATGCCTAGTTTGTAAATCCTAATATTGCCTGAAAAATGCCGAGAGCCTACAATTCTCAAAAGCAACATTCCAGAATATATTTAATAGAAAAAAAGGTTACAGCTACACCATTGTCTACTTGTTCCGCGTTCCAAATGCGATTGAAGTAACTCACTACAACAGTCTAGCTTTCTAAATTGTGACAGGACAGAACATCATTACAGGAAAGAGGTGCATTTCTTAGCACAACAGAACACCTTGTGATTTGCTGGGTGATTTTCACATCCTTTGCAATCACTCCTTGCATGGAAGAAATATCAGAGTTTTTCCATATGGCATCTTCGCTCGTGCGCTGCGACACTAGTAACAGCATATAAATAGATTTCTCACAATATTTTTACATTGGAGAGAAGGGAGATGCAAGATGTGTATATATATATATATAGAGAGAGATATATGAATATATACAATATATACAATATTTCAGTCCAGCTGTTGGAGACTTTTTTTCTGCTTTTACTATTAGGGCATTGACAAGGACAGGTGTGTTATCCAAAGGCCCCACATCCCCCATGTTGTGAGGAGATAGAGGTTTCTCCACCCTCGAAGGCTCCTCCAGGCACCTCTGCATTATGTGTGTAAAGGCATGCCACTTGCCTGCAGTCTTGCCCTAAGGGGAATTCTAGCATTGCCCCTTCGAGCAGAAACAAACTTGCAAAATAATTGAGTAATTGTTACTGATGCAGAGGGAAAAGGAGAACTATGAGAAGAGGAAAATACCCCACTGATAGTCAGGTGAGAGATAGACTAATTTGATACAGTTGAGAGTTACTGCATTTTGATTAAATTGAACTCGAAGTCTGTGCATTCATTCTATTTTAATGACACCACTGAAGCTGTCAGTCTAAAGTGTTCTGCATCTGCCATTTTCTATGCTTTAATATTATTGTAGTTAAAGGTAGATTTTGCTATTTTCTTTAACGTTTATTTTTACATAAAAATATGGCAGGTGGGACCACCTACTACTTGTCGGGTGGTCTCAATCCCACTGCTATGGCGGTTGGACGTTCATCCGACCACCATCGTAATGAAGCCCTTACTAAGAAAACTGTGCTTAGAAGTCACTAGTGGGCAAAAGGTTACTTGAGGTTGTGAGAGACCGGTGCAAATCCGAAGTTCAGGCCGACCGTGATCGACGGCAGGCCGGCTACAGAACCCATACAGATCCCGCTAACAAAGTACTTTTGAGGGAGCTTTTGTCGACGTTGAAGACTCCAGTAGTCGAGGAGGCGCCACATCGTCGTCGATCCGTGGATGGAGGCAAGCGTCAGCACTGATCCATGCCGTCGATGGAAGCTTCGTGTCAAACCCTTTTTCGATGCAGATGCTGGGTTGATGTCGAGTTGCGTTGTCGTCATAGGGCGGCTTCGGTGGCCAGATCACTGTCATCATCGAGCCGTGTCGGCACTGAGAACGCTTTTGTCGAGCAGCCACTGCATCGGCATCAAAGGCCGATACGTCGGCTCCGATCAGCGCAAAGTTCCTGCTGCATCAACACAAAGGGTTAAAACAGCTACAAAACCCACATCTGAGGCCCAGGTCTGGAGGGGGCACCTAAGGCAAGGACAGCACTCACAGATGGCAGAGTCCAGCAGCACCAAGAGAGTTGCAAGAAGTATTTGGTATCCCTGAGACCTCAGAAAACAGGAGGCAAGACAGCAAGCACGTGGAGAAACTTGAGTTCAAAGATGTAGAGAGCTGGGCCAGTACCTTTCACTGTGCCCAGAATCCTAAAGCTAGCAAAAATGAAGTCAGCAAAACAGGAGTTCAGGAGGCAAAAAGTCAGGGGAAACTATGCCAAGAATGCCAGGTCTAACACAGTGCAATAGTAAAAGAGACAAAAATGATTTAATTCCCTGCAATACAGCAGGAGCTAAACAAAATTAACATGTCCTCCCACACATAGGTGCTGCAAGTATGGGTGCGGGGGAAGCGCTGCAGCTCACCCAACAACAACCATGCTGCAGTTCAGAAGGTCAATGTGCCATAAAGATGCCTTTAAAGTTTGATTTTATCTGTTGACTTTTGCTGTGCTACAAATACAGAGGTCAAGTGTCAGGCTATGTTGTGACACATTGCTGCTTATTTGTTTAACATGGAGATTCTGGTTCATTTGTCATTCTCTAACTACAAAGTGAAAGGGTTTTGTAAAGTGAGCTATCTGGAAATATTGCTGAAGCACAATGAGTGTGCAGGGAAAGGATGTAGGGTGTCACTGTTCTCTAACACGTCAAAATGTAAACAGTTTAAACAACAAATTTTAAATACATTTAAAATATTTAAAAATGTATCAGCATTTAAGGAAGCACAAATTAAGCAATTTATTGTAATTGTAAGTGTGGTAGAAACAAATATTTTTAATAGGATCAAAACAAATCAAGACACTTCACTTAGTGAAGCGCAAATGATAATTGTCGGACCTGGCCCTTCTTAGGGGATTTACCTAAAACATTTTGCTTTTTTCCACCTGGTTTTTGATGATTGTCCTTTTGTGGTCTTAGGACTCTGACCACTTTCCCACTGAAATGCAGTGTGAAAGTGCCTGTGCCCTTCCTACACATGCTAGGAAGTGGTGCTTACCTGATTGGTTTCGGTGCTGTATCTGCGAGTATTCTTTAAAGAGGTATACCACATACCCAGGGCAGGCACTACACTAGCTACTAGTGGGCCACTGCACTGATTGTGCCACCCACAAGAATAGCTTTTCAAACATGTCTCACGCCTGCATTGCAGGCCTTTGTGTGTGCAGTTTCACTTATGCTCAGGTTGGCATTTCTAAACCATTAACCAATGCTGAGTGGGCCGTTCACTACCACTAGGACACCCCTACGGTAAGCCCTGGGTGGGGGGCAAGTGATAGGGGAAAGGCAGGGCAGGTACACATGTGTGTTCGCCAGCCCAGGTAGAGAATAATCCCTATGTGGGTTTTCCCTACTAAGGAGGTCTGCTTTCCCCACAGGTCAACATGGGGGAATTGCTCAATGACTTTTAAACTACAGTTTTAGCTTTCAGCAGGGAGTAGCCTCATGGTGTTTTCAAGCATGTCTTGAGACTGGCATTGCAGGCCTGTGTGTGCACATTTGCACTTATGCTAAGGTTGGCCTTTCTAAATCATTGGCCAATGCTGAAGGTGCCTTTCACTAACATTAGGGCACCCCTAGGGTGAGCCCTGGGGGTGGAGCAAGTGATAGGTGAAAGGCAGGGCAGGTACACATGTATCTTCAAACCCAGGTAGAGAAGAACCCCCCATGCATGTTTTCACTACCTATGTTGTTTGCTCTCCCCATAAGGTTACATGGGGGAATGGCTGAGATTACTTTAAGATGCAGTGGTTGCTTACAGTGGTGCGGCCTCATGTTGTTTACTATCATTGGACTCACAATGACAAATCCTCCCTTGTGGTAAAGGTGGATTTGTCATTAATAGTTTAGAAATTACACTTCTAGAAATTGGGCATTTCTCTGCGCTAAACGTTTATGTGTGCCTTTTAGTTTGACTCCAGTCCACACTAGAGGCTGGGGGAGCACATCTGTGCATTCCCCAGAGACAGCCATAAACTCTGGGCATGTAACTGGAATGACAAACCTCTGCCATTTTAGGAGCTGGCTGGATAGATTGGAGGAAGAGGTTTTGACACTTGGCCTCTGGAAAGCCAGATCATGGCCCCACTAAAGATTAGGATCTGCATTCCAAGGCCCCATGGCAGACAGGAGTGAAATTCAGGGGAGACATCTGTGGTTCAAAGGGGAACATTTTGAACCACCCCCAACTACAAAAGCACACTACAGTATAACTACTGGTGCCATACTTCAGCAGGGCAGAGCTACACTAGTGGAGACGTGGGGGCAGGAATCCTGGACTGCATGGTGCTCACTACCAGAGCAATCTGTTGTGCACATGGAGGAGACTGCCATTGAAAGGGTCCGTGCACCCAGTCTCAATAGCGGCTGGCCTGGGTCGACTACCTGCTGCTGTGTGGCACCCTGAAGTGTGCTCTCCAAGGGCTTGTTGGCTTGCCCCTTGTTCTTTGTGGATGTCTCAGGGACATCAAAGACCTCCGATGAGGTACCTACACTGTCTATGTGTTTCACCTGGAGAACGGTGCTCTCTCAAGCGCCTACTTCATCTGCTGGATCCTGACTGCAGTGCAGTGTGAGCGTGTAACTCAGTATTGTGCCTGGAGACCAGATTGCCTTGTGCGGAGCGCCCAAACAATGCTTGCATCTAAAGAGTGTGGCCCCTGCATCGTGAGGCCTCAGCACGCACAAGCTTCTCGTTGGTGGTGAGCGGATTCACCAGTTGTGGGACTCAGCGTGGCCCACTTCATCATCCGTGCTGCATCTCTCTTGTGCACCTCGTTGACTGCACGCTCATTGCATGTGGTGTCAGATTCACAGGTTGCGAGCCTCGGATGGAGGTTGCATCCATAGTGGTGCCTCATTCTATCTCGTGCGCTACTATTGAACTTGTGCCTGTGTGTGGGACCAGATCGTCTGGTGCAACTCGTATCATCGCGCACCAGATGTTGTGCCTGATTTCAAGGAGGTACAGTGAACCCGACTGTGGGTTTATTGTAACTGGATTGTCTGGTGCGACTCATATCATCGTGCACTAGACATTGTGCCAAATTCCAGGGAGGTACGGCAAACCCGACTGTGGGTTGATTGTGCCGGACTGTCTGGTGTGACTCATATCATCACGCACCAGACTTTGTGCCTCATTCCATGGAGGCACAGCAAACCCGACCGTGGGTTGAATGGGACTGGATTGTCTGATGCGACTCAGATTGTCGCGCACCAGGTTTTGTGCCTCATTTCCAGGGAGGTACGGCAAGCCCAACTTTTGGTTCATTGTGACCACATTGTCTGGTTCCACTCAGATCAATGCGCACCAGATGTTGTGTATCACTTCTCGTGGGGTGCGAGTATAGCTGCACCCCCATTCACCGCGTGTTCCGTCTTACTCTCAGTGTTGTGAATCAACTTCCTTCTCCTCACCCGGCCCAATGACTTCGTGTTGCCAGGTAGTATCGTCTGGATCTGGCCTGGGTGGTGAGAGTAAGTGACTAGGCTGAGGAACACCTCAGAGAGCGATCGGAAGCAGTCGTCTAACTGTGCTTCGCAGAACTGGGCTGTTGCCAGAAGGCAAATTGAGGGACCTCTTGATTGAACTGGGAGAGCCTCTATCCTTTTTCTCCTCTGCATAAAGTGGGTGAACTCCCCGAGTGGTGGCCAACCTCCCATTTGTCGACTGTTGCCTGGTTACCCTGGTAGTTACTCCAGCCTTCTCCCTTGGGCCCCTGACTAAGTGTGACTCCGGACTTAAATGGGTATAGTAAGTTTTTTTTTTTTACTCTAACCTGTGGCCAGCATAGTGGAGGGGGGGGGTAACTGAGAGGTGTGGGAGGGATTGTGCCATGGGGTCCACATTCATATTATCAACTGACCTGCCGGATATCATTTGCCCCGCGTTACGGTGCAGGGTGCGTGTGTGTACGAGTGTGCTTAATACAGACTTGCAGATATCCTTTGCGCCAGGTTACGGTGCTGTGAGAGTGTCGAGAGTGGGCTGCATGAGTACAGCCTTCTAATTGTTACACCACGCAGCGGTGTTGTTTTACTGGCTTGTTTCATTACCTAACAAATCTCTATTTTGACACTGGCTTTGCCCGTGCGGCCTTGGCCCACGGTGCTGCTGAAAAGTGTTATAAAATCCTGTGTGTACACATTCCTCGTATCGTTGTGAGCTGGGGTGCACCCAAAAATTGTGTTGATTTGAATTGTCTTATTCTCCAGGGTGGGGCCAGTTCTGATAATGTATTGCACCACATAAGGCTGCTGGGGGTAAAATAGGATTTTTCCCAAGTGTGCATATTACTGATGTCATTTTAACACTGTTGGGCCTAGTACTGCTAGTAATATTTCTAAGTGTGATTTATGCCCAGCAAAACATGATGTTCATGTTTTGTTAATTAATGTGTGTGTTGAATACAATCTTTATTTACATACATCACGTGTGAAGTCTCTTTTGTGATGCTCAGTGTATTTTTTGTGTGAGAGTGCTGTACCAATGCTTGACACATTGCCTCTGTGATAAGCCTGACTGCTCAGGGCCAAGCTACCCAAGGGTGAGTGCAGGTTAGACAGTGAGTGTAATCATCTAACCCCTGAGAGATGTGGTAGGTTCTGCTCTGCACCACCTCAGCCAACCAGAAAGTACCAGTTTCAACAATAACTATTCACTGAAACCTGATTTCCATGCACTGTTGTTTGTGTGATATATTTTTTTATCAGTAACTCTGTATGTCTGCAAATTTAGTGGTTAATTTTGGAAAAATGTGCTGTCTGTAAATAACAGTGTCCTACCACATCATTCTTTAGTAATATATGTGCAACAGTTTGTTCCAAAGTGCACCACCAGCTACATACTACACCCTTACCTCTCGCGAATGGGCAAGGCTCAATTGCTACTCTTGTTCTTTGTGTGGGTTTTTCACAAGCCCTGTGACTTCAGTGATGTAACACCGATGGCAGCAGCCTCCCCCACAATACACAGTCTGTCAGTGTTGCACAAATTAGTACAGTGGAAAAAGTATTGATCGCCTCACAGCGTCAGTTGAGGAATGTTCTGTGACCCATGTCATAATTCCGAAAGAGATTGTGTCTGCTACATACAGCCTAGCGGCCTCAAGAAAAGCAAACATTATGCGCATGAAAGACTTTTCCAAAGCAATACAAATTAGTGTTACTAGAGCAAAACATAAAAAATAAAATTGGTACAAAACCTTGACAACACCAAACAGTTCTTCTGATAATTTCTCATCTTAGACTACAACCGTGGCTGCTAATAATGAAGAAATTAGAGCTGCGAGTGAGGACGCTGTTCCCAAAGATCCTTCTTCACTGACCATAGACCAGCAGAAATAAGACCACCTTGTATAAAATATGCAGTACATTTTTCCATACACTTTTCATGTGAAATTGTGGCAACAAAAGAGTTTTTTCTATTCATCTTGCACTGTAAATGTCCAATGAAACATCTGTCTTAGTATAGAATCATCTACCTTTACACATTTGTTTATGTATTGACAAATGTCGCAAATAGGGTTTAAAAAACAAAAGGTTACGTAATGAGAACATTTTTGCTGTTGTTAATTGAAAGTTGTTGTTTATTAGAAGAATATAAAAGAGGAAAATGAAAGTATATTTTCAATTAAACGTAATATACAGTTTCCTCACTTTTCAGTACAGAGTAAAATGAAATTCTTACTGATATATATTTTGTTTGAAAGAAGTGTGACGTAACTTTACATTAGGTAAACCCAACCACAAAACACAGTTATCCGAACACACACTATACAAAAAATCTAATAGCTGTTCCTGCTCAGACAGATTCATAGCCATTGCACTTTCAATGTAAGGTATGATGTCCGAAATCCTCTCTGGCATTTCTCCTTCCCATGACCTCTTATTCATATGTACATAGCTATTTTGAGGTCACAAATGGCCTGATTCACAGAATCAGGCTGTTTGTGACTGCAAAATAGCCTTTTTCCATGTTCCGAACCCTGGGATAGATGTACGAAGGATTTTACCGGTTGCAAACAGCCCATAGGCCGTTTGCGACTGATAAAATGCATTTTACCATGTACAAAAGGCAAAATGCGGCTCGATAACTTGTTACTGAATTGCATTTTGCTTTTGCGATTCAGTATTAGGAAGGGGCGTATTTAGGGCATCCCTTCCTAATGCCGAATAGCACTGGTATGTATGAATGTTTTGTGACCGGAATGCGGTCACAAAACATTCATAATTTACCAACACCGTAGAGGTGGCAGTAACCCATTCGCAAATGGGAAGGAGTCCCTAAGAGACCCCTTCCCCTTTGTGAATGTGGGTGAAAACACGGACCACTGCTTACTCTTAAAAAATGAAAAGAAAACTTTTCATTTTTATTTTTGTAATGCAGCCTGTTTCCCTTTAAAGAAAACGAGCTGCATTACAAAAAAATATATTACTTAATTTAAAATGCAATCACAGACATGGTGGTCTGTAGCCATTCCCAATGGGTCGCAAATTGCGATGTGCCTCATGAATATTGATGAGGCAGGTCCATTTGGGACCCATTGGGAATCGCAAACAATATCTGAAACACTGTTGTACATAGCTGTTTGTGATTTTCTAACTGCGAATCACAAAAATTCACAATTAGGAAATCGCAAACTGACTTTTTGTAAATCTGGCCCCCTATTTTGCAATTTGGTAACCTATTACCGAATGGCAAAATGGGGTAGCGATTCAGTATTAGGAAGGGGCTTGTTAAGGGCGTCCCTTCCTAACAGGGACTTGCAATGGTATGTGTGAATGTTTTGCTACCAAAATGTGGTTGCAAAACATTCACATTTTACCACTTACCTAGGTGGTAAGTAATTCGCAAACAGGAAGGGGTTCCCAAGAACCTCTTCCCCTTTGTGAATGGCTATAAAAAGTTTTTAAGAGCAGGCAGTGGTCTTAAAAAATGAAAAGAAAACTTTTCATTTTTGTTTTTAAAACACATCTTGTTTTCTTTTAAGGAATACGGGCTGCATTTAAAAAACAAAAAGTTGCTTTATTTAAAAGCAATCAAAGACATGGTGGTCTGCAAACCTCAGCAGGCCACCATCCCTGTGGTTTTAGCTATTCCCAATGGGTTACAAATTGCGACCTACCTCATAAATATTAATGAGGTAGGCCAATTTGCAACCCATTGGGATTCGCAAACAGGGCAAAAACACACTGTAATACATAGCTGTTTGCGATTACCTAATGGAGAATTGCAAACATTCGCTATTAGGTAATCGCAAACAGAAACCTACATATCTTTGGCCCTAGTTTCCAACCACTGGTATTGAAGCAGTGGTACCCATGTTACAGCAATCTCTCTGCACGAATAGGAAAGATATATTTAAAAAGTGAGATCACTAAAGTATAATTCAAGGAATTCGTTTCCTTTTAATGCTATGAAAAATGTTCATTCTCTTAAGAAAATTGCTGATGCCCCTTTATCAGGCAGATAGTAAGGGGCAGATCTACAAGGAAGTGCCGCAGCGCGGCACGCAAGCCCTTTGGCTGCGCCACTCTGCGGCACTTCCGAAGCACAGGAATGCGACATATTTACAAGAATATGTCGCATTCCTGTGTTCTCCCCTGCGCTGGCGCACACACTGCAGCCATGCGCCGGCGCAGGCACCCTTGCACTCTGGTGCAAGGATGCCTACATCGTGGGGAGATTGTTTTTGTGCAGGAAGGGGCACCTTCCTGCACAAAAACAATCACTACAGGCATTTTCCTCTTTCAATGCGTGCTGTAGAATGCAGCACGCATTGAAAGAGGAAAAAACGAGGAGAAATGAAAACATTTCTCCTCGTTGCGCCTCGCCACGCCTCCCCTGGGGAGGCGTAGCATTGACACTCATTTCCATATTTACGATTCCTCGTAAATCTGGAAATGTGTCTCATTCCATGGGTGTTGCGCGGGAACACCCACAGCAACACCCATGGAACGCCCCTTCCACGCAAAGTGCTGTGTGTGAAGGGGCCATATTTACAAGGAGAGGAAAAGTCACGCAGGGTGGCTTTTCCTCTCCTTGTACATATGGAGAAGTGAAATGCGCCTCCAGTACGTCACAAAAAGTGAGGTACTGGTGGCGCAGGGGTGTTGTAAATCTGCCCCTTACTGTCTTGTTGGAAGTTTACAATATTTCCAGGAATGCGCCTAATTTGAAACACAAAAGCAACTTCCGCACACCCTGGACAAGAGCACTGCAGTTACATTTCATGATGTCTGTGGTACACGTCATTTCTATAGTGATGGAACAGTTAAATATCTGCTTGCGTGTGTAAGGTCGTACAGCGTACACAGCTGCCCGTTCTAGGGCTCTCCCAATGTCTGGAAATGCCGCTAGAAGATAACATTCACTGTGATGGCGTTGTGGGGACAACAAGGAAACCGTGGAATATGCCTCGTAATAGGACGCAGATCGCAGATGTCCTTTAAAATGACTCGGGAAGCAATGCTGACACCTACAGCCATGGTAACAGTCCCTTGCATTGATCCTTAGCCAAACAAGCATTTGCAATGCAATAGGTCTCGCATTTACGCGAGTTTAAGCTATTGGCATTGTAAATGACAATGCGTTTTATTTATGTTTCAAAAACCAAAACATAAATAAAAGGCATTGTCATTTACAATGCCAATAGCTCAAACTCGGGTAAATGCGAGACCTGTTGCATTGCAAATGCTTGTTAGAACTGCCCGTGCTGGACACGGCCCACTTAGAGCCCTGGCTTTATCACAGTTAAAACATCACCCACTTTAATGAAAGTACATGGGTATGTTTTCCTTTTAAAGTTTTCTTTTCAGGTGTTCTCGGTTGATACATGTATAACATAGGGAACTACACTCTGCAGCTAAATTTACATTACATTTAGAGGTATAGTGAGTTGAAGCGATTTGTACACAATGTCACGACTAGCGGACAAATGCCTAAACTGGAACTGGAACTCAATCCTAAACCCAGCAATAAGTTACAAAGCCAAACATGTTCCTTACATGCTCAGCTCTGAATTAGCCTCCTTTAAAACGACTACTTACTTATTGAACCACCCACAATATTGCTCTGGTTCAATGCACTGTCAAGGAATATTTAACTTGGGCTAATCCATAAACTTAAAGATCACTTGTGAAAACGTTCATTTATGGTGCCTGCATTCACAGTTTGACTATGGGGCATATCAGCAAGGGCCGGAGTTAAAATTATCGCCGCTTTAGCGTCCGTGTTCGGACGAAAAGCGGCGATAATTTTAACGAACTATTAGCAAGGACACGCTAACGCGTGAATCCATGCTTCTTCGCCCTTTCTCTTATCGCCCAGCTTTGCATCTCTAATGAGATGCAAAGTGGGCGTACCTCCCCAGAATAACGGGAGAAATGTCGCTAAGCGACATTTCTCCTATTATCAAGCCTCACGCAAAGAAGCATAGCGACAAGAAAAGTAGCGATAACCTCTGTTATCGCTACTTTCCTACGCCTGCTTTGAAACTGACTTAGCCATGATATCCTATGGAAGGTGGTTTATCATGGCTAAGTATGTGTAGCCCTATCAGCAAGCTATCGCCAAAAGTTGTGCGATTATCGCTGGATTTCCAGCGATAATCGCACAGTTGGCAGCTTGCGCTCTGAATTTTATCGCTTTGGAGATAAGCGTTGCTGATAGCACGCTATCTCCGCGATAAAATTCAGAGTTGGCCGGCGATAATTATCCTCACGCTAAGAGCGCTGAGCGATAATTATCGCCAGCCCTTGCTGATATGCCCCCAAGTTCCTCAGTGCGAAATCGTGCAAAGGGTGAAAACAACGACACTTTTCAAACCATATACGTTCCTAAGGGAACACGTACAGAAGTAGCGAATATTCTACACTTTTGTAAACATTTTGTTAAACACTTTTTTATTTCGAAGCTATTGGTTAGAATAAACCACTTCAGAAATGCGGAACACTGACGGCCACTTCAACAGTCTTCATGTGGCACTCAGTTGTGCTGGCTCAGACTAATGGTAGTGCAGGCTTTGTGGCATTCAGTAACCTCTACTCAATCCCTCTCTGAAACCCTATCAGCTGGGCAGCAGACAAGCACTCACCGCCCGTCCTCCGTCCCTGTGCAGCGAGCTCGGCTCCCTATAGCTTTACGAGCGATGAGAGCACAAACGCCTAGCCCTCCTCTGCCTTTTATCACTGCTAGGGCCATCTTCACAACCATCAATTCCGTAGCAAAATCAGCAGAGGCAACTGATCAGCAGCTTCGCCTTTCAGAAAAATAAGCACAATAGTGGAATACAACTCTCCAAAAAAGCTAGACCGCTCATCTCAAATGAAAATACGAGTCTAGACAGGGGCATAAGTGGTGTACTTAATAAAGAGAATTTGTGGTTTTGGGAGGTTCTTTCTCCAATTGAAAGTCACCGGGTTCATCTACTACTTTGGTACACAGTCGTTCTTCTAATTGGATGTGATTTTATCTTATTTACACCCAATATGGCTGCTGACCTTCGAGGGACCCGTTCACCTAGTCTAGCGTTTAAGGTTCCTCTTTGAATTTTACAAAATAATCGCCATATTAGAGGAGCTTTTGTCCGATAATCAGGAACACAATTTGAAATATTCGATCGCACAATGCAGATGTTCGTTTTTTACTAACGATGAACCTGATCAAAGAAAGACACATTCTGTAGCAAAATGGTGCGAGTAATAAATAACATTCGAAGAAATAATATTATAAGTAATGGTTTAGGAGACGTAAAATTGTTTGATACGTAAACATTCGCTCTCTTTGTTACGCAACAAACAACGTCACTTAAACAAGCATTTGCAATGCAATAGGACACGCATTTACGCGAGACCTATTGCATTGCAAACGGGAGTGCGGGTGAGCGGGTGGGAGGGGTGCGAGAAGGCATGAACAACTGGAGTGGGGGGCGGGAGAGAAGGCATGGACAGCGGGAGGGGGGCCACGGAAAGAAAATAGTGCTCATGAAACACGAAGTAAAGGGGCCAGTAGCCATGGAAGGATACAAATGACGACATGGCCGTCATAAGGAGGGTCTAGCAGCCTATAAACCAATCGGAAGGCAGCATTTAGAAAGGACAAATACACAAGCCAATGAAAAAGTGGGCGGGGGAGTGGGCAGGGCTTCCCTCACATAGTCAACTACCACATTCAACCCCAGAGCAGCGCTTGCGCGCTGGCTCAGGGCTCGACCTAAAAAATTAAGCAGTGCCAGAAACTTCACCAGTGCAAGAATTATAGGGGAGAACATTTTAACTCCTAATCCATTTGATAATTCCTAACAAGAAATCGTCCGTGTTTCCTTTATATCACTAAGCACAGGTTTAGCCGATCTGCTCAGTTTGTACTATCAGACCTCCGAAACCCATTGCCTTGTTAGTAGAGTAGTGTATAAATTCCATACTAAAGATATTCAGCAAAGTACTGTACTGCAATACACTGAAACTAATGGCAATCCTGTGTCACACTTTCAGTGCGACCAATGAGGTCCCAGTCTAGCCCTATGCTGTTAGTCACATTGTATGTGTGACACACAACCTTCCATGTCATCGCAAGACTGTAGAGACAGCCAGAACAAGACTTGTCCGTCAGGCCAACGATAGCCAAGAATACAAATTGTCCTGAATTCTGCTACTATGGTGTACTTGAATGATGGGGTGTATGTGTGTGCACACTCACGTGAGTATATGTGAGAATATTGGCATAATGGACGACCTGTCACAATATTGGTAATTCTTGGTATGTTGGGGGCATCTAAGGGGCTTATGGTAGCAACCCTAGATAAAAAACTTGCCCAGGCATAATGATAAAAATGTTTGTCATATCGTGGTCATCGATGGCATGATGGTGCCCACCTTTGATACTGCTGTCCATATCATAATGGTGGAACTTCTTTGCACTTTATGAGAATCCATGGCTTAATGGCACACATCCTGTATATAATGCTGTTCTCTGCACAAGAGTGAGAATTATTTGCTTATTAAGTGTATTCATGACATCAACGTGTCCATTTGCCACACTTGGTATGATGCAGGATTTGCCACGACTTGTGGGTAAATAATGGCTTGTTGATTCCCACTCTTAGGGCCCGATTCTGATGCGGGTTGGAAAAGCTTCCCGACCGAATCGGTTGGGAAATGGTTTCCGACCCACTCGGATCGGGAAAGTCCAACCGGCAGAGTAGGATGCATCCGGATGTTTCCAGATACGATTTGGTTGAACTCCCATTGACTTCAATGGGAACATTTGTTCCTAACCGCATCAGAATTGGGCCCTCGGTCGGGAAGACACGTTCCCGATCCGATTTGGAAGGAGCAAATGCCGTTAGGAGGCCTTCCTAACCGCATCAGAATCAGGCCATCAATCGGGAAGCTTTTCCAACCCGCATCAGAATCGGGCCCTTAGTGTATTTTGGTACTCCATAATATTGGCAATTCCAAGTATATCGAAAAACACCCATGACATGATGTTGTTCACCCCAGGTATAATACTGAGCTCAACCTTAATGGCAGTAATTCTGTCATATTGTGGGTAATCATACCATAAAAGAGTGATTCATTAGATTGCAAGGCAGGATCTAATCATTTGTGGCAGTAGTACACGAGTGGCTGATGAAAATAACTAATTGGTGTTAGGCTATCAAACATCTATACCCTAATCATGAAAAGTTTGTATTTCATTAAAAAAATGCTTTTTTATGAAAATGACAGTGTCAGCAGGGTTGAATTCCAAACAAGCAGTTGAAGGAGAGTTACTAATTGTGGGATGCTGTAACCCGCCCGTGTTCCAGCACCTGGCTCCAGTGGTTCATTCCCGTGTTTTCTAGTGAATTGACATGGATGTTTGGTTGAAGTTCAGATCAGAGGCAATTGTCAGTGAAAGAACGGCATGGAGCAGCAAACCAACATGTCTATGAGATGACTGGATCAGAAGATTACAGCACATACAAAGACCTGAAGAACACGAGTCAAGGGACAATGCTACACAGTGGTGAGTTGCAGAACCTGGGGTTGCTGAGTGGACATGACCGAGGTAAGTCCCAGAGAGTCTTTGCCTTTGCTTTTGTTTTGTTTTCATTCCATTTACTGCAACATAATTTTCTAGTATCTGTTTTGTGGATGACTAAGACTGGGAAGGTGGAACTCATTTTGATTCTTGAATCGATTGGACACTCGGGGGCCGATTCCGATTCAGGCCGGAAATCACTCCGACCGAGCCGGACCCGGAGAGATTTCCGACCGAATCGGACTCTAGCAGCCCGACCGAACGAGTACGATGCGTACGCATGCAATCGGACTCGATTCGGTCGGACTCCCATTGAAGTCAATGGGAGCCGGTCGTACAACGCGTACGCGGGCTCCTCAATGGGTGCGAGGCAAACAAGGGTGCCCCCTACAGTGGGTACGCGTCGATGCGAATCGCGCCGTACATGCACAGGTAGGGGGGACCCATGGGTCTCCCCTGTGTGCGACTCGCGCGGCTATGCATACAGGGGGGTCCGACACGGACCCCCAAAGTCCGGCTCCGACTGCCCTTTGGATCCGGACGGCGCGAGTCGGTCGGACTGCTCGAGGCGCGCATCGTACTTGCCCGGCCGGGGAACGTCTCCATTGCGCGGTGCGAGTCGTGTCCGTGCGAGTCGGTCAGAGCGGGTCAGACCCGCGTACGAGTCGGGCGGCGATTTCGCGTGCGCTTGCATCGTACTCGCTCGCCCGGACGCACGTACGAATCGGTCGGGAAAGGGGGCTCCGAATCGGATCCGGTTAAGCCGAATCCGATTCGGTGCCCTACCGGCCGAGATCGGAATCGGCCCCTCGGTGCGTAGACATCCTACACATTTGTAAGGAATCCCTATTGTCAGAGCAGGATGCAGTTAGAACTGTGGCAGCGATGGAACACTTTTCAGGGTCTAGAAAACTCAATCAAACATTGGAGAATGGACCTCCCTCCTCAAAAGAGGCATCACTATGGGAATAAAGAGGACACTGAGAAAGTGTTTGAAAATTGAACTTACCAAGTGGTGGGAGGCAACTTCCTTACAACACTATATTGTCACTGATAGCCCCTGAGGCCTACGGATTTACATGATCCCCTCATTTGATAATCCCAATCCTAAAATGTTGGATCAGAGGGCTAAAAATTCCAAAACGATGATGGAAATTTTAGTTAAGTACTCATGGTTGGACAGAGGGGTGTCCTTGGAAATGGTAGAAGAGATTAAAGTATGCATGCAATTTTTTTTACCAAGAATTGGAACATCTTGAGAAGCTATAGCACAATAGTTGGTGTTTGGATAAAATATCGGAAATAAATATCGTGATACAAAAATATCATGTCAAGAATATCGGGACATCAAAAATATTGTTGACAGGCATATCCAAGGTAAAATTATCATTTTTAGTGTTGTTTTTAATATTGTTAAAAATATCATTGTATGTAATGTTGTTTAAGTTAATTAGTATGTAATATATTGTAGCATGTTTGATTGCATTTTTTTTTTTTTAGTTGGATACACTTTTAGGTATGAAATCATTGAAATTTGAATGTTTAGTTGTGTCAGTGTATATAAATAATTGTTTAATACTTCTTTTTAGTTGCAGGATATTGAGTTTTTAGGGGATAAGTGTGGGGAGAGTTTTAAAAAATGTACATTTTAAATTAAATTATAAGTTAATAATTGTAAAGATTTGCAAATTAATAACTTAGAATTGTTACATTTATTTGTATACAGTAATATTTGTAATGCATTTTATTTCATATTAATTAAGATATATTTTAATGGCATTGCTATTTAAAAAATGTACACAATATAAAAATTAAAATACAGACAACAATGTTAAAAAAGAAAATATGTAGAAATATTTTTATGCAAAATTATAAACTTTTATATTGTAGAAATATATTTTTTTTAAATTGTAATTCTATTTAAAAAACATTTTTTTACATTTTTTAAATATAACGTTTATTTAAATATTTTGTTATTTTATAATTGCTCGTTTTGTATTATGATTTTATTCTTAATTTTATGGTTTAAAGTTTAGGAATGGTTGTACATATTTTCAAAAATATATTAATTATTAAAAGTAATTAAAATATATATATATATTTATTTTAATAGTTAAATATGTAGACATAAGTTTTTAGTTTTAGTTAGTGTGTTTTTAGATAACATTTTATAATGGTGTGTGAGTATGGAGTAATGATTGTGTGTTCAAAATATTTAATCTGTATTACCTTGTGTAAAATGTTTTATTTTATAGTAGATATTGTAAATTTCAACTCTTTAGCGTCCAGCACCATCTTCAAATAGGCTTAAATTGCATTTGGAATAGTACAGGTCAACCCTTTCCTGTCCAATTTCTTCCCCCAATATGGTTAGATTGGAGTGGGAATAGTAAATGTCATCCCTTTAGGGGTGCGTGGAGACAAGGGGGCGCACCATGTTCCCCCTTGAATGTATTCCCTGGTGCAGAGGGTTTGTTTCCTCACCACCACACTTTTCATGGCGGTTGAACCGCCATGGAAACTGTGGCGGTGAGGAAACTAGTAATATGCTTTACGTGCCACAGTGGTACCACCAGCATATTACCAGCATCACACCGCTGCAAGACCGTCAGGGATCGTGGATCCCTTGTGGTAGCAGTGGATCTGTGGCGGTCCGACCTTCATAGTCAAAAAATGTCGGGTGGACCTTCAGTGGTGGCGGTCCACGGACCGCCACCACGACTACGGCGAACTGATGTAGTCATAATGTTAGTTATATTTTGATATATATTAACTGTAATGTATAAGTAATTTTAGGAATGTTATTTGTTTAGCGGGTGGGTTTTTTAATTTAAGGGTTTTTTCTATGAACGTGTCCTCTGGGCATAGGACTTTACATTTTTTTTTTAAGGAAATAACTTTTTGTTTCTAATAACCCAATGCTTTTTACTTTGATTTCCATTTTTTTGGGTTTCCTGAAGCGTTTCTTTTTTTAAACACTTTTTTGGGGTTTTATGGTTTCTCAATACTTTGGATTACTTTGAGAGATTTCTATTGGATCTGCTTTATTTGTACATTTTTGGGGGTTTTTTTTGACAATATTTTTCGTGGATTTCTACTTTTTAATACATGGATACAAAGAAAGGTCTGCAGTATGTTTTATTTATTTCATTTCTTTTGGGTGGGAAATATGATATTATATTGTTTGTGTAAAATATGTGATTGTTATGTGGAATTGTTTGGTTTATGTGTTGTAATTATTTTATATGATGGATTAAGTTCGTTTTCAGCTTTCTTGGTTGGTGATGGTTACATTTTTTAAAAATAATTTATATCTAGTTTTATTATATCAGTCTACAGTGACATTGAATTTTAAATAATTTTCTGACTGGTGTAATAAAATATTATATGTATTATTATTTTTTTTAAAGATTTTGTTTGTTGGTTTAGAATCTGCAATTTTTTTTAGGACTTTGGTAGGTTACGATTCGTTTTATAGAATGCTTTTGGCTATGATTTCCAAGTAATTTACTCCATTGTTATTTAGGAACAGTTTGACTTTAAATTGTTCCATGCCATACATTCTTTGGATTGCTCTATTCATACTTCTTTGTAACTTTGCTCCTTTTGTAATGCTTCTATCGATTTATAGAGTGTAGGTTGGGTTCTGCCTACAGCAAATTGGATGGCATTGTGCATTGTGCCATTCTTCCACTGCATTGTTTGTTTTGACTTCCTGTGTCAAGACGTTTCACCATGGTATTTGGAATTTGGGTTGGTGTCTGTGTCCGGAGTGATGCAGTCTGCCAACCCAAGTGTCTTCCAACTAGTCCATTAGGGGATGAAGTTTGTGTTCATTTAATTGGTAGAAACTTCTTTCTATTAGTACATTTTAGTGGTTGGCTACCTCTGTAAAAGGGACATAGGCTAGTGCTGTAATTTTTTTTAATTTCAAAGGCAAATCGGCTGTTTGTAGAATATTCTAACTTGGGGGCCGATTATGATGTCAGGCGGAAAGCCTCCGCCCAACACCGACTCACGATCAGGACTGACCGACTTACGGTCAATGGTTCCAACCGCCGGATAACGATGCGACCGAACACTGTTTGGTCGGAGTCCCATTGTTCCCTATGGGAGCTCATGTTCCGCCAGACAACCGGCCGTAACACAGGCTTCTATGGGGAAATGGGGTGTTTGCAGAAAACCCTGCACCCTGTCGCAGCCACCCACGGTGCCTGCCACACAGTGCAGGGTTTCATGGGGGTCCCATGGGGGTCCCATGGGTACCCCCTTGACCATCAACCCTGCCAGGAGCCCCCAAAGTCACTTTCCAACTGCCTTTCCGTGTCGGACCGGCCGACGCGGAAAGGCTGTTGGCCATTGACATTGTAAACCCGAGGACGGAAACGCTGTCCATAGGGGTGTATGATGTGGTTTCGACCGACACGGAGTCGCTCGGAACCGATTCGGAATGACTGCGAGGTTTACATTCCGACTGTGATCATCGTAATCGGGCGGTCAAAATGTATACCAACAGAGTCGGTTGGAAGGGCTCCGACACGGTCGAGGAGATTCCAACTGTCGGGGGGAGGCTTTCTGCCCGACATCGTAATCGGCTCCTTAGTGCGCATTTTTGAAGTTATCACTATATATCTTTATTGAAATGATATTAACAGCCTTGTATGGCTGCATGGGGTTACAGTTTTAGAATAGTGATATTTGAGCTGGAGTTTCGGGTAAGCACGAACAACTGAATATTGTTGAGTATGATGATAAATGAGCGAGAATCCCAGCACTTGGTGGATGTGCCCATATAAGTTATTTGATATTATTTCCAGCTGCAGCTAGACTAAGGGCCTTATTACAACTTTGGCGGTCCTATAGGCGATGGTGCAACACGCCATCTGCTGTAGGACCACCAAAGCTGTGGTGCTGCCGCCCTCCAGATTAGGACTTCAATCCTGGTCTGGTTTGTGGTCCTGTGGCAGTCTGACAGCAATGGCCTGTTAGGCTCATAGCAGAGCCTAACATGCAGACCTCCACTACCAGAGCGCCGACTGCACCTTCCCGCATGCTGTAGCATACATGCCACAATGTGAAGGAAATGGGGGTGGAAATCCAGGCACTACATGTGCCCCCCCACTTGCACCCCCAGGCCCAGGAGTGGCAGGGGGCTCGGTAAGCGCCCCCTTAATTGCTTCATGCCACCCTTTTTGAGGTAGGCTCACCTCCTTGGAAAGGGTGGGGGTGAGGCAACTCATAATATGCTGCAGCGGCACTGCCAGCATATTACTATGCCTGACAGCCACGTCGCGGGACCCTGGATACCAGCGAAGGCAGCAGTCTTGTGGTGGTTCGACCCCCACACTCCTAATGCGGCACATGGTGCTGCATTCTGACGGTGGTCGGATCGCCACTACAAGTATGGCAATCCTAGGGACTACTGTACTCATAATAAAGTCCTAATATAAAGCTAACAAATACTGGGTCCGACCTAACTCAAGACGGCTCTTTTAATCATGGTGTGGTTCGGGACTGATTATATCAGTAAGTATGGCTGAGTAATAGATATTGAGCATGATGATATATGAATAGTGGTACTAAAACACTGCGGTTGCAACTTGATATGTTTTAATATTATTTACAGATCTTTGCTTGATTAAATGATCAAGTTGATAATTATTCTGTCGGATTGGACTTGTAACAGCACTTATATTCATGAGGTATCGGTCATTTCACACAATTTGGTGGCAAGGAGGTGATTGGTAGATTTGATCTAGATATTAATTTCTTCTATAATTTTTGGTTTAACCCATTTGGTGCGTCGGACGGCCGGGGGGCGCTCAACACACCAGTGCTCATGTGCATCAGACGGCCCATGGCCGTCCGATCACATGGCACAGGGAATCCCGCTGGTGCAGGCACAAGAGGGATTCCCTTTCACCCCCAACAGCCTCGGGAGCTGGGGAAGAGCTTCCCCAGGTCCCGAGGCTGTAGCTTTGGTTTCCCTGAAATGACGATCAGCACGCACGTCGCGCTGACGTCATTTCAGTGAAACCGAAACTGAAATGAGCCGAGGGGCTTAGCACAGGGGGGGAAAAGGCCTAGCAGCGAAAGGGTTAAAGAAAAACGTAACAGGAATAAGGTTTTTTGTGCACATTGGTTGGTTTAAATTGGGTTTTATTGACTAGCTCATACTGGATTAATTTGAATGGAGGGGCAATTGGCATGTGGCACAAGGGACTATATATTGTATTTCAGTAAATGTCATTTCATTGTTTACATGCATGGCTTTTTTCTACTTTAGATGGTGGAGGCATATTAGTGACTCACGCCAGGTTTGATATGCTTTTGTATATATGTTGTAATGCAAACTGTAATCAATATAACCAGTAATTGTCCATTGATTTTGACGTATGAGTTTCCACAAAATGTCACACAATGGGTTTAATATGGACATGTGTATAATGTCACAGGGGGATAGTATTTTTAGTGAGTACATCCAATTGGCCTATGTACAATGGAGGCTTTGTTTTGCTCTAGCCCATGTGAAGTTGTGGGGTGAGACTCCTGATCGACAAAACCTGAACTTGTGTGTAGTGGGCAGTGGAGCAATAAAGACTGGATACATGAAATCAATGAACTTTGAAAATTTATGAAATAATCCATATATAACTCTGTGCAATTGAGTGCTTAAGAAATATTTTGCTGTTGTTCATAAAACTTTGGGTTGATTGAGGGTGTGGGTTGAACACCTTCCCTGTGAGCACCACACTATAGATTTATTCTACCACAAAATATTGTGTGGGACGCATAAGTGAGCACCAGCATTTTCCCAAATTACCCCCAGTTTGAAGTTTACATTTTCAGAATCGTTTGAATCATGTCTTGCTCAAAGTCTATGCTTGTTTTTTGGGGGATAGTAGTTATACGTCTTATGTTTTATATGGCTTACGAGGTTGTAGTAAGTGCTGCTTTATTTATTTGGTAGTAGGGCATATGTGAAAGGGATATTTGTTTTTTTGATGTTCACCATGAATGCTTGGACCAACTCTTTGGGAAGGTATCATTCAGTGTTCCTGAGGCCCAGAAGAACACAATATGTAACAGCATCCTGGAAAAGGTCAACTCTGTTGGTGGTGTCACCCAGAGGAGCATACCAGAGGTCAGGAAATGCTGGTAGGACTTAAGATCCAGCGCCAAAGAGAAGGTGGCCAGCAGGATGGCTGAAGCTCATGGCACAGGTACTGGACCCTCCAAACACCCCCTCTCACTCTAATTGAATCACTGATAGAGGGGACACTTGAACCTGAAAGTGTGGTGGGAGTGTCAGACACTGACACCTCCAACCCTGCAGGCTCTAGCCAGGGTAAGTCATCTTCCCTTTAATTACTTGACATAACATATTGTTTGTAATTCCTCAAGTATAACATCTCACCTAACAAAACTCCATTGAGATGTTTGCTGTATCTGGGCAATGCATCATGGGAGTTATAGTATATCTAAGTTACATGGTGTACTGCGTGCCGATATATAGACTACGCATATCTGTACATTATATATATGTCACAAAAGAGACACAAATGATGGACGGAATGCAAAACAAATCAAAACATTCACCCCCAGTCAACAGATCTGGGTTAAATCCATTGTTCTTTTGCTCACCATGCCACCCCAGTTTAGACCCAGCCATATGCAACTCAGTCTTGACCCTGTGCCTCATGGGAACAGTCCAGCCGGAACTGCCAAGCCAGGTCTTCCCTGGACCGGAAAAAAGCATCCTAGGACCGGTTTTGGGGTTTCACCCCTCATCAGCCAAGCTAGCTCTCCTTGCGTTTGCTCTGTTCACCCTAAGTTGGCAGGCTATGCCCAGACGTGGGTCCCTTGCTCACTTTGCCACTGTATTCTAGCTAGCCTGGCTGATGAGGGGGTGTTAACCCAAAACCGGTCCCAGGATGCTTGTTTCCAGTTCAAGGAAGAACTGTCTTGGCAGTTCCGGCTGGACTGTTCCCATGAGGCACAGGGTGAAGATTGATTTGCATATAGCTGGGTCTGTACTGAGGTGGCGAAGTGAGCTAAAGAACGATGATGGATTCAACCCAGATCTGTGACTGGGAGTGAGTGTCTGAAAAGTTTTAGCGCTCCATCCATCATCTCCTTGTGTTTGCTTTGTTCGCCCTAATTTGGCAGGGTATGCCCAGACATGGGTCCCTTGCTCACTTTGGGCCCGATTCACAAAAGTAATCTGAGACAAAATCCTAACTTTATGACTTTCGGTATTCACAAAAGGCATTTAGGAGTAGTAAAGTTAGGATTTTGTCTTAAGTTTGGGTCTGAAGACAAAATCCTAACTTAAGTTTAACTTAAGTTTAACTTAAGACCAAAACTTAAGACAAACTTAAGACAAGATCCTAAGTTAAACTTATGTTAAACTTAAGTTAAACTTAAGTCAGGATTTTGTCTTAAGACCAAAACTTAAGACAAACTTAAGACAAAATCTAACTTTACTACTCCTAAACGCCTTTTGTGAATACCGAAAGTCGTAAAGTTAGGATTTTGTCTCAGATTACTTTTGTGAATCGGGCCCTTTGCCACTGGATTCAAGCTAGCCTGGCCGATGAGGGGTGTTACCCCGAAACTGGTCCAAGGATGCTTGTTTCCGGTTCAGGGCAGACCTGTATTGGCAGTTCGGGCTGGACTGTTCCCATGAGGCATAGGGTCAAGACTGATTTGCATATAGCTGGGTCTGAACTGAGGTGGCGAAGTGAGCTAAAGAACGATGATGGATTCAACTCAGATCTGTGACTGGGGTGAGTGTCTGAAAGGTTTCAGCGCTCCGTCCATCATCTCCTTGTTGTTTGCTTTGTTCGCCCTAAGTTGGCAGGGTATGCCCAGACGTGGGTCCCTTGCTCACTTTGCCACTGGATTCAAGCTAGCCTGGCTGATGAGGGGTGTTACCTGGAAACTGGTCCCAGGATGCTTGTTTCCGGTTCAGGGAAGACCTGTCTTGGCAGTTCAGGCTGGACTGTTCCCATGAGGCACAGGGTCAAGACTGATTTGCATATAGCTGGGTCTGAACTGAGATGGCGAATTGAGCTAAAGAATGATGATGGATTGAACCCAGATCTGTAACTTGGGGGTGAGTGTCTGAAAAGTTTCAGCACTCTGTCCATCATCTCCTTGTGTTTGCTATATATGTTACAAACACAGAAATCAGTTTCAAACAATATAGTGAATATGTTTGAAACATTTATTTACATTAACTGTATACAAATACATTTCCTCAGATCACACCCAGGACGTGTCAGCGACAATTGAGACTGATGAAGCTACTGACACACATGTGGAAATGGAAGACAGCACAAGTGCAAATCCTACGCCCATTAATCCAACACCAAATAATCAGAGGGCAAACATTAGTGGGCAGGACACACAGACACCATAGAATCCAACAAGAACAGTCCATAATGATAATGTCTCAGATGACATGGCAGACAGTTCTCCTTTGTTTGGTGGCCTGGAGAAATCCATCATCTCAGTATAGTAACTGCAAGCCAAACAGATTAAAGCTGTTAATAGGTATCTGCAAAGCATGTCAAAATTAATGCTGCAATTGCAGAAAGGACAAGACTGTTGGATGGTTGCCATTTTGTCTGCAAAGACGAAGGCACAGGCAGCACATGGCACACTATGGTGCCCTCACTAGATCAACAAATCAATTGACAGTAGCCAAAACCACTCTTGCCAGGAAGACTGTCAACATACAAAATGACATGGGGAACTGCTGCCAAGATATTGTACATGGATTGGTTCAAGTAACCACAGCCCTTGAAAACATATGGACACATATCCTGTCAGTCCCTAATATTTTGTTGCCACCTGAGAGTGAAGATGGCTCCAGCATCAGTGCCACAACTGTGCAAGAAGGATGCTGTACCAGGCGGACATGCCAGAACACATCAGGAACAGAAATCTCCCCTCTTCTACAGCCCAGTCATGCTGAGAAAGCAACCAACATCAGAGGAAGAAAAAAGTGAATCATGTAGGCACTGAGAATTATGAGGCTACTGTGTTATTTTTCTGTTTCTATACTTTGTTGAAAAACTGTAAATCCTCTGTGGATTCAGTTGAGGATGAAGATTTACATTGTTGCAACCTGAATAAAAGGTGATTTTTCAGTCATGCACAAAATATTACCCTCATGTGTGTTGTCTATTTCTCAGATGTGCTCATCGTTCTTACCTTAAAAATAGTTGTTGGTGATCTCTGTAAGCAAAGCTCAACCCTCTGCTGCATGTGTCCCATCCTGCTGAATTTGTAGTGGTGGTAGTTCCTCATCTGAGTCTGAATTTGGCTCTATGTCAATGTTGTGCAGACCCTTCCTCATGGCTATGTTTTGTAGAATGGCACATGTGGCAATAATTTTGGAACACAACTCAGGTCTGTAAAGCAGTGCTCTGCCAGTCTTGTGGAGACATCTGAATCAAAACTTCAGTATACCAAAGGTACATTCTGCGATTGATCGTGTTGTCTTATGTGCCATGTTGTACTGCCTTTCAATTCTTGTTCTTAGATTCAAGTATGGTGTCAGTATCCAAGGGCGCAAGGCATATGCACTATCTTCTTAAAAAGTATGAGAAGGAGAAATCATTAGGTCACATTACAAATACACTTACTGACACGGTATGAATTGGGTTTTCACTTTTCTCTTACCAAGTAAAAAGTTGCGTATTCCACTGTGGCGAAACATAAAGGAGTCATGTGTGCTGCCTGGGAATCTGGCAACAAGGTTAATTATAATGCATGAGGCATCACACACTATCTGTACATTTAAATGGGTGCTTTTCCTATTTGCCAGAAGCCAAAATGTGTACACAGCATAATACCTGCACATGTGGTGGGATTGCATTGCTTGAGACTGTTGGGGTCTGTAGCTGAGGTTGTAACTCAGCAATTAATTCAATATGGTCGTAATCCTGCTGATGCCAGGGGTTTTGAGTCCGAAGAATAAATCTTAAAATGGCAGTGCGTGTTGACTGGATTTGTACATAGCACAGTGCTGTTGGCCACGAGCTACTGCATTACTTGTATGTTATCACGCACTATCTCCAGGGTGTCTTTTGTACTGGACATGCCTCCATGGTCGCTGAGTCTTTCCATAGGCTGGTCAATTGAGTGCCTCGGAGGTTGGAGGAGACATTTGGGGACTTGATGGAGGGTGGAGGATTCTGCACGTGTCAGGAGCTCAGACAGTCAATGCGATAAAGTTTTATGTTATGGGTATTTGTAAAGGCACTATCATCCATGAGGATATCCTTGCTATGAGTAGTTGTGTGTGTTCTCAGCCCTACTTATGGTAGATGAGACAGTTTCTGTGGGACAGTTTCTATTTTTTGATGTCATGTTTCACTCCATTCAAAGCATATGGGAACCACTGAACACACATGTAACCTCAGCGATATTAATGAATCTGGGCAGCAAAGCAGTTACCCAAATTTACAGGCACTGAAGGATATAAAAAAAATTCAGTTGACAAAATTATGAGGCTTAATGGGTAGGGCTGGGTGAAGAATTCTGTTCCACTGGCGGAGTTCACAGGGTTTTTCCAACTCCCCGCTCCATGAGGAGTGCGGAATTCCCAAAAACTCCGCAAAGTGATGCGGAGCAGAGTATTTTTTCTTGAGCGGCTCGCCAATGTGAAAAAATAACGTGTTAGACCTCCTCCTGGAAATATTACTCATTGTGGGCAATCGCGGCAGGTCGAGACCGTTCGCGTTGAGAAATCTGCCATTTGCGTTGAGGAAGCTGTCGCTTGAGTAGAATGTCTACTTGAGGGGCAGAAAGCAGCAGCGCTTTCTGGTGCGATGCATAGTGCTGTTCCCACTGATTGTACAGTGTGAGACAAACTCTTGGCACTAAAAGTCAGTGCGAGCAGCACGACTTAGCAGACTCCGCTGCTGGCAAAACTCCCGGGAGCATAGCTGAGTTTTTCTGGCACTTCGTGGAGTTCCGATGAGTAAAACTCTGTGAACTTCGCCCAGCGTACTTATGGGTGGAAGAACTGAATGAAGTCATCTCTGACAGTGACAGGGGTAAAATTGTTGCATATCCTCACAAGGAGGTTAGAAATGAGAGCTTCAAACTTCTGCAATTTAATATATTGCATTACGCGTATCTGACACCCAGCAGAATACATGGAATGTTTCATGGGATTTTGGGCAGGTGTCCCAGGTGTCTGGTGGATTTGGCTGACCTCTTGCATATGCTTTCTGGGCCTGCCCAATGCTGACTTAATACTGGACTGAGATATTTGATTGTATAGAAGAGTTTATCAGTCTCAGACTGGATTCAAACTCGAGGTTCTCCCATCTGGGTCTTCTTCTTAGGTCAGAACCACACAAATTAGCATGCAGAAATGCAGACCTTGCTATGTCGCCAGCTAAGAGACAGATAGCAATAGGTTGGACAGGTAGATAGGATGTATGTAGATAGGTGGACGCTGAAATCACAGTGCTGGCATGGCTAACACAAAAAGGGGATTCAAGGAAAAAAGTAGTGAATGCAATAAGCTTACCAACAAGAAGGATGATAGACCTCTATAAACGCCTATGGGTCACTGTTTGAAGAGTGGGGGCATGCCAGATATGACTGAATGGAAATGTTAATAGCTGAAGGTTACTATATGCAATGGCTTGACCCTAAGCTCTCATATGTTGGACAGCCGTTTGCTAAAAGAGTGAGGGGCCAATTATGATGCGGTTTGGAAGGCCTCCTAACGGCATTTGCTCCATCCAAATCAGATTGGGAACATGTCTTTCCGACCAACTCGGAAATGTTTCAGACTGACCGAGTACGATGCGAGTTAGGCATTAGGAACATCCTAATCCGAAACCGATGGCATTCGGAATGACCGAGCCGTACGTAGCAGACTCGTACGTCTCTATGGGCCGCGTTTCCGAACGACCGATTACAATGTTGGATTCGGACAGCCTTTCCGAATCATGCCGTCCGACTTGAATCGGCAGTCGGAATCAGACTTTGGGGGCCTGTAGCAGGCCCCCTGCTCCCGGAGCCTTCCCAATTGGGCCTGTGGGGGTACCCATGGGTCCCCCCTTACCAGCCATGCACAGTGTGGCAGGCACCAGGGGGTGCCCGATTTTCCCCAGCCACCCCTTTCTTCAATGGGAGGCTATGCATTCGGTCGGAACATAGGCTCTCATTGAAGTCAATGGGAGTCCAACAGAATCGTATCTGGAAGAATCCGGATGCATCGTAATCGGTCGGTCGGACTCTCCCGATCCGAGTCGGTCAGAAACCTTTCCCAAACCGATTTGGTCGGAATGATTTCCGCATCGTAATCGGGCCCTAAGTTGTAAGTTGTCTATTATTAATTGCTGAATGCAACAAAATAAGGCATACCTATTTGTTTATGGTAAGCACTCAAACATGTTAAATACAAATATTTAAAAGAAAGATAAAATCAGGGTAACTAGATAAAAGGTTTGAACATAATAGACAAAGGTTCATCAAAATAAAGTATGGTTAGACTAGGGGTATTAACAATATGAAAATGGGCCATCTTCAGAAGTCCAGTTTGTTTGCTTTAGCAAATACCCACACACATAAATGATTTTGTGACATAAAATGATGATTCATGACATAATGGCAAAGATTTTCCAGGAAATCGCAGTGGTATGCTCTTAAAAAGGCATATCTTTTAGTTCTCTGATAAAGAATGAATTGCCCAACCTGCCCTTTAGAATCAATAAATGGTCAGCATATTTACATGGACATCCCTGGTGTGGGGGTAGAACCTGCTTGCCCACAAACTCCCTTGCCACTACCCTTGCTGTCCCTGGTCTTAGAGGTAAATAAGTCAGTGGCAGTTTTCCCTAGTTCTTTAGCATATAGAAGGTTGTTGAGGGGCTGACATTATGACAGAGGGCAATGTGGGGATGTAATCAGGAGAACATTTTAATTTGGCTACTCTGATTTTAGTGACTTGTCATCAGTGCATTCATGAATAAACTATCATTGAATAAAGATGTGTGACAGAGGTATTTTCTCAGCTTCGCATCAAGTCATTAATTAATAAAAAGATTGAAAGGTTCAAAATCTTTTGTCTAGGCACATAAAATATACAAATATTCATTTCTCTTTAAACCCCTTTATTGGACAATTGGCAAAAACATTTTGGGACACAACGTCAGAGAAGGCAACCTTCAATATTGTGGTCAGTTCAACAATATATTGGAGAAGCATTTAGAAAAAACCATGGCAGTATTATTCTGTTAGTGAAGAATGACTTATTATTCATGGTAGAGTGGTATCAGAAATGGGGTTATTAATTTGGGGGTAGCTGTGGTACAAAGAGCTGGCAATTCTTCAGAGAAATGCAAGTAAAATTCAAACAGTACTCACTATTTTAAAATATCACAACACAATAAAGTTAATCAAAATCAGATAACAGGAAATTGAGGTACACATTTTTAAATTTACAAGGCAAAAATTGTCACAAAAAAGTAAAGTGCCAATCAAAAGTCACTGTTCATTGTTAATTGGGAACTAGGCGAGATTTGAGGCTGACCATGCAGGAGTTTAGATTGGATATATCAATCAGGTTGTCCCGGTCAGAATTTCTGGCTTTGCACTATGGGCCTCACTAGGATGTGTGAGGGACCGACCGCTGCTGTTGGAATGTAATAACTACAATGAGGGTGGTGCCTGAGCCATAGGGATTACAATGGCCCTTTCCCACGGCCTTTCAATGACGGTCCGACCACCATTGAAAGACTGTCAGAAACTGACTTTGGGGGCCCCTAACAGGGCCACCGTACCTCTGCGCCCTCCGCTGCCTCTGTGGCCTCTGCTATGAAGCCAGGGAGGCCCCACAGGTACCCCCACAAACATCCATGCCCCATGTGGCAGGCACCATGAGGTGCCTGCGACAGGGTGCAGGGATCTTTAAAAACATGCCTTTTGGCATTGGGGCTTGTGCTGCAGCCCTTTTCCAGGCCACAGCACAAGCTTCAATGCAAAGAAGCATGTTTCCGACTGCCTCCACGGCGGACGAATCCTAATTTGGTGGTCAGGACTGCCGACTACCTGTTGGCCAGTTCCTTTACCGCAATGATACCGGTCGGACGCTTGTCCGACGGGCATCGTAATTAGGGGCTTAGTGTCCAAAATGGAAGTCAAAATCCTCCTGCAGTGAAAGGTCCTGCGAAATTAAATATTTCATCATCAAATACCCACTGCAAACACTGTTTTTTGCACCAAAATGTCTGAATGGGACAAACTTGGATTTCGGAGCTGTTGAGGTCGTTTGGTGGGTGAGCTAGATTTGCTGCCTCACCCCAGCCCAAGGTTTTACTTTCAGGCATAGTCACTTTTTTGGAAGTCAAAATCCTACAGCAGGGTAAGGCTGTAAGTTGTATCCAGACAAGGCTCCATGGGGCCAGATACCATTGCCCTGAGGTCCAGCTGAAGCATAATTCGGTGCAACAATAAACTCATAAAAGGACAACTAAGGTTTTCTTGTTTGCTTCAGATGTGACCTTCCAGGACAGGCCTCAGTGCCCTTTTTTGGTTGTCCACTTTTCTCCATCTGCTGGGTAAGTTACTTCTAGTCAATCCTGCAAACTACAGCTTCTAAGTACAGGCTTCCAGCCACTAGAGCACTCTATAGCCAGGGTTTCTGCAGAGTACAGTTCTCTGTGAGCCTACAAGTCAGGGGTTATTATGCTTTTTGTGTCCCTTGAGCAGGCAAACTAGAGGTGAACCACCTGACACTTGGAGAACAGTTCCAGTCCCTGCTGGGACCTGCAGAAGGCAAACGTCAGAGGTCTTCTGTTCTACAGCAGGAGTTAGGAGTCTTTCAATCCTTTTCTTCCAGCAAAATCAAAATTCATTGGGTACTTGTATCCAACAGGACCATTTTCTTCAGGTGTAGCCTTCCCTGATACAGGAATATTTTTAGGAGGTGATCGTTGGGGTGCCAGATGTACCCCGTTTATAAGTCAGCAATTAGAAATACTGCAAGCTCATAGTCCCCACCTACCTTTTAGTACATCCTCTTTGCCTCAATTGAGCAGAAACCTTTGGCCAACCAGGAGGCCTGTCTTCAGCCTCCTGGCCTCTCCCCTATTTAAATTAGGCCTCCTCCCACTTTAATGGGTCCACACAGGTTCCCTCCTTCACTTTGTCTGTGGCCTGGCTGCCTAGCAGGGCTCTGAGAATGAATAGGAGAAACCCTCCCTGAGGTAGTGCTAAGGACTCCCTTTATTCTGCCTGCTGTACCTGTTAACTGACAGATAGCTAATCCTTGCTAAGTGAGCAGCTACACCCATATGCTCTTCCTTGGCTCAAAGACAAGTTTTTGACATCTGAACCAGAGTCATTACCTCTCCCAGCCAAGAAGCAGTATTCCAGTTCTGGATGTGCAAAGGGCCAAAACATGTTTAAGGCCAGTTTAGGCTCAGGCAGCACAAAGTACATTGTTTTAAAGATACTTTTCAACTAAAGTTATTAAAACATTTAATTTTACCATTAAATCAGGTTTTGAAAATTAAGTGAAAAATAACTTCGAAGTATTTTTCTAGTATTTCCCCATTTGGACATAGGAAATAAAGATTATGATCCCGCCTAGGACTGTTCAGGGAAACTTCTAAAAAAGCCAACATAGTGAAATAGCTTTTGGGTTGTATTTCTCTGTGAAATCATACTAACCCCAATATGTAGGTTGTCCTATTTTTTATGTATTTGCACCCTGTCCTGTGGTCTTGCAAGGCACAATTTAGGGACGACTTAAGAATGTATGTAAATAGGATTTTCCAATATGACAAAGGCACCGTTTCTAGCTATGTATTACAGCAAAGCATATAAACTGCAGCCCAGTCAGAACACAGTAGTGCGCCTCGAAAACATATACTATTGTCATATATGTGAGTGGTGTACATGCAAACTACAGCCCACATATGACATTTAAACTTACATGCCATAAGCATATTTTATGCACCACTTACAATGGATTTCCAGGGAAATAAATAGGCCAAAAGGGGAGTCCCCGTATACAGCATATGTTTTAGTCGGGAAGCATAGGCGCTTGTTAATACTGGTTAATACTGTTAATACTTAGCACTGGTTAAATACAAGGAGTTCTGAAGCAAGCAAAATCAGACAAGACAAAATGAAGGGACTACAACACAATTGGATCAATTCTTACAAAGAGCTTAAAAAAAGCTAGCACTGGTAAAGCCAATAGGTCTCGCCTTTGGGGCCTATTAGCTTTGCTAATGGGTTTAGCCATGCTGTACAGCATCCCCAATGCTATATAGTATACCTTTAAAAAACAAGTTCTATGACACAATAGTCCATGTCACTTTGTAGAGTCACACACCAAGTACGCGCATGTCTACAAAAAATGTTGCAAGCCTTATTTTTTTGCAAATCTGGGTTGGATTGGTAAACAAATAGAAACAAAAATAGTGCTGACAAATATCTGTCTTACTGAGATTTGTAATATCCTTTTCTCTAGGTGATAGCAGCAGGTATGTTGATAAAGTTAGTTGGTTGCGAAGACTAAATCGGATTACAAATGTGCAGGGAATAGATTGCAGAGAATGTATGAACATTGCAACAGGTTTTTTTGCATTTCTAAAACTGCATGTCTACTACAAAATACTGAGCATATTTTAGAGATGGATATCAGGCTCTTCAGATAAGATGATTTTTTAATTTTGTATATAAATACATTGTTTTCTATACCCCAAACTTCAACCGCCTGAGTTGCACAATGCTGTTCTAAGCTTGGCATATTACCCGGAGAAGATGCATATGTACAATAGTATTGCATTATCAAAATCTGAAGAAACAATGAGACAGTTGAAGGGACAACGTGAGAAGAAGAAACATTTGGTGAAAAAGTTTGCAGTAGTAGGAGCTGAAAGAAAACCCCAATCCAGAAAGGTGTTAGCTGGACATGACAAAGTGCACAGAAGGAGTACACAAGTTGAGTGTCTGAATGGAGGTAAATGGGTAAAAGTAAAGATAAGTTAGTAGCAGAGGTATATAAAGAAGCTAAACATCACCTGTAAACAACGAGCTCAAGTAAGACGTGGTTAGTAGAAAAAATTAAAACAGGCTACTACACAGAGCAGAAATAAATGGTATTATGCAGGTATATGAAGACATTTTTAAATGAGCATGTTTTTAAAAGGTATTTGAAGGCAGTGAAAGTAGGGGCAATCTGGCTATTTACCAGAAGAACCTTCTAGTCTGAAGGACAATTCTCAAAGAGAGATATGTGTAAGGTACACTTCTCGAAAAATGGGAAGCTGGGGGCAGAGAGTTTTTTACTTTTGGTTCTCAGGTTTCATGACCACCCAGACATAGATCACTTTTGAGGATGGTAACTAGGCAAACTCAGGTAAAAAAGCAAAATACTAGTAACAAAATCTTCATTGATCATCATGTTCATAAAAAGTCAAAAGGTCTAAGATTCCAAATTTGCAAAACGCCAACAATTCAGAAGGAGATTAATGGACAAAAAAGCTACTTCTTCGTTGACTAATTAAATTAATTCAACCCACCATCAAGAAATGCCATTTACTTTCCTTGCTTGCATCATTATGGGCATCAACCTCAGACATTGTAATGTGTTTATAAGATTTTCTACTGATGGGCAATTGGAATGAGAGTTCATCATCCTCCTGTGATTAGGAGATTAGGTCTTCAATATTGTGTTACCAATGTGTTGTAAAAAAAATATTAAAGACCAACATGCCAACAAGGCAAATATACAGAGTTAAGAATAGGTTAAATAGAGCAAATCTAACTTATATAAATATATCCACTGAAAAAAAGGTAAAAGTGACATTATAGTTAGGTGTTGAAATAAGGTAAAAACTAACGTTCAAACCCCCTCCAAAAACTCTGATATTTGCCAGTTATGCTACATAGCTTATAAAATCATATATTACTATAGTCATGACATGTTAAATTACATCATTGATGATATCAAAGATATCTCAAATTGTATCATTAATATCATCCACAATCATTATGACTCTATCCTATAGGGGTTGTGGTCTTTAAGTAATTTAACACACTACACCTGTTGAAATTTTTCATTCAACTTGATTGGTCTACCCCTCTTAAACACTTTACATGGCCCGCTCTTTTAAGTAAAGAGGCTGACAGGTATACATTTGGTACTATAACAACACTTTCTGTCAGACCTTATTAACAATGCTCTGTAGTTTATTAAAATGCACAACACTTCACACATACTTGAGATGGGCATAATGGCATACAACCTTACAGCGATGCTCACAACACCAGTATGAGATAAACCACATATGATTGGACACCCCTACCTTCTATTTTATTTAAGAATCTGCAAGCCCTCAAAATACTGAGCGAAGTTCTAGAAATAAATATGCACAGCATACAGAATTTGTTTATATACAAGGTTATTACAACTATTTAACATGGGCTCTTGTGTAGATAACCATTGGTGGATTATCTATTCTCACCAGATGTTTGCCCATTCTCACAGATTTTTCAGACGATGCTTTGGCTTTAAACCACAACCAACTTTCAAACATATTTTTTTAACCCACATCAGGTGTGTTCAGCCTTTACCTTGTTTAACATGGAGTACTGCTTCTACTCCAGACTTTGGAGATGCATTTTACACCAGTCTTGAGGGCTTACTCTATTTCCATGCTGACGACCCGCATGTGTAACTCTATACTGCATATGACTATTGCATTATCACTGATGTCGTTGGAGATATCATCAGTAATGTCACCAGTGAAGTCATTTAACATATCATGAGTGATGTAATATGTAATGTAATGGCATAAGCAGTGCATTTTGAGGTCGTGATTATAGTTACCTTAAACATTAGATTTGACCTTATTTCAACACCTAAGTAGAACGTCACGTTTTTGTGAAATTCTAGATTTTATTTTACCGAAATAAGGTCCTAATAGCTGCCCTAACTATAATGTCACTTTTACCTATATAACATTACGTTGCTACTGAACATTTTAACTAACTATAGTGTTACTTTAACCTTTTTAACCCTAATATATATATTTTCTCCACAGCAATGAATAAAGCGCACTCTCAGGGGGACTATCCAACACAAAGTTCAATTTATTTCAGTAACGCATTTCGACTGCGAACAGTCTTGCTCACACATATATATTTGCTTATTTCTTCGGTGCTGTTTGACGAATCTTCATGAAATTTCCCAAAACAAGTTGAGTCTTGTTGTGCATGGGAAGTTTTGGGGTGATCCATCAAGCAGGAACCAAGAAAAAGGGGAAGAGTCAAAAAATGTGTGTTTCCCATGTTAAATCCCTTACGGATTTTAGACACGACTACAGTCTGAACTGCAGAACGGAATTACACCAAATTTGGCAGAAAATTAAATCTTGGTCCAGAAAGAGTCTTGTTTGTCATTTGGTGCAAATCCGTTTAGTAGTTTTAGAGTTATTAAGAGAAAACCAAATTTGTATATCTAGTGACGCGACTGCTCCTCAGGATCTCGTGCAGAGATCTGTTTGGCTGCCAGCACTTCAACCAGGAAGTGTTGGCAGCCATCTTGGGACTTGGACTCAGCTGGTTCCCAAGAAAAACATTAAAAATAAAGATTAAGAGGCAGGAATACCTTGAGCGCCTAGCCCTATTGCTGGAGTCACCCAGGGAACCCATCAGGGCAAAAATGAAGTTTTTAAAAGTTGTTCTCATGAATTGCGAGGATTTGCAAATGTGCGGCAAAAATTGTAACAAAAATGAGCATGGGCTCGCACACTTGTTTCTCCTTCAGCCCCTGGGTGGGCCAGGTCCTGGCAGCATTTATTTTATTAACAAATGGGGAGGGGGCGCATGCAGCCTCCGTCCCCAAGGCCAGTTTGAACCCTGGGGACTGCCACCTCCCTGGGGCTTTATTTATTAATTAGGAGGGGGGCTGCGCGACCCCCCTCCTCAGTCTTTCAAAGGCCCTGGGGACCACCACCTCCCAAGGGCTTATGAGTTATAAAAGAGGGGGCCACATGGACCCCCTCCTACTTTCTAATTGCTCTGGGGACCACCACCTCCCTGGGACACAAAAGTACTGAAAAGAAGGGAAGGGCCCTGGGGATCAACACGTTCGGAGATAGCTATTTGCTTTTGCTTCATGGGAGCTGTGACAGTGCCAAGTGAAAGCAAACACTAACTCTGCCCCCAGCAAGCGAGATGTGTCAAACTGCTCCCACTTGCTGGGAGCAGAAGTTTCATCTGTTTCCCTGCCCGCTGTCATGTGGCAGGGAAACAGATGAAGTATTGCTCCTATGCACAGGGAGCTGCATATTTAGCAGCTCCTTGCATGCAGGAGCAATGCCGGATCCCGCAGGAGGCAGGGAGCCATCTGGGACCTTAGGGCATAGTAGCTCCCCCACGGTACCCATCAAAGCACACTGGGTGCACTGGGTAGGGCCAGGGCACCCAAGTAGACGTGGCCGGTCCCCGGGGATGGGTCCCTGGGGCTGATATCAACACGCGGAGGTGAGCCATGCAGCACCCATCCTCCTTTAAGTTTTGGCGGGCCTCTCTGGCCCTGATGCCTACTTCATAGAAATTAAACCTCAATAGGAAGCACTTACAGATATAAACATTTGAAACAGTTGAAGCTCCACTTCTGTAAAGGACAAATGATTCTGACCTCTTGGGCTTGACGAAGGAAAAGCAAGTGTGTTTTCTTAGTAAGTCCACATTGAAAGACAATCTGAATTGCTTGTTGGAGGTGAATGCATCATTGATCTATGGAGCCCAATCTGTAGTGACTGTGATGAGTGGGTTCTTTCTTGTCCTTACCTGATGAGAGCGGAGTCCATGGCTCTCCCTTTCAATGGCTATTATACAAATGTGCAAAATCACCTAAAGCTCCATCTGTTTGGCCCAACCACGTTCACCTCAGTAGTATGCAAGACACCTTTTGCCAGGATGATTGGCAACTTACCAAAAGGCACCCCAGTGTGTTTTCCACCAATTTTGGTCACACGTTCTTGATGCCGAGGAATATGACGCCACTCACACACCCACTCACTGACCTATACAACCACTCACACACTCACTATCAAATGTCACAGGTTACAATTAGGAATTAAAATTGAAAAAACTTAGAAATTCTGCCAAAAAATCCAAAGGTTACATGTTTTGCTGTAGTGAGAAAATAACATTTACAAAAATGTAGAAATTCACTGAAAAAATCAAAGGTTACATTGATGTTATAGTCAGGAAATAGGATTTAAAAAACCTTAGCACTTCACTGAAAGGCTGAAAAACCCAAAGGTTACAGGTACGTTATAGTTAGGGAATAGAATTTTTAAAAAACCTTGGAAATTCACTGCAAAAAATCAAAGGTTACAACGACGTTACAGTTAGGATGTTACAGTTAGGCTCAGATTTCACTAATACAAAACCAGTGGTGATCGCCAGTAGATAGTTATAGTCAGGACCTAGTTTCCATAGGAAAAGCATTTTTGACTTGTATATAACTTTGGTGCTGCTTGACGAATTTTCATGACATTTTCCTAAAAAAGTAACCTCCTGTTTCTAGTTGTGCATTGAAAGTGTCGGGGTGATCGGTCAAGCAAGGGCTGACAAAAAGGGGGGAGGCAAAAAAAGTGCATTTTCCATGTTAATTACCATAGAGATTTTAGACACAACCGCTGAACAGAATTATACCAAATTTGTCAGAAAGCTAGATTTTGGTCCAGCAAGTGTGCTTTCTGTGATTTGGTGTAAATCTGTTCAGTCATTTTTGAGGTATTAATGGAAAAAGAAATGTAGATATCTAGAGGCGCAAAACCCTCCGCGAATCCAACAGATCTCGTGCAGAGATCTGATTGGCTGCCAACATTTCAACAAGGAATTGTTGGCAGCCATTTTGGGACTCGGACTCAGTTGAGTTCCAAACAAAAAGGTAAAAAAAAGAGAAGGGGCCAGGGTAGGAATGCCTGGTGCTGGGGTCCCCCAGGGACCCTACAATGGGCAAAAAGCACTTTTTAAAATAAAATTGCAGCAAAAATCATGAATATTTGTGAATCCCTGAGAACATTTAAAAAAAAAGTACAAGCACAGACTCCTCCACTTGTTTGTATTTGAGCCCCCAGGTGAGCATGGTCCTGCGTGCATACTGATTTATTTATATAATGGGGGAAAAGAGGCCCCCATTCCCATGGCTGATATGGTCTGCATGGACCGCCAGCTCCCTGGGCCAGGCCAATGTTTAAATATGAATGGGGCTCCCTCTGTAGGTCCTTTACACCCCTGGGACCGCCACCTCCCAGAGGCCATGCCAATAAAAGTTAAAGAGGGAGGGGGACATTCGCCCCCCTGGCCAATAATGCCCCAGGGACCACTGTTCCCCAGTACTTGGCTTTTTTTAAAGGCAGAGGGGGGTGGGCAGCACTCCCTCCAGGCATTAATGGCCCTGGCAACTGCCCCGCAGGGCCAGCTCCCTATGCCCCGGGGTGCACACCCACAGGACATAGCGGTTTGCTATCGCTTGGCTGGAGCTTTGACATCTCAAAGTCAGGCGAGAACAAACAGAAAGTTCATTCCCAGTGGGCAGGAGTAGGAAAAGTGCTCCCTCTCAGTTGAAGCAGACTTTTCATCTGTTTTCCTGACCGCTGTCAAGTAGACAGCAAAACAGATGAAAGGATTGCTCCCGCATGCAAAGAGCAGCATTTTTGCTGCTCCCTGCGTGCAGGAGCAATACCGGCCCCCGCAGGAGGTGGGGAGCTGGCAGGGACTGCAGGGGCATTACGGCTTCCCCCATGTTCCTCAACACTGCACACTGGGTGCGCTGGGTGGGCTCCAGTGCACTCAGCATCAAGAACCCAGGCCCTGGGGGATGGGGCCCTTTGGGCAAAAAGATAAGGAAGGGGGGCCGCACGGCCCTCCTTCCCCATGAATAGATGAGTGGGTTCTTTCCTGTCCTGTCCTAATGAGAGCAGAGTCTTTGGTTCTCCTTTTAAATTAATATGAGTATGCAAATGTATAAAACACCTGGAAGCTCTGCCCATTTGGCCCCACCCTGTAAACCTTAATAACATTCAAAGGTCTTCCCACCTTTTGCCAGGATGATAGACTGCTTAACAAAAAGCCCCCAGCGCTTTTCCCACAGATTTTGGTGACATGTTTTTGATGCCAAGGAATATGAGGACATCTCTACCAAACGAAGAAACACTTACTCCATATAGTTAAGATGAAAGACCCTAATTTGGTGGAGATCTGCCTCTTTGTAGTCTCCTTGTCTTCTCTATAGAAGGATTCATGTTATCACAGATTTCTGGATGAAGACACACGAGGAACAATCACATTGCAGAAATGCACACAAGGTCACTGGAGACATTGCTTTGTGGTCCATTATGCAGCTGTAGTATAGAATATGCACTAGACATTTACATTTACATTACTGATTAACCAGCAGAAAGAACTCCAGTTGGGTAGACATTTTATGCAAAACTACGGGCTCTTGTTGGATACAACAGCAGGTGAGGTTCTGCTCTGGCCTAGCCACTCACACATCTGCTGACACACCTTCACAGATAGTCAGACACCCACTCACACACCAGTTCAGAAACTCTCACATCTACTCACAGACCCACTTGGCCCCTCACACACCCATAAAACTAATCACACACCCACTTACACACCCATACAGTCACTCACACACCCACTTAAAGATCCATACAGCCAGTCACACCCACTCACAGACCCATACAGCCACTCACAAACCCATTCACACACCCATATAGCTACTCATGCACCCACTCACAGATCCAAACAGTCACTCACACATCCACTCACAAATTCACTCAATCACTTGCTCACATGCCCTCAAAGCTACTGATACACCTACTCATACACCCATACAGACACTCACACACCCACTCACAGACCCATGCAGCCACTCATGCACCCACTCAAAGGTTATAGGGATGTTGTAGTTAGTAAATAACATAACAAAACATAGAGGTTCACTGGAAAAAACAAAGGTTAGGGGGACATTATAGTTAGGAAATAGAAATTGAAAAAAGCAAAGGCTACAGGGATGTTATAGTTAGGAAGTAACATTGAAAAAACATAGAAATTCTCTGAAAAAGCCAAAGGCTACTAGGATATTATTGTTAGGAAATAGAATTAAAAAAATCCTTAGCAATTCACTGAAACAACCAAAGGTTACAGGCATGTTATACTTAGGAATAACATTTAGGAACCATAGAAATTCACTGAAAAAAACTATGTTTACAGGAACGTTATAGTCAGGAAATAGAAAAGGTTACAGGGACGTTATTGGTGGAAATAACATTAAAAACATAGAAATTTGCTGACAAAAACAAAGGTTACAGGGACATTACAGTTGGGAAATAGAATTACTGGGTCGTTATAGTTATGCTCAGATTTTACATGTTCAAAACCAGAGAAATTCAGCAGTTATAGTTACCTGAGCTAACTATAACTTATGTCTCTGCAATGCAGCCCCCCTCCCTATGGGCAGTTTTATCCCCCAGGGACCATAACCTCACCGGGGTTCATTTTCATAACTGGAGCCCCCCTCCTCATTGGGGCTTGTAAATTAAAAAAGAGAGGGGCTGCCTGGATCCCCCTCCTAGTTGCTAATTGCCCCACGGCCTACAACATAGCACACTGGGTGCCCTGGATGGGCTCCAGGGCAACCAGGAGGAAGAGGCTGGGCCTCAGGTGAAGGGTTCCTCAGGTTGAATTCGGCCCGGGGAGGTGAGCCACATGGTCTTGCTCCCCCATTGATTTTTGGCTAGGCTCGGAGGATGGGGTCATCAGGGCCAAAATTGGCCTGGCTAGGGGGCCGCGTGCCTCCCCTCCCCTTGGAAAAATATAAAAACAGAGACCATAGGTCTCCCTTTTAAGTGCCCTGAGTATGGAAATGTCCAAAATCATCTGCAACCTCTGGTCATTTGGCCCCGCCCCATTTTCCTTAGTGGTATGCAAAGGTCTTCCCGCTTTTTCCCATGTTGATGGGCAGTTTTCCAATAGGCTCCGAGCAGGTTTCTTGCTGATTTTGATGACGCATTCTTGATGCAGAGGAATATGAGGCCATCTCCACTAAACAAACAAGCACTTACTTCATATAGTGAAGAGGAAATACCTCTGTTTGGTGGCTATTCTCCTCTTTGTAGTCTTGTCATGCTCTCTTGACAAGGATTCATGTTATGACAGATTTGTGGATGAAGACGCTGCAGGAACAATCATATTGCTGAAATTACATGCACACAAGGTCACTGGAGACATTAACTCGTGTTTTTTTAAGCAGCTGTAGTGTAAAATATACACTAGACATTTACTGAACAAGGTAGCACTCACTAATTTACCAGTAGAAAGTACTCTAGTTGGGTAGACATTGTTGGCAAAACTGTGGACTCTTCTTTGAGCAAATGAGGTTCCATTATGGCCCTGATGCTCATTTCACAGAAATTAAACCTCAACGGGAAGCACTTACAAATATAAACAGAGCAGGTTCCCCAGTTGAAGCTCCACTTCTGTAAATCACAAATGATCCTAAATTCTTGAGCTCCGCAAAGACAAAGCAAATGTGTTTCCTCTTGTATTCCATGTAGAAAAACTATATGAAATTCTTAATGGAGGTGAATTCATCATTGATCTATTGGAGCACAATCTGATCTGTAGTGACTGTTATGAGTGGTTTTTTTCTTGCTGTCTCCTGGTGAGAGCAGACTCCATGGTTTTCCCTTTTAAATACCCTAAGTAGGCAAATGCCCAAAATCCATAGCACCACTCATATACCCACTCACAGACAAACACAGGTACTCACACACCTACTCACAGACCCACACCAACCTACTCACAGACCTACACAGGCACTCACACATGCACTCACAGACCCACACAGGCACTCACAGACCCAAGCACACAGCCACACAGGCACTCGCGCATCCACTTACACACTCACACAGGCACTCACAGACCCACACAGGTACTCACAGACCCAGTTTCAGACCCACAGACACACTCACACACCCACTAAGACACGTATACACCCACTCACAGACCCATATATCCACTCACACATCCTGTCACCAACCCATACAGCTGCTTACATACCTACTCACAGACCCATACAGACACTCACACATCTACTCACAGAGCCATACAGCCACCCACACACCTACTCACAGACCCATACAGCCACTCATACACCCACTCACTGACCCATAAAGCCACTCACACACTCACTCACACACCCACCAAAATGGTCACACACTCACTCAGAGACCCATGCTGCCACTCACACACCTACTCACTGACCTATACAGCCGCTCACATACCCACTCTCAAAGGTGACAGCTTACAGTTAGGATTTTTTTTTTAAATTAGAAATTCACTGAAAAAACCAAATGTTACAGGGATGTTATAATTGGGAAATAGAATTAAAAAAACCCCTTAGAAATTCACTGAAAAAAACAAAGGGGTGGAGGGACGTAATAGTTAAGCTCAGATGATGTCCCTCACACAAAACCAGTGAAATTCAAAACTTATATTTACATGAGCTAACTATAACTTCCTCCCCGCAATGCAGAATTTATGACCTCACATATTACATCACTCATGACATGGTCAGTGACATCCACTGACCAGCTCTCAGCAATCGTACTGTGTGGGACTTACTGGAGGTGACAGGAGGGGTTCTTGGCCCCCAAGAACCCTCAGCATCCAACAGGTCACGGTGCAAGCAGCGGCTCAGTGGCGTCGTCGTCGGTGAGACTAGGGTTGCGGTTCAAAGTGCGACAGTGCCCTCTGCGGTGCCTGCAGGTCACAGAGCCGGCAGCGGCGTTGGAGATGGCATTGTCGCTTTTTCCTCTGTGGCAACTAAAACACCTAGTTCCAGAAGTTGGTACCCAGAGGAGCTTGAAGTCTTTGTTGTTCCTGAGACTTCTTGAAAAGGGGGCAAGCTTTACCTCAAGCCCTTGGAGACACTCAGAGAGAAGTTGCAGAAAGTTCAGTCCAGTCCTTTCTCTACCCAAGACAGAAGCAGCTACTGTAGGCCAACACAGCAAATCACACAGCAAAGTGGTAGTCTCTCCTCTGAGCTTCTCCAGCTCTTCTTCTAGGCAGGTTCCTTGATCCAAAAGAGTTCCAAAATCCTGGAGACTGAGCCCCAATATTTATACCACATTTCCCTTTGAAGTTCATGGGTGTGGGCACAAACAAAGTTCTCCTGGAACACATAATCCAGTTCTGTCCTCACTACAGGAGGTGGAGACAGCATTGGGGAAGGCAGAGACAGTCCATTTAGGTGCATGTGGCAACTCCTCCCACCACTCTAGATGTAGGACAGACCCATCAGCCTGGCTGAGTCAGCCAGGAAAGGCAGGACACACCTCAGCCCCCTTTGTGTCCCTGTCTAGTGTGAATGCACATACCAGCCCCTGTCAGTTAAAAAACCCAGACAGCCAATACACAACCAGGCAGAGGCACATGAATGGTTAGACAAGGAAATATCCACTTTCTAAAAGTGGTATTTCCAAACACAATTTAAAAATCATCTTTACTAAAAGATGTATTTTTAAATCCTGAGTTCAGGCATACTAGGCTCCACTTTTCTATCAGCTCCCCCTGGCCAGCTACGTTTGTAAAAGTGTTACAAAGCAGCTCCCATGTTAACCTGTTAGAGAGAGAGAGCCTCTTAACAGTAAAAACTTAATGCAGTGTTTCACTGTCAGGACCTGCAACAAACACCAGTACATGGCCTACCTTTCCCCCACACTGCACCCTGCCCACAGATGTACCTTGGGCCTAGCTTAGGGGTGCCTCATATGTGAGAGAAGGGAAGGTTGAGGCCTGGCAAGTAGGTGCATTTGCCAGGTCAACATGGCAGTAGAAACTGCATGCAGACTCTGCAGTGGCAGGTCTGAGAACCCTTTTGAAAGACTGCTTGTGTGGGTGGCACAATCAGTCCTGCAGGCCTGCTAGCAGCATTTGGTTTACCATCCCTGGGTACACACAGTGCACTGTCCTAGACCCTTACTAGTAAATCAAATATCCCAATCATGGAAACACCAATCCATCAACACAATTTACAGTAGGAGCACTTGCGTACTGATCCACAGTATTAAAGTACGCAGAAATACTAAACCAACAAAAACAATATCCAGAGCACCACCAAAACCAGGAGGTCAGAAGCAAAAAGACAGGGGAAACGCGCCAAAAGATGCCAGATCCAAAACTGACATGTTTCTTTACTGCATTGCATTTGGGATTTTTAAGTGGGGTCTACACAGTGGAGCTCCCCCAATCCCCCCCCCCCTTACGTTAGATTGGTTTTGCTTGGGCAGAGAGGAGGGAACTCTCCTTTTCTAGGGGAAACTGGCAGATACACTGGTGTTACCATGGGCTGCTGATGTGAATGCTTACAGCTCGTAGAAGATATTGTACTGATGGGTGGAATATACTTGGCAGCTCCATGCCCAACTGTTGTATTGCATACTACATTTTCACGTATTAAACCTGTTTGTTGGGGCACACAATGTGTTACCAGGTTGATATCTGTTGTCCCTTTTTGCTTTAAACTGAGATAGGATATTCTGAGCTATGAGCACGGGTAGTACCCTCCCAATCCCTTCTTGCCTGTTTATTCTCCTTCCGTGGTTAATTTGTAAAAAAAACATAAGTGCCGTGGCTCTCGTCAGGAGGCAGCTTGCACCAGCCCATTTCTCCTGTTAGCGCCACCTAAAACAGAACCAACTACTAACCATGAAATAGGGGAGAGGATGTGACATAATGGCCAGAGCTCTGACTTTGGAGCTGGGGAACCAGGTGCGAGTCTAGGTGTCTGCTCAACATCCTGTGATTCTGTGCAAATCACTTTTAATCTCCCTGTGCCTACCATAAATGAATTTGTCCTTAACTGGTGCTCATGAAAAGGGCTGGTGTTGATGTTTATGTGCTGAGCACCGGAAACCACTGGCTCAACTTAAGCACTGTTCTCCTTGCCTGTTAATTCCCCTATTTCATTTGCTAGTTGTAGTGCCAGAGATCCCATGTATAGAACAAATCATGTCTTGTGTAGAACGAATCATGTCATTTGATAGTCCACCGTCACGTGTATGATGTTCCACTATCATATGTATATTCTGTTATTTGTACTTGCGCACTATAGAAAACCTTGTTGACAACGCATTGCACTGGTAGCAATGAGACATACTGTGGTAGAGAATGTCAGCCCCCAGCACTGGACATTGCACAAGGTAATTCTCAGCCCCCCAAATGTGTGGACCCCTATTGCAAACATAATGGAGGGAGTGTGAATGCTTGGCCTGTACACTTATACCTATTGCGGGTTTCGCCCGAATTCTCGCAAGACTTAGCAATCCTGACAGCTATTTTGGGCGTTGTCTGCTTAAACCAAGCCCAAACATACGCTTTGTGTCGGATCATACCACAAGAGCACCTACCTTTATCTGATCTGGTCTCCTCACCGGGTGTGTTCAGGTTCTCCGTGGCTCCTCATACCAACAGCCCTGAAAGAAAAAACTACAAGAAGATTGAAAGATGCATAAGCGCTTACCACAAAAGACCCAACAATTATGTTAAACCAAAACTCATCGCACAGCAGATCGGACTGCACAATAAGGTAACCAGTTCATTTACGAGCTTGACGCCCATGCGCTTTTGACAAGACACTAACGTGCTACTTATCTTGCATACTAATGGCAATATTAAAAGGTGTGGTTGCTACACATTTTTTTATTAATGGTGTTTAATACGAACTGCTAAAGAGCTAAGCACTTTGATAAGAACCTGAGATATCCACCGTTGTAATTAGACTCTTGAAACAATCTTGTGCTATTAATCAATCATCAATACTCGTACAGTGATCAGTGTAAGATCATAGCAAGCAATCAAAGTGTGACACGCATCAATCCAGCGCAGCAGCCAGTGTATACTTTTTGAGTACTCCGCAGACGTGAAGTAACTTCTGCGTACACTGACACACCCAGGTATACACTGACACATACAGTGAGACACCCAGGCACACACTGATGCTCACACTGACATAGCCAGACACACACTGATTCACACATTAACACTCATAGATACACACCTATGCATACACTAAGAGATCCATGCACACACTCATGTACACACTAACACTTACAGGCACATACTGATGCATACACTGAGACAGCCAGGCAGATAATGATGTATACGCTAACATACCCAGGTACACATTGATGCATATACTCACACATCCAGGCAGACACTGATGCATGTACTCTTAACACAGAGAAGGAGGTAAGCCACTGTACGCCCTCCTATTAAGACATAACAAATACAAATAGGCACAGCAGCTATAGGTAGGATACAAGTTACAGTACTACTATGATGAAACAAACATACAGAAGTCCAAATAGGACATTCACAGAATTCCTGTGCAAGTGCAAAGGGGAGGGAAGGTCATCCTTATGGAAGAGGAAGCCTCATACACATAATTGGGTCATGCTTCCTCATCGGCAACCTCTCCCCACCAGGGTAGGGCAATACCACTAGGGCAGACTCGACCTCCTGTTGGTTTCGGCGCAGGAGGGAGTTCTTAGATAAATAACTACTGGATAAAGGAGGGATCCAAATCAGTAAATTAAAAAATACCTTATGGTTCCCGGGCAGTTTACCTTTATTAGTGGGAATTATAAGTGAGATTAAAAATGAGTGAGGTGGTTGTTGAGGGCAATGGCTCACACCGTCTCAGGAGGTAGGCCAAATTGTTTCTGGCCACATTAGAAGCCCAAACAGGTCTGGGACATTCTTCGGGGCCAGAGATTGCTATCTGCCGCCTAAAGGCCACTAGGCCTAAGTCTTTTGAGGTGAAAAAAGAAAGGAAACTTAAAGAAAAACAGTAATATACTCAGGTGATAGACTGGTACCAGTGGCGGAGAGGGGCCTGAATGTAAGTGCAAAGGCACGATGTACCTGTTATTACTGTTTTATTAAAGTTTCCTTTCTTTTTTCACCTAAAAAAACTTTAACTTTGGAAGTTACAGCAATCAACAAAATGGAACACCAGGTGGTGACAGTACTGCTAAGTGAAAAACTACAAGCAGATTTGGATTTATTGGAGAAATCTGGTTCCAAAACTGCAAGATTAGAAAAGTGTTTATGTGTTTGCAAAAACTGTAGAGTGATTTTGTGGCATAATTTAAATGTTAAGGAAGGATTTGTTAAATGTGCTATGGGTGAAGTGATTGATTTTGTTAACTTTTCAAATAGGAATGAGTGTGAAAACTTAGCAATAAATTTGATCAGATTGATGGCATAAAGCAGATTGGTAGATAAATTGTATGTTTTTTTATTTGCAAAAGACTTTTATTTTCAGCAGTAGCAGTTTCCAGTTTCTCTAGCATATGCTGTGACTATCCATAAATCTCAAGGCTTAAGTGTAGACACAGCTTTTATTAATATAGGTAGTACTGTTAAAGAAGGTATGTCATATGTAGCATTAGCTTGAGTTAGAACATTGTCGAGTTTGTTTTTGGTTGAACCTATTTTTTTTATTTTTTGTTTTTGGTTGAATTTGATGATAGCAATTTAAGTGGCTAATGCAAGTTGTGTCAAAAAGTACAATCCTTTAAGAAGTGTATATGCTCCTCATATATGACAGTATCCCATTTATGAAAAACAGATATTCTCTTCAAAACGAAAGCTTACATGGCCTTCTGCAGATGTTCCTGAAAGGAAGGAAAAGAAGGAGAACAAGGAATCTGTTAAAAAAAAAGTGGACAATGAGGGAGATATTATAGGTTACCAGTTGTTAAATCCTTCTGGTGTGAACTGCTATGCAAATGTTCTCAATGTACACTTTCTATCACATCTTGTAAACGCAATTGAACAGAAACCACAGAAGAGATTATGTTCTGCACTGTGTAGTTTACTGCAACGTTTACATAGTGATAGGACTGTAATACATCGTGCTTCAGGCTTTCAAGATCTAGTAGATATATGTAATGGATTAGTACAATTTACTGAAAACACTCAACAAGATGCATATGAGTTTATAATGGTCATCTTTGGAGTTTTAGAAGAAGAAGAAATAAGAATTGATTACTTATTTGGGCTAAGTTACTTATGGAACCATGAGTATCATGATTGCTCTTTTAAGTCAAGTACACAGACTCAAGCAATTTCTTTATTTAATACTACCAGATTGCAAAACTGTGTCTTTTGACAGATGGATCAAAAAAGCTAATCAAAACAATACCTGTTCAAATTGTCAGTCATATTTTATGTCAACAGAACATGTATGAAGAAGTGGAAAGTATTTTATATTAATGTTACAGCAATGCACAGCAGATGGAAGTAGATTGGAAACAGAGATTTTAAACTTTCACGCTGGACAAATATCTTTTAAAAAAATATATATTTTATTGAGTGAGAAAACAGAGACAAAAACAGTGCAATCAACTTCTATCTCTCTCCACACATTTTTTTTTAATATCTCCCCATGCTCAAACCACCCCCCTCCCTACCCCCAGTCCTACCAATTTTCATGTGGGTTCTTCTAGTTACATTTTTAGGTTTCTTATTCATACTAGATCAAAGAATGATATGTCAGATACAATTCCCTTGTCCAATACCAAGTCTTATACAGATGAATTTTGTTTCCTGGTTCCCTTTAACTAAAAGTTCATTTTCTTAGCAGCAACTTTGGGTTATCACATTACAGTCAAAGGCCCTCCATAAAGTGCATATGCATATCTTATTAATGACTTCCCCTTCGCTCTAATAAAGTGCAAAAAATAGATTATTTTAAAGTGCATACATGGCCTATCTAAGCCAGCCAGAAAGTGCATGTGCATACATTGTTAACTGTATTAGCAGCCTGATAATTAAAGTACGTCATATCAAAAGGTGCATACATGAAAACCTCTAAAAGCTTTTAACTGTCTTACAAATGTTTCTAATTTCATATTCGATCAGCATTCTAAAATATGAATTATTATACATTTCCCATATCCAATACCATTTTTTAAAACACAAAACTCAATTTTCTAGTATCGTTAGCCTAGAGTGCTTTTTACCACAGCCCCTTCCAGTTATCAGATTGCACTCAGATGCTAAAAAATCTTCACCACCTAGCTAGTAGGGCATGTAGGAGTTACCCGTCCATTTCCTAATTCCATTGAACTTAAAACCCACTTTCTAACAACCTCTTTAAATTATCACCATATTATCGACAGCCCTTTTCCAAAAATACAAACAAAGCTTAGGTCAAACATAAAGTGCATGTGCATACGTTGTAAACAATATTAGCAACCTGGTTATTAAAGTGCAATGTTTCAAAAAGTGCATACATAAAGTCTCTAAAAACATTTGACTGTCTTGAGCATATTTCGGATTTCAAGTTTGCACAGTATTCTGAAGTATAGAATAACATACCCTTCCCGTATCCTGGACCAATTTTAACATCCATCTCTTTAACCGGCACATCTAGCTTAGTATGCATTCTACCACGGCCACTTTCCCTTATCAGATTGCACTCGGATATTAAGAATCCTCGCCTACCCATCCACTTGATCCCTCCAATTAGCAAGATACTGCCATATTTCTACTCCTTTCTTTTTGACCTTATATCCCCTTCGCTTATAAATAGCTTTCTCGAGGCTATATGTTCTCAGTAAGCGAGCTAGCCATTGATAAAATACTGGCGGATTAGCGTCCAACCATGCTGAAGCTATGCATATTCTGTATACTGCCATTGCAATACAGATAAAAGCCCCACATTCTTCTCTTCCCAGGTTATTTATACCAAGCATAATTACCTGGGGGGTGACTTTCACCTGTAATAGCAGCTTCTTTTGCAAGAACACCTCTATTTCTCTTATAAGCGGGACAAGCTCACTGCAGGTAGCAAACATATGCATTAAGTCTGCCTCATATAACGCACACCGTGGAGCAAACACTCCTTTCCCCTCTCCCCATTTGGCAATCCGATATGGGGTATAATATAGTTCAAAGCATGTTTTATAGAACTGGGCTTGAAGATTTGTAGGCATTAAAGTCCCTAAGGTGTTTAAAAAAGCCTCTTGAAAGTCTACATCTGATATTCCAAGCATCCCTTGCCACTTTAATGAGCATTTTCCCAAATCATCTTTCATATAGTTGTTCAGTAATGCGTATAACGTACCAATCCTTGGTACCTCAGGTCGTCTTAATCTATCCACTAACTCACAGCTCTCAAATTTCTCTTTCCCTCCTCCCTTTTTAAGCAAAAAGTCCCTAACTTGTAAATATTTAAAGAATTCTCTATTAGTTAGATCAAATTTCCCGCTCACCTCCTCAAATGACATTAAGCCACACATTGAGAAAAGGCATCCGACCTGGGTTATACCAGCCTTTATCCACTTCTCAAAGTAGTGATCATTAAAAATACCAGAAAGGTCTTTATTCTGTACAAAGGGCGTATAATAATTTAATATCCCTAGATCTACCAAGCGTCGTACGGAAGACCATACCCTAAAAGCCATGTGTAATGTCTTGAAGCGTACCCTTTTGTAGTATCCAAAATTAAGTTGGCGGCATAAACACCCTCTTACATCATGGCCATTCCCTTGTGCATAAGGGTAGATATCACTAGTCCCGGGGGTCGCATTCAGAAAAGCTATATAATGTTTAATAGAGGCTGCCCATCAGTATAATTTAAGATTAGGTAAGGTAAGGCCACCACGCTCTTTGGGTAAGAATAAATATTTAATCGCTCTTCTAGGTCTAGAGTGCGCCCATATGAACTGTGCAAAGATGCTTTCGAATTTTTTAAACCAGGAGTTCATAAAAATCAAGGGAATTGCTCTTAAAAAGTATAAAACCTTGGAAAAACATACCATTTTGACTATATTTACTCTGCCAATCAATGTGAGGTGCAAGTTATCCATTCTTTTAAGCGCCTTTTTCATTTCACCTGCATATGGCTCTAGATTCTCTTTCACTATCTCATCGATTTCAGCAGTTATCACCACCCCCAAATATGTGGTCTTTTTGACAACTCTTTTATCCATACTTGGTGCAAATTCATTAACTACTATTTGTGTTTTGTCCCTATGTAGGGCATAGCCAGACACTAAGCCAAATCTCTGGGCTTCCTTTTCAATTGCTCTCATCGCCGTCTCGGATTGTGATGTGACTAATGCGACGTCGTCAGCATATGCCAACACCTTCTCTGCATGCTCCGTTTCAAATAGCGGTGAAATATCTGCTGAGTATTCTAAGTGTTTCAGAAAAGGGTCTATATAGATAGCGAACAATAACGGAGAGCAAGGGCACCCTTGACGCGTGCCTCTTGTTATTTCAAATGCTTCGGTCAGTCCCCCATTGACCCAAATTCTAGCCTCAGGATCTTTATACAAGGCTTTCACTGCGCAAATGTACCGTTCCCCTATCCCTTTCCATTGCATAGAGGGCCATAGAAACTGCCAGGAGACCCTATCAAAAGCCTTTTCGGCGTCTAAAAAAATTGCAGCCATAGGTTCTCCTGCCACTTGCCTCACGTCAAACAACGTGATGATCTTCCTAATGTGCTCTATGGTGCCTCTACCTGGAATAAAACCATGTTGACTCTGGGAAACAATTTTATGTATCACTAGTGACAAGCGGGAGGCTAGAGCTTTAGAGTAAATTTTCACATCCCCATTGATAAGGGTTATTGGCCGATAAGAACCTAGTTCCTCACTAGGTTTATTTTTTTGGAGAAAGATAATAATCTTTGCCATAGCCCATGATGCCGGTGGTTCGTCCCCTCTGTGATTTGTAAAAACAAGGTCTTCATGATTTCTTTCAATTGTTCTTGAAAGACTTTATAAAATTCAGTAGGGATCAAATCAGGTCCAGTCGCTTTCCCTCTTGGTAAACTAATAAGGGCAGCTACAATCTCATTCCATATTAGTGGTTTGTCTAGATGGCCCCTCTCTTCTCTTGATAAGCACACCTCAGCAGGCTGGTCCAGATATTTCCCTATCCGTTCTTCCCTCTGCCTTTCCCCCCCCTGGTCCTCTGTATACAGAGTCCGATAAAAATTGCAGAAAGCGGCTCGGATTTCACTTACATCTGACCTCAGGCCTACTATAGGATCTCTTATTGCCTTGATTTCATTCCGAGTAATTTCTTGCCTTGTCCTAACCACAAGAAGATGACCAACCCTTTCACTGCACTCGTACATCTCTTCACGATGCACGGTTGCTTTGTCAATAGCTTTTTTCAATAGTTTCTCCCCTATTGCAGCTTTATTTATTGCGACCCCTAGGCAAGTGTCCTCTGTACTTTCCTTCTGTTGTATGGCCTTAATTAAATTGCCTTCAGCCAGGGCCAAACTAATTTGCAGAGAGTGAAGTTCCACCTTTTCAGCTTTATTTTTCCTTATTGCTTATTGCATATTGCATTGTTTCCCCCCATATACTTGCTTTTAGTGTATCCCAAACTGTGCCAAACTGTGCCAAGAGGGGCAGTTCCAAGGTTCCTACCCCGAAACTCCGGAATCCAATTTTTCATGCACTCCACATAGGCCTCATCCACCAGTAATGCTCTTTCAAATGTCCATGAAGAAAAAGATTTCTCCTGATCGCTCCTCCCCTGCACCTCAAGTATGAGCGGATTATGGTCTGAGAGATATCTGGGGGCCTTTTCGATTGTACTTTTCTGTCTGATCGAGTGCGAGACAAAAAAATTATCTAGCCGTGCATGCTTCTGATGAGGCGCAGAGTAGTACGTAAAACCTTGTTCCTTAGGCCTTAATTTCACTCCCAGATGTCACACAGACCATGCTCTTGACACATATTGCATAAAGCTTGGTAAACTTTAGGTTTCTTGCCTATATATGGTTCCCCCTGATCCCAGCCGCTGACAAGATTAATATTAAAATCCCCGCACATCACTATAGGCAATTGCCAATGTGATAATTCATTTGACAACCATCCCAATAGGGCGGGATCATCAACGTTGCTACTGTAGAGGGAACATAACGTAAAATTAGGAAAACTGGGGGACTGCAGCTGGCGATAACCCAACGCCTGCCTGTGTCGGCCTTAACTGAGGAAAAATGGATAGCTTTGTTACAGGCCAAAATTGCTACCCCCCGAATACGTGTGCCTTGGGTTGTCGCTCCTATTATACTATATCCCAAGTATTTTAAAAGATCTTTTTGGCTCCCTTCTACGTGAGTCTCTTGCAGGCACACTATATCGACTTGTAGCAGTCTTAGCGCTTGAGATACTATTTGTCTTTTTTTAAAATCATTCAGACCACATATATTGATCGTTGCGATCCTTAACTTACTCATCATTGAGAAATTATTTACTTCACCATTATCCACCATACCATCCCTGTGTAGCTTCCCATATCCAGAACCCACTCCAAGCCATCCCTGTCTACTTCCCCCCCTCTCCGCAGCAGTGCCCCCCTCTCCCACCCTCACCCCCACTCCCCACCCCCCCCAAATACCTAGGCAATCAGGCATAGCCTGAGTTATGTGCGTCTAATAAACTGCCCCACCATCCCCCCTGTGAAATCACAAAGCCATATCATTAGCGACTACTCAACATTGTTCTCCAGACTAGCCTCAAAGGTTATTATCCCTCAAATCTTCGAGGTTTCCCCTCCTTTTTCCTTCCTTGTTATTTCATCCAAAAAGCCCTGCGTTAAAATCTCAGAAAAAAACATACAAGAGGGTCCTTTAAATTTAACTTTCAGTCTGGCCGGGTTTTGTAAGAAGACCTCTGCCCCTGCTTTTTGAAATGGTGTTATTAACTGTCTTAGCCACCACCGCCGTTCAACAGTTGCGTGGGCAAAGTCCGGCTTGACAAAATAAGAGACCCCATCATGCGATTTTTGAGCGTTAGGTCGGGCTTGGTCATACACAAGTTGTCGCAGCAGGAAGTTTCCAAAAAATACCTAAAAAGCCCTTGGTTGTTCTTGGGGTTGTTTCCTCATCATTAGGGGTACCCGGTGGGCGCGTTGGATCTCGCTGTCCCAGTCCAGCTTCACTTGTTCAGGGAAGGTATTCTTCAGCAAGTTGACAATGTATAGTCTAGGATTGCTGCCTTCCACCCCCTCCGGTACCCCAAAAAGCGCAAGTTGTTTCTACGCTGTCTATTTTCCTGCTCTTCAAGCTTGAGCATGACATCCGACAGAGCACCCCCCTGGCCAGTGTTCTGCTCTTTCAATGACTCGATTTCCACCTCGAGAGTCTCTGTCCGTGTCTCAACCGACGTCAATCTTTCTGCGATATCTCCACAATTCTTATTTATCTTCCGAATTCCGGCATGCACTTTTTTATTTGCCACTCTAGCTCTGCGCCCATCCACCCTCACTTCTTCTTGCATTTGTTGAATAGATCAAAATATCGTGGCTAAAGTGGGTTCTTTCTCTTGAGAGTCCATCTCTACCTCTTCGATTGGGCCCTCTTTTGGTCCTTCCGTCTGATGTACGTGTCCGAATAATCCCATTTCAGCTGTTCGCCAGCATGCCATTTCTGGCTATCTTTCCTTTTGCTTCCCCCAGTGCTCTTCTTCCTCTGAGTTGTTTGCAGCTGGTCTCCCGAGGAGGAGTTGTCCGACTCCACGAACCCCTCACTGCTGGTAGAGGTACCTTCCTTCCTGGAGGGATCTGACTCGTCGGTTAAAGAGAAAAAATGCTCACCTATTACATCAGGCGATAGCTCCCCTCTACACCACTGCACCACATTTGGGGGCCCATCTCTTGCCAGGCTTTCATGTTTTTCTCCATCTGGATTCTCCCTGCTTTGGGTCAGTATTTTACCCCTCGGACTTAGCGCTTTGGCCCCCTCTGCGCCCAACAACTTTTTGTCCCCTATTTCCTCTTCTTTCTCCCCTTCTTCTAGCCTCTCTGAGCAGGGGGGCGGCATTTTTGGGAGAGTATCACCTTCTGAAGGGACCTCCCCGGGTTCTCTGGCCCCTGCCCCCCACAGTACAAACTTTCCTCTGCCCTGGGTGGGTGAACTACTTGGTCCTTACTTGGCTCTACTGCCGACCGGTTGAAAAACATAGCCGTGAGCGTAGGCTGCGCCGGATCCTCCTCTATCTGCTTTCCCGGCTTCACTGCTGGTTTTTTAATACCGGGCTCTCTCCTTCCTCTGCCCGTGCCAGCATGCTGCTTCATTTCCGTGGAGCTCCCATTCACCACACTCAAGTTGGAGGTCAACGGCAGTACGGGACCACCTCCTGTGGAGCCCGCAGCTCGGGTCTTCACCGTTTTGCCTCCCCTTGCTGCCATCAGCTTCCTGTGTGCCCGCCGGCACCACTTACGGGAGATACAGCCTTTCGCTATCCCACAGCAGGAGCACGAAGCCGTAAGCCGCCAAACAATTAGCAGCAACGGAACATCCAGCACCCAACTCGCTGTGTCCGTCCTCTGACTCGACAGTCCAGACAGTCCCTGGTCGCAGCATCGATCCATTCAGGGGAGACGGTAGGCTCACTGCAGTCAATCACACGCCATCTTGCCTCTGGACAAATATCTATTTCTGGAAGAAGTTATACTACTATGACTATCATCTTTCACGAAGGACTTAGTTTAAAATTTGGGCACCATAGTGCCTTTTTAAAGAGTGAAACTAGATGGACGGTATGTAATGGCAGCAACCTTAAATTCAAACAGAAACTGCCTTTCAAGCTTTTATTTCTCTAACCAAAGTTTTAAGGAGGATTGCTGTAAAAAAAAGTGGTATACGGTATTTGTTCTACATGGAGCGCCTTTGCTTATGATATCATTCGGCCTATCAGGGGAGATGTCTTTAAATGGGTCTCCATAATTCCAATGTCCTTTATATTTATTTGGAACATTGTACCACTTTTATTTATAAACAAGTTATTTTTAAGATATGCTTGTTTAGATTAGTTCAGTAACTATAGGTGAAAGAACTGCTTAAATAATTGTAGTGAGTGCAATGCATAGGGGCCGATTCCGATCTCGGCCGGTAGGGCACCGAATCGGATTCGGCTGAACCGGATCCGATTCGGAGCCCTTTTTCCCGACCGATTCGTACGTGCGTCCGGCCGAGCGAGTACGATGCGGGCGCGTGCGAATTTGCCGACCGACTCGTTCGCGGGTCCCAACCGCGCCGACCGACTCGCCTCGCACCGCGCAATGGAGACGTTCCCCGACCGGGCAAGTACGATGCGCGCCGCGAGCAGTCCAACCGACTCGCGCCGTCCGGCTCCAAGAAGCAGTCGGAGCCGTACTTTGGGGGTCCGTGTCGGACCCCCCTGTACGTGTAGCCGCGCGAGTCGCACACAGGGGGGACCCATGGGTCCCCCTACCTGTGCATGTACGCCGCGAGTCGCTTCGAGGCATACCCGGTATAGGGGGCGCCCTTGTTCGCCTCGCACCCATTGAGTCAATGCGAGCCCGCGTACGCGTTGTACGACCGGCTCCCATTGACTTCAATGGGAGTCCGACCGACTCGAGTCCGATAGCATACGTGCGCATCGTACTCGTTTGGTCGGGCTGCTAGGGTCCGATTCGGTCGGAAATCTCTCCGGGTTCGGCTCGGTCGGAGAGATTTCCGGCCCGAATCGGAATCGCCCCTAAGTGTCTCTTATTTGTAGTGACATACTATGTAGTTCTGTTTTTTTTTGCAATCTATATGCTTTTTTCCCCCACTGTTCAAGGATGAATCTTTATACAGTACATTGTTTATGGCATAAAAGTATAAAAGCTGAAAAAGTGAAAATAAAATGCTTTAAAATGCTTTAATGTAATGTATGATACTATTAAGTGAAAAAGGGAAAATAAAATGCTTTAATGTAATGTATGATACTATTAAGCATAACGAATGTCTATTGTTTTGTTTATAATATAAACATACGCAGTGCAAAAATTAAAAGTTTATTGTGTAATTTAGTCAAATGTAATACTAACTTACACTTATGTTTTTTTTCTTTCTATACAGATAAATATCACCATGCATTTGAGTAATGTAATTTGCTAATTGGTTCTTTCTGTGTTGTTTAACAAACTCACATTCTCAAGGTATACACCTAAGGAGAGAGTGATACAACCACAGAGACATTCAGACACACATCCATACAGCAACTCATATACCCAGTCACATGCCAGTATATGCACTTACACACCCACCCACTCACCCATACTGTCACTGACATACCCACTCACTTACCTATATAGCTAGTAACACACAGACTCTCCTATACAGCCACTCACACAACCACTCACTCCCCAATACAGTGACTCACTCACCCCTACAGCTACCCATACACCCACTCACTCATCCATACAGCCACTCACAGAACCAGTCATTCTCCTATACAGCCTCTCACATACCCATACTGCCACTCACACACCCACTCACTCACCCATCCAGTCACTCAAACACCCAATCACTCACCCATTCTTCCACTCACACACCCACTCAATCACCCATACAGTTACTCACACACCCACTCAATCACCCATACAGTTACTCACACACCCACTTATTCAACCATACAGCCACTCACTCACCCACACAGCTACTAACTCAGCCAAGCACACACTGATGCATACATTTTTCTCGTGGCTAGGTTAGGGCCAGGAAGAAACACTACCATTCTATATGTACACGTTTCTAAAATTGCCTTCTTTTCCACACAATGACTTTTGACACACATTTGCTTGCATGACAGTGCAGGATTAGTTTCTCTGAATCCACATTTGCTTACAATTCCACTTCATAATTACACTGTCATGATCCCTTGAACATTCTGTACAAGGCCTGAACATACATTGTTCAAATGTTGTCATTTATTATTCGTCTTTAAGGCGATGGTGCTACCACAGAGAAAATAAACAATGTCAGCTCGGTTGAAGCCTCAACAAAGAAGCATGAAGGCTTTTGTTCAAACTACATGCATACTTCTGTACTCTAATTAGATGAACCCTTAGCTGTCATTGTGATGTCATCATAATCATTGGCACTTTAGCACAGCTGATTCCTGTTTATCCTCTGCAAGGAGGGATGTCCAACCTGTGACCAAGATGAGGACCTACATACCTTGCCTTCAGTTATGGGAATTTAGATCATCCAGAAGGGGATTCAAGGCAGAACTCCCACCCTAGACATCTAGGTTTGGGAATGCATAAGTAGGAGTACACTATACCAATTATTTATATGCCCACATATATACACTGCATTAGCACGAAGGCGGAATCTTTCATTCTTTTCACTGTCCTTATTTTGTTAATCACATTTGTCTGCTTCTGTCTATTAATTATTGCAGCACGTATATTTTATACAAGAATCACAATGGTTCAATCAATATTGAAAACGCCCCTTTGTGTAATTCTTGTATATGTCTCAGAGAAAGTACGAGTGACTGAGCAAAAGGGTTCTAGGACTGCTACCACAAGTTTTTGGGGGTCAGAGTTGTCATGTTCTGAGGCTGCCTGAACCATTTGCTTCCTTACTAGGTTTAGGGGCACTTATGGTGGCATTGTGAGCAGGCAGGTCTATAGGCCAACATATTCTAACATTTGTGTTTTCCAACAATTGAAGACTTCCTACTGAAAAGTGGAAACCGTATGACATGGCACTGGCATCGTGGTAGAATTAAATCTCCTGAGTAGTTCTCTGGTGCATACTTAGATATCCCTACACACCTCCTAACCGGAGACGTCCATGGTGGTGAAGACTATCCTCCTCAGCTGAGTAGGTAAACCCAATGTATTGGCTGTAGGTTGTTTAAGCTTAAACACTTCAAAGGATTAATTCCCATTGTGTTGCTGTTAGAACTGGGGGTCTCTAGTTGGCAATGGTTTGCACCTTTGTCCAAATAGGGACCCTTGCCTCTAGTCAGGATAAGGGGGATACACTCCTAAAATAACCCCTGCTCACCCCCTGGTAGCTTGGCACGAGCAGACAGGCTTATCTCAGAGGCAGTGTGTAAAGCATTTGTGAACACATACAGTAATACAGTGAAAACACTACAGATGGACACCACACAGGTTGTATGTAAAAATAAGTAATCTTTATATAGACTTAACACAAGACCCAATAGCAAAAATCCACAATACTGTAATCTAAAATAGACTTAAAATGATAGAGACAGTTCACGTTATCTTCAAAAATAGGGTAGTCAATCAAAATAAAGCTTGTAGCAGCAAATAACTCCACTTGGAGTTATCACGACGTCGTGACCGGTGGAAATCCCAAAGTACGGCGCCGACCGCGAGGTGCGCGGCGTCGGGCCCGGAGTCGAGCAGACCCACAAAGAACAGTACCTGGAATTCGATGAAAACAAAGACGGTGCACGGAGTCGGGGAGGTGATGCTTCGTTGGCGCCGGCGGCGTCGATTCCTTACGACCCCAGGGGAGGTGATGTCTCGGTTCCTTACTGCAGCGCAGGGGAGGTGAGGCGTCGGTTCCTTACTGTGTCGGGGAGGTGACGTCACGGATGGCGGAGAGGCGTCGGTTCCTTATGATGGTGCGGTGTCGATGGATTCGGGGGTCACCCACGTCGAGGATCGGCTCCGCGGTGATGAAGCCCTGACGTCGGTGAAGTCGGGGCTGCGGTGCGAGTCGGGACGGTGCGTCGTGAGCGTCACGAGCGGTGTCCTCGGCTCCGGTGCAGGCAGCGGCCTCGGTGACAGCTTCGGAGTCGATGTCGCACGGCGTCGGCAGGCGTCGGGCCTACGGTGCTAGTCGGGGCAGTGCGTCGTGCTCTTCACGAGTGGTGCCCACGGCTTCGGTGCAGGTTACGGCGTCGCTCGACGGCGTCGGTGTTGCAATTTCCTTCTGTTAGCAGCTAAAACAGCAGTTCTAGATGCAAGCAAACAGAAGGGGTGAAGTCTTTGTGTCCCTGTGACTTCAGGCAGGAGGCAAGCTCAGTTCAAGCCCTTGGAGATTCTCTTCTTCAAGATGATAAAGCTCAGCAAAGTCTTTTCTCCTGTCCTTGGCAGAAAGCAACCACTGCAGGCCAACCCCAATCAGCAAAACAGCACAGGGGCAGTACTCCTCCTTCAGCTTCTCCGGTTCTTCTCCTTGGCAACAGGTTTCTTGATTTCCCAGAAGTGATCTAATTTCATGGGGTCTGGGCCCCAGTATTTATACACAGAAATCCTTTGTTCTCTGAAGGCAGAGAGGCCTTTGCCTAGTCCAAACCAGTTCTGGTCAGTCCTGGAGCACTTTGTGTACCTGACTCCTTCTTTCCTTTGAGAGTGAGGGGCAGAGCCATCAGACGCCCGGCAGGAGGTGGAGCCAGCATTGTGGAAGGCAGGCACAGCCCTATTCAGACCCAGGTGCAACTCCTCCCACCCATCCTCCTTCAGGCAGACCTATTCAGCCTAGTGCTGACTCACCCTGCCTCCTGGAATCCCCCAGCCCCTGTCACTCACAAACCCAGACATACAATACACAACCTGAGCAGAGGCAGCTGGATGGTTAGGCAAGAAAATACCTACTTTCTAAAAGTGGTATTTTCAAACACAGAATGTTAAAACCAACTTCACTAAAAGATGTATTTTATCATTCTGAGTTCAGGCATACTAAATTCGTTTTTCTACCATGTTCCCTGGGTCAGTTAGGATTATAAGGTGTAATAATCAAACTGCCCATTCTGGCCTATGGGGAACAGGTAGCCTTGCAATAGTGAAAAACGAAAATGGCTGTAATTCACTATTAGGACAGGCTACACACATCAGGGCATGTCCTACCTTATACTTAAATTGCACCCTGCCCTTGGGCCTACCTTAGGGGTGTCTGATATGAAGATAAGGGAAGGTTTAGGGACTGGCAAGTGGGTGCACTTGCCAAGTCGACATGGCAGTCACAGACTGCACACAGGCTCTGCAATGGCAGGCCTGAGACACACTTTTACAGGCTGCTTCTGTGGGTGGCACAACCAGTGCTACAAGCCCACCAGCAGCATTTGATTTACAAGCCCTGGGCACCCATGGTGCACAGTACTAGGGTCTGATAAGTAAATCAAATAACCCAATCATGGAGTCACTAATGCATACATCAATTTACAGTAGGGAGCACTTGCACTGTGGCACTGAACAGCAGTGGCACAGTGCCCAAAAGCATCTAAAACCAGCAAAAACATAAGAGGCAACGGCAAAAAAATGGAAGGGAGACCCACGCCAATGGTGCCAAGTCTAACAGTTGCCCTCTCTGTGATTCATTATTCCAGGAGCAGACAACGCTGAAGCACTTAACATTTCTGAGAACTGCAGACATACGGTTACACAGAAAGAATTACAGCATCGTCTCTCAGGGGTGGATATGTTAGCATCGTGGTTGAGGCTCACAAGGCATATAGTACAGAGGTGTTTTAATCATGGGTTACATTCCTGGCAGCAGACAGCACAACTGGGCTTTTTCCCAAATACAAACATGATAAAGTTCCTGTTAGACTTGGCATCTTTTGGCGTGTTTCACCAGAGTTTTTGCTTTCTACCCTCCCGGTTTTGACTCTGTTTTTGCTGGCGTAGTGTTTCTGCACACTTTTCGCACTGCTGATCAGTGGTACAGTGCAAGTGCTCCTGTGGTAAAGTATGTTATGGATTGGTGTTTCCATGATTGGCTGTTTGGTTTTCTTGTCAGCCCCTAGTAAAGTGCACTGAGTGTGCCAGGGCCTGGGAACCAAATGCTACGCGTGGGCCTGCAGCACGGATTGTGCCACCCATGTGAGTAGCCCGGAAAAGGTACCTCAGACCTGCCATTGCTGAGTCTGCGCGCAGTTTGTAACTGTCATGTTGACTTGGCCCGTGCACACACTGGCCTGTCCCTAACTTTCTCTTTTCTTACATGTCAGACACCCCTAAGGTAGGCCCAAAGTACCCCTGTGGGCAGGGTGCAGTGTATGTGAAAGGTAGGACATGCCCTGGTGTGTGTGGCATGTCCTGATAGTGAATTACAGCCCATTTCGTTTTTCACTATCACAAGGCTACCTGTTCCTCATAGGACAGAATGGGAAGTTTGTTTATAACATCTTATAAACATAACTGGCCCTGGGAACTAGGTGGAAAATAAAATTTAGTATGCCTGAACTCAGAATCTAACGATGCATCTTTTAGTAAAGGTGATTTTTACATTCTGTGTTTGAAAATATCACTTTTAGGAAGTAGGTATTTTCTTGCTCAGTCATCTCGTGTGCCTCTTCTGGAATGTGGATTGCCTGTCTGGGTTTTGGACGACAGATGGCTAGGAAGCAAGGGTGGCTCCCGATAGTCTAGTTAGGTCAGGAAAGGGCTGAATAGACCTGGGCTGCGATGGGGGAAGAGGGAGGAGATTTCCTTGCACCTCAAAGGGCCTGGTCTGCCTCTGACAATGCCGTCTTCACCCCCTGCCGGGAAATCACACCAGAGAAGGCAGAACCTGGTTCTGGCTGGGCACAGACACCCTCTGCCTAGAGGATCAAAGGATTTTGGATACAAATACTGGGGCCCAGACCCCTGAACTTTAGAACTCTTTTGGATCAAGAAGACTGCCAAGAAGAAGAGCTGGAGAAGCTGTGAGGAGGGACTACCACTTTGCTGTGTGCTTTGCTGTGTTGGCCTACAGTGGCTGCTTCTGTCTTGGGCAGTGAAAGGACTGGACTGAACTTTCTGCAATCTACTTTTGTGAGTTTCTCCAAGGGCTTGAGGTAGAGCTTGCCCCCTGTTCAAGAAGTCTCAGGAACAGCAAAGACTTCAAGCTCTTCTGCCCTCAGCACTGGGGACTGTGTGTTTTGTGCTGCGACAGAAGAAAAGCAACTCGACGACGTCTACGACGCCACTGCCGACTCCGTGTCCTGAAGGCACCGCAGAGGGCACCGCCGCAATGCTGCACCGTGACCCTGGTCTCACCGACGACGCCTGCTGACGCCGCCACCGAGCTGCTGCTCGCACCGCGACCTGTGGGCACCGCACTCCGCACCGCCTCGCTTCACGCCGAAGCCTGGGCACCGCAGAGAGGACCGCCGCAACGCCTCACCGCGACCCTGGTCTCACCGACGACGCCTGCTGATGCCGCCACCGAGCCGTTGCTCGCACCGCGACCTGTGGGCACCGCACTCCGCACTGCCTCGCTTCCCGATGATGCCTTGGCCTCCCCGATGCCGCTCCACGCCGAAATCGATGCTGCTGCTTGCACCGTGGTTCGAGGGTACCGCTCGTAAAGTTACACGACGCACCGCCCTCATCCCGCACCGCAGCCTTGGCCTACCGACGCCAGCACCATCGACTCCCGTTCGTCAGCCGACGACAGCGCTTCAGCAACGACGACGCCGCTGCTTGCACCGTGACCTGCCAGCACCGTGACGAGCACTGCCTTCACCTCGCACCGCGACCCTGGTCTCACCGATGACGCCATCTGACGCCGCCACCGAGCCGCTGCTCGCACTGCGACCTGAGGGCACCGCACCGCTGCACTTCGCACCGCAGCACCCGATGCCTGCCGACGCCAGCGGTCCTGATCCCAACAGAAAGGAGCTCGACCTGCAACGTGAGTGACTTCAAGGGCCTCGGCGCCCTGCATCTCTAACAGGTACTGTTTGCGGGTCTTCCCGACACCGTAGCTGGTCCGCGACGCGGCGACCAGCCTGAACTGTTTGGATTTGTTTGCTCACGACGCCGTGATAGCCCCAGACGGAGCTATCGACATCAAGGAACTGTTTCTAAAGCGTATTTTGATAACTGTAGATTTTTAAGTACTGTATTGTCGATTCTTCTCGTTTTTGGTCTTGTATATAAAAATATTGGCTATTTTTCTAAACTGGTGTAGTGTACTTTTGTAGTGCTTACACTGTATTACTGTCAGTTATGTGCAAATGCTTTACACACTGCCTCTAAGATAAGCCTGACTGCTCGTGCCAAGCTACCAAGGGGGTGAGCAGGGGTTATTTTAGGAGTGTAACTCCCTTATCCTAACTAGGAAGAAGGGTCCCTACTTGGACAAAGGTGCAAGCCCTTGCCAACTAGAGACCCCCATTTCTAACAGTTCCTGACAGTTACACACCATATGAAGAAATAGAAATACCTTTAACATACCAGAACACCGAAATTGGTTTGATGGCGCCCTACCACACAAAACAGAAGATGGTAGACTAGGTCCCCTCAGCAGTGAGGGAGCAACATGGGCAGTATTAGCCGGCTACGTACCGCATCCTATTGCTGATAATTTGTCAGCAGTACAATTGCGGAAACTATATAAACACTTAGGGCCCTTTTAAGATGTCTGGTGGAGTTTCCTCCACCTGACATTGTCTCGGTCATGGGACCGACCAACTAATTAGGATGTGACCGAACACTGTTCGGTCGCATTCCTATACTTTACAATGGGAGCATGTATTCCGTCCGGAATACATGCTCCTATTGTAAAATAGGAGGTGTAGTTCATCCCTGCACCACATGGCAGGCACCTCATGGTGCCTGCCATGGGGTGCAGAGATCAACAGGGGGACACCATAGGTGCTCTCTCGGCCTACAACCGGAGTCTGTGCACCCATGGGGGCCCTGCTGGGGGCCCCCAAAGTCAAATTCCGACAGCCTTTCTGTGTTGGAAAGGCCGTCACAGAAAGGCTGCCGAAAGTGAAACCAGACATTGTAATCCCAAGGGAGGAATGAGCTGCCCTTGGGATTACTGACAGCATTCTGACTGGCGGTCGGGCTCTGGGAGCCCATCGGAAGCCAGTCAGAATGACGGGTCAGATTCCTTTCCGACCACCTCTATTGTAATGAGGCAGGCGGGAAGGAATCCAATCAGCAAATTACGATGCTGTCGGAAAGGCTCTGACCAATTGTCGGAGCCTTTTCCGACAGCATCGTAATCGGCCACTTAGTAATAATATACAGATTTTTGGCACAGGTCGTTATGCGAACATTGATACCTAACCCTGCACGGACTGTTCAAGCTACACAACCACAATTGGGTGCCCCTGACATTAGCCCACAAACATTGAATGTAGTAATGGGTAAGGCCATGATATTCCATTTTGGATTGCACAAAAAAAAAATCAGCTTGAATTAGTATTTTCTCATATGGGACCGCAGGAAAACCACAGAATCTGAACAATATGCTTGCCGATGGCGATGACTCCCGCTATGGAAGACTGCACCACATGGGGTACAGTCTTTTCTACAGTATATACCAGAACACACGGTACTCCTTAATTAGCTGTTTCACCAAAAGTGCTTAAACAGATTGAGAATGAGTACAGGGTAGAACCTGCCCTGGATTTGGGGATGAATCTGATGGGCAATCTTGCAGTGGTACCCACCATTATGTCAAGCAACATAAAGGGGGAGGCACCAATGTTGGCTATACACCAGTGCCTACTGGATTTAGCTCCAGGACAACATTGGCGAGAATTACCAAAAATTATCAAAGAAACCTATGCTACGCTGGGTAGAGATAATTTGGGAACCAGACTTGGGAAACCACAAGTAACTAGTAATTCTGAAAAGGATAACTCTAAGCAAGCATCAGATTCTTCCACTAAAAAGTGGGAAAATTAGAAAAACAAAGACAAAACTAAATTGCTGGGTGGGTCTCCCTCACAGGAAGCCACTAAGAAATGCTATAATCTGCATAACAGTGATAATATTAGACCACCTGACAGGTATCAGGATACTGATACATGCTGGACTCGTTCCTTTCAGGAGTCATCTGCTAAATGTTCAAAGAGAGGAGGACGGTCAGAGCTCAGACCGGAGCAGCATGTGAAACCTAAAACACCAAAACTATAATTCCAAAAAGAAGAAGATAGCTGGACTTAAGGTCAGGAACTAGCAATCCACCTTAGAGAAGAATAGATACTGCCTTCTCCAGTGATGTTTTTCCATTTAGTGCATTAGAAACCAATTTGTTAATTTTTATGATTGATTGTAGTCATAGTACGTATTGTTTTAACGTATGTCAGTTACATTTCTCTTTCTCTTTTTTTATTTTTGTTTCTTTTGCAGGAGAAAAGGAAGGGACCCACTCTCATGTCACTCACCGGCACGGGCTCCCTACCCTTTTCTTCTTTGTCACTCTTGGGACGTCATCTCAGATAAGATTAATCTTGCATGGTGTTATTTGATTTCACAGCATTTGAACTATGCCACAATTTGAGTCAGAACATGGCTATGCACTTGCCCATTACCTGTTGTAATGTTACCCAGGGAACACAATCTGGTTGCGTTTCAGTTTGTCATAGGCATTTTGGTCTGTCCACGTGCATTGTGGGCAGATAGCTGGGCACCTTTTTAGCACATCGAGACTAGAACAGGCACTATGCCTTTACTCTCACTGTCTCGTGTGTTTATCCACTCACAAGGACATGACTTCCCATACTTCTCTATCTCACGTATGTCGTGTACTTTTGTATTGAAAGCAAACTATGGGGAGTCGTAACTGGGTCATCAGTCAGTGTATTTTACCTGATGTATTTGGTAAATGTACATGTACCCACCACAGGCATTTTGTCTGTATTCGGACTTATTTTGGAAACACTCCAATATAGCCGATATGTTTGGATCCTCCTGTATCCTTCTTCCCTTTTCAACGTGCAATGTTAAAAAGGCACCTACGTGGTGGTTGTAGTACATGTGATCAAGGCTGCTGGGCAGCCAAAACTCGTTGTGTAATTAAACAGTTTTTGGCAACGATTCTGGTTTGAGTGTATTGTACCCTGAGAGTGCGCCTACTGGAACTATTGGTATATATATATATATATATATATATATATATATATATATATATATATATATATATATATATATATATATATATATATCTACTGGCGGTCGCCAGTAGATAGTTATAGTTAGGACCACGTTTCCATAGGAAAAGCATTTTTTGATGTGCTTATAACTTTGGGGTCGTTTGACGAATCTTTACAAAAGTTTCCAAAAAGTTCCTCTTTTCAGGTCAGCTCCTATCCTGAAAGTTTGGGGGGGATTCGTCAAGGGGGTGCTAAGAAATAAGAGGGGTCCCAAAACGTGTTTTTTCCATGCAATTTCCATAGGAAACTTTAGACAAGGCTACAGGTCAAACTGCTGAACGGAATTACGCCAAATTTGGCAGGGAGAAAGGTCTTGGTCCAGAAAGCACGCTTTTGTTTAAATGGGGAAAATCCGTTCAGTAGTTTTTGAAAAATATCAAATTTTCCAGATATCGATATTTGAGAATTCTGACATCTGATTGGCTGAGGCGTTACGAGCACGAGCTTGCGGCTCATTGGCTGCGAACTATTGAAACTAGGAAGTGTTGGCAGCCATTTTGTGATTCAGTCCATCAGCTCGCATCTCTCCCTCTACAAGGCATCTGGTCCGTAGTTCTACCTCTGCGAGGCAACATTAAAAATAGATACCCCTTTCACGGTCCCTCTCTCCACATCACCAGCTCGCAGCTATGCCTTTAGAAGCCAGTCCGTCGGCTCGCAGCTCTGCGACTGCGAGCTGTCAGCCATTTTGTGACTCAGTCCGTCAGCTCGCATCTCTCCCTCTAAAAGCCATTGGGTCCGTAGTTCTACCTCTGCGAGGCAATACTGAAAATATCCCGCAGGTCTGTCTGTGCCAGATACCTCTTTTACGCTCCCTCTCCCCACATATCCAGCTCACGGCTATGCCTTTAGAAGCCAGTCTGTCGGCTCGCAGCTCTGTGTCTGTGAGCCGTCGGGCCCGCAGCTCTACCTCTGCGAGCCACCTCGTTAGCTCGTAGCTGTGTCTGTGCTAGCAGGCCCGTCGGCCCGTTACTGTCCCTCTGCGAGTCAGCCCGTCGGGTCACAGCTCGGGCCCGCAGCTGTATCTCTGCGAGCCAGCCCGTTAGCTCGTAGCTGTGTCTCTGGTAGCAGGCCCGTCGGCCCGTTACTCTCCCTCTGTGAGTCAGCCCGTCGGGTCGCAGCTCAGCAGGCCCGCAGCCGTATCTCTGCGAGCCAGCCCGTTAGCTCATAGCTGTGTCTCTGCTAGCAGGCCTGTTGGCCCGTTGGTCTCCCTCTGCGAGTCAGACCACAGCTCAGTACGTCGGCTCGCAGCTCTGCAACTGCGAGCTGTCAGCCATTTTGTGACTCAGTCCGTCAGCTCGCATCTCTCCCTCTAAAAGCCATCGGGTCCGTAGTTCTACCTCTGCGAGGCAATACTGAAAATATCCTGCAGGTCTGTCTGTGCGAGATACCTCTTTTACGCTCCCGCTCCCCACATATCCAGCTCGCGGCTATGCCTTTAGAAGCCAGTCTGTCGGCTCGCAGCTCGGTGTCTGCGAGCCATCGGGCCCACAGCTCTACCTCTGCGAGCCACCTCGTTAGCTCGTAGCTGTGTCTGTGCTAGCAGGCCCGTCGGCCCGTTACTGTCCCTCTGTGTGTCAGCCCGTCGGGTCGCAGCTCGGGCCCGCAGCTGTATCTCTGTAAGCCAGCCCGTTAGCTCGTAGCTGTGTCTCTGGTAGCAGGCCCGTCGGCCCACACTGTAATTTGTGAAATAAATTACATTACACAACAGTTTTACAGTTTATTTTCTTTTCTGTAGTCGAAAAGTTAGAAAAAACAGTACTAATAACAAATAGAGGAATAGTAGTTTAATATTTTTAAAAACTTTGAAATTCACTGAAAAAACCATAGGTTTTACAGACGTTATAGTTAGAAATTAGCATTTAAAAACCTTTGAAATTCACTGAAAAAAACATAGGTTTTAGGGACGTTATAGTTAGAAATTAGCATTTAAAAAACCTTTGAAATTCACTGAAAAAACCATAGGTTTCAGGGACGTTATAGTTAGCTGGACATTTCACTCATACAAAACCATAGAAATTCCACCATTATAGTTAGTTCAGCTAACTATAACTTGCGCACCCGCAATGCACTGCTCATGACGTCACATATTACATCATTCATGACATGGTCAGTGACATCACTGATGACATCACTGATGACATCTCAAATGACATCACTGATGACATCACTGATAACATCATCCCGTGACTGTGTGTTTCTGTAATTTTTAAATATGTTTTATATATATTCCTAGGTGTATTGAAGAATGAGTGGGTGTATAAGTGTCTGGATGGAGGATTTAGTAGGAGGGTGACTGACTGTATAAGTGAGTGATTAAATGTGTCTTACTGAATGTATGGGTTAGTGACTAAACTGTGTGAATGTCTGTATCAGAATCTGCTGTTGTGCAAGCTGCTGCATGGGTTGGTCAGTAGCTATATGAGTGTCTATATAGGTTATTGATTGGTTGTTTGAGTATTTTTGGGGGGAGATTGAGTGCGTGTGTGGGTGGGTCTGAGGTGTGTGACTCTGTGCATAGATGTGTGAGTAGTTGATTCACTGGATGTATGGGTTCAACAATGCATGTGGAAACACGTGTATGGGTGCGTGAGTGTGTGTATCGGTGTGTTGGTGAGTGAATGGATGTCTCAGTGGTACATGTCCAAGTAACTACATATGTAAAAGGCAGTGTATGTGAGAGTTGAAGTATATAAAGGACTCGACATGATAGTCAGTGATTTTGAGACTGGCTGTATAGATGAGTCTGTACTTGTATCACTGATTATATAATAGAGTAAGTATGCGTTAGTATCTGTATGAATAAGTGAGATGGTGTGTGTATAATTGTATAGGTGAGTAAATGGGACTGTGATAGATTCTTTGCATGACTAAGTAGGTGTGTGAGTAACTGCATGGATGAGTGGCGGTGTGTGATTGTCTGTATAAGTGTATGAGTGCATATGATAGTGTTGTATTTATGAGTGACTGCATGTATGAGTGATTGTATGGATGAATGAGTAGATGTGTGTGTAGACCTAGCAATCAGTGAGTGCGTATGTAGTAACTGGTATTGGTGTGTTAACGATTTTGAAAATGGTTGTCTGTATTTTACAGTGGGTGTATTAAAGGTTATATTAGAGTGTGAGAAGATGCATCAGTTTTCCACGTGGATGATGTAATCAGTGATGTCATCAGTGATGTCATTTGAGATGTCATCAGTGATGTCACTGACCATGTCATGAATGATGTAATATGTGACGTCATGAGCAGTGCATTGCGGGCGCGCAAGTTATAGTTAGCTGAACTAACTATAACGGTGGAATTTCTATGGTTTTGTACGAGTGAAATGTCCAGCTAAATATAACGTCCCTGAAACCTATGGTTTGTCCAGTGAATTTCAAAGGTTTTTTAAATGCTAATTTCTAACTATAACGTTCCTAAAACCTATGGTTTTTTCAGTGAATATATATATATATATATATATTTTGGAAAACGTTGTGCCCATGCACAAGAGCGCACTCGAGACCAGCGCTGATGGTGGCACATCTTTATTCAGGTAGAACCGCTGTCATCAAGAGGGTAAGTACAGCACAGTAGCAGTGTTTAAAATACGACGCGTTTCGGGAATGGCTCCCTTCTTCCTGGTACAACACCGCAGCTTGCAGTCCAACACACCTGCATCCATTTGACCTAACACGCCCTCCAATGGGCCAATCCGTTGTGAGGTCAGTCCCAACTGGATTCTGGGACTTGCAATGTCTGTCAATGTATATATATATATGTGTGCGTGTGTATATATATGTATATATATATATAGTTTAGTGCCAGAGAACTATATATATATATATATATATATATATATATACATATAATCAAGGCCTCGGAGGAGGCTGAAACGCGTAATGGCGGAGGTGCGGGCATTCCTGAAATAAACCCGTTTTGCTCTAATTTTGGGTCTGCTTTCTCGTCTTTGGAGAGGTTTCTGTTGGCGTGGAGCGTTGTGGATATATATATATATATATATATATATATATATATATATAGTTTAGTTCCAGTGAACTATATATATAGGTTACTGAAAAACCAAAGGTTAAAGTAACGTTATAGTTACGTGTGATAAAAAGACCTGTTTTTGTTTCAACAAGAATTTTAGAGACTCACTGAGACAACCAAAGTAACATTATAGTTAGGTAAATATGCCAGTGACATTAACATTTTAAACTTAAAAACACACAGAAATGTACCTGTTATAGTTAGCGGAGCTAACTATACCTAACACCCCTGCCGTGCACTTCTTACGATCTCACATATTACATCACTCATGACATGTTCTATGACATCATTTATGACTTCACCGTTGACATTTTAAATGACATCATTGATGACATCCCTGATGAAATCACTTATGACATCATCCAATGAGTGTGCTAGTTTGTTTTATAGTTTACATAGTGGCAGGTAGCTACCATATTACTTTTCTACCTAATTTTTACAGCCTGTCTCCAGATAATCGGCGTAAGCATTTACAAAATGCATGTGCTCCTAATGCACCACAGGTATGTAGAGGTATTGAACATGTTATAAATCTTTGTATTGAAGAGTAACTCTGTGTTCAGGTGACAGTTGATGACTTGTGTTCATTATGTTCTGCACCTGCTTTTTGGTATGGCAGAAAAAGTTTCCAGTGGGGCAAAGGTTCTGCTTACTGCATACTAAGGGCCCAATTATGATGTCGGTCGGAGATGCTTCCGACAGACATCATCGCGGAATCGGGACCGACCGACCTCCGGTCGATGGCCCTGCCCGCTTAATTACGGTGCGGTCACATACTCCCATTTCCCTACGGGAGCTTGTGCTACTGCCGTAAACCGGCCGTAGCCCAAGCTCCCATAGGGAAATGGGAGATTTTGTTCATCAAGGTGCCTGCCACACAGTGCAGGGATCAACAGGGGGCACCTATGGCCCCCACCTGGAGGCCTCAAAGAGAAGGGGGCCCTACTAGGGGCCCCCAAACTCTCTTTCTGACAGGCTTTCCATGCCGGAAAGCCCGACATGGAAAGCCTGTGGGAAACCGAGCACGGAATCCCAACGGTGGAAACGCCATTCATTTGGACTACGGGCCAGTCTCGGACTGGCTGACGGGCTCCTTGAGCCCATCAGAATCCAGCCAGAATGACTGGCCGGTTTCAATTCCACCTGCCTATATTGTAATTAGTTGGTCGGTATTGAATCTGATGATCTCGGTCGGAAAGCCTCCGACCTAAGGTCGGAGGCTTTCCGACCAAAATTCTAATTTGCCCCTTGTATTTTAAGCAGCCTTGAGTGATTAGACAGAATCGTCACAGCTTGTCAATTTCTACTTAACAAGGAAGACTGTGTGCACCAGGTACTAACCTTTGTACACGTGCTTGTGTTGCTTCAGAAGATGGGCTAGCTGTAAACATTTCACCACAATATGAAGGTTGCTGGTAGTATGATCTTTAGCAGCTTCAGATCTTGGTTATTTTCAAGTAAATGGTCAATCTCTGGACAAGTTTGGCATAGGGTGTCCACTGTTATTAGTGGATAGTTTTTACTACTCTGTGGTGTATTTCTCATGAGCGTTTCACTGTCTAAAAATGTGTGATACAGAATAATCTCTCCATAGAGTAAACAGCATTAACAGCACCCACTTTTCAACTTATATCCACTTCATTTCTCAATGTAGGTTCAGTGAATGTCAGGGGATTGATGCAGGTAAAGACTGTCCAGAATGGGGCATTAGTAACTGAACAGTTGTATACAGATTGAAAACCATGTGCAGATAGGTTACCCTTTCTTCTGTGGTTCATATTCAATAAACTCAGATACCCAGGATGTGTATACTGTAAGGTCAATGTAGCACGTAACACAAGCTTGTTTTACCTGTGGGGTTTGTATGTATGAAAGCAGTAATAATGCCTAATATTATTCTGAGCTATTTTGCACTTACTTTCATAGCACTAATGCTACATCAATTTATACAGCAATGTGTACAAAATAGCTTGGATGATATCATCAGTGATGTCATCAGTGATGCCATCAATGATGTCATTCAAGAGGTCATGAGTGATGTCATAAAAGATGTTATAGAACATGTCATGAGTGATGTAATATGGGAGGTCATAAGCAGTGCATGGCGGGGGCTCTGGTAACTGTGACTGGTGAATTTCTGTGTTTTTTTTTAGTTCAAAATGTTAATGTTGTCACTGACCTATTCACCTAACTATAATGCTACTTTAATCTTTGGTTTTCTCAGTAAATGTCTAAGGTTTTTTTTTAAAAGCAATTTTTTTTATCATACCTAACTATATTGTTACTTTAACCTGTGTTTTTTTCTGTGGCTTTCTGGGGGTTTTTAACATAAAGTAATATTTTATTACAATACGTAAAGCCAAACACCCACTGTGCACCGCCTTCATATGGTGGGGGGTTGGCCACAGGGACCTATGATTTTTAAAGGGGAGGGGGCCACGTGGCCTTCCTCCAGGAGCTGTTCTAGGCCCTGGGGACCCTGTCCCCCAGGGCTGTTTATTTTTAGTTAAAGTCGAGGGTGCTGTGTGGCACCCCTCTCTGAGCCCTTTAAGGCCCTCAGGACTAATGATGGGGAGGGTGGGCCATGTGAAAAGAAAATTCTGCCAGATTCTCTAACCATACCCTTAAAGAAGAAATATACACATCTGGACAACTACCTAACCAAATAAGTAAAACATATATTTGAACTAAAACTAACTAGTAAATAAACTTAAAATGTAAAATAGCAAATAAACAAAACACTCTCCATCTTCTATCTCTTTACATGTAATTCCTAAAAGAAAATAGTACAACTTTGAAAAGTGATAACGTGCCAGGAAAAAACATCTATCGCAAACCAGCAAAAAGATATAACATAGTAAGCATACAAAAGTATCAAAAAAATATAAATGCAGCCTAATAGCAAGTAAGAATAAACCTGGCGGTGGCGTGGCAGTCATCAGACAGTAATATGCTTGGTAGGACCTCCACGGTTCCGCCAAGCATATTACGACTTTCCTCACCGCCACTGATTTCATAGAGGTCTTTCCTCCATAACAACAGTGGCGGTGAGGAAAGAAAGGGGGCCCTACAGGGCCCCCTTGTGCCTCACTGCATGTGGATGCACACAGGGGGGCGGGGGGGGGGGTTACATGTGCATGCTCCCCCAGTTCCAGCACCGCATGGACTTCTCAGTCCATGCCATGCTGAAACTTCCTTTGATGTTCCCGTTGTGGTGCCTATTTTATAGGCACCACCGTGGGAACGCCAAAGGAACCGCCTGCCAGTGACTAAAAAAGTTATAATGCGGCAGGCGGTTCTCACAAGGGTTTGGCGGTGCGGTAGCGGGGCGGACCTGCTGCTGCACCGCCATACTCGCAATCAGGTCCTAAATGTGTGACATTCACTATTGCGACTCCAATCTAAGCCAATTTGCAGAAGGTATTAAACACTAAAGGGGTGAAATTTACTATTTACTCTATAATCTAAAACATTTTATGCAAGATGCTAAAATCTTAAAAATTGATATCACTATCATTACTCCATACTTACACAAAATTTTGAATACATCCGCAGGATGTAGGGGGCCCTGCTGGAGGCCCCCAAAGTCACTTTCCAACAGCCTTTTCGTGTCAGACAGGCTGTCTCAGAAAGGCTGTTGGAAATCGACATCGTAATCGGTCGGTTGGAAACGCTGTCTGTAGAGGTGCACGACGCGGTTCCGACCAACAAGAATACTCCAAGAGTGAGTCGGAACCGATTCAGAATAACCAAGTGTTTTCCTTTCCGACTGCGAACAACGTAATCAGTAGGGCGGATTGTAAACCGACCGAATCGGTCGGAAGGGTTCCGATGCAGTCTAGGAAATTCCGACTGTCGGACGGAGGCTTTCCGCCCAACATCGTAATGAGGCCCTAAATTGTAAAAAAACAAATATAACCATCTTAATAAATAATGTCTTTTTAAAAATATTTACTACCATTCCTAAACTTAGAACCATAAAATAAAAAATACAATAATAATCGAAAATGAACAATCATACAATTAAAAAGAGCACCAATTTTTAAAATAGAAATGTAATTTTGTTTCCAATAACATGATTTACAAAAAAATTCAAATATATTTTAAAAATAATTAAAAATTTAAAAATTTAAATTTCTTATAAACACATTATTATAGTTTATTTTATTAAATGTAGTTGTTATATATAAAATACATTTTTTAATTTTATTATGATTATATATTTTAATGATAAATTATTATTTATAAAAATTTATCAAATTAATGTATACATTTTACAATATCAGTTTGCAGATTATTAAAATATGTAACATTAAATTTACTATCAAAAAATAAACTTTAAAAAAATCTCCCTACCCTAATCCCCTACAAAACCCCAAATCTTGTGGATAAAAAAATATAAACCATTATTTTTATACATTAAAACAACTAAAAACTAAATTTGCAAATATTCTCTAATTAATAAATAATGTTACTTAAATCACAATTAAAAAAATTAATAAGCATCACACTACTATAAATTACATACAAAATACCACATAGAAACAATATTACATACAATATTCTCGAAATTGATACTTTTTACAATGGTATTAAGAACAACAATTAAAACAATATTTTTACTTTTATTATTCCTGTCTACGATATTTTTGACATCCCAATATTCTTGACACAATATATTTGTATGACAATATTTTTTTTTCAATATTTTGTCCAAACACTTAAACACTACCTTGACAGAAACACACTCTCACCCTCTGTAAGTGTAATAAAAAATGGGCCAAGAACAAGGAGGGCAGAGTCACCCCTATGCTCTTGGCACTGCCACCTATGAGGCCAGGAGTAGTAAATGCAGTGCCAGGGGTCGCAAGGGGCAAGCCAAGGGTTGCAGCTATGACCCAAGGTGAACTGTAAATCACACCCATGGCTTTCACACTTTAAAAGGCACATGTGCATCTCACCAAAGTTAAATATTGTTTATTAATTTCTGAGATCAGTTTTGACACAGAAGTTAGGTCTTGATGGACTACCACCCACCACACTGTGAGATCATTGTGAGCTCTGCTGTGATCTCTGTGCCTTCACAGGGGCCATAGCCATTGCTCCTTTGAAGGTTCAGACTTTGTTGGTTTTTCAAAAAACAAACATCCAAACAGGAGTTTGTTCTTGAAAAACAAACAGAAATAAACCTGACACTGTGGGAATTATCTCCCAGGGTGTGGGAGTCCATGGCATTTTTTATATGTTAGAGCCTACTAGGTTTTTCCTTGCAGTCCTGAACAGAGAAATTACCCATCAGACCATCTGTCATAAATAGAGCATGTATCAGATATTCTTACACCGATGGCCCCTACTCTGCAAGGCCATGTGTACCATCTTCCCTAGCCCAGGAGCATGCAAATGAAATATGCCACACAGGAGCTGTAGTTAAATACTTCTTTATTCTTCAGCATACACTCTCACACTGGCATTATCTCATACTCAACATTACCCTCACCCTGACACCTCCCCGCATATGACGTTCCTGTTCAGAGTCTGCCTTAGAATCAAGAGGGTCCTAGTGCGTATAACATCAATATGCTACACCACTGATGTAAGGTTTCCAAAGCGGAGAAAGCGGGGCACCGCTGTCAAACGTCTGACTCAAAATAGAGTGGGCAGACCATAAAGTGTGATGGACAGGCTGCTCCACCACATTTGTGGTGAAGCACCCTCTCCTGTATATCAGCCCTGCCTAAATGGATTCATCTCACAGCAGCACCAAATTAATGGGCCTTTGCTGATGGTAACTAGTGTAATTCAGTCGCACTGGCACTTTCGGCCCTAAGCCTGAGGGTATACCCTCGTGAGGCAGGGAGAGAGGGACTGAAGAAAGAGATGTGGGTACAGTCTCAATGGAATTAAGGCTACCGAAAAACCCCACGGGCCCGATTCATAAAGGAGTTTACCTTTGTGAATCTGGCCCTTGATGTCATGAATGCAAGTGGCCTGCCCGATGCCTGCAGTCTGCTCTCGTCAGTGTGCGAACTGGGGTGCAGGGGGGGCATTGTCTTTTCTCCTTTGTGTAAAATTACAGGAGAGCTGGGAGACAGCTAGACTGACCCTGCTCGCCCTAAAAACACGTTTTTGATTATGAGGGAACAAGGGTGTTGAGGACCAGTCAGTGCTAAGTGCCAGTGAATGCTCCTGGTTCATGAGTGAACAGGGAAAGTAAATAATGTAAAAGATGCTTTCTGTGATATTCTTTCCATAGTTAATCAATACCTAGAAAGCAAAAATGTATCGGTATACATCGAAATATTACACTAACGTAGAAAAAAGTTATGCTAAAGGGTCACGATCATACGCAGTGTGATCCTGGGCAGCCGTTCACGGTAATATGAAAATAATCTGCTGACTTTTTAAAGCAGGGAAAAATTAAAGTATATAGAGTATCTGGTGATAGACTGCAGACGGGCTTAGATTTATTATCGGCACTTGAACACACAGGAGGACATGCATAGCTACTCACATCATTACACACTCAGTATGTTTTCATTACTGCTTAAAAATGTTGTAAATTCATTATAATAATTGAATTATTAGCCATAGCTGAGGATTGATTGCCTCCACGGGCAACCCTTAATTCCCAGATTTCGCTGCACAGTGGTTGATGCCGTGTAAATCTTTTATCTGCGAAAACTTAATAGTCTAACTATACATATATGCAAAATACAGCATATATATCACAGTACTCTTACTATTGTGGTCATTTATTTGGGTAATTAAATATTGCGAAAAGTACGTGTGAGGCTGTATCAACGGGTAATCGCTGCTCTAACGTAAAGCAACGAGAGTTCATAGGACACGGAGAGGAGCTTCGCTTCTGCACCAGCTGCCTGCTCTCTGTGAACAAAAACGCATGCAGCAGAAAGAAATATGAGCTTGCTGTCTTATGGCCCCTTCAGTTATTCACCAATCAAATTACAGTCTAGAGCTCCAGAAAGTGCTGAATATAATCTGATTGGCAGCAGATATTAGAGGGCACCAAGCCATTTCACACCGCAAGTTAACCCACTTTTATAAGCTGTCCTGAGAAGTCATTTGTTCTGGCTGTCAGTGTCCAGTTCCAGGCGAGAAAGCGATCAAATCTCTCTGAAGTGCTCATCATATTCTTTTATTTTTAAATTCTGCCAAAAGCTGTTCAGTGCACTCCTCCCAGCGTAAAATATATAACGTTAATGTACTAAAGGATTTGCATGTGCATTGCATTATGTCAGTACATGTAAACATTAGATATTTGATTTCTTATGTTTTGTGTGACATATTGATAGAGTGAACTATGCATTTCCTAAATACCTGATGGGTCTGCGCTTATAAATTAGAGAGATGCCCAACAGTATTCCCCCTGCACCCCTGCAAACCATACCATTATAGTGTCCTCGTGGCTCATTCTACAATATTCTCCGGCCGTTGTACACGATTAGAGTCTGCACGGGGTGTCAACAGGAATGTGCCTTGTGTGATGAGTCTATGGGGCATATTCACAAGAACGTGTGATAACCACCGCAAGTTTAGCTTAACGCAACTTCTCAGATCGCAGTCCATCGCGGGAAAACAACGCCGTGTTAACGTAGCATTCTCAACCTGGCGTCACCATGCGATCGTCCCACGATAACGCGTCAAATGACCGCGTTAAAAACAACGCGATGCCGAAAAAATGCGAAACACCAACGCGAATAAAGTTCGATGAGGCCAACCACGAAAAAAAAAACAGCGACAACCAGCGATAGGCCTGCAATCCCCACGCGTCTGGTGGGAAAATGCACCATAAAAGCTGAACAAGAAAAACACACCATAAACAAATCAAACTGCGCAGCAACATGGATGCACCCAGAACGAGTGCCCAGGTCAACGCGAACCCCACAAGCCCCACAGACCACCAGCAATGAACCTCGGGGTCGGGGAAGGCCAAGGAGAAGAGGAAGACGGGGTACAGTCCGCAGGAAAACCCAATCGTCGTCACGGAGGTGACAGAGTACCAACAACAACTGTCCGTCACCACCACCGTGTCATTGGCAATACAGACGGAAAAATGGCATCCCATTGGGAATGCAGTCGGAGTGCCGAGGAGGCCAAGATGCGCTGGCACGATGTCAAAAGCTAAACCAAGCAGAAACCCGCTGCCAACAGAAAGGCAGCAACGGCGAATGGAGGTGGGAGTCCTGCGCCACAGGAGGAGCTGGAGCAAATGGCGCCCACAGTCATCAGTGTGGAGACGGTGCAAGGAGTCGGGAGTCCGGACACTGCTCGACATGACCTGACACAACAGCAACAGGGTGAGTAACGAACAGGGACTGTGGGGACGGGGGGACGGGCACTATGGCACACATGCACAACGACGTGTAGCACACCGCACACCCACAATAACCCTGGGTCATGTCCCTGATCCCCGTGGCACACTGCAGCACACATACAAACATCAAGTAGGCCCCCGTTCACTATGTGCCCAAAGGGGTCCTGTTAGAACTGGGGGTCTCTAGTTGGCAGAGGTAGGTACCTTTGTCCAAATAGGGACCCTTGCTTCTAGTCAGGGTAAGGGGGATACCCTACTAAAATAACCCCTGCTCACCCCCTTGGTAGCTTGGCACGAGCAGGCAGGCTTATCTCAGAGGCAGTCTGTAAAGCATTTGTGAACACATACAGTAATATAGTGACAACACTACAGATGGACACCACACAGGTTGTATATTAAAAATAAGTATTTTTTTATAGACTTAACACAAGACCACAAACGACAAAAATCCACAATACTGTACTTAAAATGGTAGAAATAGCTTAGTTCTCTTTAGATGGTAAATGCGACACTTATTGTTCAATGTACCTACGAAAGTGTTGCAGGGAAGGTGATGCGTCGGTTCCTTACACACAAGAACGGTGATGCGTCGGTTCCCTACTGCTGCGCAGGGGACGGTGATGCGTCGGTTTCTTCTCGGCGTGGGGAGGTGATGCGTCGGTTTCTTACTGCGCTTCCGTGGCGATGCGACCAGCAGCGCCGTGATGCGATGACGGTCCGATGCAATGCAACAAAAATGGCGTCTTCTCCTTGATGCGACAACTACGAGGCGATGCGTGCACGCCCGGCGGCCGTGCGGCGACTCTGCGAATCTTCTGAGCCGCGACAGGCCCTGCGACACGCTTCTCCGGTGATGCGACAGCGTCTGCTGCGACGGCGACACTCTTCTCTGGCGATGCGAGGCGCTTCGGTGATGCGATGCGACAGCGGCAGCGGCGGCACCCTTACTCAGTGATGCGATGACAGCGGCTGCGGCGGCGTCACGCTTCTTCTCCGTGAGTCGCGCTTCTAGCTCCCTGCGACATGCAGTCCTTCAGATGGCCCAGCACAACAGCAGTCACTTCAAATTCCCAGCAAGGGAATTCAGGGGAGCTGGTTGGTGAAGTCTGTTGTCCCTGAGACTTCAGCAGGAGGCAAGCTCAATCTTCAAGCCCTTGGAGATCCTTTACAAGTTGATGAAAGTAGCACAAAGTTCCTTTCTCCTTTCTTTGGCAGTCAGGCAACCACTGCAGGCCAATCCCCAAAACAGCACTCAGCTTAGGGATAGTCTCCTCCTTCAGTTTCTCTCTGGTTCCTCTCCTCAGCAAAGGTTCTTCTTGTTTCCCAAAAGTGATCTAAAGTCTTGGGGTCAGGGCCCCAGTATTTATACCCATAAATCCTTTGTCCTCCGAAGGCAGAGGGTCCTGTACCTAGTCCAAACCAGTTCTGGGTGCATTCTGCCAGTGCACACCTTCTCTCTTTGTCAGGGTGGGCCAGGGTCATCAGACACACCACAGGAGGTGGGGCCAGCATTGTGGAAGGCAGGCACAGCCCTATTCAGACCCAGGTGCCACTCCTCCGACCACTCTACATGTAGATAGGTCTATTCAGCCCTGTGCTGACTCACCCTGTCTCCTGGAGTCCCCCAGCCCCTGTCACTCACAAACCCAGACACACAATACACAAGCTAGCAGAGGCAGGCTGGATGGTTATTCAAGAAAATACCTACTTTCTAAAAGTGGTATTTTCAAACACAGAATGTTAAAACCAACTTCACTAAAAGATGTATTTTATCATTCTGAGTTCAGGCATACTAAATTCGTTTTTCTACCATGTTCCCTGGGTCAGTTAGGATTATAAGATGTTATAATCAAACTGCCCATTCTGGCCTATGGGGACAGGTAGCCTTGCAATAGTGAAAAACGAAATTGGCTGTAATTCACTATCAGGACATGCCACACACACCAGGGCATGTCCTGCCTCATACATACAATGCACCCTGCCCGCAGGCCTACCTTAGGGGTGACTAACATGCAGAAAAGGGAAGGTTTGGGGACTGGTAAGTGGGTGCACTTACCAAGTCGACATGGCAGTACCAGACTGCACACAGGCTCTGCAATGGCAGGCCTGAGACACACTTTACAAGCTGCTCCTGTGGGTGGCACAACCAGTGCTGCAAGCCCACCAGCAGCATTTGAATCACAAGCCCTGGGCACAACCAGTGCACTGTACTAGGGTCTGACAGTGAATCAAATAGGCCAATCATGGAGTCACTAATCCATACATCAATTTCTAACAGAGAACATATGCACTTTAGCACTGATCAGCAATGGTAAAGTGCCCAGAGTCATAAAACCAACAAAAACAGGTCAGAGAAAGTACAGGAGGAAGGCAAAAAGTTCAGGGATGACCCTGCAAAAAGGGCCAAGTCCAACACAACCCCCTTCCAGCCAAGACGCACGGTAGACCAATCACTACCTTGATGGGCTTCCCTGCTTTGGGCAATAGAACCTGGACCCTGGCCCGCAACAGCAGGGGCATATTCCAGTTCTACGCCAATCTGAACCTATCTGGATCGCTCTGTCCATACTCTCAGGGCCCACTAAGCTAACCCATGTGGAACCCTTCTCCTCACCTGTGGACACCATCTGTGCAGCACCTAACCTTAGCTTGCTCACAGGTGTGTCCCAACAGACAGACAGTAAGCTCATGGCCAACACAGAGGTGTGGCCCAGTCCACCCCCGGGGTGTGACTTCTGTCCCCCTCCCAGGGGCAACTCTGTCCACCAGGACAGCAAGCCACAGTGGCCACTGACAGCTGTCAGTGATGAGAGCCAGGCCCCAGGCCTTTCATGGTTCTCCAACCTCTGCAGCGTCAGAGAGCAGGGGGCGGTAGCCCCAGGTGCCTGGCACCCTTGGTCCACTCTTCCTCCTGTCAGGTCAGGTATGACATCCTGACACTGACCCACCAGCCCCGGGCCTGTACCTGGTGGCTGGACAGGAGACTGGGGTGGGCTTTCCCACACCCGGTCCTCCTTCTCCTCATTGGGGCTCTGTACCCTCCCACCTGGAGTGGTACCCCCTTCCAGAACTGCCAGGGCACCTGTGGCAGGTGTCCTGCACAATTCGCCCACCAGTTCAGGGGTTCTATCCTGCAACTGGGCGTCCAGGTCAGGGGGACACCCCGAACCTGGCCCTCCAACCTAGGGTCTAGACCCTCCAATTGAACCGGGGTCAGAGGCGAGAACTCCCTCCCTCTGCACCCCCTTCCAGAGTGCTGTACCCTCCCACCTGGAGTGGTACCCCTAGAAGACCAACCGGTCAGGACAATGTGTACAGTTGTCCCTCCCTCCAGGTCAGACAACACCTGAACCAAGCTTCCCAACCCAGGGACCAACCCCTGTGGTTGAACACTTGCCCGGCGCACCAGGACTTCATGGGGAGCACATATGCCCCCCCGAGGGTGACACACAACTCATGTGTCATGTGACAGTCTGCCTGGCGCAGATCTCCCGACCCCTGTCCATCTGACAGTGCGTGAAGATCCCCCAGGACAGAAGTGGTGTCACCATGGTCATTCACTGGTGGCTCAGCCCTTCTGGCTGGCCCCTGACCCACTGGTTCTTCCACTGGGGACTCTTTCCCCCTCTCACCCCTCAATCTTGACTTCTGCACCCTCCACTTAGGAGTGGCAGTGCCAGACACCAGAACTGAGGGAGGCCTGCTTACAGACACACCTAGTTCACCAGACACTAGGGGATCCCCCTCAAATGGCCTACTAGTACAGCCTAGGCCCCCAACCTGGTGTTCCCTTAAGGAACCCTCCAGGCCCTGAGACTGGGTTTCGGGCACCTTGGGACATGCAGTCCCACACTCACTCCTTCTCTGCAGTGACAGGACGTGAGCCCCTACACCCCTCCCACTACCACGGGACCTAGCTGGGCTACACTGAACCTCTCCCACCACTCTGGGTTGGAAGACACCTGAGCCACTCCTCTTAGGGTCACTCCCCAATGCCTCTTCAGACCCTCTGGAATACACCAAAAGGTCTGCCTCCATGGTGAGCTCCCTGGGGTCAGAGAACTCACACTCCACCAGGTGTTGGCATAGCTCTGGAAAATAGGGACTTACAATATGCTCTCCCACAATTGGATCACACAGTCCCACCAAACTATCCTTCACCTCATCATCCAGTGCCTTGCACATGTACCCCACACCACTCTCCTGAGACTGGCAAGACAGTATCTGACTGTCTCTGTCACTCAGCCCACACTCTTCTGGGCGGTCTCCACATTCACACACCAGGACTTCAACCATGGGGGAACCCCCCTCCCTGCTCCTCTCATCTAGAGTCAGTGGAGTGTCCCTCCCACCACTAGGACCATGAACCCCTGGGCCAGTTCCCCAATCTATCTCAGGGACACTGTGCACCACCGGAGCTACCTCATATCCTTGAACCTCCTGGTGTATGTTAACCCCCTCCAAGTCAGGTGCCACATCTCTGGGTGTGAGTACTACCCCCTCATCACTAGATAACTCAATATTGCTGCCACCATCTGAGCTGGATTCCGCCTCCAACTCAGCAAAGCTCACTTCCTGAGCTACACAATTTTCTTGTTGCTGGGCTGAGACTCTCATGGCCTCAAGCCTCTCGAGCTCCAAATCAAGCTCTCTCATTCTCAACTCATGTTCCAATCTCATTCTCTTTTCCTCTAGGGCCAATTTCTTAATTTCCAATTCCAGCTGCCCACCCATCTTAAGCTTGGTCAGCTCCATTTCATGCATCCTACTTCTCTCCCTGTCCTCCAGCTCTCCTGGGGACAGGCCCTTGGAAGAAACACTGCTACCTGCTGGGGATGTGCTTTCCTCCCCCCTGGACAGAATAGCCCATCTAGCTGCCCTCCTGCATCCTCAGCCCCCTGCTCATGCTCTTCCACATGCTCAGGGGTACTCCTTGCTTCCACCCAGGCCCTCAGCGCCTTTTGGAACTCATCCTTCTTGGAGAGACCGGTCATAGCAACTTTCAATTTCCTGCAGAAGTATTTCAGCTGTTTTACAGTGTAACTTTCCAGTTTCTCTTCCTCAAAATCCGAATCCACAGATGCGATGGATGCTGTTTTGCTCATGGTGACTAAACTTGGCAGTTCTTGGCAAAAATAGAAATCCCAGGAAAAACAATCTACCAAAATGTAAGTGGTTGCGTTTGGTCTGCACTCACTAGTAGTGTACACCAATCACTGTACATGAGTCACAAATGCAAGTCCAGAATCCTCACCGCTGACCACCAATGTTAGAACTGGGGGTCTCTAGTTGGCAGAGGTAGGTACCTTTGTCCAAATAGGGACCCTTGCTTCTAGTCAGGGTAAGGGGGATACACTACTAAAATAACCCCTGCTCACCCCCTTCGTAGCTTGGCACGAGCAGGCAGGCTTATCTCAGAGGCAGTGTGTAAAGCATTTGTGAACACATGCAGTAATATAGTGACAACACTACAGATGGACACCACACAGGTTGTATATCAAAAATAAGTATTTTTTATATAGACTTAACACAAGACCACAAACGCCCAAAATCCACAATACTGTACTTAAAATGGTAGAAATAGCTTAGTTCTCTTTAGATGGTAAATGCGACACTTATTGTTCAATGTACATTTGGATGCGTAACTCTATACAACGAAAGTGTTGCAGGGAAGGTGATGCGTCGGTTCCTTACACGCAAGAACGGTGATGCGTTGGTTCCCTACTGCTGCGCAGGGGACGGTGATGCGTCGGTTCTTCTTGGCGTGGGGAGGTGATGCGTCGGTTTCTTACTGCGCTTCCGTGGCGATGCGACCAGCAGCGCCGTGATGCGATGACGGTCCGATGCAATGCAACAAAAATGGCGTCTTCTCCTTGATGCGACAACTACGAGGCGATGCGTGCACGCCCGGCGGCCGTGCGGCGACTCTGCAAATCTTCTGAGCCGCGACAGGCCCTGCGACATGCTTCTCCGGTGATGCGACGGCATCTGCTGCGACGGTGACACTCTTCTCCGGTGATGCGAGGCGCTTCAGTGATGCGATGCGGCAGTGGTGGCACCCTTACTCAGTGATGTGACGACTGCGGCTGCGTCACGCTTCTTCTCCGTGAGTCGCGCTTCCAGCTCCCTGCGACACGCATCCTTCTGAAGGCCCAGCACAACAGCAGGCACTTCAAATTCCCAGCAAGGGAATTCAGGGGAGCTGGTTGGTGAAGTCTGTTGTCCCTGAGACTTCAGCAGGAGGCAAGCTCAATTTTCAAGCCCTTGGAGATCCTTTACAAGTTGATGAAAGTAGCACAAAGTTCCTTTCTCCTTTCTTTGGCAGTCAGGCAACCACAGCAGGCCAATCCCCCAAACAGCACTCAGCTTAGGGATAGTCTCCTCCTTCAGTTTCTCTCTGGTTCCTCTCCTCAGCAAAGGTTCTTCTTGTTTCCCAAAAGTGATCTAAAGTCTTGGGGTCAGGGCCCCAGTATTTATACCCATAAATCCTTTGTCCTCTGAAGGCAGAGGGTCCTGTGCCTAGTCCAAACCAGTTCTGGGTGCATTCTGTCAGTGCACACCTTCTCTCTTTGTCAGGGTGGGCCAGGGTCATCAGACACACCACAGCATTGTGGAAGGCAGGCACAGCCCTATTCAGACCCAGGTGCCACTCCTCCCACCACTCTACATGTAGATAGGTCTATTCAGCCCTGTGCTGACTCACCCTGTCTCCTGGAGTCCCCCAGCCCCTGTCACTCACAAACCCAGACACACAATACACAAGCTAGCAGAGGCAGGCTGGATGGTTAGGCAAGAAAATACCTACTTTCTAAAAGTGGTATTTTCAAACACAGAATGTTAAAACCAACTTCACTAAAAGATGTATTTTATCATTCTGAGTTCAGGCATGCTAAATTCGTTTTTCTACCATGTTCCCTGGGTCAGTTAGGAATATAAGATGTTATAATCAAACTGCCCACTCTGGCCTATGTGGACAGGTAGCCTTGCAATAGTGAAAAACGAAATTGGCTGTAATTCACTATCAGGACATGCCACACACACCAGGGCATGTCCTACCTCTTACATACAATGCACCCTGCCCGCAGGCCTACCTTAGGGGTGACTAACATGCAGAAAAGGGAAGGTTTGGGGGACTGGAAAGTGGGTGCACTTACCAAGTCGACATGGCAGTACCAGACTGCACACAGGCTCTGCAATGGCAGGCATGAGACACACTTTACAAGCTGCTCCTGTGGGTGGCACAACCAGTGCTGCAAGCCCACCAGCAGCATTTGAGTCACAAGCCCTGGGCACAACCAGTGCACTGTACTAGGGTCTGACAGTGAATCAAATAGGCCAATCATGGAGTCACTAATCCATACATCAATTTCTAACAGAGAGCATATGCACTTTAGCACTGATCAGCAGTGGTAAAGTGCCCAGAGTCATAAAACCAACAAAAACAGGTCAGAGAAAGTACAGGAGGAAGGCAAAAAGTTCAGGGATGACCCTGCAAAAAGGGCCAAGTCCAACAGGTCCCAATCCACACATCACCAATTACACAACACACATGCACCCGTGCGAAACACAGCAAAGATGCGTATGTGAGAGCCACACTGACACTGCAAGTGACAACACATGACCAGCAGCATGTCTGGAGTACAATCACCATGACACTGTGCACGCCACGAGACTGAGGTGGATGAGTGTGGACCACATCCGGAAAGGAGCAGGTCACACTCTGACACATCCACCTGCACAAACAACCACTGACATCAACAACACATCTGCAGACAAACAGTGCACAAAAGTCCAAAAACCGTCCAAGAGCACAAATGACCCAAGTCGCCAACATCACAGCACCTCTAAAGCACAAAAGCCAAAGGCACACCGCCTCCAAGGGATAAGGGGCAGCAAAATCACAGCTGCAGGTGCGACTCCCACACAAAGCAGCACACACACATAGCAATTACAGCACACCCACATGGACGACAAAGTGGTACACAGTCCAACACCTACACTGCAGAACAGAGGACACAAATGGGTCCGCCTGTGCGTAGAAAATGGCCAATCACATCTGATATAGCAGGAAACTGTGAGATGCAAATATACGTGTACAACCTCATCTATGTCATGTAGTCCAAATGTCCACTGACCCGCATCAAATAGTCCGCCCCTCCCAAACAGTCACAATGTACATTGTCATGAAGTCTGAATGTAAACTTGAACAATGCGGCAACATACATGCCAACACAATGTCAACACGCATCTCCCCTTCACATTGCAGAGGGACAAACAACACCTCCAGCAGAGCAGACCAGACAACTCTACAGAGATGCTGAAGAGGACCACCACACTTCCGACACCTACGCCCCACAACAGTCCATGGACATCTTAGGCAATCCACCTCCAGGAGCAGGGCAGCACCGCTGCATCGAGGATACCCCACCCCCTGCACAGACAACATAGCTGGATGCACCCACCACCCCGGCGGACTCCCAGCAGCCCACCGAAGCACACATCGCATTCCAAGGCCAGGTGTCAGACTGCCAGAAGGGGGTGGCTGAACATGTGCGGGTGGGGTACTACCTCATGGAAGCTGAACCAGATCACATACGTGGGTGTCTAAGTCCCATCAGGGCCCACCTACACTCCCCAATGGAGACCCACACTGCGACAGAGACACATGCCTTTGCAAATTTCCAGTACTGAACCACACCCAGAGCCACGGAATGATCATCCATACCCCCACGCTGGACTGGCGTACGCCGGGCCAGCCCACTCCGCACACGCTTACAGGGGAGGACGTCACAAGCTACATTTCCACGATATTCCCCACTGGCTGGGGTGACATGGTTGTGATCCAGCGGTGAACTAACAACAGATGCTCTACTACCATATACTCACCTGGGCCCATAAACACTTACACAGATCCAAGTAGACCGCTGGGTTTAGTTTATATTTATCTTTATTCAGGATTAGTTATTTCTCATTCCTAACTAACCTTTCACTGATCAAAAAGTTCTTTCCTCTGGTCAATGGACCATTAGTTGAACTAGTTGATGGCGATAATTAACATAACTTATTAACTATTCTTTATTTAAAGAAAATAACCACAGACTCTGGAAGTTTTTAAAAAACTTTATCTAAATTAAATGAAGGTGAACCATCTCAAAGTTTCAGTACAAACACCCTCATTCATAAGATGGCAAATCAAAATCTTTCATTAAGGAACATTTTTAGACACATACAATAACCATGTCCAGAAAGGAGAGGACAGAGAGAGAAGATCATCTACAATTACCATGAATTTATATTTACCAAGGATGGTGTGAAGACCAAACCCTCTGGCCAAAGGGCTGGTAAGGCTCCCCCGGGATAGATCAGGAGACAAAGACTTCAGGACAGGAATCAGGACAGGATACTTAGCCTCTCTAAGATACCGACGACTGCGTCACACCCCTCTCTGGCACTCTCTTCCTCCTCGAGTTTCTTCCACGATCTTCTTGTCTAACCCAATTAATTAAAAATAGATGGTTCTGCATTCGATGTCTTCATCAGCGTCTTACAGCGTCTCTATCAGCATCAGCACCACCCACAGCACCGACAGCATCCCGAGCTCTCGACTTCCAGCATCGGCGTCTCTCTAACTAACTAAAGCTACCTCAGTTATACCGTTCGTTGGCCACGGACCACCCACTAAAGTTTCAATATCGCAAAAATACTAACTCTGATTGGACAGGCAAGGGGGATGATCATCACACCATGCTTACATATTACTTTTTCCATTGCACTATTGTTCGCAAAACCCATCCCCTTAAACTTTATTCTTTTCTTTAGTTCCCATACATATCCCAACTTTATTTGATACAATAATTTCAACATCATGAATACAAGTCTTCTTGGATGAACTCTTCACCCTCTGTTCACAGGGCACATCATCCTCGTCCTTGGACGGCTGTCAAATCCTGACTCATCCTTCTGGGTTCACTCTCGTGTAGGCATGCGCAGACTTGAATCAGTCAGCTCAGTTCAGACAAACGTGAAAGGCCCAAATGCGCACTAATAATAAAGTCAAAAGAGGAAATGTTACTTTCACAAATAAATGGTTTCACTGTATACCACCCATCTCTACTCTAACCCAATATACTTATTAATACCCTTTCTGCATTAGCATTAGCAAAATAGCTTATTTTCTATTCAGCTAAGCAGGTGCCATGCATGTGAGCTATCAAGCCGCCATTTTAGTGCCTTCTGCTCATGCGCAAGAGTTTTCCCTCCAAGCATTAAACGTCATACTACGTAGATGAAGTTGACGCATGCGCAGTAAAGATTTCCCAGTTAGAGTGATTTTAGTCCTTCGTTCATATTGTTAGCGTTAGTAAAACACATATGCAAGCTTTTCTAACCCGTGTGTCTTCTATATTTGTGTGTTATTATTTACAAGACGTTGTTAGTAATTCGTTAGCGGATTAAATGAGAGAATTGCTTCCGAGCAAGTCTCTTTTACGAGTCCTTGCTCCATCAATCCCCTCTCTGATGGCATTTTAAGCCATCACAAAATTACCCATCCCATCCCAGATGCCAACTTTAGCACATCTCATTCATCTATTTCTTTTCTCATTCTTCCATTTGTTACTTCTTTTCCTTCTAAATCTTTCATCTTCTTATATATTTTTCCTTTCATTTCTTCTAGTTATATCTCATCATATTCTCTTTTCCTTTTCTTTCCTTTTCCCTCTCTTTCTAAATGTATTTTTCCTTTCCCTCCTTTTCTACAACATTTGTATGTGATCATTACTATTGTCATCATCATAACTATTGGTAATATTATTTGACCTAGAAAACGTTTCGCAAAATTAGTAAACCATTTCCCTACTGATGTTATGCTCTTTGTTAGTTTTCCCCACACACTGTCAACCTCCAGTTGGGTCAAGTCCTTATGCATTCTTGTAATATTTTCAATATATCCTTTAATTTCTCTGCTCTTGTCCGGGAATATAAGTGCAGCAATGTTGAATTTTCAACATACCACAGACTCCACCTTCTTTTGCTAATAAAATGTCAAGAGCAAGACGGTTCTGTAAAACCATAGACCTGATTGCAACCATCTCTGTGTTAATCATTAAGAATCCTCCTGCAGTGTCTGTAGAAAGACGATCAACTATGGTCGATAATTTACAAATTTTCTGCGAATTTAGAATGACTCCAACTGAGGGTATCAATGCACTAAATATATCTCCTACTATTTCAGAAAAACTAGCTCTTCTTCTTCGTGTTAGTCCATTAGATTTTCCATTGATTCCATTGATTCTGTCCACATGGTATATTTTCGGGAAGACTATTCCAAAATAACAGCTCCCATACCATCTTGCAGGCAACCTATAATAGGCATTGTTCCCGCAGACATAATAAACTCCTGGAAATACAGGATCAGTTCCCCCTTTTAGTCCCCACCCTCCTAAAATTAGGAAGTTGTGTTCACACTCACTGGAACCAATGTAATTATTATTATAATCTGTCTTTAATCTATGGAGGCAGAATTTTCCCTTTTCACAAAATCCAGGGACATCGCAGCATGAGCTTTGCCATTTGCATAGATTCCCTCTTTCCCAACCCATGGAGGTACATGGGTTTTCTGTTCAGCAGCTTTCCTTATTAAATCCTGTCTCCTCTCTTCTACTAAATTTAAAAACTCCTTTTCTTCTTTATATAATGTACAAATTAAATTATTTTCGTGTGCTTGAACTATATCTATTGAACTCATTGTTAAAAAGAATTCACTCATAAATTGTGCATTTTTACTACTAGCTACTGGATTCATTTTCTCTCTAATAGGCAATTCTGAAAATTCTACATCTAGATTTGAATAAAAATACTGAAGTCTACCTGTAGCATAAAATAAACTTGATAAAATACTACATGACACACCATATGTTAAAGGTATATGGTGATATGTCACCCCTTCTGATACTGATGACGGTAACTTCATACAAACATAGCAATTACTAATTTCCATTGTATTAACGTACTGAAATAACAATTTGATAAACACATTTGAAGACGTATTATAATCTGATTCATTATGATAATTTGCCTCATCTTCTACCCCTATTTCAGTTTCTTTTATTCTATCTATCTTTTCATTAGTAATGGTATTATTTTTATCACTTTTTTCCATTAATAAAGGTACTCCTACTGTTAGAAACAACCATACTAATACTACTAAAATAATACTACAAAAGCAAAATCTAAAACATTTTCTTTTAAAACCTCGTTTTGGTCTTTCGGTGACTTCAACTTCTGCCATTTTAATCTGAGAAAATTTCTTCTCTCTTTTCTTTTCTTTTGTCTGCTAAATTTCTTTTCTTTTAAGGAGGTCTCAATTTGCTTTCATCAATCTGTGCAACATGAACCCTTTCTGTTTCTTCACTTAAATCTAAGTTTTCAAATTCTTCGAGTATAACGTATGTCCACTCAGGGGCCTTGTATTTTCTGTTTAAAGTGCTCAGTCTTGGGCTTCTTCGAGTGAGTTTCACTAAAGTTTGCTTAGATTGTGTTTGGCTTGTGATTTCATTAACTTGTTCTGGTTTCTTTTCTGTTTTTCTCAAATAATATTTTAATTTCTTTACACCTACTGGCCAATTGTCTCCTTTTCTAACTCTTTTGACCTGAACTGCACGTTCTCCCTCTTTATCTTCTTCTAGAATCCTTTTATTTTCACTTAATCTAGGCACAATCTGTCCTTGTTCTCTCTTTTCTGTGTTTCGACCTTCCTCTATTTGCACCTGTCCAGGTCTTATTTTAATTTGTTCTTCTTCTGCCTGAACTTGTTCTTCTAGATCTACCTGATCCAGTTCAGGTCTTATTTCTGATTGTCCTTCTTCTGCCTGAACTTGTTCTTCTATTTATGCCTTTCCCTCCTCAGGTTCCTGAATGTCTTTGTTTATCTCAACCTGAGTGTGTTCTTCTTCCCCTGTCCTTTCCTGTCTACCTTCCTGCCTTTTCAGTTTTGTTATTTTTCTTGTTTCGACAGCATCTTCAGGTATTTCAATTATTGGTATCCAATCTTCCTGACTTGCACCTGGCTGTTCGTCATTCAGTTGTCTTTCAGAATCTATCACTCTAGACTCTTCAGTTTCACAGCTTTCAACTTTTGACGTTTCAGCCTGCTTAGTCAGTGGTTGCTCTTGTTGTTCTGATGGGCTCGGTACTCTTCTGGTATGATTAGCATGAATCCAATTGGGCAAACCTGCACACTTCACTGCTGTGGTAGTGACCAGTATGACTTGACGCGGTTTATCCCACCTTGGTGCTAGACACAACTTCCTTGTGTGTTTCTTCACTAGCACCCAATCTCCAGGATTCAAATCATGTGCTTGGTCTGGCTGTCTTTCAACTGCATCTTCTCCAACCTGGTGAGAGACAGAACGCACCATTTCAGCCAATCCTTTGCAATAGTCCAATACCAGATCATCAGTTATACTCATTAATTTGTTTCCAGGAATAAATGCTTGCCTCATTGCCCTTCCCATGAGAACCTCATGAGGACTCATTCCTGTCTTTTTGTCTGGAATACTTCTGAGACCCATCAAGACAAGAGGTAATGCATCTGGCCATTTTAGCATCGTGGATGCACACACTTTCCCTAATCTTGACTTGATTGTGCCATTTAGCTGTTGAACTATTCCAGAAGCCTCTGGACGATAAGCACAGTGCAGTTTTTGTTCAATGTTACATGCAGCACAGATTAATCGAATTATTTCATTATTAAAATGAGGTCCTCTATCTGATTCCAAAGTGACTGGAAAACCAAAACGAGGAATCAACTCTCTCAACAACAATTTAGCAACTGTAAGACTGTCATTTCTTCGAGTGGGATATGCTTCTACCCATCTTGAGAAGAGGCATACTATGACAAGTACATATTTTAGTCCATTGCTAGGAGGCAACTCAATAAAATCTAACTGTAACCTGGTAAAGGGTCCTTCTGCCTGTCCAATCTTTCCCCAGCTAACCACTGTCTTCCTGCCTGGATTTTGCTGCTGACATGTTAAGCATCTCTGGCAAAGGCTATCTGCGACTAGCCTGAACTTTGGATTATACCAACTCTGTCTGAATAATCTGATCATTGAATCTCTCCCTAGGTGTGTTGCTCCATTATATACTCTTGCCATTTTAGAGAGTAAACAATCTGGTATGACTGGTCTTCCATCTAGGTACACCCATACTTCATCCTCTGATCTTTTTGTACAGGCTGCTTTTACCCAAATTTCCTTTTCCTTTTCCTCAACTTCTTCTTGTAACTGTCTAATCTCATCCCATGTTTCTGGGATTGAAAAGATCATAAGTTGGCAGCTGGTTTCACCCGTTTCAACTTTTCTGTTTATGGCCATTGTATTTTTCGCACAATATCGAGCAATTTGGTCAGCGTATCTGTTGCAGGCGGCCACATACTCATTTCCTGTCTGATGTGCAGAGCATTTAACAACTGCTACTTTTTTTGGCAATTGTAATACTTCCAGCAGATCTTTCACATTTTTACTGTTTCTTATAGGAGATCCTGAAGAAGTCAGAAATCCCCTCTGCATCCAGAGTTGGCCAAAATTGTGCACAACCCCGAAACCATATTGACTGTCCGTAAATATGGTTATTCTCCAATTTTTCCCAATTTTGCATGCCTTTGTTAAGGCCACCAATTCAGCTACTTGTGCAGATTTGACTCTTGGTAAACAGGATGCTTCAATTACCCCTGTTATCTTACATACAGCTTATGCAGCACTTAATCCTCCATCTTCTATCCTCAAACAGGACCCATCCACAAATAACTCATGATCGGCTTCCTTTAATGGTGTTTCTTTTATGTCAGGACGGGGCTTGGTACACAATTCAGTCACATCCAAACAATCATGATCAATTTCATCTCTTACTTCCTCATTGCACAGGTCTGGCAATAACGTGGCAGGGTTCATAACCGTACATCTTATCACTGTCACATTTTCTGCTCTCAAAATCACTCTTTCATACTTAGTCAGCCGACTAGGTGTGAGATGTTGTGTTCTTGTTCTTGTCAGAAGAATTTCAACTGAGTGTGGAACATAGACCTTTACTGAATGTCCCATCACTATTGACTCACTTTGCTCTAGACTCATACAAGTAGCAGCTACTGCTTTTAAGCAGCCAGGTAAAGCTGAAGCCACTGGATCCAATGTAGCAGAAAAATACACCACTGGAAGTCGGCTCAATCCATGTCTCTGTGTTAAAACTGAAAGTGCACAATTTTCTCTCTCACAGCAAAACAACGCAAATTCTTTTGAATAATCAGGCATGCCCAAAGCAGGAGCTTCGCATAAACAATTCCGCAATTTCACAAAGGCTTCCAAACATTCATCATTCCAATCGATTGGATCTTTTGTTCTCTTTCGTGTCAATTGTATCAATGGTTTTGCTACCATGGAAAAACTGTTAATCCACTGCCTACAGTACCCAACCACTCCCAGAAACATTCTCATTTCCTTTTGTGTCTGAGGTAGTTGCATCTCCTTGATTATTTTTATTCTTTCCGGTGTCACTTTTCTTACTCCTCTTTCTATTTTATGCCCTAAATATTTAACTTCTTGTTGACAGAACTGTAATTTTTCCGGAGACACCTTGTGTCCTCCTTCAGCCAAATGGTTCAGTAATGCAATTGTGTCAATGACACAATCCTCTCGTGTTCTTGATGCCACCAGTAGGTCATCAATGTACTGAACCAGAACCGAATTTCCAGGCATGACTAATGACTCTAAACACTTTTTCAGGATCTGATTAAAAATCGAAGGACTCTCTGTGTACCCTTGAGGAACTCTGCACCATGCATAGATACGATCCTCGAACTTAAACGCAAAAAGATACTGGCTGTCTGGGTGCAAAGGAATAGAAAAGAATGCTTGGCACAAATCAATTACTGTAAACCAGCCCGCATTCCAGGGTATCTGATAAAGGATCACTGCTGGATTTGGTACTATTGGGCAACATGGTACTACAATTTTATTTATTTTTCGTAAATCTTGCACTATCCTATATTTTCCACTAGGCTTTTTCAGTCCCATGATTGGTGAATTACAAGGACTACTCATTATTTCTTTTAAAATGCCTTGTTTAACCGTTCGATCGATTTCTGGAATAATTCCTGCCTTTACTTCTGGACTCATCTTGTATTGTCGTGTGTTTGGATAAACTGCACCTCCCTTCACTGTCACTTTCACTGGGTCTACATTCGACATCAGCCCAATATCTTTTCTGGTAAAATCTCACACTTCTGGATTGACTGTGGCTCTCAACTCTTCTGGTAATTCATTTTCAGTCATTAATGAAAACATTTCATCTACCTCTGTTCCTTGCTTGACTAGCATCATTTTGTATATAACATCTTCATCAAGGGTCTGGAAAGCGACACCATCTGGTGTACAATAGATTGTGCAATTCATTTTGCACAGTAGATCTCTTCCCAACAGATTTACTGGACTGGAATCACAAACTACAAACCGATGCATTTCTTTAAAGTTTCCAATGTGCACCTCCATTGGTTTTGTGATCGGAGTTCTAATCTGTTTATTCGACACGCCTACAACTTGGATTGATTCTCCCGAGAGGGGTAGGTTTGGGATGTCTGCTGTTCTCACAGTAGACCGGGTAGCACCAGTATCCAATAAGAAAGTGATGTCTCTACCTTCCACTTTCCCATCAACAAATGGACGTGACTGATCTACCGGCAAGGATGCGCCAAGCACGCACTCCTCTTCCTCCCCCTTCAGGCACCGTCACTGTACAAAATCAGAATTTTCCTCATCATTCTGCAACAAATATTGTGCAACTGTTCTATTATTCTTACCACTTTCTCCTTGAAATCCGGTGTTCGTACTGAATTTCTGATGGTTCACAATATTTGGCATAGCAGCTGGTGGCACCTGATATTGTGGAGTAACTACCTGCTGCTGCTGATTCAAAAGTACTTCATTCTGTGGAATTAAATTTTGATTTGGCCCATTATTATTCTGAATACTCTTACACTCGTTCTTCCAATGTCCAAGCTTTCCGCACGCATGACAAGGAAACTTCTTCTTCACTTCTTCTCTGTTCATTCGTCCTTTATATTTATTACCATTCGTCACTTGATCATTCTGACTCTGCTCTTTCACTTGATTATCATTTTGGGTATTTGATTTATCCTCCTGCTGTTCTGCCAATTTCACTTGTGCCCACATCATTTTCTCCTTTAGTTTTCTACGCCTTGCCTCAATGTCATCTCCGCAATATTTTGCATACTTTAAAATCTCATCCACTGTCTTGCTTTGCCAACATAACATGTGCTGCTGTATCATCTGACTAATCTCCGGTTTCAAACCATATACAAACCGATACACAAAATGTCCCATGTCCTTATCACCAATATTCTCAAAACCACTATACTGCTTAAACACCTGCAATAACCTTTCATAATACGCATGTACAGATTCATTTGGTTCTTGTGTTGTCCTGTTGTAGGGATTCTGCACATATACAGAGCTATGCACAGGATAATAGGACTTCGGAGTATAGTGGTGAACCAACCATGCGCCTTAGTACCCACAATCCCAATCCGACTAGCTTTAGTGTCTCATTCGCAGCGAAGCTACCAATGATTAGACAACGCAGAACACGGTCTCTCTCAGGACTCACGGGAGCAAGAACACCCTTTCATAACTCACTCATACTTGTCCACAACGTGCATAATAAGAGACACAGTATAGTTTAAAAGGTTTATTTCAACTATCGTGCTCTAAGATACAGTACACGTGCCAGTACTATCAGCATAATGCATAATGATAAAATAAGAAGCATAGTTACAATTCCATAGAATACAAACGGGGAAAGCATTTTATAAAGCAGTGGATATAGGGCTAAATGGCCTTACCACCCTCCCTGTGCTATTAACTAGTTTATTATAAAAATAGAAGACCTCTGGGCTTTGTCAGGCGGACCCTCATACCTCAATATCTAGATGCAAGGTTTACATCATCAGACAAGCACAGCTCTTCTCCCTGGAAAGGTTTTCCTCCGAGTGCCACAAACAGCGAGATCACAATATTAAAAGCACACAGATTTCTCCAGTGCAGCTGTACTTAGTGTTATGTCTAAGTGCGAGGGACTGGCCAGATCAGCAAGAACAAGGGACGTTGTTTTTTGACCTTGTACATGTTGTGCAGACGAAACCCACAGGGAACAGGAGAAAAGGTGAAAGGCAGAAAGGCAGACAGTTCTAATATAGCCGGGCACAAGCAGAGGCTGGAAAAACAAAGTCACAAAGTAACGTGTGCAAAAAGGCATCATGGCAGCCAGGCCTAAGCCAACTGAGCAATGCAAACAATGAGGCCACAAACCACACGACACCCTCCCCTGGTCAGTCCATAGGCGAAGACATAGGACGAAGACAGAGTTCAAATAGATGGAGCAGAATGGAAACGGCCATTCATAAATAGTCCCCAATGAAGGACAGTGAATGGAACAAAAAATCCAGGATTAAAAAATTCCAGAAAGGGCACAAAACAAAGAAATCCAGATATGCAGGGCGCTGAAAGTGGAGGCCCCCTAATCCAATAAAGTGTAAGTGCAAAAAAGCGCCACACCTTCCAAGAGGAGATCGTTGGAATCATCTGAAAAAAGAGACGCCATCCAGTTCAACAAATCAAAACTGCACTCATGTTCCTCGGAAGAGGGAGCAGTGAGCAGCATTGCGGGACAACTTGCGTGATACTCAACATAACTTCGTTGTAGGAGAGACTGAGCAGCCGCCCAGACATCCCATTGCACCAAAATTCCAAGTGCAGCCACACGCGCCATCAAGCCATCGCCGGAACAGTCCCGTTCATGGGCCTCTAAGGGACCCATCAACTGGCCAAAATCTGGGTCAGACAGAGACGTATTGGAGAGGCAATAATCCAAGGACCAAGAGAAAGGACATCGGATGCAAGACATCACAGGTTGCACGCAAGTGAAATACGCAAAGCGAAAAGAAAGTCTATAGGACACACCGAGTGTCGCCAATGGCAGGATGCCGAAGCCGATGAGCATGCGTTCACGGAGCATCCGGAGTCGACCGTGGTCGAGGAGGCCCCCAGGAAGTGCAGCCATTGCGTAGCAAACAGACCAAAAGCAATATACCAGCCGCTAAGGCGAGAATCAACAGAAAGCCGCTGGAAAAAATAGAATGAATAAAAGCTGGTATTACACCAAATATAGTTTGAAAGGAGGTAACAAGGCCAGAGCCCACAACTTTAAAAAAGTGCACAAGACCTTCGGTGCGGGATGCCTTGAAAACACGGTGAATCAGCTCACTGAAATGTTGTGGGAGGTTTGTGTTCAAAAGGGCCTGTATCTCACTGTGGGTACTAGCCACCTGGAGGATGAATGTCTCCCGTGCGGATGTGAGCATAACCTCCTGGTTCAATAATAGCGCCTTTATTCTGCTCAATTTATTGAAATCTGCCATCAAAGTCGGAATGGAAGGCCAAATGGAACTATCTATTATGTCGTGCGGGGGAGGAAAAAGCACATTTTTGCAGCACACAACCCGGTGGGAAACTGTTACAATATAGGGGATGCCGGCCAGCATTCCACAGCAGTCCTGATTATTCAGAAGGAGATAGCTACCATTTGCAAGCACAGTGAAAGTAGGTGATATAGCAGGAGCAGGAATGCCCTTTAAAACACAAGCAAGATTCGGAGCTGAAACATTACAAGCCCCGTGCAATTTAATGTTTTTACAAATCAGGGAATGACCCCCAGTAGAATCGCAGGACTCTCCTGTGAGAAAAACTTCTTTTCCGTCCCTAAGGCATCTGTACATGAAAGGCAGGGACCAAAGTTCATGCAAGAAGGCACTGCCTAAAGGCTGAAAACGGCCAACAGGATAATGTTTCATGCAGGAACTGAACTCAAATAAAGAAAAAGGCAAAGCGATAACCCCGTGAACTAGCCACACTGCAGACCCAACTCCGCCACAGAGAATGGTAATGGCTCTATCTTTTCGATATGCAAGAGAGTGTACGTTGCATCTTTCATGGACATGAATTGCTGTTTTTCAGTTAAATTAAACGGCAAGAATAAGGCAGAGGTGTTCAAAAAATGCCAAGGAACTTTACCCATTTTTTAGTGTCTGCAATGTCCACGCAAACTGCATTACTGAATGCAATTGATTTTGACCATGATATAACACAGATACATCATCTTGTACAATATCAACGACAGAGGAAACAATATTCTCTAATGTGTAAATGCGGGAAGACAGGGTATTAATACTATTGTCAACAACAGCAAGCACTTTTTCTAAATTTGCTTGATCGATTTCCCGTAAACGGGAAGCAGCTTCAATTTGCGAAAGCTTCCAGAGTTCATTGTAAGTTTCATAAATGAATCTCTTAGGTCGAGGACCACAAGGCCCCAGAACAAAATCGGACAGATCAATGTTGCCTGATAGGAGGGATAAATGTTGTTTTACAGAACCTAATGAAGAGTGCTGCAACCACTGTTTACACAATTTACCAGCAGAATATGTTGTAACAGTACGAGAGTCAGAAAACCTCGGATCTGGCCTATCCTGTTTGTAACCAGGAGCTGAGTCATGAAAACGCAGTTGGCAGGCATTTGATGCTATGGGCCAAGCCAACCAGGGTGACTGAACAATTGTAGAGGCATTAAACGAATTGCAAAGCTTGCAAATTGGCTAGGGAAATGTTAAAACGCAAGCTGTCGTTGGTAGTGGAAGACAATGCGGGAATGGATGGTGCATTCAATTGTTTAGAAGTAGCCAAACCCCAACAGGTCGTTTGATAGATCGTACGATTTAAAAATAAAATTTGGGCTGGGATGAGGCAAGCACGGTGTAAGGCTTCTGTGCCTCGGACCTGCCATGACTTGGTGCCCCAAATAGACTTTAAGTCAATGGTGTCCCGCCAGTGTTCATAACCACCCACCACTAATGCGTTCAAGAAGGAACCCGAATGTAGCAATTTGGTGTGGGTCATCATGATCTTCTGAGCGGACGAAGTGTTCAATTTAAAATAATAGGACCCAGGGTTTGATCTATCAAAGTCTGTAAAGTAAGTAAATTTACTTCGAAGAGTTTGGGAGCTACCCGGCAAAGGGGCCGGACAATGTTCCCATTGGGTGTAATTAAAAGGACCCCGAAGAGTACTTGGTTTATGGAGAAAGTGGTTGCCCCAATGCTGGTAACAATATAAGTCAGCATAACTTGCAGAATTTAAATACAGATCTTCAGCATTAAAAGCCGCATAATATTTCAAATCAGTAAATAATGATTCAACGGCATGCACATCCCAATCGTCAGAATGAATATTACTTTTAATGACATCACCCATTGTAACACGGAGGACATTTGGTACATTAATAATCTCGGTTGGTCCATGAATTTGGAAATTTACTGCATCCCATACGATGCCATCAGCAACTGGGAAAGCTGAAATGTTCACAAATGTGTGGTCACGCTTCATGATGTGGGAAGAAGAATGTGGAGCCAAAGTTCCAGCGACACAGTTCACTGCAGAGCGTTCTGGTAAATAGTGACCATTAATGAGCAAGAAAAAAACTGTCACGAAGCCAATGGACAAGAACAGAAAAATCAGGAACAGTACCAACCAGATGTACGTCCACGGGGGGACTAAAAAATTGTCTCTGAACCATGATATAAAAACACTGAAGCTGGACGGGATAAGTGATGAAGTGGAAGCCGAATCAAAGGAATAACGAGTTGGGTTCAGTGGCGTTGTTGGTAGGTGAGCCACCGACTCGTTGGCGGGGTATGTATACTCGGTCTCCTCGTTGCAGGAGGAATACGGGCAGTCGAGCAGGCGATCAGGCAAATCTACCATCTCAATGGCAATATCAGTGTCCGTGTGGGCTGGAGGGCCACAAACATGAGTCCTAGAAATGGCTGGACAGGAGACCGCTGGTGTCACTCTATTCAGGATCGGCCAGATGTTGTAGCTTGACATTGTCCACTGAGATGTATCTGTTGTCTTTGCGACCAGGAAGCAGTGGTAAGATGACTGTACGAGTACCCTTCAAGCCAAGGACTGGAACCGGTGCACTATAAGAGGGGCCAAATTCTTTTTTGTTCTCCACCTTCTCTCGGACCAGATCTCCAACCTTCGGAAGCCAGCCGGCAACTGGAATCTGCAGCGCAGCATCTGTGGCTGAAGGTAAATGTTTGTTTGCAAGTTTGTCATGGGCTTCTTGTAAGTCCTGCAACATAGTAGAATGATTATCTACGTCAAAGATTGCGGATTGCGCCACCATGTCTAGACCATCAAGGTCGGGCACAAACATTTGTATGCCAAAGAACATTTCGTATGGGGTCCGCCCACCCGAGATCTTCTAGGGAGATTATTAAGTGCACGTTGTACGCTACACAAGTGGGCCAGCCAGTTCCTGCCAGTACCTAAGTCTCTAGCTGTCAAGGATTGCTTTAAGTCACGGTTCATTCGCTCCACAATTGAATTACCCTCAGGTCTATACAGAGACGAAAATTGCACCCGCACCCCCAGTGACCCTATTGCGTCCTTGTACGCCTTAGAGGCAAACGCCGGACCTTGGTCGGAATGGAAGGTGCCGCAGGCAAAAATTCCCACAAAGACACGCAAATCCCTTATGACATTTCGAGCGTCAGCACTCCGTTGTGGCCAAATCCAGATGAAACATGTGCACGAATCCACTGCAACCAAGATGTACTTATATGCAGTGTCAGAAGAAAATGGACCGCAGTGATCCAGGTAAACACACCCAAAAGGTTTGTTAGAAATGCAGAGCTGTGTTTGTGGTGGACGTGTAACCGTCGAAGGCTTAATTTGTTGACAAACGTCACAAGAAAGCACATAAGTACGGGTCTGTTTATTAAACCCACGCCACCAGTAACGCTGCTGCAAAATGGAAACCGTCGCAGATACGCCAGCATGGGCCGAAGCCAAGCCTTCGTGTGCGGCCGTTATCAAGGAAGGTCTGCGGTCCGCGTTGGGAATCAGCCGATCACCAACATCTGGAATTCTTACGTAAGGAACCTGTTCGGGACTTAACTGATAAGAGTACTTGGAAGGGAAAGCCCGTGGGTAATTAGCACCTTCCTTTGTTGCAGCAATAGCTGCCAAAATCTCATTATCTATTTTAGTCATGGATCTCGTAACTGCTGCTACTGAGCACGTGGCTTCTGCTAATTTGGCAGCTTCATCTGCCAAACTGTTACCGACAGCGTGTGCGCCCACACGCTGGTGGCCAAGGGTGTGAATCACCTGTGTGAGAGGGAAACGTTGTTTAAGATCTGCCACTCGAACCCAAAGCATCTTATGCTTAATTGTGCTGCCTTTAGCATCTCTATAGTCATTTTGCGACCAAAAGAATAGGTTGTCATTGAAAGATTGAACAGAGTAGTAAGAATCGCATACAATAAGAGTCGTCACATCTGGATTCGCGAACTCAAGTGCGAGCACCAAGGCACGCAGCTCGGCCAATTGTGCAGTACTGTCTCCTAGTGCCTGTGTGTGCACTACATTCGACTTGAACTCTCCGTTCACCATATTACCTGCAACAATAGCACACGCTGCGGAATAAGCATGCTTTGAACCCGTGGCCGGTTGTGCCGAACCATCGGTGTAAATAATGCACTTGTACTCCTCAAGCGGCAGCAAAGACAGAGGAGGAGGATGAACAAATTCATACTGTAAGAACTCCTGTGTCTGAAGAGAGGAATCAAAGATAAAAGTGACATCCGGGGACGTCAGAGATGTAGCCCATTGTATCCAACGGGGGTGCAAAGCCTTAGAGTTCGGGACACTTGCCTTCGTAACTGCCTCAAGGGCAGGATATGGTGTTACCAACAAAATGCGTTTTCCCTGTGCCAGTGCGCGTTCCTTCAGAATCGCCATTTGCACTGCAGTCAAAACTTTCTCCACAGAGGAAAAGCGCAACTCCGCTGAAGTGTAAAGATGTGACTTGTATGCAATCGGTACTGTGTCACCTTCGTTAAAGGTTAAGTACGTGAAACCCACTGTCCCTGGCACAATTCTAATCACCAGGTTTGTGTGGTTATCACGAGTCAACAAGAATTTAGATTCAAGTACATCAGACTGCAAAGAATGCAGTATCGAAGAATGCTCAGGAAGCCAGCATGACTTCGAGAAGTTGGGCTGTATCAAGGCATATAGAGGCTTGATACACTGGGCTTATTCGGGAATGTAAGTACGACCGAAGTTCAGAAAACCCAGTAATGACTGAAGCTTCTTCAGGGTGGTTGGAGGGCGCAAAAGTGCGCACTTCTCCAAGAAATGGGGAGCTAAGCCCTTACCTTCATTGTTGAGCTCATAGCCCAAAAACAAAATGGTAAATTCAGCAATGTGAGATTTGGCAAAATTAAATTTGTATCCTAAGACCGCAAATTCAAGAATAATGCGGTCCACACGTGAAAGATGCGGCCATAATTCGTCGTCTGTCAGATAGATATCGTCGACGTACGAACACGCATCTGGGTCTATGCTGTCCAACAAAGAGACAACACGGGCGGCGAAGACCCCCGGGCTGTTCTTGTAGCCCATGGGCAAATGCCGAAATTTGAAATGTTTACCACCGGAAGTGAAAGCGCTCCATTGGCTGCACTCCGGGGACAAGTTGCGCGTGTAAAATCCATTGGATAGGTCAAGTGTAGTTTTATATTTTTTACGAACAAGACTGTCTACAAGCGCAGAACTGTGGGTATTTTGTACCGCAAAGGTCCGACAATGAGAGTTCAAATGTCGGTAATCCAATACTAGGCGGTACGATCCATCGGGTTTAGAAACCGCAAAAAGGGGATTATTCATTGGTGATACGCATGTTTCAATTACTCCTTGATATTCTAACTGTGTCAGAATGTCGGAAACGGGACCTTTAGCTTCCCGCCGGATGGGATATTGGGGTTGTGGCTGTGGCAGCGACCGCAAAGGAATATCATGGAGGGGAGAGTCTTCATCCCAGCCCACGTGATTACGGTATAACGCCGGAGCCAGGGCCCCAGCCCATTCAGCTGTGAGAGCCTCCGCTTTGTCCTTGGGGACATGACGAGAAAAGCCCGGAAGGATTACCTCCTCCCCTCTACGAGCAGCAAGTACGAATGGGGGCGGCCAATCCGCCTCTGCCAACAAAATGTCGTAAGAAGAGGTCAGATTCTCCCAAAAATCCCTTTAATAACACGCCCAATGTCACCTTCAATTTGAAGGACAATATTAAATAGTCTGTCAGGGGGTGCCACTTGGGTGTCAGCTGTCTCGACAGTAATGAATGTGTCAGTTGCTGTCGCCTCCACATGAGGACGTAGTGCCTCCCGCACTATGGTAACTTCCGCGGCGCTGTCTAGTAGCGTCAGTGCCCACGTCCAATTCAGGAGTCTCGTTCTCACCATCTGTGGCATACCTCGCTGTTAAAGCTGCAACTTTTTTCTTCTGAAACTGTGGGCGAGAAAGTGGAAATTCTTCTGGTTTTCCTCGGACTTGTTGTCGAGGTGGGTCTCGTCCCTGTGGGGCCTCACGACCCCTGCCTCTATCCTGGCGATCTCCTCCACCAGTCTGGGAGGTCGATGGTGCCTGTGAAGAACGAGGAGAACGCGGGTCAGGGACTTGAAATCTATGTGGAGATTTAATTCTCGCTCTGTCGTGCAAATCATAAGTGCGTTCAGAAGATACGGAAACCGGGGACGCGGCATGCGACCCTGGTTTTTTCTGTTGCTTACCCTGTTTCTTCAACCTCCAGCTTTTTTTAGTAAAGAACGGTTTCTCATCTTTCTCAGATTGAGTTTTTTGTTGTGGCTGTGATTGAGTTTGCGTTTTAGCAAAAGGCTTAACTCCCAGACTATTGCGGCCAATGGTTTTATAAGCCTGTGCAATAATTTTCGGTAATTCGCGTGGCTTGTCCGGTTCTGGGACTAAAGCCAAAGCATTAGCTACTTGAAAGTTAACTGCATCGCCCTTGACATTCGCAAGGATTAGATCAGCCACTATATCGAACACTCCCACCAGTCTCATCCCCAACTCCACAGCCGCTTCAGGGCCATGCTCATCCTGCACTCGTTTAATTACAGAGGGGAGAACTGTCATGGAAGGAGTGCCGAAACACTTCGCATATACTGCTGCGAATACCTTGCCCCAGTTGTTGCATTCTGCCAACTCGGGAATTAAGTCTTTCGGCAAACTAATCATCAAAATCCTGTGTTTTTCCACAGGAGAAGTATTTGGAAAAACTGCCTCCAGCTGGTCAAATTTTTCTGCAAGCCAATAATGCAAATCATCCTTATTTTGTGGGCGCTTGCCCATCACCGAATTAACCATGACGGGACTTATGATTACACCGCCCAGTCCAGCTGGATGCACCGCAACTCCAGGAGGGGCTCCCTGGACGTTGCTAGTAACATATTGTACCAAAGCTCTGTGAACGCGTATCAAAGACGTATGCAATGCACGCAGTTCATCAACCGCAAGCGTCAAATAACGCGGATGTGGGGTATACCCGGCCAAGACTGGCCAAGTGGCCCCATCTATTGATAGGGGGCCTAAACGAACCGGGGTGACCGGATGTGGGAGGGCGCCATTAAACCAAATACGGTGTTGCCATGCCGTAAGTGGTACTTCGAGAGCCTGATAAGGCCGATAATCATTGGGTAGGGCAGTGAGAGCGTACTCATGAAACAAATTGTCCGCTCCGTCCACCGCCGGAAAAGTGACCCAAGAGTAAAACACCTCAAAGTGGTGAGCCGGGTCAGCCTGCACCACAAAGATGAGTGCGTCACCCGCGTCGGGCACTCCATAAGCCAGTAAATGAGCCCGGAGCGCAGCGCGGCTATGTGCCGGTATATTTATATCCGCTATTAAGACCAGAAATGATTGACAAGCTAATGTAAGGCAGCACAATATAGGGTTAACCTAAACACCTTTTAATAACTTCAAGCTTGAGCGAACCTATAAAAACATCAATATAGGAGGTATCACCCTCACACTCGTTTCCGGAAGCGTATGCGAAGGGGGTTGTGGACAAGCACAAGCACTACTCAAGCGTCTCGCAGATAAGAAGCCCACTACGTTGGTGGCGCCATGTTGTAGGGATTCTGCACATATACAGAGCTATGCACAGGATAATAGGACCTCGGAGTATAGTGGTGAACCAACCATGCGCCTTAGTACCCACAATCCCAATCCGACTAGCTTTAGCGTCTCATTCGCAGCGAAGCTACCAATGATTAGACAACCCAGAACACGGTCTCTCTCAGGACTCGCGGGAGCAAGAACACCCTTTCATAACTCACTCATACTTGTCCACAACGTGCGTAATAAGAGACACAGTATAGTTTAAAAGGTTTATTTCAACTATCGTGCTCTAAGATACAGTACACGTGCCAGTACTATCAGTATAATGCATAATGATAAAATAAGAAGCATAGTTACAATTCCATAGAATACAAACGGGGAAAGCATTTTATAAAGCAGTGGATATAGGGCTAAATGGCCTTACCACCCTCCCCATGCTATTAACTAGTTTATTATAAAAATAGAAGACCTCTGGGCTTTGTCAGGCGGACCCTCATACCTCAATATCTAGATGCAAGTTTTACATCATCAGACAAGCACAGCTCTTCTCCCCGGAAAGGTTTTCCTCCAAGTGCCACAAACAGCGAGATCACAATATTAAAAGCACATGAATTTCTCCAGTGCAGCTGTACTTAGTGTTATGTCTAAGTGCGAGGGACTGGCCAGATCAGCAAGAACAAGGGACGTTGTTTTTCGACCTTGTACATGTTGTGCAGACGAAACCCACAGGGAACAGGAGAAAAGGTGAAAGGCAGAAAGGCAGACAGTTCTAATATAGCCGGGCACAAGCAGAGGCTGGAAAAACAAAGTCACAAAGTAACGTGTGCAAAAAGGCATCATGGCAGCCAGGCCTAAGCCAACTGAGCAATGCAGACAATGAGGCCACAAACCACACGACAGTCCTATCTATCTTTACCCAATCTGTTTCTTTAGGAGGAATTTTCCCTTTCAAATAGGTAATCACTTGGTGATATTTCTTCATCACCTCCTCTGAGGGTGCTCCTGTCTTTGAGTCTCTAGCATACTCTTCACTTGGCCAATCTATTGTAATCTTACACTCCGTCCCTAAATCAGCAGGTACCACAATGTCAAACAAACCATCCAGATCCTTTAATAAGACCTTTGAAACCTTCATAAATCTTTCTACCTGTTTATACCATTCAACTGGTTTTTCTCTCAATTTTGGAAAATCATTTGTAAATGACAAAATATCTTGTCTACTCCAAGGAACATGAACATATCCTCCTCCAGGAACTTCTCTCATTGGACACAGTTTCTCAACCTTTTCTGTTTCCCTTACTGGAAACGCAGTTGATGCTTCTCTCGCTCGAACTTCCTCTTTCTTTCTTATCCATCTAATTCTCCATTTATCAATGTCTCCCCATTTTCGCAAAATATTAATTAACTCCTTTATCTGTAGTCTCTTTCCAGATGCATTAACACTTTCTAAATCTTTGTCAGTAAAATCCACTCGATATGTTTCTGCAACAACTTTGATTTCCCTATATCTATTCCCATTTCTGAAGCAACTTCTGTTAATTTCTCATGAAATACTCTCGCTCTTCTGGTTATACTCTTACACAAAAATAATAATTCTTCATCATTGCAAGCATTCAATCTTTCTGTGCCCACACTTCCCACTATCATTTCTTCTAATTCCACCTTCAATCTACTAATGTCTAAAATCCATGGTGTTGGGTTCTGATTATCTCTTTCCTGTGCCCATCGTTCTATATCTTCAGGGGTAACCACTGTTGCACCTCCAGTTCCTGTATGAACCAAAGGTCTCCTTTCTCTCATATTCATGGGCGTAACTCTTTTTGGAGTTTCAGTTAAAGGTTCCACATTAGGGAGATCCATTAATGAAATAATTGATTCACTTTCACTGACCTGATCATCTGTAATGATTACTTCTTTTCTAGGACTGTTTAACGGAACTGTCACAGTTTGTGGTCTCTGGCAAGTCTTTTTATCTCCGTACAATGGGATTACCGGACCAATAGTCACTGGTACTGTCAAAGCTTCAGTATTAAAATTTAATTGACTTATTTTCTTTACTAATTCTTCTCTAGTTTTATTTAAAACATCTCTATCATTATCTTGCAGCACCCTATTAAATGACGTATCATGGAAAATTTGTGGGGATAAAGGCATTCCTATCACTGGTGCGCTTGGGGTAACCTTACTGGTTGCTTCTTGATACGGTGGTGGATTTTTAATTAAAATATCCTCTAACAACTCATCATCTGATTCACCATATCCGGTCATATTAAAATGTTTCTTTTTCTCTTTACACTTTCCTCCAGATTGTTCTTCAGCCATTAATACTGGATATAAACCTTCAGATACCATAGCTCTCCTCCACTGTTTCATCTGCCCTTCGCGAGATTCTTGCAAATATCTGGGAAAGAACCCTTTATATCTCCCACCTCTATTTTTCTCGCGTTCATATGACTCAGTCTCCCATTTTTCCAAAGCCTCATACTGAGTTAACCTAGGTCTAGGTTCCAAATCATTCATTCTCATTCTCAAATTCTGAAGAATTCTCCCATTAAACGTACCATTTTCTGGAAATGCTAGTACTCCATCACCTTTCGTATATTCTATCCAATTTTCCAACCACACGCAAGTATGATATCCTCTTTCCATCATCATAAAAGATGCTGGTGTCTTCGGTGGCGGAATAGGAATTCCCTCTCTAGTCAACACAAGTTTATCTTTCTTAAAGAAATTCTTAATTTTCTTTATAAATGACATTTTTCTCTTTTCTCCATACATCCTAGATGAACGATATATAAAATTATATTCTGCGAACCCTTGAAATCTTCTATCTGCATGTCTCACACTAGTAGTCAAATCAAAATCCTGCATACAATCTCTCCTTCCACCAATCCTAGCGTGGCTTCTAACTGGTTATCCAATCAAAATCAGGCTCACGCTCGTGATCTGACCAATGCCAGCGTGGCCTTTTATGACATCAGTTCTGCTCCTTACTACTGACCCCTCCTTTACAAGGCTGCTTCTGTCACACGCCCGCTGTTTCAACCTATCCAGCGCGGCTCTCTGTGACGTCAGTCCAACTCCGGCGACTGACCCTCCCTTCACAAGGTAATACGAAAACTTATTTTCTTAATACTTTGCATTACATTCTTTGTTATTAACAACATAAAACATTTGCTACTCTGCCTGTTTCACTAAGACCAAAGGATAGATGTTCTTTCCGCTGCGAGTAAAACCATCCGCTTACTCTTCATACACTGCGAGTAAAACCTTCCGCTTACCCTTTATTCAAGCTCCAGAGAACCTGCTACTCCTCCAGTGTCACCCGTATTGGGAAATGAGACCAAAGTTTCACCAGCGAACCCCTTTTGCTATCAATCGCACTCTACTTTTATACGAAATAGTCCCTAATTTAACACTGCCAGCCCTGCGTAGCTTCTCATTGTTATTCCAACAGACGAGTAACCTCACTGCAGTGTGGTTTCTATCGCCACCTGCTATTCATTCCCTGGGAATTCTGGACAACATAAAACAAAGACGCTAACTCTTTTGTTAAAACATAAATCAATAATCAATAATCTATACTTATCACTAAACTAGTCAATAATAACCGTAGCTCTGCTTCCAGAAAACTGATCCAGCGGTGTACTAACAACAGATACTCTACTACCATATACTCACCTGGGCCCATAAACACTTACACAGATCCAAGTAGACTGCTGGGTTTAGTTTATATTTATCTTTATTCAGGATTAGTTATTTCTCATTCCTAACTAACCTTTCACTGATCAAAAGTTCTTTCCTCTGGTCAATGGACCATTAGTTGAACTAGTTGATGGTGATAATTAACATAACTTATTAACTATTCTTTATTTAAAGAAAATAACCACAGACTCTGGAAGTTTTTCAAAAACTTTATCTAAATTAAATGAAGGTGAACCATCTCAAAGTTTCAGTACAAACACCCTCATTCATAAGATGGCAAATCAAAATCTTTCATTAAGGAACATTTTCAGACACATACAATAACCATGTCCAGAAAGGAGAGGACAGAGAGAGAAGATCATCTACAATTACCATAAATTAATAGTTACCAAGGATGGTGTGAAGACCAAACCCTCTGGCCAAAGGGCTGGTAAGGCTCCCCCGGGATAGATCAGGAGACTCGGGGGCCGATTCCGAACTCGGCCGGTAGGGCTCCGAATCGGATTCGGCTTTACCGGATCCGATTCGGAGCCCTGTTTCCCGACTGATTCGTACGTGCGTCCGGGCGAGCGAGTACGATGCGAAAACTCCGACCGACTCGTTCGCGAGACCCAACCGCACCGACCGACTCGTACGCGAAAGCCGACCGCTCCGACCGACTCGCTCGGACACGCCTCGCACCGCGCAATGGAGACGTTCCCGGCCGGGCAAGTACGATGCGCGCCACGAGCAGTCCGACCGACTCGCGCCCGTCCGGCTCGAAGGAGCAGTTGGAGCCGTACTTTGGGGGTCCGTGTCAGACCCCCTGTACGCGTGGCCGCGCGAGTCGCACACAGGGGGACCCATGGGTCCCCCTACCTGTGCGTGTACGGCGCGAGTCGCTTCGCCGCGCACACGCTGTAGGGGCGCCCTGTTCGCCTCGCACCCATTGAGTCAATGGGAGCCCGCGTACGCGTTGTACGACAGGCTTCCATTGACTTCAATGGAGTCCGACCGACCGAGTCCGATGGCATACGTGCGCATCGTACTCGTTCGGTCGGGCTGCTAGGGTCCGATTCGGTCGGAAATCTCTCCGAGTCCGGCTCGGTCGGAGATATTTCCGGCCCGAATCGGAATCGGCCCCGAAGACTTCAGGACAGGAATCAGGACAGGATACTTAGGGGCCGATTCCGATCTTGGCCGGTAGGGCTCCGAATCGTATTCGGCTTTACCGGATCCGATTCGGAGCCCTGCTTCCCGACCGATTCGTACGTGCGTCCGGGCGAGCGAGTACGATGCGAAAACTCCGACCGACTCGTTCGCGAGACCCAACCGCACCGACCGACTCGTACGCGAAAGCTGACCGCTCCGACCGACTCGCTCGGACACGCCTCGCACCGCGCAATGGAGACGTTCCCCGGCCGGGCAAGTACGATGCGCGCCACGAGCAGTCCGACCGACTCGCGCCGTCCGGCTCGAAGGAGCAGTCGGAGCCATACTTTGGGGGTCCGTGTCGGACTCCCTGTACGCGTGGCCGCGCGAGTCGCACACAGGGGGACCCATGGGTCCCCTACCTGTGCGTGTACGGCGCGAGTCGCTCGCCGCGCACACGCTGTAGGGGCGCCCTGTTCGCCTCGCACCCATTGAGTCAATGGGAGCCCGCGTACGCGTTGTACGACAGGCTTCCATTGACTTCAATGGGAGTCCGACCGAATCGAGTCCGATGGCATACGTGCGCATCGTACTCGTTCGGTCGGGCTGCTAGGGTCCGATTCGGTCGGAAATCTCTCCGAGTCCGGCTCGGTCGGAGAGATTTCCGGCCCGAATCGGAATCGGCCCCTCAGACTCTCTAAGATACCGACGACTGCGTCACACCCCTCTCTGGCACTCTCTTCCTCCTCGAGTTTCTTCCACGATCTTCTTGTCTAACCCAATTAATTAAAAATAGATGGTTCTGCATTCGATGTCTTCATCAGCATCTTACAGCGTCTCTATCAGCATCAGCAGCACCCACAGCACCGACAGCATCCCGAGCTCTCGACTTCCAGCATCGGCGTCTCTCTAACTAACTAAAGCTACCTCAGTTATACCTTTCGTTGGCCACGGACCACCCACTAAAGTTTCAATAACGCAAAAATACTAACTCTGATTGGACAGGCAAGGGGGGATTATCATCACACCATGCTTACATATTACTTTTTCTATTGCACTATTGTTCGCAAAACCCATACCCTTAAACTTTATTCTTTTCTTTAGTTCCCATACATATCCCAACTTTATTTGATACAATAATTTCAACATCATGAATACAAGTCTTCTTGGATGAACTCTTCACCCTCTGTTCACAGGGCACATCATCCTCGTCCTTGGACGGCTGTCAAATCCTGACTCATCCTTCTGGGTTCACTCTCGTGTAGGCATGCGCAGACTTGAATCAGTCAGCTCAGTTCAGACAAATGTGAAAGGCCCAAATGCGCACTAATAATAAAGTCAAAAGAGGAAATGTTACTTTCACAAATAAATGGTTTCACTGTATACCACCCATCTCTACTCTAACCCAATATACTTATTAATACCCTTTCTGCATTAGCATTAGCAAAATAGCTTATTTTCTATTCAGCTAAGCAGGTGCCATGCATGTGAGCTATCAAGCCGCCATTTTAGTGCCTTCTGCTCATGCGCAAGAGTTTTCCCTCCAAGCATTAAACGTCATACTACGTAGATGCAGTTGACGCATGCGCAGTAAAGATTTCCCAGTTAGAGTGATTTTAGTCCTTCGTTCATATTGTTAGCGTTAGTAAAACACATATGCAAGCTTCTCTAACCCGTGTGTCTTCTATATTTGCGTGTTATTATTTACAAGACGTTGTTAGTAATTCGTTAGCGGGTTAAATGAGAGGATTGCTTCCGAGCAAGTCTCTTTACGAGTCCTTGCTCCATCAATCCCCTCTCTGATGGCATTTTAAGCCATCACAAAATTACCCATCCCATCCCAGATGCCAACTTTAGCACATCTCATTCATCTATTTCTTTTCTCATTCTTCCATTTGTTACTTCTTCTCCTTCTAAATCTTTCATCTTCTTATATATTTTTCCTTTCATTTCTTCTAGTTATATCTCATCATATTCTCTTTTCCTTTTCTTTCCTTTTCCCTCTCTTTCTAAATGTATTTTTCCTTTCCCACCTTTTCTACAACATTTGTATGTGATCATTATTATCATTACTATTGTCATCATCATAACTATTGGTAATATTATTTGACCTAGAAAACTTTTCGCATAATTAGTAAACCATTTCCCTACTGATGTTATGCTCTTTGTTAGTTTCCCCACACACTGTCAACCTCCAGTTGGGTCAAGTCCTTATGCATTCTTGTAATATTTTCAATATATCCTTTAATTTCTCTGCTCTTGTCCGGAATATAAGTGCAGCAATGTTGAATTTTCAACATACCACAGACTCCACCTTCTTTTGCTAATAAAATGTCAAGAGCAAGACAGTTCTGTAAAACCATAGACCTGATTGCAACCATCTCTGTGTTAATCATTAAGAATCCTCCTGCAGTGTCTGTAGAAAGACGATCAACTGTGGTCGATAATTTACAAATCTTCTGCGAATTTAGAATGACTCCAACTGAGGGTATCAATGCACTAAATATATCTCCTACTATTTCAGAAAAACTAGCTCTTCTTCTTCGTGTTAGTCCATTAGATTTTCCATTGATTCTGTCCACATGGTATATTTTCGGGAAGACTATTCCAAAATAACAGCTCCCGTACCATCTTGCAGGCAACCTATAATAGGCATTGTTCCCGCAGACATAATAAACTCCTGGAAATACAGGATCAGTTCCCCCTTTTAGTCCCCACCCTCCTAAAATTAGGAAGTTGTGTTCACACTCACTGGAACCAATGTAATTATTATTATAATCTGTCTTTAATCTATGGATAAAAATAGAAAAATGGTTCTGTCTGGGTTTTTTCAATTGCTTAGAATAAGTAGTGACAGCTTACATCCAACACATATTAATGATTTGAAAAAGAATAATAAATATGTAGCACACACCAAAATTAGAATTCAATTTTGTATTCCGAAAAAAATAAATCAGACAAACATGGCTGTCGCAATTTACAATTTCAATTGCAATGTGAAATACGTGACTGTGGTGAAAAAGTGACATGTGGTGATTGGTGATATTGTCCTTATTATTTTTGCACATATGTTGCAGGACCCAATGAAAAATAGAACTGTGATCCTGGGCGTTGTGTGGACATATACAGTACGCCGACGTTTCGACCCTAAAAGTTGCGCAAAGGTGGGATGCGTCAAGGTCTTCTTCAAGGCAGGAGGGGGGGGATGGGCAGCCAAAAGGCAGATTATCAATTGCCTCCGGTGAATTTCGTGATCTGGCAGAGAAACATCCGTCCGTCCGTCTATGGCCTTTCTCGAGGTAAGCCACAGACGGACGGACGGATGTTTCTCTGCCAGATCACGAAATTCACCGGACTGGCATTTAAAACAGGACTTCAAACGACTGGTGCAAGTCATTTACTGAATAAGCGCTCCAACCGGCTGGTGGAGGTACATGTGGATTTTTCGCAAACCCATATTTTGAGTTGGAGGCAATTGATAATCTGCCTTTTGTCCACACAACGCCCAGGATCACAGTTCTATTTTTCATTGGGTCCTGCAACATATGTGCAAAAATAATAAGGACATATGAAAAGATTTTTCTCCCCCTCTACTTCACGTTCAATCATTTCTGTATATAGTGTACTGTCTTTATCACCAATCACCACATGTCACTTTTTCACCACAGTCACGTATTTCACATTGCAATTGAAATTGTAAATTGCGACAGCCATGTTTGTCTGATTTATTTTTTTCGGAATACAAAATTGAATTCTAATTTTGGTGTGTGCTACATATTTATTATTCTTTTTCAAATCATTAATATGTGTTGGAAGTAAGCTGTCGCTACTTATTCTAAGCAATTGAAAAAACCCCGACAGAACCATTTTTCTATTTTTATACGTATACCCAGGTTCTGAGGGACACTGGGTTGCCCCATTACGTTTGCTACTTTAATCTATGGAGGCAGAATTTTCCCCTTTTCACAAAATCCAGGGACATCGCAGCATGAGCTTTGCCATTTGCATAGATTCCCTCTTTCCCAACCCATGGAGGTATATGGGTTTTCTGTTCAGCAGCTTTCCTTATTAAATCCTGTCTCCTCTCTTCTACTAAATTTAAAAACTCCTTTTCTTCTTTATATAATGTACAAATTATTATTTTCGTGTGCTTGAACTATATCTATTGAACTCATTGTTAAAAAGAATTCACTCATAAATTGTGCATTTTTACTACTAGCTACTGGGTTCATTTTCTCTCTAATAGGCAATTCTGAAAATTCTACATCTAGATTTGAATAAAAATACTGAAGTCTACCTGTAGCATAAAATAAACTTGATAAAATACTACATGACACACCATATGTTAAAGGTATATGGTGATATGTCACCCCTTCTGATACTGATGACGGTAACTTGATACAAACATAGCAATTACTAATTTCCATGGTATTAACGTACTGAAATAACAATTTGATAAACACATTTGAAGACGTATTATAACCTGATTCATTATGATAATTTGCCTCATCTTCTACCCCTATTTCAGTTTCTTTTATTCTATCTATCTTTTCATTAGGAATGGTATTATTTTTATCACTTTTTTCCATTAATAAAGGTACTCCTACTGTTAGAAACAACCATACTAATACTACTAATAAAATACTACAAAAGCAAAATCTAAAACATTTTCTTTTAAAACCTCGTTTTGGTCTTTCGGTGACTTCAACTTCTGCCATTTTAATCTGAGAAAATTTCTTCTCTCTTTTCTTTTCTTTTGTCTGCTAAATTTCTTTTCTTTTAAGGAGGTCTCAATTTGCTTTCATCAATCTGTGCAACATGAACCCTTTCTGTTTCTTCACTTAAATCTAAGTTTTCAAATTCTTCGAGTATAACGTAAGTCCACTCAGGGGCCTTGTATTTTCTGTTTAAAGTTCTCAGTCTTGGGCTTCTTCGAGTGAGTTTCACTAAAGTTTGCTTAGATTGTGTTTGACTTGTGATTTCATTTACTTGTTCTGGTTTCTTTTCTGTTTTTCTCAAATAATATTTTAATTTCTTTACTCCTTCTGGCCAATTGTCTCCTTTTCTAACTCTTTTGACCTGAACTGCACTTTCTCCTTCTTTATCTTCTTCTAGAATCCTTTTATTTTCACTTAATCTAGGCACAATCTGTCCTTGTTCTCTCTTTTCTGTGTTTCGACCTTCCTCTATTTGCACCTGTCCAGGTCTTATTATAATTTGTTCTTCTTCTGCCTGAACTTGTTCTTCTAGATCTACCTGATCCAGTTCAGGTCTTATTTCTGATTGTCCTTCTTCTGCCTGAACTTGTTCTTCTATTTCTGCCTTTCCCTCCTCAGGTTCCTGAATGTCTTTGTTTATCTCAACCTGAGTGTGTTCTTCTTCCCCTGTCCTTTCCTGTCTACCTTCCTGCCTTTTCAGTTTTGTTATTTTTCTTGTTTCGACAGCATCTTCAGGTATTTCAATTATTGGTATCCAATGTTCCTGACTTGTACCTGGCTGTTCGTCATTCAGTTGTCTTTCAGAATCTATCACTCTAGACTCTTCAGTTTCACAGCTTTCAACTTTTGACGTTTCAGCCTGCTTAGTCAGTGGTTGCTCTTGTTGTTCTGATGGGCTCGGTACTCTTCTGGTATGACTAGCATGAATCCAATTGGGCAAACCTGCACACTTCACTGCTGTGTAAGTGACCAGCATGACTTGACGCGGTTTATCCCACCTTGGTGCTAGACACGACTTCCTTGCGTGTTTCTTCACTAGCACCCAATCTCCAGGATTCAAATCATGTGCTTGGTCTGGCTGTCTTTCAACTGCGTCTTCTCCAACCTGGTGAGAGACAGAACGCACCATTTCAGCCAATCCTTTGCAATAGTCCAATACCAGATCATCAGTTATACTCATTAATTTGTTTCCAGGAATAAATGCTTGCCTCATTGCCCTTCCCATGAGAACCTCATGAGGACTCATTCCTGTCTTTTTGTCTGGAATACTTCTGAGACCCATCAAGACAAGAGGTAATGCATCTGGCCATTTCAGCATCGTGGATGCACACACTTTCCCAAATCTTGACTTGATTGTGCCATTTAGCTGTTGAACTATTCCAGAAGCCTCTGGACGATAAGCACAGTGCAGTTTTTGTTCAATGTTACATGCAGCACAGATTAATCGAATTATTTCATTATTAAAATGAGGTCCTCTATCTGATTCCAAAGTGACTGGAAAACCAAAACGAGGAATCAACTCTCTCAACAACAATTTAGCAACTGTAAGACTGTCATTTCTTCGAGTGGGATATGCTTCTACCCATCTTGAGAAGAGGCATACTATGACAAGTACATATTTTAGTCCATTGCTAGGAGGCAACTCAATTAAATCTATCTGTAACCTGGTAAAGGGTCCTTCTGCCTGTCCAATCTTTCCCCAGCTAACCACTGTCTTCCTGCCTGGATTTTGCTGCTGACATGTTAAGCATCTCTGGCAAAGGCTATCTGCGACTACCCTGAACTTTGGATTATACCAACTCTGTCTGAATAATCTGATCATTGAATCTCTCCCTATGTGTGTTGCTCCATTATATACTCTTGCCATTTTAGAGAGTAAACAATCTGGTATGACTGGTCTTCCATCTAGGTACACCCATTCTTCATCCTCTGATCTTTTTGTACAGGCTGCTTTTACCCAAATGTCCTTTTCCTTTTCCTCAACTTCTTCTTGTAACTGTCTAATCTCATCCCATGTTTCAGGGATTGAAAAGAACATAAGTTGGCAGCTGGTTTCACCCGTTTCAACTTTTCTGTTTATGGCCATTGTATTTTTTGCACAATATCGAGCAATTTGGTCAGCGTATCTGTTGCAGGCGGCTACATACTCATTTCCTGTCTGATGTGCAGCGCATTTAACAACTGCTACTTCTTTTGGCAATTGTAATGCTTCCAGCAGATCTTTCACATTTTTACTGTTTCTTATAGGAGATCCTGAAGAAGTCAGAAATCCCCTCTGCATCCAGAGTTGGCCAAAATCGTGCACAACCCTGAAACCATATTGACTGTCAGTAAATATCGTTATTCTCCAATTTTTCCCAATTTTGCATGCCTTTGTTAAGGCCACCAATTCAGCTACTTGTGCAGATTTGACTCTTGGTAAACAGGATGCTTCAGTTACCCCTGTTATCTTACATACAGCATATGCAGCACTTAATCCTCCATCTTCTATCCTCAAACAGGACCCATCCACAAATAACTCATGATCAGCTTCCTTTAATGGTGTTTCTTTTATGTCAGGACGGGGCTTGGTACACAATTCAGTCACATCCAAACAATCATGATCAATTTCATCTCTTACTTCCTCATTGCACGGGTCTGGCAATAATGTGGCAGGGTTCATAACCGTACATCTTATCACTGTCACATTTTCTGCTCTCAAAATCATTCTTTCATACTTAGTCAGCCGACTAGGTTTGAGATGTTGTGTTCTTGTTCTTGTCAGAAGAATTTCAACTGAGTGTGGAACATAGACCTTTACTAAATGTCCCATCACTATTGACTCACTTTGCTCCAGACTCATACAAGTAGCAGCTACTGCTTTTAAGCAGCCAGGTAAAGCTGAAGCCACTGGATCCAATGTAGCAGAAAAATACACCACTGGACGTCGGCTCAATCCATGTCTCTGTGTTAAAACTGAAAGTGCACAATTTTCTCTCTCACAGCAAAACAACGTAGATTCTTTTGAATAATCAGGCATGCCCAAAGCAGGAGCTTCGCATAAACAATTCCGCAATTTCACAAAGGCTTCCAAACATTCATCATTCCAATCGATTGGATCCTTTGCTCTCTTTCGTGTCAATTGTATCAATGGTTTTGCTAGCATGGAAAAACTGTTAATCCACTGCCTACAGTACCCAACCACTCCCAGAAACATTCTCATTTCCTTTTGTGTCTGAGGTAGTTGCATCTCCTCGATTATTTTTATTCTTTCCGGTGTCACTTTTCTTACTCCTCTTTCTATTTTATGCCCTAAATATTTAACTTCTTGTTGACAGAACTGTAATTTTTCTGGAGACACCTTGTGTCCTCCTTCAGCCAAATGGTTCAGTAATGCAATTGTGTCAATGACACAATCCTCTCGTGTTCTTGATGCCACCAGTAGGTCATCAATGTACTGAACCAGAACCGAATTTCCAGGCATGACTAATGACTCTAAACACTTTTTCACGATCTGATTAAAAATCGAAGGACTCTCTGTGTACGCTTGAGGAACTCTGCACCATGCATAGATACGATCCTCGAACTTAAACGCAAAAAGATACTGGCTGTCTGGGTACAAAGGAATAGAAAAGAATGCTTGGCACAAATCAATTACTGTAAACCAGCCCGCATTCCAGGGTATCTGATAAAGGATCACTGCTGGATTTGGTACGATTGGGCAACATGGTACTACAATTTTATTTATTTTTCGTAAATCTTGCACTATCCTATATTTTCCACTAGGCTTTTTCAGTCCCATGATTGGTGAATTACAAGGACTACTCATTATTTCTTTTAAAATGCCTTGTTTAACCATTCGATCGATTTCTGGAATAATTCCTGCCTTTACTTCTGGACTCATCTTGTATTGTCGTGTGTTTGGATAAACTGCACCTTCCTTCACTGTCACTTTCACTGGGTCTACATTCGACATCAGCCCAATATCTTTTCTGGTAAAATCCCACACTTCTGGATTGACTGTGGCTCTCAACTCTTCTGGTAATTCATTTTCAGTCATTAATGAAAACATTTCATCTACCTCTGTTCCTTGCTTGACTAGCATCATTTTGTATATAACATCTTCATCAAGGGTCTGGAAAGCGACACCATCTGGTGTACAATAGATTGTGCAATTCATTTTGCACTGTAGATCTCTTCCCAACAGATTTACTGGACTGGAATCACAAACTACAAACCGATGCATTTCTTTAAAGTTTCCAATGTGCACCTCCATTGGTTTTGTGATTTGGGTTCTAATCTGTTTATTCGACACGCCTACAACTTGGATTGATTCTCCTGAGAGGGGTAGGTGTTCTCACAGTAGACTGGGTAGCACCAGTATCCAATAAGAAAGTGATGTCTCTACCTTCCACTTTCCCATCAACAAATGGACCTGACTGATCTACCGGCAAGGATGCGCCAAGCACGCACTCCTCTTCCTCCCCCCTCAGGCACCGTCACTGTACAAAATCTGAATTTTCCTCATCATTCTGCAACAAATATTGTGCAACTGTTCTATTATTCTTACCACTTTCTCCTTGAAATCCGGTGTTCGTACTGAATTTCTGATGGTTCACAATATTTGGCATAGCAGCTGGTGGCACCTGATATTGTGGAGTAACTACCTGCTGCTGCTGATTCAAAAGTACTTCATTCTGCATCTGTGGAATTAAATTTTGATTTGGCCCATTATTATTCTGAATACTCTTACACTCGTTCTTCCAATCTCCAAGCTTTCCGCACGCATGACAAGGAAACTTCTTCTTCGCTTCTTCTCTGTTCATTCGTCCTTTATATTTATTACCATTCGTCACTTGATCATTCTGACTCTGCTCTTTCACTTGATTATCATTTTGAGTATTTGATTTATCCTCCTGCTGTTCTGCCAATTTCACTTGTGCCCACATCATTTTCTCCTTTAGTTTTCTACGCCTTGCCTCAATGTCATCTCTGCAATATTTTGCATACTTTAAAATCTCATCCACTGTCTTGCTTTGCCAACATAACATGTGCTGCTGTATCATCTGACTAATCTCCGGTTTCAAACCATATACAAACCGATACACAAAATGTCCCATGTCCTTATCACCAATATTCTCAAAACCACTATACTGCTTAAACACCTGCAATAACCTTTCATAATACGCATGTACAGATTCATTTGGTTCTTGTGTTGTCCTGTTGTAGGGATTCTGCACATATACAGAGCTATGCACAGGATAATAGGACCTCGGAGTATAGTGGTGAACCAACCATGCGCCTTAGTACCCACAATCCCTGCTTAAACACCTGCAATAACCTTTCATAATACGCATGTACAGATTCATTTGGTTCTTGTGTTGTCCTATCTATCTTTACCCAATCTGTTTCTTTAGGAGGAATTTTCCCTTTCAAATAGGTAATCACTTGGTGATATTTCTTCATCACCTCCTCTGAGGGTGCTCCTGTCTTTGAGTCTCTAGCATACTCTTCACTTGGCCAATCTATTGTAATCTTACACTCCGTCCCTAAATCAGCAGGTACCACAATGTCAAGCAAACCATCCAGATCCTTTAATAAGACCTTTGAAACCTTCACAAATCTTTCTACCTGTTTATACCATTCAACTGGTTTTTCTCTCAATTTTGGAAAATCATTTGTAAATGACAAAATATCTTGTCTACTCCAAGGAACATGAACATATCCTCCTCCAGGAACTTCTCTCATTGGACACAGTTTCTCAACCTTTTCTGTTTCCCTTACTGGAAACGCAGTTGATGCTTCTCTCGCTCGAACTTCCTCTTTCTTTCTTATCCATCTAATTCTCCATTTATCAATGTCTCCCCATTTTCGCAAAATATTAATTAACGCCTTTATCTGTAGTCTCTTTCCAGATGCATTAACACTTTCTAAATCTTTGTCAGTAAAATCCACTCGATATGGTTTCTGCAACAACTTTGATTTTCCTATATCTATTCCCATTTCTGAAGCAACTTCTGTTAATTTCTGATGAAATACTCTCGCTCTTCTGGTTATACTCTTACACAAAAATAATAATTCTTCATCATTGCAAGCATTCAATCTTTCTGTGCCCAGACTTCCCACTATCATTTCTTCTAATTCCACCTTCAATCTACTAATGTCTAAAATCCATGGTGTTGGGTTCTGATTATCTCTTTCCTGTGCCCATCGTTCTATATCTTCAGGGGTAACTACTGTTGCGCCTCCAGTTCCTGTATGAACCAAAGGTCTCCTTTCTCTCAAATTCATGGGCGTAACTCTTTTGGAGTTTCAGTTAAAGGTTCCACATTAGGGAGATCCATTAATGAAATAATTGATTCACTTTCACTGACCTGATCATCTTTAATGATTACTTCTTTTCTAGGACTGTTTAACGGAACTGTCACAGTTTGTGGTCTCTGGCAAGTCTTTTTATCTCCGTACAATGGGATTACCAGACCAATAGTCACTGGTACTGTCAAAGCTTCAGTATTCAAATTTAATTGACTTATTTTCTTTACTAATTCTTAAAACATCTCTCTCATTATCTTGCAGCACCCTATTAAATGACGTATCATGTAAAATTTGTGGGGATAAAGGCATTCCTATCACTGGTGCGCTTGGGCTAACCTTACTGGTTGCTTCTTGATACGGTGGTGGATTTTTTATTAAAATATCCTCTAACAACTCATCATCTGATTCACCATATACGGTCATATTCAAATGTTTCTTTTTCTCTTTACACTTTCCTCCAGATTGTTCTTCAGCCATTATGACTGGATATAAACCTTCAGATACCATAGCTCTCCTCCACTGTTTCATCTGCCCTTCGCGAGATTCTTGCAAATATCTGGGAAAGAACCCTTTATATCTCCCACCTCTATTTTTCTCACGTTCATATGACTCAGTCTCCCATTCTTCCAAAGCCTCATACTGAGTTAACCTAGGTCTAGGTTCCAAATCATTCATTCTCATTCTCAAATTCTGAAGAATTCTCCCATTAAACGTACCATTTTCTGGAAATGCTAGTACTCCATCATCACCTTTCGTATATTCTATCCAATTTTCCAACCACACGCAAGTATGATATCCTTTTTCCATCATCATAAAAGATGCTGGTGTCTTCGGTGGCGGAATAGGAATTCCCTCTCTAGTCAACACAAGTTTATCTTTCTTAAAGAAATTCTTAATTTTCTTTATAAATGACATTTTTCTCTTTTCTCCATACATCCTAGATGAACGATATATAAAATTATATTCTGCGAACCCTTGAAATCTTCTATCTGCATGTCTCACACTAGTAGTCAAATCAAAATCCTGCATACAATCTCTCCTTCCACCAATCCTAGCGCGGCTTCTAACTGGTTATCCAATCAAAATCAGGCTCACGCTCGTGATCTGACCAATGCCAGCGTGGCCTTTTCTGACGTCAGTTCTGCTCCTTACTACTGACCCCTCCTTTACAAGGCTGCTTCTGTCACACGCCCGCTGTTTCAACGTATCCAGCGCGGCTCTCTGTGACGTCAGTCCAACTCCGGCAACTGACCCTCCCTTCACAAGGTAATACGAAAACTTATTTTCTTAATACTTTGCATTACATTCTTTGTTATTAACAACATAAAACATTTGCTACTCTGCCTGTTCCACTAAAACCAGAGGATAGATTTTCTTTCCACTGCGAGTAAAACCATCCGCTTACTCTTCATACACTGCGAGTAAAACCTTCCGCTTATCCTTTATTCAAGCTCCAGAGAACCTGCTACTCCTCCAGTGTCACCCGTATTGGGAAATGAGACCAAAGTTTCACCAGCGAACCCCTTTTGCTTTCAATCGCACTCTACTTTTATACGAAATAGTCCCTAATTTAACACTGCCAGCCCTGCGTAGCTTCTCAGTGTTATTCCAACAGACGAGTAACCTCACTGCAGTGTGGTTTCTATCGCCACCCGCTATTCATTCTCCGGGAATTCTGGACAACATAAAACAAAGACGCTAACTCTTTTGTTAAAACATAAATCAATAATCACTAATCTATACTTATCACCAAACTAGTCAATAATAACCACAGCTCTGCTACCAGATAACTGATCCAGCGGTGTACTAACAACAGATACTCTACTACCATATACTCACCTGGGCCCATAAACACTTACACAGATCCAAGTAAACCGCTGGGTTTAGTTTATATTTATCTTTATTCAGGATTAGTTATTTCTCATTCCTAACTAACCTTTCACTGATCAAAAAGTTCTTTCCTCTGGTCAATGGACCATTAGTTGAACTAGTTGATGGTGATAATTAACATAACTTATTAACTATTCTTTATTTAAAGAAAATAACCACAGACTCTGGAAGTTTTTAAAAAACTTTATCTAAATTAAATGAAGGTGAACCATCTCAAAGTTTCAGTACAAACACCCTCATTCATAAGATGGCTGTTAGAAATGGGGGTCTCTAGTTGGCAATGGCTGGCCACTGACCAAGTAGGGACCCTTCTTCCTAAGTCAGAGTAAGGGGGCTACACCCTTTGATAACCCCTGCTCAACCCTGTGGTAACGTAGCACGAGCAGACAGGCTTATCGCAGAGGCAGTGTGTGAAGCATTTATGACCATACACAGTAACACAGTGAAGAACACTACAAAGGGACACCACACAAGTAGGTATATAAAAAAATAAGTATCTTTATATAGACTTATCACAAGACCCAAAATGACAATAAAGCCACAATACTGTAAAGAAATGGAAATACTCTTGGAATGCTGCAAAAATAGTTCAAAGGTTGCAAAAAGAGCTCAGTTCAAGGCAGTGGTCTCTGCGACCCTTCTACTCACAAAGTACCTGGATTGGCAGTGCAAAGAAGCAAAATGAAGCTGTAGCGCCGATTCTTTCCCCGCGAGGCTGATGGTGCGTCGATTCCTTGCCGCGAAGGAGGAGGTGATGCGCCGATCTGTGGATGCGAGGAAAGGCGATGCGATGAACTTCTGCACGCGAGGCCGTTGATGCGATGACTCCTTGCCGCGAGGGAGGAGACGATGCGACGATCTGCTGATGCGTGCTGCGAACAGGTTGCGATGCAACGAAATGGCGCTCCGCTCGGGAGCGACGAGCCTGATGCGATGCGAGGGAAATGGCGGCCGCGATGCGTCTGCGCTGCGATGTCGTGATGCGCCGATCGCGGGGATGCGACGCTCTTGGTGCGATGCGATGATCTTGAGGTTGCGAGCACTCAGCGGCAGCAGCGCGATGATCCTTGATGGCGCTCTCAGCTGCAGCGGCTCGCAAACGTGCGTTAGCAGTGATTTCAGCCCGGGTTCTCTGCAGTAGAACTAGAGGCCCTGGGATTCTCAACAGGAGCCTCACCTGCAAATAGAAGTCCTCGCTGGGAGGATTCAGAAGGCTGATGATGAAGTCTAATGTGCTTGAGACTTCAGCAGGAGGCAAGCTCAACTCAAGCCCTTGGGTGATTGCTTCAGCAAGATCTGTGAAAGTTCTCTCCAAGTCCTTTCCCCTCTTCTTCCAAGTCCACTGGTAACCACTGCAGGCCAACCCCCAAAAACAGCACACTGGCGCAGGGGCAGTCCAACTCCTGCAGATTCCTTGGTTACACGGACAGAGGTTCTGTCTTGACATCCAGAAGAAATACCATTTGTAGGGGTTTCAGCACAGATATTTATACCCCCACAGTCTTTGTTCTAAAAGTCACAAGTCACTCAACCCAGCCACAACCGGTTCTGCTCAGTCCTGGAGCACTTTGTTTACCAGGCTGCATCCTTCCTTTCAGAAAGAGGGGTCTGCCATCAGACGCACAGTGGGAGGTGGAGCCAGCATTCACCTTGCCAGGCACAGCCCTATTCAGGTCAAGGAGCCACCCCCTCCCCTACTCCAAATGCAGATCTCTCTATTCAATCCAGGTCTGACCCAGCCTGCCCTGTCCCTCCAAAACCAGACAGCCAATACACATAACAGCAGAGCACACTGGAAGGCTTAAGCAAGAAAATACCTACTTTCTAAAAGCAGTATTTTCAAACACAGAATGTTAAAACCATCTTCACTAAAAGATGTATTTTATCATTCTGAGTTCAGGCATACCAAACTCGAATTCCTACCTAGTTCCCTGAGTCAGTTTAGGATTATAAGGTGTTATAATCAAAACTGCCCATTCTGGCCTATGGGGAACAGGTAGCCTTGCAATAGTGAAAAACGAAAATGGATGTAATTCACTATTAGGACATGCCACACATATCAAGGCATGTCCTACCTTTCACATACAAGGCACCCTGCCATAGGGGTGACTTACATGATGCCAAGGGAAGGTTTAAGGACTGGGAAGTGGGTTTACTTCACAGTCAACATGGCAGTCCTGGACTGCACGCAGACTCTGCAATGGCAGGTCTGAGACACACTTTACAAGCTGCTTCTGTGGGTGGCGCAATCAGCGCCGCAGGCCCACCAGCAGCATTTGCTCTACCAGCCCTGGGCACGCATGGTGCACTCTACTAGGGACCAACAGGTAAATCAAATGAGCCAATTATGGGAATACCAATTCATATAGTCCATTAACAATAGGGAGCATTCGCGCTGTGGCACTGGATGGCAGTGACACAGCGCCCAGAACGTCTAATACCAGCAAAAACAGAGGAGACAACAGCGAAAAATGGAAGGGAGACCTACGCCAATGGTGCCAGGTCTTACACGTGTCCCCTCCAGCTGAAATGTGGGGAGAACTACCCACCCCCTTGGGAGTTCTCATCACTAAGGCGGAAAAATCTGGACAGACCATCAGCATTGGTGTGTTCTGTACCAGGGCGGTGTTCCACCATGAAGTCCATACCCTGTAGGGAAATAGACCACCTCAACAACTTGGGATTCTCACCCCTCATCTGCATCAACCATCTGAGGGGCCTGTGGTCTGTCTGAACCCGGAAGTGAGTCCCAAACAGGTAGGGTCTCAGCTTCTTCAGCGCCCAGACCACGGCAAATGCCTCACGCTCAATTGCACTCCACCCCTGTTCCCGTGGAAGTAACCTCCTACTAATGAAGGCTACAGGTTGGTCTAGGCCCTCCTCATTGATCTGTGATAGAACAGCCCCCACGCCATGCTCTGAAGCGTCTGTCTGGACAATAAATTCTTTTGAAAAGCTGGGCGCCCGGAGCACGGGTGCGGTGCACATGGCAGTCTTCAGAGCGTCAAAAGCCTTCTGACAGGTGTCAGTCCAGTTCACAATCTTTGGCTGCTTCTTGGAAGTCAGCTCAGTCAAGGGCGCAACAATGTTGCCATACCCCTTGACAAACCTCCGGTAATAGCCCGTGAGTCCTAAAAAGGCTCTCACCTGTGTTTGGGTCTTGGGGGGTTCCCAAGCCAGGATGGTTTCAATCTTGGGCTGTCCTAAATACACCACAGAACCCTGCCCAATCTGGCACTTACTGGCCTTGATTGTGAGACCTGCTTTCCGCAGCACCATCAACGCTTCCCAGAGGTGGCGCAAGTGGTCCTCCCATGAGGAACTAAACACTGCAAGTCATCCAGGTAGGCGGCACTGAAATCTTCCAGCCCAGCCAACACCCTGTTGACCAACCTCTAAAAGGTGGCAGGGGCGTTCTTCATCCCAAAGGGCATCACCCGGAACTGGTAGTGCCCATCCGGTGTGGAAAACGCTGACCTCTCCTTAGCCCCATCAGTCAAGGCGATCTGCCAATACCCAGACGTTAAATCAAACGTGCTGAGGTACCGGGCAGCCCCTAACCGATCTATGAGCTCATCAGCTCTGGGGATGGGGTGCGCGTCAGTCTTGGTGACCGAATTGAGACCTCGGTAATCCACGCAGAACCGAAGTTCTGGGGTGGTACCAGGCGCGGCAGCTTTTGGTACCAAAACCACTGGGCTGGACCAAGGGCTGCTAGAGGACTCAATCACCCCTAAAGCAAACATTTTGGAGACCTCCTCCTTAATGTACGCCCTAACCCGGTCAGTCACTCGGTAAGCCTTGTGCTTAACAGGAGGACTGTCCCCAGTGTCTACGTCATGGACACACCAATCAGTGACACCAGGCACCAGGGAAAACAAATCAGAAAATTGCCCCAACAGCTGGCGACAATCATTCTGCTGCTCAGGGGTCAGTGTGGTGGAGAGGACCACACCCTCCACTGACCCATCTTGCTCCTTTGCACACAGGAGGTCAGGAAGAGGCTCACTTTCCTCCTCCATCCCAGCAACTGTGGCCAGGAGCATGCCCACTTCAGACCTCTCAAAGTGGGGCTTCAGGCGATTCACATGCAGGACCTTCAAGGGGTTCCTGGGAGTCTGGAAGTCCACCAAGTAGGTAACAGGACTTTTGCGCTCCACCACCTCAAAGGGGCCGGTCCACTTATCTTGGAGCACCCGGGGCTCCACTGGGGCCAGGACCCAAACCTTTTGACCAGGCTGAAACTCGATCAGAGTGGCATTCTGATCGTGCCAGCGTTTCATTTCTTCCTGGCTGGCTTCCAGATTTGCCTCAGCAAGCTTTCTGAAACGCTGAGTCTGGTTCCTGAAGGCCAGCATGTAGCTAAACACATCCTGGGGAGGTTTCCGGGGAGATTGCTCCCAGCCTTCCTTGACCAGACTCAGAGGTCCTCTAACTGGATGGCCATAGAGCAGTTCAAAGGGACTGAACCCTAAGGACTTCTGTGGCACCTCACGGTAGGCAAACAACAGGCATGGCAAGAGGACGTCCCACTTACGCCTCATGGGCTCTTCTAGGCCCATAATCATGCCCTTCAGGGTCCGGTTGAATCTCTCAACCAGCCCATTACCCTGGGGGTGGTAAGGAGTGGTAAACTTGTAAGTTACCCCACACTCCTCCCACAGAGACTTCATATACTTGGAGATGAAGTTGGTCCCCCTGTCAGATACCACCTCCCTGGGGAACCCCACACAGGAGAAAATCCCCATCAGTGCACGTCCCACCACGGGGGCCGTCACTGTCCTGAGCGGGATGGCTTCAGGGTACCGGGTGGCATGGTCCACCAAGACCAGGATTAACCTGTTGCCTCAGGCGGTCTTGGGGTCCAGAGGCCCCACAATGTCAATGCCCACTCGCTCGAATGGGGTACTGACAACTGGAAAGGGCTGGAGTGGGGCCTTGATCTTCCCCCCACTCTTCCCACTTGCCTGGCAAGTCTCACATGTCCTGCAGTGAGCATCTGAGCTCCTGCGCATCTGGGGCCAATAAAAGTGGGTAGCAAGCCTCTCAAAGGTCTTGCTTTGCCCCAGATGTCCTGCCAACGGTATATCATGAGCCAACCCCAGTAGGAAGGCTCTGAAGCTCTGGGGTACCACCAGCACACGGGCTGACCCAGGCTCAGCAGCCTTAGGCTCGCTGTAAAGGAGGTTATTCTCCCAATAAATCAGATGTGACCCGGACTGATCACCTGCTGCCTGGGTTGCAGCCTGTTGCCGCAGACCCTCATGAGAAGGGCACGTTTTTTGTTGCTCACAAAATTCCTCCCTGGTGGGCCCTCCTTCCTGCTGCCAATGGGTCAGCTCAGGCAGGTCCCCCAGTTCGTCGACCTGCTCCCCTGTAGGCTCCAGGGCATCCTCCTCGAGGTCTGCTCCCTCCTGGACCGTGGGAACCACGGGGGCCGGCTTCCCGCGCCCCCTACCCATTCTCTCTAAGGCAGGGGCCTGGGCCGTATTTTCAGGCTCCAGGTCCTTCTGAACATCCTTCTTGGCTGCCATGGACCGAGTGGTCGCACACGCCCACTCAGGCAGACCCAACATTTCCAGGTGAGATCTCTTCTCCACCGTAGCCCACGGGGAGTTCTCTAAATCATTGCCCAACAGACAGTCTACAGGCATGGCGGGCCTCACAGCTACTTGAAGAGTTCCTGAGACCCCCCCCACTCGAAGGGAACCTGAGCCACCTCACACTGGCTCTCAGAGTTGTCTGCTGACACCACTGGGCAGAATGCATGGGGGACAACCTGCTCTTTGGACACCAACCGGGAGCTGACAGCAGTGATACTGGCTCCTGTGTCTCTTAGAGCTTCCACCCTATGGCCATTGATGGTCACCCACTGCCGGTACTTTTTAGTGTTATCAGGCAGTGTAGGCTTAGGGACCACCTCAAAATCTCCTAATGAGACAAGGGTCAATTCTACGGGATCCCACCCACCTGGGGCACCCATCTCCTCCCCACCCAGGGCTACACTGGCAATCTGGCGTGGTGGTGCACGGGGGGGTGCTTTGGGGTCCCTCTGGGGACACTGGGGATCATAATACCGGTGGCCCACTTGACCACACTTGAAACAAGTAAGGGGCCCCCTTTGAACAGGCCTACCTGTCGGGGGCACTGGAAGCTGGGACACCACTGCTTTGTTCCCTTGGGAATTACTTTGGGGCCCTTTTGGTAACTCCCTCGGTTTACCCCTGTCCCTCCCACTTCTCTGCTGGGGACCCTGCCCACCTTTGGCGAAGTCTCCCACCGGACCCTTGCGAACCCGGGTGCTCACCCAGCGGTCCGCCTCCTCAGCAAGCTTCCTAGGGTTAATCAGCTGGCTATCAATAAGGTGCTGGCGTAGCTCTGGAAAACAGTTACTAGATAAATGTTCCCATGCAAACAAATCATATAATTGCTCATAAGTTTCTACTTTGCTACCTTTTACCCAGCGATCCATTGCTCTGCAAAAAAAAGACACATATTCAACCCAAGTGGTACCCTCTAACTTCTTGCAGGTCCTAAACCTCTGCCTATACATTTCAGGGGTCAAACCATAGCGGGTCATCAAGGCCTCCTTCATATGGGCATAAACCATCCTACTTTCCTCGGGCAGGTCCAACAAGGTATCCCTCCCCTCACTCACAAAGCGTCCCCACAACCCCGCTCCCCAATCCTTCTCAGGGACCCGGTGGGACACCATGGCTAATTCGTAAGCTGCAAACCATTGCCCAATATCTTCACTCTTGTGGAAATCCTTAATGACCTCCTTGGGTATATACACTCTACTCTCAGTATGTACTACAGGTATGCTGCCACCAGAGGGGGAGATCTCTACACTCTTTGCTTTGATCTCTAACTCCCTCAATATTCTCTCATGCTCAAATTTCATTTTCATTGTCTCAAACTCCAACTTCTTGTTCTCTAGGTCTCTTTGACCATCCATTTTAAGCTTAGCCATCTCCATATTATGCCGCCTATCTCTCTCGCTGTCCTCCATCTCTTCTGGAGACAGACCCCTTGAGGACACACTAGTGCCCGGGCTGGAAAGCGCTTTACCTCCCACCAAATCTACTACTTCAACCTGCTGCTCTCCTGCATTCTCTCCCTCCTCTACAGACTCTCCCACATTCTTAGGGGCATCCCTGGCTTCTAGCCAGGCCTTCAGCGCCTTTTGATACTCCTCCTTTTTAGAGAGACCTGTAATAGGGACTGTGAATTGCTTGCAGAAATATTTGAGCTGCTTGGTGTTGTAGGTTTCTAATTTTTCTTCTTCCCAGGAGAGATCCTCCGAGACATTGGATCTGGGCTTGCCCATTGTAGTAATAACTGGTAATATCAATCAAAACTAGAAAAAACTCAAAAACGTATGGGGTTGCGTTATGGTCTGCACTCACTAGTAGTGTACACTATAATTACTGTATGCGGGTCACAAATGCAAGTCCAGATCCTCACCACTGACCACCAATGTTAGAAATGGGGGTCTCTAGTTGGCAATGGCTGGCCACTGACCAAGTAGGGACCCTTCTTCCTAAGTCAGAGTAAGGGGGCTACACCCTTTGATAACCCCTGCTCAACCCTGTGGTAACGTAGCACGAGCAGACAGGCTTATCCCAGAGGCAGTGTGTGAAGCATTTATGACCATACACAGTAACACAGTGAAGAACACTACAAAGGGACACCACACAAGTAGGTATATAAAAAAATAAGTATCTTTATATAGACTTATCACAAGACCCAAAACGACAATAAAGCCACAATACTGTAAAAAATGGAAATACTCTTGGAATGCTGCAAAAATAGTTCAAAGGGTGCAAAAAGAGCTCAGTTCAAGGCAGTGGTCTCTGCGACCCTTCTACTCACAAAGTACCTGGATTGGCAGTGCAAAGAAGCAAAATGTTGCAATGAAGCTGTAGCGCCGATTCTTTCCCCGCGAGGCTGATGGTGCGTCGATTCCTTGCCGCGAGGAGGAGGTGATGCGCCGATCTGTGGATGCGAGGGAAGGCGATGCGATGAACTTCTGCACGCGAGGCCGTTGATGCGATGACTACTTGCCGCGAGGGAGGAGACGATGCGACGATCTGCTGATGCGTGCTGCGAACAGGTTGCGATGCAACGAAATGGCGCTCCGCTTGGGAACGACGAGCCTGATGCGATGCGAGGGAAATGGCGGCCGCGATGCGTCCGCGCTGCGATGGCGTGATGCGCCGATCGCTGGGATGCGACGCTCTTGGTGCGATGCGATGGAAAGGTCGGCTGCGATGCGTCCGCGCTGCGATGTCATGATGCGCCGATCGCGGGGATGCGACGCTCTTGGTGCGATGCGATGATCTTGAGGTTGCGAGCACTCAGCGGCAGCAGCGCGATGATCCTTGATGGCGCTCTCAGCTGCAGCGGCTCGCAAACGTGCGTTAGCGGTGATTTCAGCCCGCGTTCTCTGCAGTAGAACTAGAGACCCTGGGATTCTCAACAGGAGCCTCACCTGCAAATAGAAGTCCTCGCTGGGAGGATTCAGAAGGCTGATGATGAAGTCTAATGTGCCTGAGACTTCAGCAGGAGGCAAGCTCAACTCAAGCCCTTGGGTGATTGCTTCAGCAAGATCTGTGAAAGTTCTCTCCAAGTCCTTTCCCCTCTTCTTCCAAGTCCACTGGTAACCACTGCAGGCCAACCCCCAAAAACAGCACACTGGCGCAGGGGCAGTCCAACTCCTGCATATTCCTTGGTTACATGGACAGAGGTTCGTCTTGACATCCAGAAGAAATACCATTTGTAGGGGTTTCAGCACAGATATTTATACCCCCACAGTCTTTGTTCTAAAAAGTCACAAGTCACTGAACCCAGCCACAACCGGTTCTGCTCAGTCCTGGAGCACTTTGTTTACCAGGCTGCATCCTTCCTTTCAGAAAGAGGGGGTCTGCCATCAGACGCACAGTGGGAGGTGGAGCCAGCATTCACCTTGCCAGGCACAGCCCTATTCAGGTCAAGGAGCCAACCCCTCCCCTACTCCAAATGCAGATCTCTCTATTCAATCCAGGTCTGACCCAGCCTGCCCTGTCCCTCCAAAACCAGACAGCCAATACACATAACAGCAGAGCACACTGGAAGGCTTAGGCAAGAAAATACCTACTTTCTAAAAGCGGTATTTTCAAACACAGAATGTTAAAACCATCTTCACTAAAAGATGTATTTTATCATTCTGAGTTCAGGCATACCAAACTCGAATTCCTACCTAGTTCCCTGAGTCAGTTTAGGATTATAAGGTGTTATAATCAAAACTGCCCATTCTGGCCTATGGGGAACAGGTAGCCTTGCAATAGTGAAAAACGAAAATGGATGTAATTCACCATTAGGACATACCACACATATCAAGGCATGTCCTACCTTTCACATACAAGGCACCCTGCCATAGGGGTGACTTACATGATGCCAAGGGAAGGTTTAGGGACTGGGAAGTGGGTTTACTTCACAGTCAACATGGCAGTCCTGGACTGCACGCAGACTCTGCAATGGCAGGTCTGAGACACACTTTACAAGCTGCTTCTGTGGGTGGCGCAATCAGCGCTGCAGGCCCACCAGCAGCATTTGCTCTACCAGCCCTGGGCACGCATGGTGCACTCTACTAGGGACTAACAGGTAAATCAAATGAGCCAATTATGGGAATACCAATTCATATAGTCCATTGACAATAGGGAGCATTCGCGCTGTGGCACTGGATGGCAGTGACACAGCGCCCAGAACGTCTAATACCAGCAAAAACAGAGGAGACAACAGCGAAAAATGGAAGGGAGACCTACGCCAATGGTGCCAGGTCTTACAATGGCAAATCAAAATCTTTCATTAAGGAACATTTTCAGACACATACAATAACCATGTCCAGAAAGGAGAGGACAGAGAGAGAAGATCATCTACAATTACCATGAATTTATAGTTACCAACGATGGTGTGAAGACCAAACCCTCTGGCCAAAGGGCTGGTAAGGCTCCCCCGGGATAGATCAGGAGATAAAGGGGGCGATTCCGATCTCGGCCGGTAGGGCTCCGAATCGGATTCGGCTTAACCGAATCCGATTCGGAGAACTATTTCCCGACCGATTCGTACGCGCGTCCGGGCGAGCGAGTACGATGCGAATTCTCCGACCGACTCGTCCGGGCGTCCCGACCGCTCCGACCGACTCGTTCCCGGGTCGAACCGCACCGACCGACTCGCTCGGACTCGACTCGCACCGCGCAATGGAGACGTTCCCCGGCCGGGTAAGTACGATGCGCGCCGCGAGCAGTCCGACCGAGCCGCGCACTCCGGCTCGTAAGAGCTGTCGGAGCCGTACTTTGGGGGTCCGTGTCGGACCCCCTGTACGCGTAGCCGCGCGAAGTCGCACACAGGGGGACCCATGGGTCCCCCTACCTGTGCGTGTACGGCGCAAATCGCTTCGCCGCGTACACGCTGTAGGGGGCGCACTTGTCCGCATCGCACCCATTGAGTCAATGGGAGCCCGCGTACGCTTTGTACGACCGGCTCCCATTGACTTCAATGGGAGTCCGACCGACTCGAGTCCGATAGCATACGGACGCATCGTACTCGTTCGGTCGGACTGCACGGGTCCGATTCGGTCGGTAATCTCTCCGGGTCCGGCTCGGTCGGAGAGATTTACGGCCCGAATCGGAATCGGCCCCTAAGACTTCAGGACAGGAATCAGGACAGGATACTTAGCCTCTCTAAGATACCGATGACTGCGTCACACCCTTCTCTGGCACTCTCTTGCTCCTCGAGTTTCTTCCGCGATCTTCTTGTCTAACCCAATTAATTAAAATTAGATGGTTCTGCATTCGATGTCTTCATCAGCGTCTTACAGCGTCTCTATCAGCATCAGCACCGACAGCATCCCGAGCTCTCGGCTTCCAGCATCGACGTCTCTCTAACTAACTAAAGCTACCTCAGTTATACCTTTCGTTGGCCACGGACCACCCACTAAAGTTTCAATATCGCAAAAATACTAACTCTGATTGGACAGGCAAGGGGGGATGATCATCACACCATGCTTACATATTACTTTTTGCATTGCACTATTGTTCACAAAACCCATCCCCATAAACTTTATTCTTTTCTTTAGTTCCCATACATATCCCAACTTTATTTGATACAATAATTTCAACATCATGAATACAAGTCTTCTTGGATGAACTCTTCACCCTCTGTTCACAGGGCACATCATCCTCGTCCTTGGACGGCTGTCAAATCCTGACTCATCCTTCTGGGTTCACTCTCGTGTAGGCATGCGCAGACTTGAATCAGTCAGCTCAGTTCAGACAAACGTGAAAGGCCCAAATGCGCACTAATAATAAAGTCAAAAGAGGAAATGTTACTTTCACAAATAAATGGTTTCACTGTATACCACCCATCTCGCGGAAATATTGCTAGTTTTGATTCTGTTTTTCTAATCGCAATCTTACCAACGCACTATGGGAATTACCGGTAGTCTTTACTCACTGTTTTGGTGCCACCGCAGTTCACTTCCGGCCATACATGCGATTTAATTCCGGTTCACCGCGGGTTTCACAATCACATACACGGCGAACGAAGTTTTACGGAGTACGCTCAACCTGAGCCTTCACAGGTATGTGGTGCAGCATGTAATGGATACAATCAACCACACGCTTAGTATTACGAGACATTAGAGAACTAAATTTAGCATGATCTTTACTTTCGTATCGCCGGTTCACTTAGTACTAACACGGGTACCAGTTCACGCAGCGTTATTCTACTTAGCACTAAGATGGGCGTCTTCTCACTGTTGATCGCGCGCACTTTTGTCGTTACGCAAATCCATAATTTTGACTTCACTACTGAGTTGAGTGCTGTGGCAGGTTTCTTACCTACCTTTCCTCGCACATTAATCACCAATTTGTCACGACCTCCACAAGATTATCTGCATTAACTGGAGCACCATAGTAACTCTCTGCAGACTGCACCGAGCACTAATCTATTTATTATTAGCACCCCATCCTTTTTTCAGACTGGAACTGTCATGATAATCAAGAGGATGATATTACTGACGCATTCTGTTCTAGGATTATTTAGAGTACCTTATTTTTTCTTTATAGGGATTAACCCCTGAAGAAGGGCTAGACCCGAAATGCATTGGGGTTGTTGTTGAAATTCCTGTGAAACTAACAATGGATGATTTCACAAGTTAAGATGCTAATTTAAAATGGAGCACATAATTATGCAAAATCATGCACAATGATGGATATTTCAAAATTAATGCTGAATAAAACAATGTGAAACACGATAAATGGACACTTGACTTTATAAAGCAAATTCTTTTGCATAGGAGTGCTTACAGGAGTTTGCCCTTCCCGTGGTGAAGGAGTCTTTATATCGCATTAATCAAATACACCTCAAGATCAGGAGGTGATACTCCATAGCACCCACACATTTGGAAATTTGATTTAAACTTTGACCTCTTTTGTTTGAATAAGGAGTGCGACCATTCCCTCATTCTTATTGTATGAATTTTAGCTAAAATGTATATGCATGGTGCCTGTGGAGTAGGGTTGTAAATGTATCAGTATTCCACCTTTGAGATCAAGAAAGTCCCTTCCGATGTTTAAGTCTTTCTTCAATGATCACATTTGTATCCTTAAGTGGGTTATGTGTGAGTCTCTTATAGTAAGTAAGTAAGTAAGTAATGCTTTATTGTACATGGTTATTTAAAACCTTTACAATGTAGACAAAAATTAAATTAATAAAACAAAGGTCAAGTTCATACATACTAAGACAATAAATCCATCAGTAAAAAGCATACTAAGACAGCAGCATCAAAGTTAAAATAAAGTATGAGTTCAGTTAGACAGCCTATTTTGCAATGCAGTAAGTTGATACTTGTTGCCAGCAGAGTGGTAATGTAGTAAAGTGCCAGTGCAATAAAAACATTTTAGAAAGTGCCACTTCAGTAAAAACATATTTGCGTTAAAAAAGAAAAGGAGATTAGTCATGTTGACAGTTCGGGATATCCCTGTGATGTGGTCAGTGTTATTCAGTATAGTTCAAAGTAGCTGTTTGCTTTTCTGCACTGTCCTCCACCTAGTGAAAATCGAGACTTGGCGGGTGGCGACATGAGGTTTGGGTAAAGTTCAGAGGCCTAGATTATGGCCCTTCTGCTTGAATTGGATCAAAAGATGCAGCATGTTATTCGTCCTCACCAAATGTCTGGAGCAGGCTACACCTTGGTGCAAGCACGCTTTGAATCTCGATACTCAAGGGGCTGATGCGATTAAAAGCGATGCAGTGTTCCTGGGCGTTCCCAACAGATGGTTGTGTGAAGACTGGATGGTCCATCTGTTGGGTCCATGCCCGCTTGCGTCCTAGGTGGGCTGCTAGTATGTTCCTCTCTCTCGGAGCTACTGTTGTCTTTCCTGATGGTTAAAGCAGTAAACGTTGGTGCCTGTCAGTTTCCCTGCCAGGGCCACACTCTCCTAGAGTTGGTTTGTGGTCACTTAGGGGTATTTGGACGCGCCTCATGCTGACATAATGCCACCTGTTTCTTTGCCAGTGCCAACTGGTGCTTACTCTTTGAGGGTTAGAGTGGATTGGTCCTCTCGTCCTTCGCGGTGCTGCTAGGTTTTTGGCTATCCTTCAGGCTTTTGAAGCGGGTTTCCGCCGTTTTAAGGAGTTTTAACATTCGGCAGCTCAGTGGGATGTCGTCACCTTTGAAGCAAGCCAGCACCGCTTGTCTGCAGGACCGTATCCTGCGGTTGTTAATAAGTGGTCTCAAGAGGGAGCGACGTTCTTGAGTAAGTTCGCTGCAGATGGCGATGAGATGTACGGTGTTCTCTTTGCCGTTCCCGCAAAGTCGGCATTTTGTTGGTAACTGCGGGCGTAACCACGGTGGTAGGTGGGCCGCGGACGGCAGTAACCCTAGGCGAAATTTCAGGAACTCCTCTTTTGTTTTTTTAGAGAAGCCTGTCTGTAAATAAGCTTGGGGCGAGGGCTTGATGTACGATTTAACTGTAAGCCAGCCGTGAGCACGCTCTATCAAGGCGGCTTTGTCCTGCAACAATGATTCTTTTCGGACTGTCTTATTGACCACCTTTTTAAAGCCTGCTGGCGAGCCTGGGAGTTCCCATAATTGCCGTAAGCCAGGTTGATCGATAGCGGCCTCCAGGTACCGCCTTGCCGGGCAAGTTTCTTTATCTTGAAGTTCCTTCCACAGGAGAGCATTTAATGTTTTCGGATCTCCCCTGCTTACTTTGTGCCAGCTTTTTATGTAGGATCCTTTACGTGCCAGCTCTTCTTTTGGTAGCCCAAATTCTAGTCTCATCTGAGCGGGCGATGTGTACCTCAGAAGGCCAAAGATCATGCGTAGCGCCTTTGCTACCGTTCCGTCTACTGAGGCAGCATCCCTCCCCCTCATTGCTTCACTGCCGTAAGTGATGGCTGGGATTAATTTTGCCTGGATCACCTTTATGATGGGTAATAGGCTTGGACCAGAGACCACGTTTTTTAGGTTTCTAAGTGCCACCGCAACCATTAATCCTTTCCTTTTTATGGCGTCACATTGCGGCTTGAAGTTGCCCTTGAAATCTATGATGACCCCCAAGTATCTATATTCACAGACCGTTTCCAGCTTCCTTGATGCCAAGAGCCAGTTCCTTATTATTTTCTTTTTGGGGAGATTAACGCACATAAGTTTAGATTTTTCTTGGTTGATGCTAAGCCTATTAGCTGCAGAGTATCTTGACGTAATGTCCAGTAGCCGCTGTAGGCCTACAGGGGTCTGGCTAATAAGTAACAGGTCGTCTGCGTAAAAGAGGTGCGACAGCTGGGAGCCCCCTAACTTTGGTGCATGCGAGTTGCTTTCATTTAGCAGCGTTGATAGCTCTCCCATGAAAAGATTAAAAAGTATTGGAGCGAGTACGCAGCCCTGTTTTACCCCTGTGCTTGTTGAGATCTTCCTTGTTAGGTATTCGCCAGAGCCTAATTTGACTTGCACCCATGTCGCGCTGTGCAGAAGAATTAGTTGTTTTAAGAGCAACGGGGGGATATTCAGCTTTTAAAATTTTTCCCACAGAAGGTTTCTGTTGACATGATCGAATGCAGTGCTGTAGTCGATGTAGCACTGATATAGGGGTTGCTTCGCTTCGAGGGCAGCATCGATTAATAGAGAAAGCGCTAATATGTTGGTGGCTGTCCCCATACCTTTGCAGAAGCCTGTTTGGTTATATGGAATTGCTGAAACCTCAGCTGCCCACGATGTCAGTTCCTCTAGTAAGAGCCCCGCAAAGTATTTGGCCTCGTTCTCAAGCAAGGCCACTAGCCGATAATTTTTTGGGTCGTTTCGGTTTCCCTTTTTGAAGATAGGTGAGATGATGGCTCCCCTCCATGATGATGGAATTATTGTTGTCTGTAGGATTTTTTCGAACATTGGTTTGAGTGCGGCGGCCCAATATTCCGGCTCTTGCTTGAACAGTATGGGGGGAATCCCATTTGGTCCAGGCGCCCCCTCGCGTCTTCCCTTTGAGATTCTGTTGCTAATCAGTGCATTCGTGATTGCGATTGCCTGATCTGGCTGCTGAGGATCGTAGTGTTTGCAGCACAGCATTAATCGCCCCTCAGTGTCCTTTGCGGGATTAGATATTCTTTGACTGTTTGTGTCGGTTTCATTAAAATGCGTACTAAGAAAGATTGTCCAGTCATCTTCTGTGACATAAGAGTTAATGCCTTGACTCCGCTCCTTGATCAGATTGTTGATCTTTTGCCAGAATTGAGCTCTGTTGTTAGTTTTGGCGTCTTGTAAGAGTTTGGCCCAGAGAGACTCATCTGCTTCTCGCTTAAGTCGCCAGATCAGCCTCCTGCGGTCGCGCTTTAGCCGCCTCAACTCTTCTTTGGCGGCAGGGTCTGCCCTCAGACTTCGTAGTGCTTGTCTGATGAGAGTCTTTAGGTTTTTTAGATGAGTATTGTTTCTGAAGTTGTGGTACCCCATGTGCTTCTCGGATTTACCAGCTCCTTCAAACCAGTTATTCCCCTGTTTTGTTCCCATATTGTTGCGTAGTGTTTCTACAAACTTCTCCCAGCTCTCGATTAGATCTATTGTTACATTTTGCGCTTCGCTGAGTACTTGCTTAGCGTGGAGCAGAAGGCGCTGAGGGTCATCTGTTCTGCATTTTATCCACCTATCATTCGCGGCGTAGACTGAATTGTGCCCCTTGGCCTCTATTGTGACTTCCTGAGGCGTAGACTGAATTGTGAAGGCCTCTATTGTGACTTCCTGAGGTAAGTAATCACTGAAATCTAGCGAGCCGATGTGAAAATCTCTTGCCGATTGAAACAGGTTACTGGAGAGGAAGGTGAAATCAATTGTGGAACTGGTCGTTGTACTATGGAACGTTGCCGCTTGGGGGCGGTCCCCTGGGAGTCTTCCGTTAAGTGCTCGGAGGCCCAGTTCTTCTAGTTTCACTAGAAGTCGCTGTGCTGTTTTTGTGCTTCTGCCTCCGGACGAATTATCTTGAGGGCTTGATTCCCATGCGAATGGGTCCTCATCTGTGGTGATTTCTGTGATAGTGTTGTTAAGCATGTTCAGATTAAAGTCGCCACTAATGATCAAACTGTTTGTTTTCTCTATGGTTAGCAATTTTGTGAGCTCTTCTTTCAGCTGTTGGGCTCCTTGCTTCTTTCCTCGGGGGTGTAAGTAAAGATTTATCAGAATGATCTCTTCTTTTTTAACCTGTTCCTGTATGGAGATTCGTAGTGCTTGCATTGCGTTCGGTGGGTCTAATGTGTGTGCCAGTGGCACTACCGCGAATATACTTCTTATTGAACTATATATAGCAAGGCCTCCCTTTTTATGACCAAATATTGCGCTCTGTGTAGGAGAGATTAAATTCAGGGTGTAGCCTGGAAGTGCTGGTGGTGAGTCAGTCCATCTTTCTTGCAATGCAATAAGGTCGAATCTTTGCATGTAAAGGTTTAGTTCCCTATCCGTGAGCTTATCTCCTAGACCATTAATATTCCAGGAGCACAATTTGAAAGTGTTGGAGGATTTCCCGGTATCGGACCTGCTTTGTCAATGTTTTTCCAATTTGTTGTTTATGGTCCTGGACAACCAGCTCCAATCTAAATGGGTCGCCTCTTTCATGACGTATTGCTTTCTAATGCCTTGCTCTTTTTGATATGAGTTGTCAGGGGTATTGCTGCGAGCCCCTCGCAGTACGGAAAGCGATTGAGAGTCCAGGTTGTCCCGATTATATACATTCCGTTGTTGACAATCGGATGCCAGAGGGTCTGGATATCTAGGTTTTGCAAATGGTCGGAGCTTTATGCCCCAGCTATTAAGCTTCGCTTGTTCTTTGAGCACTCTCTCAGCTAATTCCGTTGTGGCCCACACTGTTTTTGTGGCTTCTACCCCTGGATGTTCCGGTGAGGCTATGAATTCCACTGACTCCAGATCGTTAGTATATATATTTTTTAAACTGTTAATGGAGTTCAGCAGGCGTAGTATGTTACCCCTATTTAGGATATCGAAAGCGCCCCTAGATATATACTCCGGAATAAGGGTAATTGTGGGGTTGTCTAGATGTCCCTTTTTGATGTTTAGGCTGTTCTGTGAGGTTATTGAGATGTTCTCTAGCCTAGTGGGTTCCTCTGCTGTCGTTCTTTGATCCTGGGCCCTCAGTTCGTCTTCTCCCATTAACTCCTGACCTGCGGTACTTGCTATTGTTGAGGCCCCTGGGGAATGGCCTATTTCTATCACATTATCTGGGCTGGGGGGAGGTTTTTTATTTCTGGTGGTGCTCAATTTGATATTTAGTCTCTCAATCTTATTCAAGCCTTCGCTGGCATTAGGTGTTGTGGCTATTTCATTGCTCGTCTGGGCGGGGCCGGCTTCATTTTTGGGAATAACCCTGTTGGAAGTTTTTCTTTTTCGATTGGTTTTCCTTTGGATCCTATGCCACTGTTCCTGATTCGAGGTGGATCTCGAGTCCTGATCCGTATCAGTTTCACAGCCCATTTGGGCTGACTTATCATGTGTTGGTTCCGGTGACAAATTCCTAGCTTTGTTGTATTTGCCCCTAGGTTCTATGAAGATGTTTAGCTTTTGCTTGCGGCCCTTCCTTTTCTGCTTTCTCCCCTGCTTTACGGAGCGGCGATGTTCCGACAGTTCATCCTTTTGCAGGGGTTCCCGTGTCACTGTAGTATTACTATTTGGTGGCGTTTGGCATTCTCCGTCCCTCGGATGACCGTTTGATCCTGGCAATGTTATATGCTCGATTTCCCTTGTCCACTGTGCTTCTGGTACTTGGACTGAGGGCCCCTCGGTTGATGTCAGGGTTCCCTCGTTGTTTATCTGCCATGCTTTGTTTTTCCTCTTGGGTAGACCGGCTGATGGACTGTTTTTTACGGCCTCCCTGATGTCTGAGAGAAGATTGTCCATTGCCGCTGGGAGTGTGGCCAGCTTATCCACAATTGTTATACAGGTGCAATTCGATTGTAGAAATTTTGTCTCTTCTTGTGCCCTTTTGACCAGGCTGTTCAGCTCGGTTAATTTGTCGTCAATGTTGGCGACAAAGATTGAGAGCGAATTTAGAACTGACAGCTGGAGGTCCATCTTGTCCGATTGATATTGGATGGCATTGACGGACATTTGCATTGTATGCAGGAGAGATACCCAAATGTCTTCTTTGGCTTGCGGTGTTGTATTACTGGGGATAGGGTGTGAGACATTGTTGTTCGGCGCTGTTAGCACCTCTTGGGGGACCTCGCGAGAGGTTGCTGTGTAAGAAGCAACCAATTCTTCCCACTCCTCTTGTGTGAGATGCGAGGATTCTGGGTACATGGCCTTCGATGGATTAGAGGCTGAGTTGGCTAGGACTGGTGGGAGGCTTCGAGAAGGATCTGAGGTTAGCCCAGAATGCTCAGATTGTTGGGCATTTGCATAGAGTTCGGGCCAGTCCTGTGCAGTAGTATGCATTGTGGTAGGAGTAAGTGGAGACTGCCCCTTTGTTTTGTCTCCCTGATCCGTAGGCTTACTCGTTCCCTTGTTGAGCTCTGGTCGCTCCTGCCTACGATCTTGTGTTGAGAGTGTGTTTTTCTCACACGCGAGATCCTGTTGTAATCGGGGGGGCCCCCTGTCCTGCCATTATTTTGGGGCCCGTGTTCCGCGTGTTAAGATTGCTTAATACGCTAGGTACTGATGCTGGTGTCTCGGGTGCCTCAAGTGTGTCAGGTACACCAGGAGCCTCGGGTACCTTTTGCCTCTCTGTATTTTCATCTGTATTTCTAGCTGTGTCTTGTCTATCTTCTAAGGATGTTGATTTTGGGATACTCTTCATGCTCCAGTTTATTATAGTTCCGGTGTTCAGGGCACTCGGAGCGCTCTGGATGGGGTCTTGGTGTGCACTCTTGTTTGCCCTTGACTTTGTCTTTGACAACGGGTCCAGGTCCAGGACGAAATCCGAGTCCCGCGTTCTAATATTCGTAGAAGTCACCCTGCTGTAGTGCTCTCTGCACTCTTCTATCGATGCGACGTCGGGGCCTTCGGCGCTATCCCTCCCGTCAATTGCTTCGTCATCTTCGTCCTCTGTCTCCTCTGCGGCAAGCTCTCACTTCAGCCCTCTCGTCAGCTCTTTCATTGGCTCTGGCTGTAGCTTTTGTTCCGGTGAGTAGGTTCTGGGCTGCATCGGAGTAGGCAGGTTATTTGCATTCCGGCTGTTCAGACATAGAACTGAGCCGGCGTCCTTGATGAATGAAAACTTTGTGTAAATTTTCGGTTGGTAACTAGTTTTGCTCGATGTGGCTGCGCTCGCAGCTGTGCCTGCTGTGCCGCTTGCATCCCCTCTCCCTTTGAGGTTTAATAAAGGTTTTGGGCTTGGGAGGCCTGGGGGTAGGGGGGTCAAGGAGATCAACTGCGCTTCACCTCCTCCTTCCTCTCCTGCCTCTTCCATCTCCACATTCTTCAGGTCGTTTTCACTGGTCTTCTTGGGGTCCTTACTGAGTTTCTCTTTACCTTTGTTTGCTCTCCTGGCTCTTTTAGTAGGATTCAAAGGTGCCGGTGGGTCCCTTGACCTCCCGGATCTCATTGTGCCCCCTTTTTCCTTCTCTTTTTCTTTTGCCTTTTCTTCTCCTCCCCTCGCAGAGTGCTACACTTGCGCTGGTTGCACTGGTTGCGCTGGTTGCTGGGTGCAGGAGGCCAGAAGCTAAGTCTGGGAGTTGAGAGGGGGGTCAATGTCTACGGGCTGAGTCAGGAGCTAGTTCTTGTATGTTTTATTTCTGAGCACTTATTGTTGTCGATGCCTGTCCGTTAAAATCGATAACTGCTGGTTGCCTGATGCCAACAGGTTTTCTCAGGGTTTCTCAGGATTTCTCAGTGAATAACTGTGCAGTGCTGTGCTTCAATGTCCGGTCACGTGGCAGTAGAGAGGGGCTGTCCAACAGGATCTTTTCAGTGGGTAGCAGTGGGTAGCGATAGGAAGCTGTAGGTAGCTAAGGGTGGCGATGGCACGGATGCTCCAGTAGGCCAGATTTAGCTGAATTCTATGGAGTTTGATGGAAGCGCCCTTCGCCTGGCTCACCTGACTTAACTTGACTTGCGCTTTTGCTTTACTTCGCTTTACTAGCCTACCTACCTACCCCCTGTTGTCAAGTGATTCTCTGGCGGTTCTCCGTCTCGGTCTCGGTTGGGCACAGTGTTGGGCGGCTGTGCTGTGCTGTGCCCCTGCCCAGGCCGACCTCTACGAGCTCCTCCTGCCTTGTGCTTGTACTTGTACTTGTCTGCTTGTCAGCACCGGCTCTGGTTATGTGAGCTCCAAACTCAAGAGGAAAGAACCAGGGGCTTCTACCTCTACTGCGGCTTCTGGCGCTTTAGGAAAGAGTTTTGTCTGCTGCTAAAGTTGGCTCGCAACTCCTGCCGCTACGGAAGGCTCACACGGTTTCAGGAGGTGATTTGGTGGCTGATTGGCGGCTCCTGCTGCTACCGGCCCCTGCCACCGCAAGGAAGGCAGCTGCCAGACAGCCAGACGGCTCTTGCTCCTCTCCCCCACACCCGCCGCCACGGAGAGGCACTCTCGGCTATCCGGCGACCTCTTGCGGCCACTGGCAGCCTCAGGGAGCCTCTGGCGGCCCCTCACGGCAGCAAGGAAACAAGGCACCGGCAGCCTCTCGCGGCCGAACGACCACCGCGGCCCCTGCCGCTACTGGGGGCTCTCGCGGCTCCTGCCGCTGCTGGAGGTTTTTGCTGCTCCCGCGGCTCCTGGTGCGGGGTGACTCTCGTGACTCTCGCGGCTCCTGTCAGGCGGTTCCCGCGGCTCCTGCCGCTGCGGAGTGACTTTCGCGGCACCTGCCGCTGTGGGGTGACTCTCGCGGCACCTGCCGCTGTGGGGTGACTCTCGTGGCTCCTGCTGCTGCGGGATGACTCTCGCGGCTTCTGCCGCTGTCAGGCGGTTCCCGCGGCTCCTGCCACTGCGGAGTGACTTTTCGCGGCTCCTGCCACTGCAGGATGACTCTCGCGGCTCCTACCGCTGCGGGGTGACTCTCGCGGCTCCTGCCGCAGTCAGGCAGTTCAGGCGGCTCCTGCCGCTGCAGAGAGACAGAGGGGCCCTCACAACCACAGCAGCCCCTCGCAGCCACCGGCCCACGCAGCAACAAGGAAACGAGAGTCAGCAACAGGGAACAGGGAAACCGCACCGGCAGCCTCTTGCACCAACGGGGAACAGCTTGGAGTCTCTTATATGCCACACCATCTGACAGTTATCAATCAATTTCCGTATTGTAATCCCCCTATTCATAACCACAATGTGCTTGTGACCTTGTGTATAAACATCTTCCAACTTGTACAGTTCCTGTGTGACTTCCTGATAAAAATGTCAATAACATTGTCTGGTGGTAGACAAGGTGTGAATCTGGATTTGGTTTAGAGGCCAGTGTTCAAGTCCAGATTAGAGCTGATACTTTAATCCATCATGATCTGTGAAAGAGAAGTAGTGTCTTGTGTATGTTCTAAGGCTAGTAGAACCTGTATGTCACGCATATCTTTAATCAACATACTACAATCAGTTGTAGAAGGATGTGGGAGGACCTGATGTAAATACTTTCCTTGAAAGTATTTGCAAAGTTTGAATTAACAAATAAATTAAAAAAGGTTTATATGTAAATCAGTAAAATTAGGTAATGCCGCAGGATGAAAACCAAGTCCTTTACTAAGGATCTTTATTTGATGAATGCTTTACCCTCTTGTATTTATACTTATTTTCCATTATATTGTGCACTGGAGTGTGAATGTGGTACTTTAACTCTAGTTTCCTCTCATACTTAGGGCCTTATTACAAGTTTGGCATTCCTCCTGCAGCAGCACCACAGCTGTGCTGGCAGGAGGACCACCATGCCCGTGGTACGGCCTCCCACTGGATTCTGAGTTGAATCCAGGGCGGGCAGGTGGTGCTGCTTTGGTCTCACAGTGGCGGCTGTGTTAGGCTCATAGGAGAGCCTTGACAGCAGACAGCCGCTGTGAAAGCAGCTGCAGCACGTTCTTGCACGGTGTAGCATGCACCATGTCGTGCATGCCACACCGTGCAGGAATGGGGTAGAATTCAAGGGGGGCATAACATGTGCCCCCCGCCTGCTCCCCCAGGCCCAGAAGTGGCAATAGGACCCCCTTAGTTGCATCTCTGCCACCCTTTTCATGGCAGGCTCACTGTCATGAAATGGGTGGTGGAAATGCAACTCGGAATATGCTCGTCGGTGCTGCAGCGGCACCACCAGTATATTCCTGCGCCTTACCTCTGTGCCACCGCTGCGGGTTCCTGAATCTCGGAAGAGGTGGTGGTCCTGTGGTGGTCTGACCGCCACACTTGAAATACTGCGGGCGGACCCGAAGTGGTGGCCAGCGCGAGTATGGCGGTCCTAGGAACGCTATACTCGTAATAAGGCCCTAAGTGTTCATTACTTAGAAGACAGTTATCTCCAATGGAATTTTGTGACAGAAAGTTGGATTTACACTAATGAATGAGTCAGCATATGTCTCTCCCTGATTCTACTTTTCGTTGTTTCCCCTTCTTTCTCAGATTTTGACATACATGGACTTGAATATGTATTCCTATGAACTTACGGCTTAGCACAGAATCTCAGGTATTTTGATGCCTCGAAATACGTAATAAAGATACCGCTTGCTCACTATAGGGAATCACTTAGATTTGTGGCTTTATCGAAAACACTAATAGGACTATAAATTCTACTGTATGAACCTTCGGTTCCCTTAGTAGAGTTTCAATTTGGGCAACCATTGACCCTTTGGACTTATATATATATATACTTTCATGAAGCTCTCTACGCAATCTTCAATTTCTATTTTTCACGGGTGTTTAAGGAAAAGGAAAATAATAATGAAAAAAACTTACCATACCTCCGGATCTCTTCTCCGTCGCTCAGCACCACGGAAGGATTAGAAAGCGCACACAGGCTCCCTAAGCCAATCACAACGCTGCATTGCAGTGTTGTGATTGGTAAGCACCCAGGCTCCCCTAAGCCAATCATAATGGTGCAAAGCAGCATTGTGATTGATCTGAGTGCTGTGATTCGGTGCTCAGCCAGGGAATGGGAGCCTGGGCATGTTCTCCACCCAGGCTGTAATGCAGCCTGGGTGGAGAACATTGTAAGTGCGCATGAATATTTGGCTGACCCCTGAGGGCCGGCCAAACATTCATGCTTACTTGCAAAGTGTGCTCGCCATTCCCCCTGCTCCTGTGTCAGAGCAGCCCCGCCCCTCCCTGCAGAGCTGCCGCAGCAGGACAAAATAAAATGATAATAACCTCGAGTTATTATCATTTTATTTTTCCTTTATTTCCCTGCTGCACAGTAGTGGGGCGACGCTCATCTGCCTTAGCGGAGGAACCGCCACTGGGCTCACAGACAATTTATACTGGACTTTTGTGTGTACTTCGGTACTTTTTTCATAAGTTTTCCTTCATGGACCCTTTCTCCAGGCCAGGAATATCACCCTCGGTGGTAGGGTGATTGTACCATGGGAGCACCAATCAATGGACAGTCATAACAGCCGCAAAAGACTACACCCCCTTACTCTGGCTGTGTATAGATGTGCGAACAATAGAGCATGGCCATTATTGTTGTTACATTGTATATATTTACTATAGAAAGGGGACATAGGACAGTGAAGCCGCAGAATCATTCATGTACAATGTGCTGAAGAATATGAAATAGTTACAGTACAACAATAACGATTTGTGGTGATTTCATAAAGATCTATGACTATAAGCAGTGTCAATGTTTCAACCTCTATGAAAAAATCAGAGAGGTCTTCATTAGGACAACAGAGATTCAAACTTTCAAGCAAGCTGTATAATTAAGCAAAAAATAGGCTTTGCATAAGCATTTACTACCTTAAACAAATTAAGCATTTATTTCACAGCATTCATGAAGTTCTCTGTATATATTAAAACATCAGTGATATTTGGTTAATAGCCATAGATCATGCAGTAATGACCCACAATTGTGTGTTAAGGTTTTGCACCAAAACAGATTCGCAAGTGCAACCGCATGCCCTATCCGGTTGCCAGCTACACGAACGTCAAAAAAATGTAAACAATGGCTAGGAGATTAATTTTTTAGAAGAAACCATGTACAGGATAAAGGGGACAATTGTAGAAATGCATCTAGAAACACAACATTGGAATGTTGGTTCTACCGATGTGACATTTGTACAATTTCCAAAAATCGCAAAGTGCTGCTCTTTAACAATCACCAAGGCAAGCCTACATCATATGGCAATTCAAAATGCATGTGCACATATTGGTAATTTATATGCTGGGTACATATAAAGAACATGAGCATGCTGAATAAAGTATTGAAGTTGCTTATCCAACATATCCTACAAAAGTAACTAATCTGGGTGAGCAAGGCTGGGGAAAGGTCAGAGACCATCAGAAATCACAAAGATTACCTTTTCCACACAGTTGTCAGAGTATAAGAGCACGCTTGGCTCAAATGAGTACAATTCATGAGTAATAACAGCAAAAACCACAAAACCATTGCAAAGTCCAAGCGAACGCAGCACAGTAACACACGCAACTCATCCTTCATCCACCAAACTACAACTAAAAACAATAGAGGGGAACACACAGTGTGAACACTCAAACGCAGGTAGATAGGGGAGACAAAAACCAATATAAACAAGCAGTGGCAACGCCAATAGTCTGGCTTTAATGTGGCAAGGAATGCTCAAATACTGCTTTCTTGCTTTGCATATCAAATGCTGTTTATCACACGGGAGCCAGTTCTATTGATTTTGAAAATATTGGAAACAAAGTAGCAAAAGTGATTGGTTCTGTATAGAATGCACATTGCCTTTATAGAGGTGAATGTGACAAAGTGTGACTAATGAGTGTACTATTCAGACAAGAAATAGTCCCCCTGCACTCCAATGGATAACCTAAGATCTGGGAACTAATATGCACATCAAACAGCTAATATCATAAGGTGCGAGAGAAATACTCCTCAGGGTACAACCAAACACACTTTATATATATATTTTGAAGAACTGACAAGAGGTCATGCAGAAATCAGTGCTGTTAAGCCAAACTTTAAATGGATGCACCACCACCAACACCATGGTGCAATGCTCGTGCAAACAAAAAATATACAGCCTGATCACAAATTCAACCAACCTTATTTGGTAATTCCATAAGGCCTACAGATCACACACAAGCTGCAAGATACTACCCATTCATGGCACTTCACTGAACATATGGGAAACTACCCAGCTCTGAAAACCCACAACCTTCTAACCAAGCGAACTTCCTTCAAATGCCCCTGATACTCTTCATATGTACAAAACTAAAATACATTCAAATTACAACAGTAACCTATCTTCCCACAATCAGACCAAAACTGGACCTGCCAGTGACCGCCTCATACACAGCTCCGATTCACCTTCAGAAGGTCAGCAGGACATTTTGTGCATGCAAACAAATGGAATGTCGATTGAAACAAATCAATAACTGTTCATGCTATAATGCATTAATTAACCTGAAAGTCTCCTGATTCCAATGTAGGAAAGCACACTTAACACGGAGGATGAGGATCTAGGAGAAGCCAACCAGTAGGAAGTCAATCCTGAAACGAAAACTGACATGATCAATGAATCGCAATCAGCATTTGCACATGCCTTACCCCAAACTTCAAACTCATTGAAGGTAAGAGGCCTGCCAGCTATTCATGCCACAGCCACCACTGGAAAACAGAACAAGCCCTCCTTTACACCTTTCAGAAACACTCGCTAATCCGACACCGGAAACCTACTGTCATCAAAGCAGGCAGTACATCTGCACCACCACCCATAAGAACTGATGGGCAGATTTATCAATCTTTAACGCAGATCAACACAGTGCAACGCAGTAAGCCACCTTGCTGCGCTGCCTGAAAGAGAAAGGGCATGAATGCACAGTATTTACCTTTATACGGCACATTCCTGTCCTTTCCTAGCGCCAACGCAGGCACCCGTGCGTCTTGTTGCAACAGTGCCTGTGTTTTAGGCAAGATTGTTTTTGTGCAGGAAGGTACCTTCCTGCACAAAAATAATCCTGAGTGGCATTTTCCATTTTCTATGTGTGCTGCAGAATTCAGCACATGTAGAAAGAGGAAAAAACAAGGAGAAATAACGTTATTTCTCCTCGTTACAACTCATCTGGGGAGGCATAGCATAATAACGCATTCCCAGGTCTACCACTAATGGTAAATCTGGAAATGTGCCATAATCCATGGGTGGATGAGTGGGAACCCCCATGCTCCATCCATGGAACACCCCACTGCCTCAGAGTAACATAAGGCATCTATTTGCACTGCCTTGCCTTAATCTAGATTAATCAAGCCATGCAGGACTAACAAGGTGGTCTTTGCGTGACCTGATAAATCTCACTTAGGTTTTGCATCACCCTTGCGCCCCCTTGCATAGCGCAAGGGTGACGCAAAACCTTGATAAATATGGGTCTGAATGTAGATGGAAATACTCTTGCCAATGATTCCAGATACGCCACTGCCATAAAGAGGCCTCAGAAGAAAGCAGATACATTCCGACATATTATGAAATAGCAAATTACCAGTTCTTAACAAAATTCTGATAGCAGCCAGAATCCTCTTCTGACTTTAAAGCCAGAAGAATGGATCACTATACATACCTAGAAAGTAGCTGCCCTGGGACCACCACCACACACCCTACAAGGGTGCTGCTGGAAGAGACCACTTTCAAAGAAGGCAAGGCTAGTGATAACTCCAACAGGCAAACAAGACAAACTGACCTGGGAAGCTGCTCTACCATTGTGGCAATAAGCAAAATGACCTCCAGAAAGCCCCATGGACTCATATCTGCAATAGACTAGGTACCCAGAAACAGCAGTGCTAATGGTGGCACCGCTGATTCCCTAATGTCAGCAAATGGGACTTCTAGTGTTAGACAAGTAGGACGGCCATTGGGACAGCCCCACAGGAGTCCAGCTACATGACAGAATGGAACAACATTGTGTTCACAAGAGTCAGAAACAAACCAATCAGAGTAACCCCAAGGATAGAGAGCAACCAAGAAAGTAAGCACACGCATTGGCTACTGCTCTCTTTCACTGTCATACATGTTGGGTAGCATGGGCTAGTTACGGGGAGGTAAGTTGAGATTAGGTGCACCTTACAAAGTGTAGTGGCAACATGCTAAGCATGTTCTGGATTTTCAGCATGACAGATCCTTGACTAAGCAATCTCAATGGCTTTACCTCATGGCTATCCCTGATATTTTAGACACATACTAGATAGGGGATTGATTACTGAATATCTTTGCATCTTGACTGGACCCTAGACCAGCCACAGGCCAACACAGAGTGTTAGAACTGTCAGCCTTAGGGTGGTCTTCCCCGAAACGTTTTGCCTTCTTGCCTCACATTTTTTCTAAAATTCGTTTTTGTTGGCCTTAGAACTCTGCGCACTTTACCACTGCTAATGAGTAATTAAGTGTTTGTGCTCACTCCCCTAAACATGGTTTGATTGGCATATACCTAATTGGCATATTTAATTTACTTATAAGTCCCTTGTAGAGTGGTATACCATATACCCAGGACCTATACATTAAATGCTACCAGTGGGTCTGCAGCACTTAAATAAGTGTATGCCCGGACATGGGTCCTGGGCTCACTATACCACTGGATTCAAGCTAGCCTGGCCGAACAGGGGTGATACCCCGAAAACAGTCCCAAGATGCCTGTTTTCTGGGCCAGGGAAGACCTGGACTCTCAGTTCGGGCTGGACTGTTCCCAGGGTCAAGACTGGTTTGCATTTGGCTGGGTCCAAACTGGAGTGGCTTGGTGAGCAAAAATAACTATCGATTTAACCCATATCTGTAACTGAGGGTGAATGTTTGATTTGTTCTGCATTCCGTCCATCATTTGTGTGTTTTTTTACTCTTAGAAAGTTGACATTTTCCTGCTCTTAGTCCATTGTGCCTGCAGCCTGTCTTGGGTCACATGACTGGGTGTAGCTGACGGTTAGACTTTGTGAATTCCTCCCAGACAGTCACACAATAGAAGGATTAAGTGTGCCTCTATGGGCCATCGCTGGTTGGATTGACTATGCAGCTTCTCCCTCTACATTCTTCTCCGCAGCAACAAATCCTTTTCAGCAGTCCTTCACCAAAGGGGTATCTGATCTCGTTGACCTGTCTTCAGCTACAGCCCTCTGCCTTGTCCCACTGGAGATGTTTTACTTCCATTTCAGGTACTAAGTCCGAAGGTAAAAATGTTTACCGCAGCTTCGCTCCATGGCCATCCATCGATGATGTTCCCTCCTTGGCTACTCCTGCAGCCTTGCCCCACTGAACTTCTACCTTCTCAGACATTTTTCTTCAAGAAGTCCGAAGGAAAGCAATGACCGGGCCCAATCCACTTCTTGTATCCAAACTGCGCTCCATCTTGGTTGGCTTTAACTTTTGACTCAACCCGGTCTCGCGATACTAGATGTCCGCATTGGCGCGTTGACCTTTTAGGTGCTAGATTTTACTAAAAACTTCATAACTCTGGTTCTACTGATTAGAGTCTTGTCGTTTTGGTGTCAAATATTTTATTAAAATTAACTATATTGTTCTAAATTGTGTCGAGATTTTTCTTTTTCTGTGTTTTCACTTTATTGCTGTTTGTGTGCTGCATACATACTTGCCTCTAAGTTAAGTCTGACTGCTTTTTGTTCCAAGCTACCCATGGTTAAGCACCGGTTAATTTAGTGATTTTTTGTGGTTCACCATGCAAGGGACTGTGGCTGCTCCTTGACCAGGGCTCCCACCCAAGTCAACTAACAACGCAATTTCTCACACAGAGGCTGTTTATTCACTTCATTAGAGTGCAATTTCACAATTTCACCTTGTCATGACGCTCTCATTTGTCCAAAAGCCCATTATCCAGGCTGAGTTACGCGTGATGTGGATTTGAGTGTGTCTGAGCTGCCCATTGGGTCTAGAGTCAGCTAAGAGATGAGAAGCTCAGGGTCAGCCAAGGGATGATGTGAAGACATATGCAAATGGCATCTTTAGAGAGCAGAGTTCTTGGAAATCAAGAAGCGCCAGTACAAATGGAGGGCGGAAGGCACAGATGATAACATAGTAGGTCTCCCAGGGGCCAATGGGACTTGAAAATAGGTAGTGGTTGCCTATGATGTTTCAGATATCAGGGATCAATGGGGTTATGAGCCACGTAATCAACAGAAGGCAGCAGGGCAAAGCACACAGCTGGGATAGTCAGCTCTGCATTTGCTATAGTGCTTTCTACTGATAGAAATGAGGGAGCTATGTAAGTGACTGACTGACCACATATAGTGCATGGACAAGACATTGGAAGTACAAAAACAAAATATGATGGTGTAAGAGGAAATGCATGGTTCCGGTTGAGTGCAAAATGTTTGGGGGCTAGCAACTTAGGTGGTGGGCAACATGTGCAGGTCACATCAATGACAGGCATGGTCCTTGGTTAGCAATAGTGAGGACAGCAGTGGTGGTCAGCCTGTACTTATGTGCATTGCCCCTTGCTCCATTGATAGTTACTTTGCTAAGAATAAAATGTACAATTTTCTATGTTATTCCCTTGTGTGTTCTGTCAATTTCATTGCACACCTAATTGTGGGTGCTTATTTTTAGTGGTGTTATAACATATATTTTTGTAAGTTTTAGATTATGCAAGTTAACTTGCCATTATTGTAATCTAGTTATATGATTCAGATGTTCATTTAGTAAAAAAATTTAATTGCTCAGATATAGAGTTCACTTTTGTGGGTGGACTTGTTCATGAAAATTTGAAGGCGAACAGGTGTTTGGTGAGGATGGCACATCCTGTCCTGTTTGATCAATTTGAAATTTGCTTTGTACATTGTATACAGATTGAAACCTTTTCCTCCAATTTCCACTGCTACTCTGCTCCCGCTCCTCCATGTGCTCAACCTGGGCCACTGCTTACTGCACTCATGCCACATCGCACCGCAGAACACAGGAGGAGCATTCACATGCACCTCCTGCAAGTTCTCATGCACTCTCCCATACCCCACACCAAACACGCCCACGCCAACAGCACCAAGTACCCCCGTGCTCACACTCACTCAAACCAGCCACCTGCTCACACAGACCAAACACCACCCACATAACACGCAACACTCACTCCTCATGACACCTTAAGCATGATCACACTCTGGATCTGCTCTTCGTTATGGAAACATGGTTAAACCCAATCCCTGCAGCAGACATTGCATTTTGGTGAATAGACCATGAGAATGGGAACTTACTCACCTACTCGGGCAATAGTATGTCCGATTCCCAGGTAATACCCTGGGATGGGTAGTCCATTGACCTTGACATCAGTATCCCAGCCACTCCAGCTGTGGTCTAGTGGGTTAGTTGGGACCTGTGGAACCAGTTGATTTGATTTGTAAGCCCAGCATCCCCTTTGGCCAAATTGTGTGCGCTTAGGCAACTACCCTTTGAATGTATTTCTCTACTTCCTTTTTGACAAAATTAGGAGTATTTAGAATCAATCTAAAAGCTTCTAGTAGGTATATGGTTTGAAAAATGGACTGGATATTACCTAGTGGAGGGGACTAAGGCCCACTTTCATGGTATATTCATCAAAATTCAATATGGTGGTAAATGTATAGCTTTGTAGAATTGTGCTGTAGTCCTGGGCTTTCCACTGAAGTAAACTGTTTGATCCTTGGCAAATCATAAAGTCCCTGTGCCTCTGTTCACTAATTTGACACCTTGAAACAGGCTTAATGGGAGACAAAAAACACCAAAGGCATTTCACAATAGAGGACCCTAGCATGTTGTTCATTTATACGTTCAGGGCTGTTCAAAAGCAGGTTTAATTCTCTACAGGTAAATATGCTCGTGAAGTTTCATATTGCAGGGCCCGTCCTGTGCTGCACTTCCTCTCTGCCAACCACCGATAGACACTGCTTTTATAGCTCATAAAGGGCTAAGAAAGCATGAACTCGACACTCAGGCAGGCCATTCGAGGTGTCCTGGCAGTTCCAATTGTCCTTTCTTGCTTGTCTTGTGAGGGGATCAGGAGATCAGGAGTGTTAAGACAATTGGCATCCTGCACAGTGGCGTAGCTAGGTTGCCATAGGCTATAGTGCAAGCAAAGTAACTGGGCCCCCTTACTCAGGTGACCTCTCTGTCAGATCCCCCGCTACACGTCATAGCCTCCTTTGACAGTCTACATCTACCATGTCAAAACTCATTATCATTCTCAAACACACACTATTGCATTTCCACTCCCTGCACTGCATTTCTGCATGTCAAAGCCATATCCCTAAAAAACATTACAAAATCCAATAGGTTTAGCTCTTGTAAAGTGTATGCACACAAAGACATAACATGCAGAGACACACTCACATTGCTGTCCTCACATATGCTGCACTCACACGGGCATATGCCGCACTCTACACTCACACAGGCACAACGTTCAACCAGTATACCACTTACCCTGCACTCAGAGAAGACAATGTTACTTTTACATTTACCCTGGCACACCCCTCACAATGTACTCACAAACATGATGGCTATCTTGCATTCACACAAACACGCTCATCACACACAGATCACAGCTCACTAAAAGGAGCAGAGTTTGGACAGTTGGTGGCATGGTAGGCATAAGTTGAGTATCTGGTGCATCTGTCCACTAGTGCAATTCAAAGTGCTTGAAGTAAGCTACACTGAAACCTGAATGTCCCCTGAGGTTATCTAGTCTCCCATCAGCCACACTTGGACCAGCATTGCAGACCATGCATCTGATCTTTGCGGACTTTTGCGGGAAGTGCCTTGGCATAAAAACAAAGTCTCATTTTCCTTCTAAAAAACACAAGGTGGTGGTTTTGTTTGTAATGCAAGAATAAGACAGAAAGAACAATAAATAGAAAATATGCCAACTAAATATGGAGGGGATGTACTTCCATAAAAACATATAAAAGTAAAGCTTCACACTGGTCTGCCATCTTGGAACAGTAAAAAGTGATAGAGCCTCCAGAACAGACTTTCAAGATGGTAACATGGTTCTGAAGCTCATGACAGTGATGCATGGTGCTCTGCATAAGAAGCCTGCGGTCCAGTACCAATGCAGCGGACCTGCCGGTACTCTCATTACTCAACTACCACTAGGCTGCATTTGCAGGTGAGCTGCTGGGGGATGAATTAAAGGAAATACCTCTTGAGGTCAGGCTTCTCTGGATGCAGAGTATCGCAGAGTAGGCAGCCAAAATACTGTTACTCAGACTGCTTGACATCCTAAAGACCAGCGGTTGTCTACTAGGCAGAGTCAAAGATTGGCTCAAAGCCAATGGCTGAAGAGGGCTGATCCTCTACCCAAATGTATTGATTGCTGTTCTGAAGGGCTGAACTAATATGTTAATGTCACTCTGTCTAATGGATAACTGAAGTGAGCTTACCTAATCCATTTTGTCTAAGCAGAATTATGTATAATGTTTGGTGAAACATGAAGCTGGTGAGACAGCTAAAACAGTGTTTTTGTCAGACTAAAAACACACAGAAATAGATAGAGAACAGGGAGCAGGAGTGCATGGGGTCGTTTTTTCACACAAATAAGACGTGCAGAACTGGTCAAGAGCATCACAATCTTCCCTGAAAGACACAAAAAAGTGTGGTATTGCAGAACCACTGAAACTTTCCTTCATAGACATGGAAGTATGCTACTGCAGGGCCAGGCAGTGCAGGTGTGTGAGAAGCTGGGTTTCTGTTGCAGTAACCACCCCACTTTTTGCCAGACTACTGATGCACTTTGACTTGATATGCCCTGGGTCCCTGCCAATCAGGTACCCAGGGCCTGTGTTCTTTCCCCAAAACTAACCCGACCCCAATTGGCATCTCTGGGCACAGGTCAGCCCCTGGTAAATGATACCACAGGTACCAGGGCACTGTGACCAGGGAAGACCTCTAAGGGCTGCAGCACTTATTGTGCCACCCTTAGAGGCCCTGTACCTTTAACAACACACACTGCCTTTGCAGGCTGCGCGTCTTGGTGCAGAACAAAGTGAAGAGTCAACATGGCACACAACCCTGTGTGCCATGCCTACAACCCACTGCCCTGGCATAGATCAGTCACCCCTAAAGCTGGGTGCACTATACCAGTGGTGAGGGTACAGGTGCATGAGCCCTGTACCCCTACAGTGTCTAAGTCCATTCTTAGACATTGTAAGTGCAGTGCTGCCATTAAGAGTATATAAGAGTCATTTCGAACTCCACAGCACCATAATAGCTACACTGAAAAATGAGAAGTTTGGTATCTGTGAGAAGTTGGCCTGGTATATGCTGTTCACTAATTAAAGTGGACACCTTGCACCAGGGCAAATCGACTCTTATGGTAGATAGGTTTAAGACAACCTTTTAAAGAAAGCTATCCTAGTGGTAGCTGTGGAGAGCAGCCTTCAGGCTAAGTCTCGGAGGAATGTAAAGCAGCTTGTTTTACCATATAATCTCTTGAATCACCAAATGAAAAGACACCACACAGGTATATATATCAAATATATATGTATTTATTTCTAAATAACTCTCTACTAATCTCTTTATGAGATTAGAAGACAAACATATGCACAAATCAACGTTTCACAATAAGTTAAGCACAAAATATGGCTGGGGCCCTAGGGGCGTACCAGACCATATACTAAGTAAGAGACTTAGAAACAACGACTTGCAGGGAGACAAGGCCTAGGGCCTTCAGAAGTGCTGGGGCCTCACAAAACCACCCAAGGCAGGTAAGTAAAGGACCCACGGGGGACGCGTGCAGTGTGGATACACAGGCGCGAATCGCCGTTAACTTCAATGGGGCAAGTCGCGGTTGGAAATAAAGAGTTTTAGGATACTTCGGGAGAACCTACAAGCAAGTCACTTACAGGGTAAGTAGTTCTAGGGCCCACACCCACAGGAGCACCGTAGTGCTGGAGTTACCTCACCCAGGGAAGCCGGGTGCACAGGTGTCCTTTGGTGTCGGGTCGCGGCGTCGTTTTCAATGGCGAACAAAGAAGACTTGCTGCTTGCGGGAGCTGAAGAAGTGTCCGGTGGAATCCAAGCCTGGATTCTGAAGAAGGATGACCTGAAAGCAGAGGGGACAGTGTTCAAAGTCACTTGGCAGTGACTCGGGGCAAGGAAGATGGATGCCCACCGTCGTCGGTTGATTCAGGTCGGTTGTGGGTGCCTTGACTCTTCAGCCACGTGGTCCAGGAGGTGTCGACGATGACCAGGAGCTGGATTCGGTGTGTCCCTCAACGTCTGCAGCTGACTGCGGTGTCGGCAACTCGATAGGAGCCAACAAGCTTTGGCAGCAGCAAGTCTTGGGGAGATGAAGAAAAGTCGATGGCGCAGACCAGCAAGGTCTGAGGGACTCACCCAGTGAGGGTAAGTCAGGGCAGGCCTGGAGCAACCAGTGGAACCCTTTGGTTTCTTTAAGAAATCTTCTGGGGACCCACAAGCCAGCGGGCAAGGGATCGCGAAGACACCTCGGGCGGAATCACTCAACAGGGGCCCACGGTCATTCGGGACGGTGTAGGCCTCTCATCTTCGGAGGGATTCCTGCTGGAGGTCGGGACCACACGTGGTCCAAAGCACAAGTTCGTAGAACGTTGTGAAGGGGTTGCACTTGACAATAGTGCACAGTACCCAGGGGTCGCGGTTCCTCGTTACTCGTGGGGTCCACTTGCCTCAGCTTCGCTGGGAACTCACGATGGCCTGGGAGAGGTCAGGAAATCTACTTCTTGGGCTACAGGGACTTCGGACTCCGGCGGGAGCGGCATAGTTTGCGACCGTCGTTGTCGTTTTTGGTGCCTGCCAAGCAGGGGAGTCACTCCTTGACTCCAAGGGAGATTCTTCTGTCTTCCAAAGGTAGTGGAACGTCGAAGGGCCAGGATTCTTCTGTAGAGCGTCGTCCAGGGGTTATCTGCTTTGCAATGGCAAGGTTCCCCCTCTTATACTAAAAAGAGGGGATGGACTAGCTCTATGACCCCACCTATGGGAGGGTCAAGGGAGGGGGTGGCTACACCCACTTCCCTTTGTCCAGTTTCGCGCCAGAGCAGGGGCAGGTAGCCCCTGAGCTGGTTTGAACTGGCATATGCACAGAGGAGCCTTCTGCTCCCCAGTGCAGGACTTCAAAGCACTCTAAGAGTGCACCCACCCAGCCCCAATACACTAAACCCTGTCTGGAAGGTGGTTACACCTCCCTGTGACAGGATGCCTATTGTTGGGCTTCCTCCACTGCGAGTTTCGGTCATCAGCAGGAGGGCAGCCCAGTGTCTGTGACTGGTGGCATCCATTTTGTGATGCCAGGGCTCTTTAGGATTCTACCGCGTTTCCACAGCAGGTACATGTCTTCTCCCTCTAGAAGGGTGGAATGCTACCCCCGCCGCCAAGATTGGCGGGGGGGTAGTATTCCAAGATGTTTGACACCAAACACGACATGTTTTGATAGAGCCATTCCAAAGTTAGCATTTACCGTGAGGATATAATGCACTTAAATAGTATACGGTTTAACCGCATCCACAAACAGCACCAGAGAATAGACTCTGAGAGCTGCAGAGGGGCCCTGCTCAGGCAGAGGCACCCCCTCACATAGAAGCCAAGCACCCTGCCCTCAGGATTGATAGGGCCTGCCTTAGGGGTGACTGATAGGTTTATATGTGTGTGCAGGAGAGATATAGGAAACCTATATCTCAGTGAGGGGTGCTAGCACCACCTCACCCAGGCTGCAGTAGCAGGCCTGTGGTGTCAGATTTAGACTGCTTCCCAGGGGTGGCATAACACATGCTGCAGCCCCTGGTAGGCCTGTGAAGTACCTATGCCCTTGGCACCTAAGGTACCATATACTAGGGACTCATAAGGCACCACAGTATCCAATCACTAGTGCACCTAGAGTGCACTCCATGTCGTTTAGAGAGAACAGAGAGGCTGGGGCCCTGATTGGCAGGGACCCAGCCAGACTATAGCCAGAAACCAGTGCTAACATCAGAAAAAAGTGGGGGCAACATAAGAGGCAGATCCTACTCTCCTACACAACCCCCCCCCCAAACGTAGGGACACTAAACTAACCTTGACCAGTTGAGTCTTCGTGTTCAAAGTGGAAATACCTTGAGAGTCCATCTGCATTGGCATGTTGGGTCCCAGGCCTATGTTCCACTGTATAGTCCATCCCCTGTAGGGAAATGGACCACCTCAAAGGTTTTGGGTTTTCACCTTTCATCTGCTTTAGCCTTAGGAGGGGCTTGTGGTCAGTCTGAACTATGAAGTGAGTACCAAACAAGTATGGCCTCAGCTTCTTCAGGGCCCATACCACAGCAAAGGCCTCCCTCTCTATAGCTGACCAACGTTTCTCTCTAGGGGTCAGCCTTCTGCTAATAAAAGCTACTGGCTGGTCTTGACCTTCATCATTCAGTTGAGACAGTACAGCTCCCACACCCAGCTCAGAAGCATCTGTTTGGACAATGAACTTTTTGGTGTAGTCTGGACTCTGTAAGATGGGGGCAGTGCACATGGCCTGCTTTAGGTCTTCAAATGCCTTTTGACAGCTAGCTGTCCACTGAACCTTTTTGGCATTCTCTTTGAGGTCAGATCATTCAAGGGGGTGACTATAGATCCATATCCCTTGACAAACCTCCTATAGTACCCAGTCAGGCCTAAGAAGGCTCTCACCTGTGTCTGGGTGGTTGGAGCAACCCATTCCATTATGGTTTGGATTTTGCTCTGTAAAGGCTGAACCTGGCCTCCACCTACAAGGTGGCCCAGGTACACAACCTGACTCTGCCCTATCTGGCACTTGGTGGCCTTGATAGTGAGGCCTGCTTTCTGCAGGGCCTCCAAAACATTTCTGAGGTGGACCAGGTGATCCTGCCAGGAGGAACTAAAGACAGCAATATCATCTAGATAAGCTGAGCAATAAGTTTCCATCCCTGCCAGAACTTTATTCACCAACCTCTGAAAAGTGGCAGGTGCATTTTTCAATCCAAAGGGCATCACCACAAAGTGGTAGTGCCCACCAGGGGTCGAAAATGCTGTTTTGGCTTTTGCATCATCAGCTAATCTGATTTGCCAGTAGCCAGCTGTTAGGTCAAATGTGCTTAGATACTTGGCTGAGGCCAAAGTATCAATCAGCTCATCTGCCCTTGGTATGGGATAGGCATCAGTCCTAGTGACTGCATTGAGGCCTCTGTAGTCTACACAAAACCTCATTTCTTTCTTACCACCCTGGGTATGAGGCTTGGGTACCAGGACTACTGGGCTAGCCCAAGGGCTATCTGAAGGCTCAATCACGCCTAACTCCAACATTTTCTGGACTTCAGTCCTGATACAGTCCCTGACATGGTCAGGTTGCCTGTAGATTTTATTCTTGACAGGCAGACTGTCCCCAGTGTCCACCTCATGGGTGCACCAGGTAGTCTGACTAGGGGTCAGGCTAAACATATGTCTAAACTGTTGCAGAACTTGTCTGCACTCAGTTTGCTGATGGTCAGTGAGGCTGCTTGCCAAAGCAACACCATCTACTGACCCATCATCAGGGTTCTGAGAGAGCAGGTCAGGGAGAGGGTCACTCTCCTCCTCCTGGTCCTCATCAGTTGCCATGAGCAAGCCCATGTCAGCCCTGTCAACATATGGCTTTAATCTGTTGACATGAAGCACCCTTAGGGGGCTCCTGGGAGTTCCAAGATTCACCAGATAGGTGACTTCTCCCTTCTGTTCAACTATTGTATGGGGGCCACTCCACTTGTCCTGGAGGGCTGCTGGGGCCACAGGCTCCAACACCCACACTTTCTGTCCTGGCTGGTATACAGTCAGCACAGCCTTTGGTCATGCCAAGCTTTTTGCAATTCTTGGCTAGCCTCCAGGTTTTTGGTTGCCTTTTTCATGTACTCTGCCATCCGGGAGCGGAGACCAAGTACATAGTCCATCACATCTTGTTTGGGGGCTTGAGAGGTAACTCCCAGCCCTCTTTTACCAAACATAGTGGACCTCTCACAGGATGCCCAAACAGAAGCTCAAATGGGCTGTAACCAACCCCCTTCTGTGGAACCTCTCTGTAGGCAAACAACAGGCAAGGAAGAAGAAGGTCCCATTTCCGCCTAAGCTTCTCTGGGAGTCCTTTAATCATTCCTTTCAAGGTTTTGTTGAAGCGTTCAACTAAACCATTGCATTGTGGGTGATAGGGGTGGTGAACTTATAAGTTACACCACACTCCTTCCACATTGCTTTCAGATATCCTGACATGAAGTTGGTACCTCTGTCAGAAATGACCTCCTTTGGAAAACCCACTCTGGAGAAAACTCCAATGAGGGCTCTTGCCACCACAGGTGCTGTGGTGGTCCTCAGGGGAATTGCCTCTGGGTACCTGGTGGCATGATCCACTACCACCAGGATAAATCTGTGCCCAGATGCAGTCTGAGGGTCAAGGGGACCAACAATGTCAATCCCTACCCTTTCCAAGGGTACCCCCACCACAGGTAGTGGTATCAGGGGGCCTTTGTTGTGCCACCTGCCTTACCACTGGCTTGGCAAGTGACACAGGAGCGACAAAACTCCTTTGTGTCCTCTGACATATGTGGCCAATGAAAATGTGGAACAAGCCTGTCCCAGGTCTTGTTTTGGCCCAAGTGACCTGCCAAAGGGATATCATGTGCTAAGGTCAAGAGGAACCCCTAAACTTCTGAGGTATTACCAACCTCCTGGTGGCTCCAGGGGCTGGGTCTCTACCCTCAGAATATAGGAGTCCCTCATCCCAATAAACGTTATGGGACCCACTAGCACTCCCAGCAGCCTCAGCAGCAGCCTGCTGTCTGAGGGGTTCAAGAGAGGGGCAGCACTGTTGCTCCTTACTCAGATCTTCCCTAGAAGGGCCCCCTGCCCCCAAGAACTCAACCTGGTCAGGCTCAAGTCCCTCTGGGGCAGTTCCTTCTTCAGGTTCTGCTTCACCTCCCTCTGGAAGTGAATCTTTGATCTGAGACAGAGGGGAAGGCACTGCCTTAACCCTACTGCTCCTCCTCTTGGGAAGCATCTGGTCCATTGTTCCAGGATCCAGAGCTGGTTCAGTGTCATGCATTCTTGCTTGTGACCTGGTCACAGCAAATACCTCTGCAGGGATGCCCAACATCTCAGCATGAGTCCATAACTCTACTTCAGACCAGGCTGAAGTCTCTAGATCATTGCCCAATAGACATTCTACAGGGAGGTCTGCACTGACTACAACCTTCTTGAGGCCAGTTACCCCTCCCCAGGAGAAATTCACAACTGCCAGACTATGGTTGGTCTGGACATTGCTTGCATTGGTCACCTGGTACATTTCACCCAGGATGATCTGTCCAGGGTCCACTAGGTCCTCTGCCACCATGGTGACACTAGCACCTGTGTCCCTAAATGCCAAAGCCTGTTTGCCATTTATCAAAGGCTGCTGTTTGTACTTGCCCAGATTACTGGGGCTTACTAGGAAGGACATATCAATGTTTCCCTCACAAATCAGCATTGCCTGAGTGGTCACTCTGACTAGGTCAGAATCCACTTCAGAACCCAGGGTCAACCCTACTACACCCTTATTCTGCGTACCACCTCCACCAGTAGCTGAGCTAGGGGGCACAGTTGCCTTAGGGGCAGGAGTGGTGGTGGTTTGGTCTTTGGACTTGGTACAATCAGAAGTCCAGTGCCCTTTCTGTTTACAGAATTTGCACCAGGGCTTCTTTTGGCCTTTTCCCTTGTTGGACTGTGACTCCCCACCAGATGCAGATTTTTGGGGCCCTTGTGAAGACTTCTGGTCTTTTGACTTATCCCCATCTTTCTCAGAGCCTTTAGGATCTTGCTTCTTAGTGTCACCCCCTTGGTTCTGGGTTTTCTGCCTCACCCTGGTTCTGACCCATTTGTCTGCCTTCTTTCCCAATTCTTGGGGAGAGGTCAGATCAGAGTCCACCAGGTACTGATGCAACAACTGGTTCTGGCAATTATTTAGGATCTGTTCTCTCATCATCAGATTATACAATCCCTTGAAATCAGTAACCCTACTGCCAACCAGCCAACCCTCTAGAGCCTTGGTTGCACAATCAACAAAGTCAGTCCAGTCCTGAGTCTGTGCCTTCTGGGTATCTCTGAACTTCAACCTGTACTGCTCAGTGGTTAAGCCAAACCCATCTATCAGTGCACTCTTCAGGACCTCATAATCATCAGCATCCTCCTCTCTAACAGTGAGGAGCTTGTCTCTTCCTTTATCTGAAAAGGAGAGCCACAAGATTGCTGCCCACTGCTTTTGGGGGACCTGTTGTACTCTACAGGCCCTCTCCATAGCAGTTATCCACTTGTGGATATCATCCCCACTCTGGTAGGGAGGAACAACCTTGCTCAGGTTCCTATGGTCAGGAATATATTCTCTGCCTCTAGGGACACTGTTGCTGCCACCAGGGGGTTCTAACCCCTCTTTTCTAGAAGCTCTCTGGATCTCCAGGGCTTCCTATCCAGTGCCAACTGCTTGGTTCTGAGGGCCACTCTGGCTTCCTCATACTGGAGCAGTTTGCACCTTCTCTCAGAGGAGGTCTCTCTTAAGGAAAAGTATGAGCTCCTCTGCTGGACAAATTCTCTGCCAGAGTGATAAGAGTGGTCAGATTCCCTGGAAGGGGATCTGTGCCTCTCCTCCTCTCTGTCAGTTCTCTTAGGGAGAATTCCTCTGTCCTTTTCAAGCCCCTTGGAGCCTGGCCCTTCAATCACAGAGTCTTGGTCATTCTGATTTTCATCATCTGACCCAGATACTATGACTGACCCACCCACTGATTCAAACCCTTTAGCTCCTAGAGCCAATCTAAGGTCATCTGCTGTCAGCAGATCTATCAGGTGTAGTGTTGAGGGACTCTGTCCTAGTCTCAGGTGTCTGTCAACACACATGGCTCTCAAGTCAGAGAAAGCCATGTCCTTATACTGAGGCTGAGTGGATCCACTGGGTCCACCCTTTAAGGACATTCTAGTGTTGTGCAGTGTTGTACTACCTACACTAGTTTGTGGCCTACTGATCCTAGCTTGAGCTGTGGAAAGGGTGTGCTATCCCTTGGCACACAGCTCTAAGTTCAGTAGAACTTATTGATACTAAGCTTGACTTTATATGTACCTTGAGTACCTATAATGGTTTTCAGTTAGTAATTCAAATAGAGATTTTCTGGTAAAACAATGGCAAGCTGGAATCCCACACGCTGCCCACCAATGTGAGAAGTTGGCCTGGTATATGCTGTTCACTAATTAAAGTGGACACCTTGCACCAGGGCAAATCGACTCTTATGGTAGATAGGTTTAAGACAACCTTTTAAAGAAAGCTATCCTAGTGGTAGCTGTGGAGAGCAGCCTTCAGGCTAAGTCTCGGAGGAATGTAAAGCAGCTTGTTTTACCATATAATCTCTTGAATCACCAAATGAAAAGACACCACACAGGTATATATATCAAATATATATGTATTTATTTCTAAATAACTCTCTACTAATCTCTTTATGAGATTAGAAGACAAACATATGCACAAATCAACGTTTCACAATAAGTTAAGCACAAAATATGGCTGGGGCCCTAGGGGCGTACCAGACCATATACTAAGTAAGAGACTTAGAAACAACGACTTGCAGGGAGACAAGGCCTAGGGCCTTCAGAAGTGCTGGGGCCTCACAAAACCACCCAAGGCAGGTAAGTAAAGGACCCACGGGGGACGCGTGCAGTGTGGATACACAGGCGCGAATCGCCGTTAACTTCAATGGGGCAAGTCGCGGTTGGAAATAAAGAGTTTTAGGATACTTCGGGAGAACCTACAAGCAAGTCACTTACAGGGTAAGTAGTTCTAGGGCCCACACCCACAGGAGCACCGTAGTGCTGGAGTTACCTCACCCAGGGAAGCCGGGTGCACAGGTGTCCTTTGGTGTCGGGTCGCGGCGTCGTTTTCAATGGCGAACAAAGAAGACTTGCTGCTTGCGGGAGCTGAAGAAGTGTCCGGTGGAATCCAAGCCTGGATTCTGAAGAAGGATGACCTGAAAGCAGAGGGGACAGTGTTCAAAGTCACTTGGCAGTGACTCGGGGCAAGGAAGATGGATGCCCACCGTCGTCGGTTGATTCAGGTCAGTTGCAGGTGCCTTGACTCTTCAGCCACGTGGTCCAGGAGGTGTCGACGATGACCAGGAGCTGGATTCGGTGTGTCCCTCGACGTCTGCAGCTGACTGCGGTGTCGGCAACTCGATAGGTGCCAACAAGCCTTGGCAGCAGCAAGTCTCGGGGAGATGAAGAAAAGTCGATGGCGCAGACCAGCAAGGTCTGAGGGACTCACCCAGCGAAGGTAAGTCAGGGCAGGCCTGGAGCAATCAGGGGAGCCCTTTGGTTTCTTTAAGAAGTCTTCTGGGGACCCACAAGCCGGCAGGCAAGGGATCGCGAAGACACCTCGGGCGGAATCACTCAACAGGGGCCCACGGTCACTCGGGACGGTGTAGGCCTCTGATCTTCAGAGGGATTCCTGCTGGAGGTCGGGACCACACGTGGTCCAAAGCACAAGTTCGTAGAACGTTGTGAAGGGGTTGCACTCGACAATAGTGCACGGTACCCAGGGGTCGCGGTTCCTCGTTACTCGTGGGGTCCACTTGCCTCAGCTTCGCTGGGGACTCACGATGGCCTGGGAGAGGTCAGGAAATCCACTTCTTGGGCTGCAGGGACTTCGGACTCCGGCGGGAGCGGCGTAGTTTGCGACCGTCGTTGTCGTTTTTGGTGCCTGCCAAGCAGGGGAGTCACTCCTTGACTCCAAGGGAGATTCTTCTGTCTTCCAAAGGTAGTGGAACGTCGAAGGGCCAGGATTCTTCTGTAGAGCGTCGTCCAGGGGTTATCTGCTTTGCAATGGCAAGGTTCCCCCTCTTATACTAAAAAGAGGGGATGGACTAGCTCTATGACCCCACCTATGGGAGGGTCAAGGGAGGGGTGGCTACACCCACTTCCCTTTGTCCAGTTTCGCGCCAGAGCAGGGGCAGGTAGCCCCTGAGCTGGTTTGAACTGGCATATGCACAGAGGAGCCTTCTGCTCCCCCAGTGCAGGACTTCAAAGCACTCTAAGAGTGCACCCACCCAGCCCCAATACACTAAACCCTGTCTGGAAGGTGGTTACACCTCCCTGTGACAGGATGCCTATTGTTGGGCTTCCTCCACTGCGAGTTTCGGTCATCAGCAGGAGGGCAGCCCAGTGTCTGTGACTGGTGGCATCCATTTTGTGATGCCAGGGCTCTTTAGGATTCTACCGCGTTTCCACAGCAGGTACATGTCTTCTCCCTCTAGAAGGGTGGAATGCTACCCCCGCCGCCAAGATTGGCGGGGGGTAGTATTCCAAGATGTTTGACACCAAACACGACATGTTTTGATGCAGCCATTCCAAAGTTAGCATTTACCGTGAGGATATAATGCACTTAAATAGTATATGGTTTAACCGCATCCACAAACAGCACCAGAGAATAGACTCTGAGAGCTGCAGAGGGGCCCTGCTCAGGCAGAGGCACCCCCTCACATAGAAGCCAAGCACCCTGCCCTCAGGATTGATAGGGCCTGCCTTAGGGGTGACTGATAGGTTTATATGTGTGTGCAGGAGAGATATAGGAAACCTATATCTCAGTGAGGGGTGCTAGCACCACCTCACCCAGGCTGCAGTAGCAGGCCTGTGGTGTCAGATTTAGACTGCTTCCCAGGGGTGGCATAACACATGCTGCAGCCCCTGGTAGGCCTGTGAAGTACCTATGCCCTTGGCACCTAAGGTACCATATACTAGGGACTCATAAGGCACCACAGTATCCAATCACTAGTGCACCTAGAGTGCACTCCATGTCGTTTAGAGAGAACAGAGAGGCTGGGGCCCTGATTGGCAGGGACCCAGCCAGACTATAGCCAGAAACCAGTGCTAACATCAGAAAAAAAGTGGGGGCAACATAAGAGGCAGATCCTACTCTCCTACAGTATCAAACTTCTCAGCACATTAAACCCACACTGATGCCAGTGTGGGATTTAATGAAAAATGCACACAGAGGGCATCTTAGAGATGCCCCCTGAAAAACGACTTACCACTAGTTTCCAGGCTGAGTGGCTGCTTTCAGATTTCAGATTCGCTCCGCCCTGAAAACAAGCAGGTCACAATGACGGAGGTGTGCTGAGCCAAGGTTACTACAGGCCCCTCCACCCAGGTTGACCAGGAGGCTTATTATTGCCTAAAAATAAATACTACGAGTCTAATTCAAAACCGTATGTATTTTTCTTGATGCCCACACATTAGGTGTGCATCTATATTTCTGTACTATAGTTTTCTTTATTATAGGTTTTCACGGAGTGGTACACATGGGGCTGGTCCCCATGTGGTCCTGAAGAAGAGGTTTAGGGCATACCTCGAAACATGTCGACGAAATACTAGGGACTGTAATCACATAACAATTACTTTTTCCCTATTATTAACCCCTTTTTATCCATACCAACTAGGAGCAAGAATAAAATATTAGCTCACTAGCTAGGTATTTTTAACGTCACTTATACCACTCCCCCAACACTGCACTACACATAGTTTCTCAAAAAAGTGCTCATACGTAATTCCGCAAGTCGCAGCACGCCCCAAACAGTAGATGTTTGGGATGGCCCCAATGATGAAGCATGTCACCTAGGGGCAACCCTTGGTGAGTGAGGGGACTCAAGAAAATAATTTTCTTTTCCCAAGACAGGGGTGTGTTTCACTCATTAAGTGAACCCCCATTCCCCTGGCTAGGTTTGTTGATCCGTCACTCACGGATTTTTGTTACACTGCTTTCAGCTGCCCCCACCAGACATGTTTCTGGACCCCTGGGTTGAGAGCCTGCTGCTCTCGGGGGCCTGAAACAATGCACATCCTGGGACGAGGTGCCAAGCCTCCTCCCCCAGGATGGGCAGGGTCCACGAAGGGGAAGCTTCAAAGGCTTGCCGCCTTTGTGAGCTTCCCCAGGCCACTTGCTGCTTTCAGCAACTGGTCCCCACTAGTTCTGACCCCCACTTTGGCCGGGAGAACCGGCGGGAAAAACAAGTGAGGAAGAGAAGTGTGCCCACCTCTGCCAACTCCACCCCTCAGGTGGGGGAGGCGAGGTGAAGCACAACTCTCAGTCCCCACCATTTTGCAGATGGGGGGACCCAGCCAACCAGGAAAAGGCTTATGCCCCCCTTCCACTGGAGGGGGCATAATAGGGGGTGTACCCACCCCAGGGAAGGGACTCATTGGTCCCAACCTTTTACCTACCTGTAACACCCCTAAATCTAGTATTTAGGGGCACCCGTGAACCTTGCTTCCTCAGACAAGAACGTGCAAGAAGAAAAGAAGAAGGACCGAACAGCCATGCCGAAGCTAACAAGAGGAGGACGCACACTGACTTGGCCCCAGCCCTACCGGCCTGTCCCCACCTCGAACCTGCTCCAGCGAAATCCCGGTGTGTCCTGCAGCCAGCATCCTTGACAAACCCAGAGGACCTGCCTGCCTTCAATCCCAAAGACTCTGTCTCCCGTGAGCACCGGATTTGTTCAAACAACAGACTCCAGTTCCGCAAGGATCCGCGGGTCTGCACCACTCTGCACCCGACGCCCACGGCCCGAGTTCGAGTGGCCCAACACCAAAAGGAGGTCCCCCCGGCGATCCTGACCTGAGATCCGGTGACCCCTGACCTGCCTCAAGCCTCCAGCCGACGCCTGCAGCCTCAAACCGGAAGGTCCCCCCAACCGCGACCAGGAGCTGGTAAGATCCGGCCCGACGCCCCACAGCCTTGGGTGGCCCAGCCTAACCAACCCCCAAGATCCCAACTTACCTCTCCAAGTGGTGGTCACACCCAGAAGACCTTGGTCCCAGAGCCTGCAGTGCTTTTGCAAACCGGAGACTCCCCATTGAAAGCTACAGGGCACCTGACGCCAAAACATCACTCTGCACCTGGCGGCCCCAGTACCGCTGACGGTGCATCTTTTGTGCTGGTCTAAACCCCCATTTGTCCTGAGCTTAAGTCCAGGAGCTTTGCTCCCACAACCCAGTGGCCTGCTCGTCAGCAGCCATCAACCGGAGTTCCCCTATCCTCCTCTGGATAACATTGGGCCTCTGTACTCTGCACCCAGCCGCCCTAGTGCTGCTGAGGGTGTAACAAGAGTGCATCCTTGACCCTGGGGACCCCTGAGTCTAACCCCAGAACACCAACTCCCACAACAAAGTACTTACCTTTAAACCGATAACACTATTTTCCTCCATAGGATAACATTGACTGTTTTTCTATGAAAAGTTTCTAAGTGTGGAGTTGGAAAACCTAAAGAAATTCTTTAAAATGTACTAACTAACAAAAACGCTTTTACTTACCTGTTTACAGGAAATGTCCCAGTGCAGTATCCAGGCATACTGCACTGTGTAAGAAAAGTAATCTCAAAAGTAACTTACCTGTAATTTTACTAAAAATCCTATACAAAGTATATGTACTGTATTTACAAAGCATTGCATTTCTCAGTAACAATACTGTAAGTCAAAACAAAGTGCATATACAATTACAATCCAAACTGTATTACAACTGTATATTTACTGCAAAGTATGTATCACTTACCTGTGCCAGGCTTGCTAGGTTCTAGGAAATAAAATAACTAAAAGAATATTTTTATACGAAAACAATTGGTCTGAAGTTCAGTCTTTGAGTGTGTGAATTCAATTGCTGACTGAGTGTGTACAACAAATGCTTATCACTGTCCTCTGATAAAGCCTTACTGCTCGACCACACTACCACAAATAGAGAGTGAGGTGCTATCTACTTTACCTCTGCCTACCTTTTGGGTTCCACTGGGCTCTGTGCACACTATACCTCACTTTGGTCTACTATATACAGAGCCAGCTTCCTACAAGGTGTCCTTCACAGATATGGAATAAGTATGCTACTGTAGGGGCAGGCAGTGCAAGCTTCCTTCACAGACATGGAAAAAAATGTGATACTGCAGGGCCAGTGCAAGCTTCACTCAAAGACATGAAACAAGTTTGGCCCTGCATGGCCACTGAAAGCCTGCTTCAAAGACATGAACCAAGTGTGGTACTACAGGGACAGCCAGTGCAAGCTCCTTTCAAAGACCCGGAGCAAGTGTGGAATTCTAGTGTCACTGCAATCATCCTTCAAAGCCATGGAACAAGTGTGGCACCAGACAGCACCAGTTAAAACATTCCTTAGTTACAAAGATCAAGCAGCATTTCAGATTTAGTACAAGTGTAAGGAACAGCACTGGGGTGTATGAGTGCAAGTATGACTCACACACATAGCAAGATTTCCACACACAGGTGCAGCACCTGGCAATAGGGCATTCTTAGCTCACTCCTATAGAACACATACCGATCTGGTCAGAAACAATGTATAAATGTCTCTTGCATGCACAGAACATGGACAGCATCTGCAGCAGTAGTCCAAGCCTGTGTGTAAACATACACACACACAATGTCAGCATATAGCAGCGGCGGACGTTTCCCTCACATGCAGCGTAGGTACAAGATGCTCATCAGTAGTGCAAGCTAAGATATCCTTTCATACAAATCAGGTATCACATTGGCAGCAGCATATAAGCTTATTTCAGGCACGTAATATCCAGAATAAAGTATAGAGGTGGGTAAACCACTAAAGGCTCAAGCGACATGCTAGGCTCTGATTCAGCTCAAGGTCCTCTTGAGCCCTCTAGCCCAAAAATGAGTTGAGCTTTCTTGCAACTTTTCCCTGCTACCTACACTCTAACTTCGTGCACTAACCATAAAAGACAAAGCATTACAATTTGATGTCAGGGGCAAGAAAAGGATACCAGTCTAGTGGCTGAGTTATACAATGTGAAACCTGAAAACTTGGAATGAATCTGGCTTGGCCACATGGCCAAATTGTTTATTTTATCATGCCTCCTATTTTTTTCATTATTCAAGATGAGAAAACCCTTAAAATATGTAAGTATGTGTGCTGTACAAAAATTTCTTGTGTTTGACTAATGGACTATAATGTTGCTTCATGTAAATAGGAATATTGCCCACATATGGGGTGCACATGACATCTGACTTGCCTCTTAGTTCACTAATGGTATTGTCGTCAGAGTGCGGTGTAGGGGGCATGAATGTTTCTAGGTTCATGTTTAATAAACGCCTCTCAATGCAGTGATATAATATGATATACTATGGTGAAATGCTTGTCAAAGAGATATACTTTTTTTTGAATTTTTTAAGACACTTTATCATATTTTTACATATTACTTGTTGCACGATTTCTATACAATATGTTCCTATGGCTCAGCTTGTGCCTGGGCTCCCAGAGCCAAAAAGGGCTCTTAACTCTGTTCTCCCTGTTAATATTTTGACTCTCCCACCTCTAATACAGTACTTTGTATAACAGTTACTGGAGTTCCCTCTCTCTCAATATCTCGCTCTGGGGTGCAGCATCTTGTTGTCTTAGAGCCTGGTCAGTTTCCCCAGGTCTCAGAACGATACCTATTCCTATTTTTGGTTTCAATAAGGAAGAATTGTGCATTATTGACTCCAAGAAGTAGTTTTAAAGTTACCTGTGCATTTTTGTAACATAAAATAAAACAAACAACACGCAAACCACTTCCGGCACTTTTTCCTAGGTAAGCCTATTTACTTTTACTAACTGCCATCGTCTGCCCTCCACCCGTCAGGCTAAACACAGTGATTACTGAGATGGCCTTGTCTTTAGAAGCCATGCAGCAGCTTGGGCATAACTTCAATGACCTCTACTGGCGTCAGATAGCCAGAGCTGATTGGTGCACTCTCTAGGTACAAAAGTGAGCATGCGCGCAATGAGGCCTTCGCAGTCCCCCTTAGGTGCATCAGTAGATTCTGCTCTGAGTCTGACTCCTGCAGCCGAGGGAACTGGACAGAGCTAACATCAAGCTCTCGGTGCTGTAAGAGATCCTCTGGCCCTAGTAGGGAGAGGTGCTGGAACTATTTTCCGACTTGGGGTTGCTGCCATCAATGTTACATCACTGAACTCTTAGGGGGAGATTTAATAAGATTTTACGCTGTGTTTACATCACAAAAGTGACGCAAAGCGGCACAAAATCTTTTTTTTCGCATTTACTTTTTAGCGCTGAAAATAACATGAAAGTAACTCAAAGCAGCGCATAGCGTTGCTTTGCATTACTTAGCGCCAAGGGGGCATGCCATGGGAGTCCCCATGCAACCACCCAAGGTTTCTGACACTAAACCAAATTTACTAAACTAAGTAGATAAGGTTTAGCTTCAGAAAACTGAGCCCTTTTAAAGTAGGTGCAAGAAAGGAGAAATGCTTTCATTTCTCCTTCCTTTTCCGACATTGTAATTGTGCTGCACTTTACAGCACACATACAAAGAAGAAAAAGGGTTGAAGTCAGTCTATGCATGGTATTTTGCACTGGAAGTATACCCTTTCAGTACAAAACCTATGCTATACTCACAGAGACACCCTTGCACCATGGCGCAAAGGTTTCTCCGTGGCGCACGGCAGCTGCACTGCGCTGTGTGAGCACTTAGTGAATCTGGCCCATAGGGTTCGGAAAAATCTAAGCATCGCACAAACAACAAGTCTTGGAAATGAGCCACTCCCATTCAGCAGCAGACTGGTGTGGGTGTAGTATGTAACTGATGCTGCATTTAGGAGCGCGCTTTCACAAACAAATTCCAAAAGCATGGTGTGGTAATCACTGTCATTTAAAGACATCACATTTTCTATTGAAATCACCACTAAATGTGCACAAACATACCATTTTTTTAAAGTCATCTTGAGTACTCAGTCATATTTGGAACTTCAGCATGGTTATTTAGGTGCTCTTTCGAGTCTCAAGGTGCTGTTGTAGTTGGGCCCCCTTCCACCTCTGGTCCCCGGTGCATTGCACCGGCTGCACCACTGGTAGCTATGCCCCTCGTCCTGCAGGGCCTCTGTGCCAGCAGCAGGACAGGAGCCATGAATGGGGGACAAACCTGCAGAAAATGCAGGACGGTTGTAGAACTCCGTAGTTGGGGGCACAAGAAGGGGCCCATGAAGATTGCAGGGGCGCACAAGTTCCAGCCAGCCTCTCTCTAAAGACACCGCAGCTATTAGTTAGATCTTAAGAAAATAAAGTGCTTTTTGAGGCTATTAAACCAGGTCTTCTATCAGTTGAATGCTCTTGGTAAACTTGTGGCCGACCAATGTTCAGTGAAAATGTAAAGGAAAAGGAAATCCGCTCCTGTTCTCGAGGCAAGTGTATTCTGCTCTCTTACAAAAGCCTTTACTTAATTGCACAACTCTGGCAGAGTGTTTTCCTGTTATATTTTCTGACTAGCAAAAATGCTGCAGCCCTCTTGATCCTACAAGTAATTATGTGAGTTGGGTGCTGTACGGGAGAGTTTTGCAGCCCCTCTGATCATTATTGCCAAGCGTGTCTGTATAAAAATGAAAAATGATGCTGAAAGTAGAAAAAGAATGCACTGCTTATTTGTTTACAAAAAATGCCAACATTGTGCAAACCAAAATGAGTTTCATTGTCAGGATTTCCTTAGAGCTAAATGAGTGTGACAGATCCATTTCTGACACAGGCCTCACATTTATTCGACTCTGCAAAATTAACTGCTTACGTTGGAGAAGGCACTCCTGCTCCCTTATTCATCTTGTGCTGTGATGACTGAGATGCTAAAATGTGGGCAAAATAGCGGCATTTGCAGGCTTTGTATTTCAGGATCACCTATGGAGGAAACAAATGTGTGTCCATAGAGTCTATGTACGCACCTAACATGCGTTTGCACTGGCTTGCTGATGTGCAAATAAACAACCAGGACAGCTCCACGTCTTCTCTTTCTGTATTGTGTATTATTACTGAGGGCTGCAAATTATTGCTGGCTGCAGTCACAACATAATCCCTTGTCTGATCCAGAAAGAATGGTGCTTGAGTAGGGTCGGCTTACTCTTGTAGTATCCCTGGGTTGTTCATGAATTTCAGGAGTAAGACAGGACCACTGATTTACTCCTTGCCTGCTCCTGGAATTCAGAAGTAGTACAAGACTAAATCGCAGCTAAATATTTCTCAGTTGGACCCTTTGACAAAATCAATGAACAGTTCCCTAAAGGATTTTGTGCCTGATTGACAGAAATGTTATATGAGTACACTTTAGGACCCTTGACTTACTCCTGAATTTTAGGAGCAAGCCACGAGTACTCTCGGGGGCATATTCACAAGGATTCAACTCTGATTTATCGTCACCTTAACGCAACAAAAGTGGAGATAGATTTAACACCCCATTCACAAGCTGGTGCAAACTGCAGACAACGCCAGTATTCCCGCGATAACTGCCCCAAAATCTAACACCACGGTGGACACCACCAACTAACCCTAATGAGATGCAGAGTAGGCGTTCCCGTGCAAAAACACACGAAAAAACAACAACACCACTTTCACAATGAACTGACAGAACTGCGAAGCGAACCAAAAACAGGCGATAAGCCGCGGTAGCCGCAGGTATTTAACACCTGCCTCAAGCAGGTGTAAAGACGGACGTCTACCTGCAGTAGGCAACGGAGTCCCGCACACAGCCATACCCGAAGAACAAACAACGCCATGGAGCTACTCTACATGCAGCTCGGAGCCCCAACAGGGCCACAACACCCACCGCCACCACCCCCAGGACCGCTCCACCCCCAGGACCCGGACCCGCCCCCCCCGGACCACCACAGAGGCAGCGTAGAGTAAGACAGCGGACCTACAGAAAACGCACCACTCTCACAGACCTAACGCCCCGCGAAGTCATTGCCCACTACAGGCTCAAAAGGACAACCATCCTACGCATCATGACCCACATCGCCCACAGTCCCAACACAGAGGAGAACAAACATCCCTCCACAGACAAAGCTGCTGGCAGTGCTGCACCTGTTGGCCTCTGGGACCTTCCAACCAACAACTGCCAGAGTCGGAGGGGTCTCACAGCCAGCCCTATCAAAGTTCATCACACCTGTCCTGGATGCCATCATCAGCTTCATACCCCAGTACCTTCACTTCCCCAACACTGCGCAGGAACAGCTGGAGACTAAGCAAGGCTTCTACGCCATAGCCGGATTCCCGGCCATGTTGGGGGCAATCGACTGCACACATGTCCCACTTGTGCCCCCTGTGGATACTGCACACCACTACCACAACAGGAAGCACACGCATTCCATCAATGTGCAGGCAATAGTGGACCACCGGGGACTCTTCACCAGTGTCGTCGCCAACTACCCAGGCAGTGTGCATGATTCCTTCATCTTCCGACAGTCCATCATCAACCAGCGCTTCCAGGATGGCACATATGGAACGGGACTGCTCGTTGGTAAGTACCAAATCAACACACCACACATCCCACAGCCACCAACGCACAAAGCACAACTGTGGGGATGCACACGTGACCTAACCACATCCGACATGTCAAACTACACGACCACCTACCAGACACGACTACACCACTCCATGGTCATCCTGGGCTACCCCTGCACCCAATACAGACTTCAGATGGCACCACAGCCACACAACAGCTGAACATGTGGAGATGCGGAATGCAGCCATGACACATGTGAGGCACTGCTCTGCCCTCATGACCCTACCCCGGTCTCCCACAGGTCAACGTCCCGTGGCGTTGGGCCCGTGTCGGCCGCTGTGCATCCGAGGCGACTAGCCCTGTGCGACTCGAGTCATCCCCCCTTGTAGTTCTGACATTGCATGTCTGTGTGCCTGATGACTGTTGGTGTAGTTGCCAGCACCAGCTACTTCCTGAGGGCTGGCTTACACTCACCCCACACACAGCCAGCACAGGCGTCACTGAATTGGTGGGCCTGCCATCACGTCCTGCCGAACCAAGTATTGACTCTTTTCTCCCTGCACTGTCACAGGTGATCAAGGATATGCACTCTGCCCTTGGATGATGACACCCCTCCAGGACCCGAACACACCCGCCCAGAGGCAGTACAATGCGGCCCACATACGCACCAGGGGCATCGTTGAACGCACATTTGGTGTGTTGAAGTCACGTTTCAGGTGCCTGGACGGCACTGATGGGAAGCTCCTGTACAGCCCGGACGTCGTGTGCAAGATGATCGTTGCATGTTGTGTGTTGCACAACATCTGTGTTCGCACCTGGGCCCATGGATCCCAGTTCCAGAGGTACCGGACGAAGATGGTGGTGATGGAGCAGGTGGCCCACATCCCACTTCTGCTGCGGCAGGAATGGCCCGTAGGGACTCCATCATTGACACTTACTTCTCATGAGCACGTCACATTGTGACCGTCCGTGGCATTCATGGGACAGTAGTAGATGACCAATTGCACTGCATGTGTGAATAAACATATTTGAAGGTTACAGGTTGGAATTGTACATTGTCATGTTACATATCCCTGGGGTTTCAGATGTGATTTGCCAGGTTGTGCACATTTTCCGAACCAGTTGTGTCCTGTGTTCAGTTGTGGAGGTGTTGCTGTTTGTACCGGGATGTTGTCAATGTCGAGGTGCACTTCTGCTTATATGAGTATGCTGCACGGTGGGTGTGTCGCTCCTGCGGCTCTGATTTGTCTGCCACTGGTCTTTTTCATGAGGTGTGCCTGTAGGTTCTGTTCTTCCACGGTGCTTGGATGTTGTGGTGTGGCTGTTGTGGTGTGCATGTTGTCCTCTGCAGTTGGCCAGGGTGCATCCGTGGTACTCCGCTGTTGATGTATTTTGTTCTGTGGCATTTTCCGTATGCTGTTCTTGTGCTTTTTCCCACATTGCGCGTGAGTATTGCTGCCCTCGCGCTGGTTGTCACTGTTTTCTTATCGCGCTTTGGCCCATCGCAGCTTTTTTTCGCGTTGTGGTTTGTGTTTTTATCTCCGTCGAGGTGGTTGTATCGCGAGCATTGGCCGCGGTGTCGGCCAACTATCGCATGCTACAGCCGTGTTGTGAATTCCACGTTGTCACAGTTATTTTCCCGTGATAGGCTGCGATGCTGAAAGTTGCGTTGCGCTACTCTTGCGGTAATTATCACACGTTCTTGTGAATATACCCCTCGGTGTACTCCTTTCTTGATATTAAAACTCAAAAATCAGGAGTACCACCAGGGCCAGACTGGACATTCAATCACTGCTGACTAGGGTGCTGATTTCTGACCTGGGTGAGTTTGGCATGACCCAAACATGTCCCTATGTTCCCACTGCAGTCATGGGCTCCTGCAATTCGGGGCATGTTTCCAAGACCTCTTGAGGTCGGAACGCGTTATCCTCGTTTTGCCGCAATAAACCTGGATTACTGAACCGCTGTACCAGAGTGGCTGGATTTTCTTTACAGTACGTTGGTGAGAGACTTCTGTATATCTATATCTATATCTATTTATCTATCTATCTATATATTTATATATATATATATATATATATATATATCTTGAGCGGCCCTGCGGCGCTGGAAATCCAGGATGCTGAGAGGACGGAGAGTCCATGATTGTGGGGTGAGACAATGGCAGTGAACACAGTTTCCCCATTTGCAATCAACCCACTTGGGTAAAAGACTTGTTAATATCTTCATAACTTGGCAGCACCCACTGAGGAGTATTATGGGGAACTACGAGTACCATGAGGCAATTCGGCACACGCCCACTGGGGCGGGACTCGACAACCTTTTTAAGGAGTTCCCTAATGGCAGCCAGGGTTTTGTACTTTGCCAGTGATCAAGGACAGAAGGCTGTCCGAAACGCGTTTGGCTATATAGACTGATTGAAGTTGGGAGCTGTTTCCTCTGCAACCCACAATAAATAGAAGGTGTCAATCTCTCCTGTGTGTGGCGTTTTCACGAAGGGCAACTTTGTGGTGATGATATATATATGTATGTATGTATATATATATATATATATATACTATGATGAGGAGATACATTCGCATTTATAAGGCCATCGCTATAACTTTTGTTCATAAGGTGTTCGCAAGATGTTAGTTTTCCTCCCCCTTCAAAAACTCTTTTTTCCATATATTTTGTAGATGATGTCTACATGTGGTATGTGAGATATCTTTTTATTCTTCAAGAATCATTAACCAATATCCCATAGATCTAGTGCTCACAGTTGTCTTTATATAACCTGATGTCTGCACAGTTCCAATAAATTCTCTTTTGTTTTTAATAGGAATTGAGTAACGAGGGAGCGAGGATGTCACAGATTCACCTTTGTTATGGTTAAGAGCACCGGAGTGAACAGATGTTCCAGAGAACAGCCACCGCTCGTAGTAATGATAGTCGATCAGAGATATATATTTTTTACTTTCTGTTTCTAATTTGTTTATATTCATTATCAGACATCCGAATCTCTCTCCATGAGTTCTATGTTGGATTTGTAAATTTGTACGCCACGTCGGCTAGGATTGAGAACATACTGTGTTTTGATTGTTTATATCATGGGAGATTTAAGGTACTATACCATGATTGCGGATGCAATCAGCCCTGATAACAATCAACTACACGGTTGAGAACTCTGGGGTACTATACCTAGAATAAGAAATGTCACTGTGTCTTTGGATTAACATCTAGATAAAGTTTATTCAAAAAGTTGGAACTTTATTGAAAAACAGTGATGAAACATGACACTGATTATGAACACGATCTTTTGAGATTATTGTAATGCATCAACTTGGGAAGCATCCTATGTGTATGATTCACATTAAGATGTGTTTAATGTGTTAAATACAATACCACATTTTTTGTGTATGTTTATTGGATTGTTACATCATCAGAGACGTTAACTGCTGTAACATTAAGAACTCCGTGGCCCCTGTGAGGGTCGTGTGATCAAGACCACGGCTGTGGTTGAAACGCGTCTTTCTGCCGAATAAAATACTTTTTTCCTGATGAAGTAGGCTCGTGAATTAAGCAAAACCAAAGGGGATGATGGACGGAGTGTTGAACATTGCAAGCACTCACCCCCAGTCAACTGATCTGGGTTTAATCCATCATCATTCTTTAGCTCACTCCGCCACCCCAGTTCAGACATGGCCATATGCAAATCAGTCTGACCCTGTGCCTCATGGGAACAGTCCAGCCCGAACTGCCAAGCCATGTCTTCCCTGGACCGGAAACAAGCATCCTGGGACCGGTTTCTGGCTTACAGCCGTCATCAGCTAGGCTATCTTGCATCCAGTGGCAAAGTGAGCAAGGGACCCACGTCTGGGCATACCCTGCCAACTTAGGGCGAACATAGCAAAACCAAAGGGGATGATGGACGGAGTGTTGAACATTGCAAGCACTCACCCCCAGTCAACTGATCTGGGTTTAATCCATCATCATTCTTTAGCTCACTCCGCCACCCCAGTTCAGACATGGCCATATGCAAATCAGTCTGACCCTGTGCCTCATGGGAACAGTCCAGCCCGAACTGCCAAGCCATGTCTTCCCTGGACCGGAAACAAGCATCCTGGGACAGGTTTCTGGCTTACAGCTGTCATCAGCCAGGCTATCTTGCATCCAGTGGCAAAGTGAGCAAGGGACCCACGTCTGGGCATACCCTGCCAACTTAGGGCGAACATAGCAAAACCAAAGGGGATGATGGACGGAGTGTTGAACATTGCAAGCACTCACCCCCAGTCAACTGATCTGGGTTTAATCCATCATCATTCTTTAGCTCACTCCGCCACCCCAGTTCAGACATGGCCATATGCAAATCAGTCTGACCCTGTGCCTCATGGGAACAGTCCAGCCCGAACTGCCAAGCCATGTCTTCCCTGGACCGGAAACAAGCATCCTGGGACCGGTTTCTGGCTTACAGCTGTCATCAGCCAGGCTATCTTGCATCCAGTGGCAAAGTGAGCAAGGGACCCACGTCTGGGCATACCCTGCCAACTTAGGGCGAACATAGCAAAACCAAAGGGGATGATGGACGGAGTGTTGAACATTGCAAGCACTCACCCCCAGTCAACTGATCTGGGTTTAATCCATCATCATTCTTTAGCTCACTCCGCCACCCCAGTTCAGATATGGCCATATGCAAATCAGTCTGACCCTGTGCCTCATGGGAACAGTCCAGCCCGAACTGCCAAGCCATGTCTTCCCTGGACCGGAAACAAGCATCCTGGGACCGGTTTCTGGCTTACAGCCGTCATCAGCCAGGCTATCTTGCATCCAGTGGCAAAGTGAGCAAGGGACCCACGTCTGGGCATACCCTGCCAACTTAGGGCGAACATAGCAAAACCAAAGGGGATGATGGACGGAGTGTTGAACATTGCAAGCACTCACCCCCAGTCAACTGATCTGGGTTTAATCCATCATCATTCTTTAGCTCACTCCGCCACCCCAGTTCAGACATGGCCATATGCAAATCAGTCTGACCCTGTGCCTCATGGGAACAGTCCAGCCCGAACTGCCAAGCCATGTCTTCCCTGGACCGGAAACAAGCATCCTGGGACCGGTTTCTGGCTTACAGCCGTCATCAGCCAGGCTATCTTGCATCCAGTGGCAAAGTGAGCAAGGGACCCACGTCTGGGCATACCCTGCCAACTTAGAGCGAACATAGCAAAACCAAAGGGGATGATGGACGGAGTGTTGAACATTGCAAGCACTCACCCCCAGTCAACTGATCTGGGTTTAATCCATCATCATTCTTTAGCTCACTCCGCCACCCCAGTTCAGACATGGCCATATGCAAATCAGTCTGACCCTGTGCCTCATGGGAACAGTCCAGCCCGAACTGCCAAGCCATGTCTTCCCTAGACCGGAAACAAGCATCCTGGGACCAGTTTCTGAAACGCGTCTTTCTGCCGAATAAAATACTTTTTTCCTGATGAAGTAGGCTTGTGAATTAATCCATCATAGGGATTCCGCACGAAGAATATACACGGCAGCAGTGACTGTCTCCGAGCCCCGACTCGTCTGGATGGGCGTCCATTGTCCTACCGACCACCTTCTCCTTTGGATTCTGAAACGGAGGACGCCTGCCAACCGTTACTTATTGTGGAAGCCAGGAACGCCATAGACGCTTCTAAGACTGCCCGGGAAGACGCGGGTGAACAGCTGTGCACCATGGTGTATGACCCCTTAGTGATCCTGCACCCCCGTGATATAGCATAATACTAGACTTTCTTCGCTATTATCTTCCCACGATTTGAATACAGTCAGAGTTCGCGTGAGCTATTTGGAGCTCAGACACACGTGATCATCGAAGTACGAAGAAGTTTTTCTCCGATTGGTAAAAATATGGCAGATGAGTTCTTAAAGGGCCGGGAGGCCTCTGCAAAATTAATCTTTAAAAGGACAACAACTCAAAGCGAACTGACAGTGAATACAATGCCTAACATGAATCCAACTGGAATAAAGCAAAGAGGTAACATGCTGGAGCGGCTAAGGAGAAATGAAATCAGTAGATGATGGGAAGCAACTTCATTACAAAACTACATTGAAGTCAATCGCATCCCCAGAGGTTTGAGGATTTTCATAATACCGACACTGGCTGTCCCTAAACCATAAGTTTTAAAAGACTGGATGGAAAATACTAATGCGTGCTCTAAAAGGATGCTTCAAATTCTGATTGTCAATGCCTGGGATGAGCATAAGGATTTGATGGTGCAAATACAACAGTTGATGGACGAATTCAAAAAAGAAGAAGATCAGGCGGAGACAAAGAAAATCCTAAAACAAATTGATGACACAATTAAAGTGTGTATGAGAAAGAGATCATTGCACGAAATCAAAGAAAATTCATCAGACACGAACAAGACTATGCCGCTGGCCGAATTTTAACCTTCACCAGAAAATTTGATAAAGTGATATCAGAGCTAGTAAGAGACAAAGGACTTGGGGTGATTGAATCGAATACAGTAGGAGATTCGATTACAGATCTCAGCTCATGCCAGGAATCACTAGACAGTGTCTCATCCGGCACAACGGAACAACTGTCTTTTTCCGAGGAACTGCGCCTCCTACAGAAAACCAGCGAACAATCAAACAGAGGGAGGCTCAAAGGAAAAGGGCGAAGAGGAAAAAGCAAAATCGTAAACAACGAGACAGAAGAAAGAAACTTCAAGATTACTGGCATGGGAACTCGAGGCCAGACAAATAAAACATAATGGCAGAGACAGTACAAAAGATAACAGTAATTAACCTGTCAGACAGGGTGGTAACTAAAGAGGAAGAGAATGTTTTGAAATTGGGTTTATCTTTCTGTCCAGAGACAGGCTTTGATTATGTGCAAACTAGAGTTGATCTCTATAAATTTGAACGTAAATTTAAATTGTTTAAAATACATGCATTACGCAGTGAAAAAATACCTGTACCATTAGGCCATCCCAGAGCATCTGATACAGATCAGATTCTGGCGATTGAGGACATACCAACACTACGGGTTATCAATGAGCTCAGTGTACTAGGTAGTGCCAGTGAGAAGGCTGATCCCTTTGATCCAACACATCTGGTGGAGACTCCACAAATATTTGGGTTACAAACGGGGGACTCAGACACCACCAAATTCAGGGTGGCCTCCAAATACATACCCTCTACTGCCAGAGACAACATTGACTTTTTCTGTGGTATGGTAGCACAGGACATAACTTGTCTTATTGGGAAAACACCACGATGTAGAAACATGACCAAAGGACAGTAGGAAGCGGTAAAAAACCTACAGAGTGACTCCAATCTCGTCATCAAACCATCTGATAAAGGGGGTAGTGTTGTGCTGATGACTAGGAAGATGTATGTACAAGAAGCGCATCGCCAGCTTAATGACAGGGCGTACTACTGCAGAGTAGAAAAATCGTACTTGACTGACCTACGCCAGAGGTACTTTACATTGGTACAAGGATGGTATGATAAACAACAACTTAGTTGGGATGAGAAACAATTCCTCTTAAACGAAACACCCACAACACCCACACTATACCTTCTGCCCAAAATACATAAAAATGCCCTTAAACCACCAGGAGACCCATAGTTTCCTCCAAGAATAGTCTTTTGGAGAATACTTCAGTTTTTGTTGATCATTTTCTGTTTCCGTTTGTGAAAAATCTGAACACTTGCATTAGGGACATCAAATATTTTCTGCAGAAAATGCAAAATGTACCTATTAATGCTAATCATTGGCTAGTGTGTCTCGATGTCGAAAGTTTGTACACGAGCATCAGACATGCAGACGGACTTAAGTCATGTAAGTACTTCATGAAATCTCGAAGTATCCATTTACTCGAGCACACACATATGATTCTGTCTATGATCGAAATATGCCTCAAAGAGAATGTCTTCATGTTTGAGAAGGAACATTTCAAACTGCTGCAAGGGACTTCCATGGGCACCTGCTTTGCTCCCAGCTACGCTAATTTGGTGGTGGGCTGATGGGAGAAGCAGGTGCTCTGGAACGATAACACCGTACATTGGATTTACAATGTGAAGAAGTGGTTGAGGTATATAGATGACATTTTCTTTCTATGGGAAGGCACTGAATCTGAACTGAAGCTTTGTGTGAATGCACTCAATGACAATAATATGAATCTGAGATTTACCATGCAGTACAGTAAACGAAACATTGATTTTCTGATCTTGAAACTCGTGGTTAACGATGGTGCCATACCCACAGAACTTTATAGAAAGGAAACAGCTTGCAACTCTATTTTACATGCCTCTAGCTACCATCCACCAAGTTTTAGGTGGGGGATACCATACAGTGAGTTCCTTAGAGCAAAACGAAATTGTAGTTCTGTTGACAGCTATCAGCGTACTAAACAGGAGCTGTTAGGAAGATTTACGGCGAGAGGGTACCCACGTAAGGCCTTAAAGCAAGCAGAGATGAGAGTTGAAACAGTCACTAGAGAAGAGGCTCTGCGCAAACCTCCCAAATCTAGCAACACAAAGGAAGGAGCACAGGAACCAATAAGGTTCATAACCAAGTTCAGTAGTCAAACCGGACAGTTGCGTAAAATACTGAGGTCAAGGTGGGGTATATTGAGACAAGATCCTATCCTAAGAAATAGAATAGGTATGAGTCCATCTATGACCTATCAAAGAAACCCTTCACTGAGAGATCTTCTCGTCCAGAGACATCTCTCTACTAAGGAAACCAATTGGCTTAAACAAGCCAAGGGATTCCGCAAATGTGGAAACTGCAAAGCCTGCAGACATAGTGAAAATATCACTGAAGTTACCCTCTAAAGAATAAAAACCAGATGGAAAATCCCCAAATTAATCTCCCATGGCACTGACTTTGTAATGTATGTAGTTACACGCCCGTGTAATTTGTGGCATATTGGCTCAACCACTTTCCCAGTAAAAAAACAGATATTAGAACATTGGAGAGAAATCACCAATAGAGAATTTAGCTATAGTACAGTGAAACATTTCTCTGACAAACATGCAGGGGACTGGACTCAGGCCAAGTTTTTTGTTCTGGATACAGTTGTCCCACATCAGAGAGGTGGTATCCGGCTGGCAGCATTACGTAGGCTGGAATCCCGCTTTATTTTGCAAGCTGGCACTAAATTTCCCAATGGGATGAACTATGATGAGGAGATACATTCTCATTTATAAGGCCATCGCTATACCTTTTGTTCATAAGGTGTTTGCAAGATTTTAGATTTCCTCCCCCCCCTTCAAAAAAATGTTTTTCCATATATTTTGCAGTATGTGAGATATTTTTTTATTCTTCAAGAATCATTAACCAATATCCCATACATCTAGTGCTCACAGTTGTCTTTATATAACCTGATATCAGCACAGTTCCAATAAATTCTCTTTTGTTTTTAATAGGAATTGAGTAACGAGGAGCGAGGATGTCACAGATTCACCTTTGTTATGGTTAAGAGCCCCGGAGTGAACAGATGTTCCAGAGAACAGCCACTGCTCCTAATAATGATAGTCAATTAGAGATATATATATTTTTTACTTTCTGTTTCTAATTTGTTTATATTCATTATCGGACATCCGCTTCTCTCTCCATGAGTTCTATGGTGGATTTGTAAATTTGTACGCCACGTCGGCTAGAATTGAGAACATACTGTGTTTTGATTGCTTGTATCATGGGAGATTTAAGGTACTATACCATGATTGCGGATGCAATCAGCCCTGATAAGAATCAACTACACGGTTGAGAACTCTGGGGTACTATACCTTGAATAAGAAATGTCACTGTGTCTTTGGATTAACATCTACATAAAGTTTATTCAAAAAGTTGGAACTTTATTGAAAAACAGTGATGAAACATGACACTGATTATGAACACGATCTTTTGAGATTATTGTAATGCATCAACTTGGGAAGCATCCTATGTATATGATTCACGATACGATTTGTTTAGTGTGTTAAATACAATACCACATTTTTTGTGTATGTTTATTGGATTGTTACATTGTAACAGACGATAACTGCTGTACCTTTAAGAACTCCGTGGTCCCTGCGAGGATCATGTGATCAAGACCATGGCTGTGGTCAAAACGCGTCTTTCTGCCGAATAAAATACTTTTTTCCTAATCAAGTGGGCTCATTAATTAATCCATCATAGGGATTCTGCACGAAGAATATATATATCTATATATCTGTATATATGTATCTATATCTCTATATATATATCTATATATATCCACGAAGTGGCTCACATTCAGGCACACAGCGCTCTCTTGACGGTGTGATTCTGTAGATACGGCGGAGCCCAGCCGTTTTGAAACCAAACTGATTTTCCCAAAGGAAGAATTCTACTCGCACTCACGGGTGGAAATCGTTGTTGATTTATTCAGGCAGCAACGTTTCTTAAAGCAAGTTCAACAAACTCTACGCGTTTCGGTCTGTCCTCAGACCTTGATCACGAGTACAAAGTGTTTCCAGCAATTCTCATGTTTTTAAAAAAAACACACATTGGTCACATGATGTTACATCACATCCTTTTGGACAACACTTTTCATGCTGGTAGTTGTAGTGACATATATATGTGCAAAAGAAAGGTGCAAAAAATAAATAAAAAAGTGTGACAATTTAGTGACTTTTATGTTTGAAGTTATTATTACATATTCAAATGACCATGTTGGACTAAATCTGGTCTATTTTTGATAGTTAATGACCTTGTTTTAAGATGATGTTTATTCTGATTTCTAAACTATCAATGCATAGTTTTATTGGTATTCTACCTTAAAACGACACTCACGCCCCCAAGTGGGCAGTGCTACAACCGGACGTTAGCCAATCCTTTTGATAGAGAATTTATACCTTATATGTCCGTGATATTGGGATGCCTGCCTTCTGGTGGGCCTTATTGTCTATTGGTTGTAATTTTATTGACCGAAATTCTAAAAAAACATTTCATGGGAGTCATTACTAATTACAGTACTTACTATTCATGGCCTATTTAAGTACCATGATATTACTAATATCTCCTCTATATGATCTAATCACCTTTCAAACCTTTTAAAAAAACTTTTTGGAAAAAACTTTTTGAAAGGGGGCCGTGTTGAAGTGTGGTATGTGAAGCAGAAAGGAGCGCAAAGCCAAATTATAATTATAACAGTGTGAGAAGTAGTAAAGTGGGATCATTACTTTGAATAGTGCATTATGATGTGATTGGATACAATTTATCATGATGGCCTATATTTACATTACAGTATTCCTCTAGTCAGATTTAAAGGTGTGAGTACATCTCCTCATCCTTATTGAGCCCATAAGGGGCCAAAGTTCTGAAAGACAAAATGTGACGGGATTCTTTCTGTCTCAAAGTTTTTCCCGATTGCCACCTCTCACATGGCGATCGACCATCTCCACAGCATAGAATTTTAGCCTTTTCCAATCCCCTTCATGATGTTTCTCCATATGTTCTGCCACGGCATAACTCCGATCTCTATTTGTTGTTGCCCTCACATGTTCCAGTATGCGTTTCTTCAGTTCACAGACGGTGCTACCCACATATTTCAATTTGCAGGGGCACTCTATTATATAAATTACATATTGGCTTTTGCAATTTATTAACTAATTTATTTTCCACATTTTTTTGTTTGCCATTAAAATTTCTTTGGTGTTTTGTGCAATCTGACATACTTTACAAGTGGAGCACTTATAGAATCCCTTAATTGTGAGCCATATGTTTTGATTTTTAGTTTCAAAATGGCTATGAACCAATTCATCTTTCAGGTTTTTGGCTCTTCTATATGTGATTCTTGGGTGTTTTCCTACTATTTTCGCCATAGTGGGGTCCAGGCATAAGATGTTCCAATTTTTTCTTAAAATGTTTTCAATTTGTTTGGAATCTGTAGAGTAGGTTGTGATCAAGCGAATTACATCATCTTTTTTGTCTTTCTCCGGCAATTGTTTCTCCTGTATAATTTCAGTTCGTTGTTTCTTCTCAGTTCTTTCTAAACTCAATGCCAGAGTCCTTGTTTTGTATTTTCTTTTCTTAAATCTGTTCAATGATAATTTACTGTGTTTTTCCCATTCATGGTTATCAGAGCATATTCGTCGTATTCTCAGCAGTTCTCCATATGGAATATTTCTGATTAATGAGGCTTGGTGGAAACTTTCCGCGTGTAATGTTGCATTACTTGCTGTATCTTTGTGGTGTAGGGTCGTATGTATGTTATTAGTGTCGTTTTAAGGTAGAATACCAATAAAACTATGCATTGATAGTCTAGAAATCAGAATAAACATCATCTTAAAACAAGGTCATTAACTATCAAAAATAGACCAGATTTAGTCCAACATGGTCATTTGAATATGTAATAATAACTTCAAACATAAAAGTCACCAAATTGTCACACTTTTTTATTTATTTTTTGCACCTTTCTTTTGCACATATATATGTCACTACAACTACCAGCATGCAAAGTGTTGTCCAAAAGGATGTGATGTAACATCATGTGACCAATGTGTGTTTTTTTTAAAAACATGAGAATTGCTGGAAACACTTTGTACTCGTGATCAAGGTCTGAGGACAGACCGAAACGCGTAGAGTTTGTTGAACTTGCTTTAAGAAACGTTGCTGCCTGAATAAATCAACAACGATTTCCACCCGTGAGTGCGAGTAGAATTCTTCCTTTGGGAAAATCAGTTTGATATCTATATATATATATATATATATATTCCAACACAGTGCCGCATAAAGTCGATCCCCTCCTTTCGACACCGGTGCCTGCTGCGACAGCAGCAGCCGCTATTATTCGATCCACATAGCAATTTGAGAAATCCCAAAATCAGCAAAGCGGCACACCAAAGGACAACACAATTACTTTATTGTGTCTACAGTTTGTGTGGGAGAAAAGTATGATCTCATACAAGGGCAATACAAAATAATTATAAAAATTCATCATTTATAACAAATAAGTTTTCCCTGATCGCATGGCAAAAATCTACTCTGAAATTTTTCAATGAGCAACAAACCTCTCCCACGTCCTAGCGTGATCACTCCCTGAATGGGCAATCTCAATGTAATCACAGAAGAGGAAAGCAAGTGTGTAAATGTACACAGTATTATCCAGTGCTAAGTACCAAATCTGGAGCACCAATATAGATCTCCAAATCTTTCATAATAGTGCCATGAATGGGTAATCAAAAAATGTTGATAAAGTACAGATGTTCTCAAGCCGGCTTGCCCAGCCCTCTCTGTTACAGTTTCTCATGGTCAATAGATGCAGTCCAAATGACGATACGTAAATACAAAAAATTTAATAAAATAAATTTAAGCAAGGAACCCAAAGATAGCCAAAAAGTTGTATTGTATCTATTCCAGATGTACCCACATTTCTTTGTCATTGTTAAGACCCAATGGAGCTTTTGTTTGGAGGTCTATAATATACCTAGATTCTAGTATACGTCGTCTCCTGACACTATCTCCCCCTCTTTCATCCTTCAGGACCTGATCGATACAAAAGAATTTGAGGAAATCTCGATTGCTCTGATGGGTAGTTTCAAACTGGCGTGCCACTGGATAGTTGACATCATTCTTAGTGATGGCCCGCATGTATTCCAAGTGGGTTTCTTAGTTGGGTGGATGGTGCTCCCTATGTAGCGCTTGGGACAGGGACACTCTAGGCAGTATACTGTAAATTCTGAATTACAGTTTAATATCTGATTGATGCTCCTGAGTGACTTTAACCCCTGCTGTATAACGCTGTAGTTAATAACTTTACAGCTGTATTTGCAGGCCTTGCATTTCATGCATGGAAAGAAACCGGTGACACTATTATTTTTAGGCGGGATAGGGCGGTTGTGGCTCTGCACCAGATGGTCACTGATGAACTTACAGCGTCTATAAGTAATCTGTGGTTGGTGGGAATAGTTTTTCCTAAGATGTTATCGGTTTGGAGGATGTGCCATTTTCTTTTGAATATCTGAACTATCTGGGGTGATTTTTCATTGTAGCGGGTGATCATCCTCACTGGTTTCCGTCCATTTAGGTTTTTATGAGTGCCAGTTGTTTTTGCTACTAGAAGTTCAGATCTGGTCACTTTATTTGCCCTTTTCTCTGCCTCATAAAGAGTACTGTTGGTATAACCCCTAGCCTTGAAGCGTTCTAAGGCCTCGGCTTTTGCTTTCTGATATTCTGGCTGTGTGGCACAGTTTCGTTTTATGCGCAATAGTTCTTCATAGGGGATATTTTTGATCAAACTTCTAGGATGGTAACTCCCTGCATGTAGGACTGAGTTTCCTGCTGTGGGTTTTCTATATAATCTTGTTAGCAGTTTCTCATCCTCCACATAGACTTCCAAGTCCAAATAGCATACCTTGGTGTCACTAATATGCCCAGTGAATGCCAAATTTAACTCACTAGTATTAAGGGAGACTATGTACTCTTCAGCAGATGAACGACTACCTCGCCACACAATAAACAGATCATCTATATATCGGGCCCATAATGCCACCTTTTCGACCCAGTTTTTAGAGACCCCACCCAGGCCACGTGCTTCTACCACAAGCCCAAGAACAAGTTTGCGTAGCTGGGGGCAAAGCACTTGCCCATCGCGGTTCCGCGCTGCTGTGTGTACAGTTGTCCTGAGAACATACAAATATTGTTCTCTAGACAGAATCTAACCATGTCTAGAAGCATGAGATTGTGTTTTTGATATTTAAGAGATCTTTTGTTTAGGAACCATTTCACTGCGGCAATACCTTGCTCATGATTAATGCAAGTGTATAAGCTAGTTATGTCCAAAGTAATCAGTAACATATCTTCCTCCCAGATTATACCCTCAATGAGTCTCAAGAAGTCTTGTGTACCTCATACAAAGGAACTTAAGTCCTTAACCAAAGGTGATAAAAAGGAGCCAATATATATGGAAGTGTTCTCCAAGAGACTATTGATGGAGGCAACGATAGGTCTTCCTGGCGGATTTTGTATGTCTTTATGTACTTTTGGGAGATGATAAAAAGTTGGAAGGACAGTATGTTCACAATATAAGAAGGTATATTCGTCTTGATCCAACATACCTTCAACTCTCTAATTTTGCAGACAATGATGGAATGTTCTGATACAGTTTACATATTCTGCTCTCTTGGCAGGTAACACTGTTCATCACTTAGTTGTCTTATCTCCTCTTTATGGTATTGGTCCTTATTGAACAAGACAACGTTCACCCCCTTGTCCGAGGGTTTGATGACTAGGGAATCATCCTTCTTGAGTGCTTGAATTGCTTGCCACTGTGTAACAGGAATGTTGTAGCGTCTGGAGTGGTTATCTCTCCTTCCTAGATTCTTTAAATCCGCTACAACTGCTTCATTAAACACATCAATGGTATCATGTGGGTTCTGGGAGATGGCTCTAGATTTTCGTATTAATTCACTCTTCCCACTAGATTGTATTATCCCAGCTTTTGCTAGACAGATATCTGTGTTGTCCGTGCCCTCAAGTCCTCTTGTGTTTGCTGAGGATTCTAGAGATTGTAATGTCATCAGAGTTTCTAGATCATTTCCAATAAGGGGATCCATATCGTCTGGAGTATTGATTTCACCATCATGTCTTTTCTTCAGATGTAACAAGTGAATCTTTTGCAATTTCAATGTTCTTATATATTTAAAAAGGTCAAAGCGAGTATGAGCATAATCAAACTCAGCTGTGGGGCAGAAGGTTAAGCCCAACTTGAGGACTTGTATTCTGTCTTAATTTAGTGTTCTGTCCGAAAGATTGATTATAGTCCTTTTCTCTCTGGGTCTTACCATTTGCCTCGCTTTCCCCTGCTGTGAGTAACTCTTGGGGTGGAGGCATCTCCTCCTTCCCTTCTTGCCCCTTCTTGTTTTCCGTTTTTTTGCTGTTCTGGCAGGTGGGTTCTTTTAGGTGGTCTTTTTCTGGATTCTCTAATTAATTTGTACTCCCGAAAATAAGTTGGCTCACTGGTTCTTCCTCTTTCTTCAGTGATAGTTGTTGTTTGCTCTCCTTCTGATGTCTCCACTTCCGATTCTGATATCTCTCTGTTGGCAGACATTGCACCACCTTGCTGGCTTAATTTCTTCCTGGGGGCGTCGAATTTGCGGGCAAAGGTCAAGATCCGACCTGAGGCATAATCTTGTTCATCCCGCTGGAATTTGGTTTGTTTTCAGCACCTAATTACGTTGTCGTAGTCTTTAAGACGGTTCATCATGGTTATTTTCAATTCATCACTTTGTTTGGTGTCCTTGTCTTTCTTGATCATCTCTTCTAGACTTTTGATCTCCTCTAGTAGTTTGGCTCAATCGCTCCAGTCATACTTTAAGAGGATCCTAACAATTCCTTTGGCTGATTCTGTGGTGCGTTCTGACCAATCTTTGAGTAACAGTGGGTCCGGGTTCTCGTAAGATGGAACTGTGAAATTGCGAAGGCCTCTTGGTATCCGTTCACAGTCCAAGTACTTTTGTAATGAGGTGGCCTCCCACCATTTTTTGATTTCCTTTTCGTAGGCTTTTTCAAGAGTCTGATATAGAATTTTCAAATTACTGGGGGGGGTTTCAGAAGCATTAGCTCTCTTCAAGCCACTCCTCCCTCGCCCGGCTCCTTGCCTGAAGATGGCAACAGCTGCTTCCTCACGTCCTGTGACTGTGGACATGTTTGTTTAAGAATGAACGAAAATAGGGAAAAAAGGGGGGAGAGGCTTGCACATTTAACAAAAATCCATCGGGACTGAAGCTGTTCCAAATATGAGAGCGACAACAGACAGAGAAACACACTCACCGGCAGGCCGTCACGGGAATCAGTACAACAGCCCGGGAAATAATAACTGACATAGATAAAGGCGTAGTGCCGAAACGCCGCTGTCAGAGGAGGCTTGCACATTAAATGCCCTTAGCTATCAATTTCCGTGAGTGCTCTCATTCTGTGGCTGACATGAATTGATTTGCCATTGTGGACGCTCGAGGGATTTGTTTAAAAAACTAGAGAAGCTCATGAAGAGCGAACAATCTAAATGGTGGGAGCACAAATCGCTTTCAAGGTATTTGGAAGTCGGCAGGATACCGAGGGGCTTAAGGATCATGATTGCGCCCAGCTACGAAAATCCTGATCTGAGAATGTTGAGTGATTGGGCAGAATGCAACCTAGATTCATCCAGAAGGCTTGTGCAAATCTTGGTAAAATACGCGGAAAGTGACCGCGTGGAATTGCAAAAACAGATCGATTACCTAAATGAGGAAATAAACAAATTGGAAGTAACAAGTATAATTACCAAATACCGAGAAGACATGCTCATACGACTACAGAAAGAGGAAGATATCAAAAGAGGAAAGCCTTTAAATTCCAGCGAGACAAGCAGGATTACGAGAATGGACAAGTTTTTACATTTTCGAGTAAATACGATTCCTTTAAAGCTGGAAGAAGTGAAATATCTCAGCATCAAAAACAGGCCAGTACTAATACTCAAATATCTACCTCTGTGTCGGACGTCAGCTCAGCGGTAGAGAGCGAATCAGTGGCGTAGCTAGGGGGGGGCGGACCGCCCCAGGCGGCACGAGTTTTCGGGCGGCAGCCGGCCCCCCTTCCCCCCGCTCTTACCTGCGGCCGCAAGAATCGGCCGCTACCACCCCCCGCTCTTCTATCGTTTTGCCGAGGGCGGCAAACGCAGGGGCCGCCACGGGCAGCCTAAGGCCTAGCTACGCCCCTGCCTGGAGCGAATCCGAACAAAGTAGAGCGGGTTTACGCTTGGGGTTTCCAAAATTTACCCTGGTGCCTGAGACAAGACAGATGACAAACATTGCGGCCAAGACCACAGAATGCAAAAACAAAGATGCAAGAAAAAGCGCTGCGAAAGACGCAAACAGTGCCGGAAACGAAAAGCCGTACAAAAAACCTGTGAACGCAAATAAGCAATACTAACAACAACTCCAACTCAATAATAAATTTGTCATCTATAACCCTGAGCGAAGCTGAGAAACAACTATTGTCTCTAGGGTTATCGTTCTGCCCTGAAAGCAATTTTAGTTACTCACAGACTCGTATAGATGTGTACAAGTTTATCCGGAAGCTAAAATTACGCAAATACCATTTTCTGCAAAAGACATGTGAAAAGAAACAAACTACCACGGACTTGACCAATATTGCTAGTCCCAGCATTTTAACTCAGCAGACTTTGAACTGTTATCAGACCTTCAACAGCTACAACATGAGAACAGGGATGAGACAGGTGAATTAGTATATCAATTACCAAATACCTTTGGAACTGAGAAAATGGATTTTAAATTAAAATCCACATTTCAACCTGTTATGTTACGGGATACTATTGATATTTTTAATGATCATGTAACGTCGGAACTTAAAAAACTTAACTATCAGATATCACACGTGCGTAAAAGATATAATTATCAAAATGACAAATACCATCAGTTGATAAAGAAACTACAAACCAACGAGCAGATTATTATACGTAATTCTGATAAAGGAGGAAACGTAGTAATTTGGCCATGAGATAAATATATGGAAGAAGCTACCAAACAGCTAAATGACAGAGAGTGCTATAAAAGAATTAGCCTTCAAGTAGTTAAAACCTCCTGGAATGACTTCTATGCTAAATTATTTGCGTGGAAGAGCGCTGGCCTCCTAAGCAATCATGAATATAAGTATCTAAAAAATGACCACCCACCGATGCCGGTGATATACTTTATTCCGAAAGTGCATAAAGATGCCAGTAAACCACCCGGTAGACCAATCATCTCTGCGCGCAACAGCCTATTAGAGAACACCTCCCGCTACATCGATTTCTTTTTGCAGGAACACGTACGAACATTGCCATCTTTTATCCAGGACACGAGTGATTTCCTTAGGAATATCAACAATTTTAAATGGGAAACAAGCTATCTATTGATGTCCCTTGACGTGTCCTCATTGTACACAAGCATTCATCACCAAGATGGTATAAAAGCCATTGAACACTATCTAGGCTCTAGGCCTATGCATTTATACCACCATAACAAAATGCTTGTCAATATGATTGCATTCTGCTTAGACAATAACTATTTTCTATTTCAGAATCTGATATTCCAACAGACACGAGGTGTAGCTATGGGGGCTTGTTTTTCACCAAGCTATGCTTGCCTCCATATGTGATGGCGGGAAGAACAAATGTTAAAAGTGAAATATGAAAGTGTGTTGAAAAATCATGTTGTAGCCTGGTTGAGATATATCGACGATTTGTTCGTGATTTGGAGTGGCACTGAAGAAAGTGCGCACTCATTCATAGAACAAATAAACAGCAACAGTCTCAATCTGCAATTTACTGCGAGTATCAGCAAACATTCAGTATATTTCTTAGATGTTGAAATCTATGTAGCAGGTAATAGGCTAGAAACCAAACTGCACCGAAAGAAAACAGCAGGTAACACCTTATTGCATGCTACAAGCCATCACACACAACATTTAATACAAAGCATCCCGTACGGCGAGATGCTGAGGATCAAAAGGATCTGTAGTAATGATACAGATCTTGAACAAGCGCAGAATGACAGTAAAAACAGATTCCTGGCGAGAGGTTACTCAGGGAAAGTGATAGACAACGCCATTAGAAAAACCAAAGCACTTAATCGGTCAGACTTATTTGTTAAGAAACCCTCTTTTGAGCAAGTTGACAGTCTACAGGCAGAACAACAGACTAGACTAATTCTTACGTATAATAAACAGCATCAAACATTACGTAGAATTTTCAACAAAAACTGGCCGATTGTACTGAGTGATCCTGTCCTTGGGGACAAACTGCCGAAAAATCCAAGTATCACATTTAGGAAAGCATGGTCAATGAAGGATGCCTTAGTGAGCAGTAGTCCCGAAGTTAGATTTTTTTTTTTTTTTTAGCCATTTATAGAGCGCATGGTTACACCACCGGTGTGTCCCCGCGCTGAGCAAGACACTGTGGGAGGATACAACAGCGATCCGCGTTTCTCACTGCGTAGCCCGTACAAACTGTCAGATCATCTTTATTATGTTTTTGCGAACAGCCAGGTCTTAAGTTGTTTGCGAAAACTGCTTTCGCATGGTTCGTTTCTTAATGCCAGTGGTAAGGTGTTCCATGTTTTAGCTGCGATGTACCTAAAAGAACGTGCACCCATTCTCGCTCTGCGAATTCTCGGTACAGTTACCAGTGCCTTCCCCCTAGATCTTACACACCGTCCGGGTGTGTACTGGATTAGTAATGGGTGAAGGTACCTTGGGCCTCTCTTTGATAGAATGCGGAGACAGAGGCACATCGCCTTGAACACCACTCTCTTTTCCACTGGCAGCCAATGTAGTGCTGTCAGGGCTTTCTTTGTATTAGCTCTTCTAGGCAGGCTAAGAACTAGGCGTGCCGCCGCATTCTGTACAGTCTGTAGTCTGGATATTCCTGCCTTAGAAGCTCCAAGATATAGTACATTCCCATAATCAATTTGGGAGGTTATCACCGCATGCACTATAGTTTTCCTGGCATTTGGGGGCAGAAGATCCAGAACTTTCCTTAGGATTTTCATGGCCCCATAACATTTGCTGGCCACCTTCCGGGTCTGCCCGTCAAATGTTAGTTCGGAGTCGAACCAGATCCCGAGGTTTTTTACCTCCGTTTTTGGTGATGGTGGTTGGCCCAGTGTTTCAGGCCACCATGCTGATGACCATATAGTCGGCGCCTTGCCTACCACCATTACTTCTGTCTTGCTTCCATTCAACTTGAGACAGTGGTCCGACATCCAGTCAGCCACCTCTCCCAGGCATTTGGAAAACCGAATAGCTGCCTGTTCCTTGTCTTGTGACAGCATCACAATTAGCTGCGTGTCGTCAGCGTAGGAAACTATAGACACCTCATGTTTTTCCACTAGCTCAGCCAGTGGCCCCACATATAAGTTAAATAGGGTGGGGCTCAGAATCGATCCCTGTGGGACCCCTTGGGGCAAGGGGATACTCTTGGATAAATATGGCCGTTGTGTGACTTGGAAGCTCCGTGTGGAGAGGAACGAAGTCAGCCAACACAGAGCATTTTGCCTGACGCCACAGGCCTCTAATCTTTGGAGGAGTATCTTGTGTGAAACGGTGTCAAACGCCGCACTTAGGTCCAACAGGATCAAGGCGGCTGTCTGCCCTTCATCGGTGAATTTTCTCAGCGTTTCAGTGGCCATAAGGAGTGCTGTCTCAGTTGAGTGGTCCTTTCTAAAACCTGATTGCGAAGGGTGGAACAGCTCATTCCTATTGATATGGTCTACCAATTGTTTATTGACCGTTTTCTCAGCAATTTTGGCCACGAACGGCAACAGTGAGATAGGGCGTAGATTCTCTAATACAGTTATCTCTATTGACTGTTTCTTTTTTAGAGGGCGAATAATTGCTTGTTTCCATTTGGTAGGGACCTGTCGGGTACCCCACAAGTCTTACCTTCTGCTTGTGAAGTATTCTCGCAACCGAAATGAGCAACCGTCACCGTTCCCACCTTACCCTAGTAGGGAAGTGAACACTAACCAGGATGGTAATGGGATCGGGGAAGGAAGCTAGAGATGACGGGGATGGTGTTCAGAAGTTCGAGTAACGGACCTCTCTCACTCTGGGGACCGTTCGATGAAGCACCGTCTGGGTTAGGGAAGAGAAGGGGACACCAGGTTACTATAGGCATAGACAAACCCACCCCTCCTCATACACACACATTCAGAACCGGTAATCACCTTGCTAATAGAAGCACATAAAACAAGAAGTCATCAGAAGAAACAGAAAAGAGATTCAGCGCACCAGCGCGGGTAAGTACATGTAACACTTTGTGCTCCTGTTCGATGAAGTGCAATGCAAACCCAAAGCGCTCCTGCGCGGTGATGTGTTACTCCAAGGCAAGCACTCCTGCGCTCCAAGACACAATCCCACAACAAAAGCGCTCCTGCGCTTTAGAACATAATCCCAAAACAAAGCGCTCTTGCGCAGCAAAACAAAATCCCAAACAAAAAGCGCTCCAGCGCGGAAATCAGAAACTCTAGAAACAAGCGCTCCTGCGCGGTGAAATCTCTCAGTAGAACACCCAAATAAGAAGACTGGGCGCACTTGGCAGCGGGAAACAGGAGTATGATCAGGGTAGGTAGGAACTAAACAAGCGCTCCTGCGCGGACTCGGAAATACCTTTACAGCGGATGAGGCAGGTTCAGGCATCTGAAGTCGGCTACAACATTAATTCGAAGCGCCGAGCCGGGAGGAAACCGAGGCAGTTATGCGGTTTCCCCCGGATGCGCTGGAAGTTGTGGAGGAGGTTTCCGGTAGCGGAAACTAGACTGCTAACTGCATGTTAGGCGGAAGTGAGGCAATCCGGCTTCCGTAGTGTTTGTAGGAGCATGCACACCGCAGTCACTCGGGGAGCACCAAGCCCTCACCAGAACCATGACAGTACCCCCACCCAAAACAGAACCCCCCACCCAACACCCACAGCCTCACACAGGGGTGGCAGGATGAGGACTAAGGGGATGACTAAGGTGGAAGGCACGAACCACACGGGGAGCATGACGCACATGAGACAAGGGTTCCCAGGACCGCTCCTCCGGACCATACCCCAACCAGTCCACCAGGTAAAAGAGCCTACCCCTGGTGCGACGGTAAGCAAGGATAGCCCTGACCTCATACTCAACGTGATCGTCCCGGAGGACCGGAGAGGGAGGAGAAGAGACAAGGCAGTCAGGGTGAACAGGACGCAGGAGTGACACATGGAAGACAGGGTGTACCTTCATGTGAGGGGGCAGAGTGAGCCTCATGGAAACGTGATTGATCACCTTCTCAATGGTGTAGGGACCCACGAAGCGGGGCAGAAGCTTCTTAGGGCCGTGCACGTTAAGGTTACGTATGGAAAGCCACACCCTGTCCCCCATTCTGTAAGCAGGTGCCATCCTTCGGCTACTGTCCGCATATTGTTTATAGGTTTCCTTGGCTTTAGCCAGCTCAAACCTAGCCTGTTGCCAGAGAGTGTGGAGCATGGCGTGATACTCCTGAACCGTGGGCAAGGGACAGTTCATGGGCGCCTCCCATGGCGCCGTACGTGGATGCCGCCCTTGGAGGCAATAAAAGGGAGACATGCCAATAGCTGAATGTGCGTATTCCACCATCCACAACACGTCCGCCCATTCCCTTTCCACCGACAACAGCAAACAGCGGAGATACTGCTCCATGGTGTAGTTCGTCCTCTCCGCTTGACCGTCGGTCTGGGGGTGATACGCAGACGATAAGCGCACATCCATATCCATGGCTGTGCACACCTCTTTCCAGAACCTGGACACGAATTGTGATCCCCGGTCCGTTATCACCACTGATGGTATGCCGTGCAGTCGGACCACGTTGTGCAGAAAGACCACCGCCAACTCCGCCGCTGACGGCAGTTTCTTTAGTGGTACGAAGTGAGCCATCTTGGTGAGGTGATCGACGATGGTGAGTACCGTAGTATAACCAGATTTGGTGGCTGGCAATTCCACAACGAAGTCCATGGAGATGGTGTGCCAAGGATAAGGAGGAACAGGGATGGGGTACAACAGCCCCACTGAGGATCCTGACATGTTTTTCCCTTGGGCACACACCGCGCAACGAGCCACATGGGCCTGTGCGTCGGCTTCCAGAGTAGGCCACCAGAAGTGTCTCCGCAATAGGGCTACGGTTTTATGATGTCACAGATGGTTGGACAGAACGTGATCATGGCACATGTACAAGGCTTGTTGCTGGTGGGTCACCAAAGGAAGGTAGTATCTGCCTCCCTTGAACAAGAGTCCGTTCTGTGAGGTCAGCCCTTCATGATCTTTCACCATGGTAGCCGGATCAGCCTGGTTGATGTCGTCCCGTAGCTGGGAAAGAAAGGCAGACGTAAGGACCGCACCCTGGAAGCAGTGTTCGGGAATGATAGACACCGGCTCAGCGGTAGACCTGGTTTTGTCGGTTTCATCAAGGCGGGATAGAGCGTCGGCCTTGGCGTTCTCTCTGCCGGGTCGGTACGTGATGTGAAAATCATATTCGTTAAAAAACAGGGTCCAACGCAATTGCCTGGATGTAAGGGCACGGGCTGAGCGGAGGAATTGCAGATTCCTGTGATCCGTATAGATCGTAACTGGGTGTTTGGCGTCCTTCAGGTAGTGACGCCATTCCTCGAACGCGGTCTTAATGGCCAGGAGTTCCCGGTCCGATATAGTGTAGTTGCGTTCGGCTGGTTGTAGCTTCCTGGAATAGAACTCCACAGGGTGTAAGAGACCTGTTCCAGCGTCTCTCTGCAACAACACTCCCCCCAGAGCGTCTTGTGAGGTGTCAGCTTCCACAATAAATGGCTGTTCCGAGTCAGGGTGTATCAGGATGGGAGCCGTGGTGAATCTTCGTTTCAGTTCCTGGAAGGCGTGGTCTGCCTCAGTACCCCAACTGTATGGAACACCCATGCGTAGCAGTCTAGTGATGGGAGTGACTATCCTGGAAAAGCCTGTAATGAAATGACGATAATAATTAGAAAATCCCAGGAACCTCTGAACTTGTTTCACGGTGTTAGGAGGAGGCCATTGCAAGATAGCTTCCACCTTCTTATTATCCATCTTGACACCAGCAGGGGTAATGATATGGCCCAGGAACTCTACGGCCGTGGTGTGGAAGACGCTTTTCTCCAGTTTGACGTACAAACCGTGTTGTCCTAGTTGTTGAAGGATGGTACGCACATGTTGGATGTGTTCCGCAGTGGACTGTGAGAAAATCAGAATATCATCGATGCAATATAAATCGATGAAGTCTCTCAATACCTCATCGATGAAGTATTGGAAGGCCGCGGGAGCGTTGCAGAGTCCGAAAGGCATGACCTGGTATTCGAAAAGACCGAACCTGGTCCGAAACGCGGTCTTCCATTCGTCACCCTTCCGGACTCTGACGAGATGATAAGCTCCACGCAGGTCTAGCTTTGTGTATATGGAGGCATTCTTCACCTGATCCAACAGGTTAGATATCAAAGGCAACGGGTACCGATTCTTTACGGTGATGGCGTTCATCGCCCTGAAGTCAATACACGTCCTAAGGTCCCCCTCCTTTTTGGACACGAAGAAAAGAGGAGAGGACACCGGGGACCTGGAATGGCGTATGAACCCATTACGTAAATACTCATCTAGGTAGGAGCGGAGATGTTCGTTTTCCTTTTCCGTAAGGGAATAGATCCTACTGCAAGGAAGCGTGGAACCAGGTACCAGGTCTATTCTGCAGTCAAAGGAGCGGTGAGGAGGGAGAGTGTTGGCCCCTTTCTTGTCAAAAACTGCAGCTAGGTCCAGGTATGCCTCCGGTATGTGTTCCTGAGTAACCATACCCATTCCTGTCAGGGGCAGAGCATGGGTCTGTATAGCTTGATCCCCGATCGACTCCATCTGGGGATAACAGGAATGGCCACAATGGATCGAATCCAGGGTCATGATTCTGGATGCCCAATCGATCCGTGGGTTGTGGTTGACCAGCCACGGAAGACCAAGTATCAGTCGGAACTGGGGCGCATCGATGACATCGAAAGCGATGGTTTCTGCGTGGTTGTTGTCAAACGACATTACCATGTCCTCGGTTTGGAACCGGATGAGACCGGAGGTGAGGTCCGTACCATCCACTGCCTTTACGGTTTCAGGTTTCGCCTTTTGTACGGTAGCCATACCTAGGTCTTTCATGTACTGGGTATCGATAAAATTGCCGGTGGCTCCAGAATCAAGGAGGGCGGTTACCTGCCATACCTGACCTGTCTGTGCTCGTAAGGCTACGTCTACGCCCAAATGATGGTTGCTACTGAAACGGGCATGGGTCGCTGTCTTGCTGGACGAAGAACCCAGTAGTTGGACCCCTCGGTCTACTGGGTTTCCCCGTTTCCCGACTTGTCTCCTTTGATCGTGGAGAAGGCAAAAGGTCTCCTTCCTCTTGCTCGGGTAGGCTTTACTGGGCATTCTCTGACGAAGTGCCCATTCTTGCCGCAGTACAAGCACTGATTCTGCTTCCTCCTTTTCTCTCTTTCTTCGATGGTAAGGGGCCCCCGAACGCCGCCTATTTGCATAGGTTCCGGCATATCACAGGATTGAGCTGGTTCTTCCTTGGTTCTTTCTTTGATGGCCAAGAACCGGTTATCTCCTCCTTTGGTTTTCTCGGTCTTCCGCTCCTGTATCCTGTAGTTCACTTTCACCACCAGATTGATGAATGGTCCTATTTCTTCTGGCGGTTCGGACATCTGTGATATCAGGTCCTTCAGCTCGTCGCGTAGCCCCCTATAGAACACGGACACCTTCTTGTTTTCAGGCCAACGGGCTTCAATAACTAGTCTATTGAAGGTAGTGATGTAATGAAGGAGGTCCATGTTGCCTTGTTTCAAACTGAGCAGTTCATTATCTGCGGCTTGGACAAAGGTGTGACGGGCGAACATCCGTCGCATTGTTTCTTTGAATACTGGGAGGTTGTATAGCATGGGATCGTCGTTCTCCACCAAGGAAATGGACCACAGGGCGGCATCACCTCCCATATAGGACAAGATGAAGGCAACCTTAGATGCGTCGTCCGGGAAAGCAGTCGCTCGGGCCATAAAGTGTAGTTGGCACTGATGAAGAAATATGCTATATTTGGCGCTTTCGCCATGAAAGCGTTCGGGTGGTGCTAATTGTACGTGGTGTGGGGCTATTACCTGTATGGCATTCTCCTGAGAAGAGGGAGCGCTCCCAAATGTGAACAAGGGGGGCCGCAGTAACCCCTCCCGCCGAACCCTGGACGTAGGAGACGGGCCCCAAGGACCCGTCACCCCAGCCCCCACCTGGTCCTGTAAGACCGTCATGTCATGGCGTAAGCTGTGGTTTTCCACCTGTATGCTAGTAAGCATGGCCGCTATATCCTGCAGGGTGACCTCGGGATTGCTCATGTCGTCCGGGCGGGAGATATCTCTTGGGCTTCGAATTCTGTCGGGTACCCCACAAGTCTTACCTTCTGCTTGTGAAGTATTCTCGCAGAGACGAAATGAGCAACCGTCACCGTTCCCACCTTACCCTAGTAGGGAAGTGAACACTAACCAGGATGGTAATGGGATCGGGGAAGGAAGCTAGAGATGACGGGGATGGTGTTCAGAAGTTCGAGTAACGGACCTCTCTCACTCTTGGGACCGTTCGATGAAGCACCGTCTGGGTTAGGGAAGAGAAGGGGACACCAGGTTACTATAGGCATAGACAAACCCACCCCTCCTCATACACACACATTCAGAACCGGTAATCACCTTGCTAATAGAAGCACATAAAACAAGAAGTCATCAGAAGAAACAGAAAAGAGATTCAGCGCACTAGCGCGGGTAAGTACATGTAACACTTTGTGCTCCTGTTCGATGAAGTGCAATGCAAACCCAAAGCGCTCCTGCGCGGTGATGTGTTACTCCAAGGCAAGCGCTCCTGCGCTCCAAGACACAATCCCACAACAAAAGCGCTCCTGCGCTTTAGAACATAATCCCAAAACAAAGCGCTCTTGCGCAGCAAAACAAAATCCCAAACAAAAAGCGCTCCAGCGCGGAAATCAGAAACTCTAGAAACAAGCGCTCCTGCGCGGTGAAATCTCTCAGTAGAACACCCAAATAAGAAGACTGGGCGCACTTGGCAGCGGGAAACAGGAGTATGATCAGGGTAGGTAGGAACTAAACAAGCGCTCCTGCTCAGACTCGGAAATACCTTTACAGCGGATGAGGCAGGTTCAGGCATCCGAAGTCGGCTACAACATCAATTCGAAGCGCCGAGCCGGGAGGAAACCGAGGCAGTTATGCGGTTTCCCCCGGATGCGCTGGAAGTTGTGGAGGAGGTTTCCGGTAGCGGAAACTAGACTGCTAACTGCATGTTAGGCGGAAGTGAGGCAATCCGGCTTCCGTAGTGTTTGTAGGAGCATGCACACCGCAGTCACTCGGGGAGCGCCAAGCCCTCACCAGAACCATGACAGGACCATGCCATTCTGGAAGGAGCAAGAGATTAGCTCAGAGATATACGGCATGATCAGTTCTGCTCCCTCCATTACTGCTGTGGCTATGAGTTCTTCTAACTCCTGGATCTTAAATTCATCTAACGTTACTCCAGCGAAATTCGTCTGATTTTTATGTTTCAGGCTTGTTCCTTGTCGTGCTTCTATTGGAAAGCTCTCGTAGATTTTTGTCATAGCGAACATTTCTTTGGGGGAGTTACTCGCCCTATCAATTTTGTCTGTATAGAAATTACATCTTATTTTCCTGATTAATGCATGATATTGTTTTAGTTCTTTTTGTAGTTATCTTTAGCCTTACCTAAGTATTCTTTCCTCCATGCTCGCTCGTACTTCTTACACTTTTTTTTGGCATTCCACAGTTCGTTGTTGAACCATGGAGCTGAGGCATTTTGTCTTTTAGGAGACCTTGTGCTCCACGGTGCTACCTCATCTAGGGCCTCCGTAATCCAAGTTTCAAGTTGCTTGTTGGCTACATTTATGTCTTTAATTAATGTGGGTTTATTTCCCATCAAAGCCTGGTTGAACGTAGTAGAGTTAAAATTATTCCACTGCCTTCTCGTGATTTTCTCAGAAATTCGCTCCATCTTCCTTCTGTGCAACGGTACAGTGAAAGGGACTAGGTAATGGTCTGACCATGGGATGGGCCATGGAATTCCCACCTCTATCTCTGAAGAGTTGGAGAAAATTGGGTCTAAAATATGGCCCCTTGGTGAGTTTGTGTCTCAACTTTCTGCGCTAGGTTCAGCGTCAGTAGATCTTTACATAGTGTGTGGGCTTCTTTGTTCAGCTTGTTGTCAAAGTGTATGTTAAGATCGCCTAGCACAATAAAGTTATTGTACCGGAGGGGCTGGGTGTACTACTTTCTCCTCCAGGCTTGTTATAAATTGCGTTGCTGGCCCCGGTGGACGGTATATTAGAAAGCCTGCTATGGTGTTGTCTTCTGCTGCTGCTATTGTGAATAAAAGTGCCTCGCAGTTCTCTAGATTCGCTCGTTTAAGCTCACACTTTATTGTGGCTTTATGAATTATCGCAATTCCACCCCCTAGTCTGTCTGCTCGATCCTGCCTTACTAACCTATATTCGTTTGGTATCGCGTCTAGAACATCTGGGGTGGAGCTCTCATTAAGCCATGTCTCAGTCAAAAACAGTACATCCAGTGTTCTTTCTCTTAGTAGGTCGTGGATTTCGTGTTTGTGTTTAGCCAGTGATCTACAGTTTAGTTGGGCTAAATGTAGTTTGTCCTCATTGTTCTTGACGTGGGTTTTATGCGTCAAGGTCTTATTACAGTGGCTACATTTAAGGGTCTTACTGTCAATGTTTATATTATGTTTGCATCTTTTATCCAAGGGGCGTGATAGTCTCAGTAGCTCATCTGCTGAATATTTGATCCTTCCTTGTGCCCCAGAAAGGCCAAGGGTCCTGGCCCCTAGGCCCGGTCTGGCACGGACGGGCGCAGACGGGCTTGCCTTTGGCGCGCCGTCGGCGCGCCAGCGGCGCACCCGCTGCGCGGCCGTATGCACATTGGTCTTTTGTGGGTAGCGGGCAGGAAGTTCCTCCTCCGCCTCCCTGACCGGAAGTGATGTGCTCGGTAGGGTCAGCCACACCCTCCACACAAACGGCACACAGCCGTGATGGACCGGGGCGGGCTCAGGTAAGAGCAATGCGGCAAAGTTATGTGCAAATAGGCTAGCGATACTTTAACTAAGAGAGCAGCATTTTTAAAAGAGATAGAGACCACAATACAAGTTAAAGGTACAATTAAGAGGTTAGAAGGAGCAAGGAAGTAATGTGCAAAATCGGCAATCGATTCTATACGAAGAGAGCAGCGTTATTTTAAAAAGAGTCAATAACCATAATACAAAGTTTAAAACAATTGTGGGCTAAAATGATTCCTAAGGTAGCGTTATTAAAATCACACGCGCACGCCTGGTAACCTTACCAGAGATCTAGTACCAATTGGTTATCAGCAAGAAAGGGATTCGTTAAATGCACAAGTTGTCGTGCATGTAGGTATGGAATCAACAAAACAACCTACAAAACCCTTTTCAAGGAGGACCCGATGCCCATTAAAAAACTGCTGACCTGCAAAACAGAGTATGCAGTTTATGTGTTGGAGTGTTCGTGTGGACTACAATATGTAGGCAGTACAAAGCTGCAGGTCCACAAAATGAATACTCCAACACATAAGGGCAATCACTAATTAAGACCCGGCATACCCGATTGCAAGGCATTTTAAGGACATCCACAATAACGATTTAAGCCATCTAAAATATTTTGAAGTGGATGCTATTCCCGTCTTGAGACGAGGTGGCAACCGGGAAGCACTCCTAAGAAAACTTGAGACTAGGTATATTATTGAACTTGATACCAAGACACCACAGGGACATAACTCGAGCGAGGACTTCTTCACCTGCCTTTAATCACCCTCAACTATAAAACATCCAATAGTGAGTTTAATCTCCTTTTTAGCTGCTGCAATCCCGTGTAACTGTATCAATAGGAATAGTAAATTTCCTTTTTTAATTGAGATACACTTAGCACTTTATGAACTTAATAGTTCAGTGGGTGGCACTTTCTTCACTTTAGCACAAGCACTTTATGGAGTTAGAGTATAGAAGATAGAGAGGGAAGGCCCACTGGGGCTATATATTTGACTGGGCACTCGGGCATTAAAACGTTTTGACACAGTCTCATACAACAAAGTGTAAGATCACTACCCAACAAATCGGGGTAGCTCTGCTAATGTACAAAATCATGAACTTGTTGTATGACATGAATACACTAAATCCATACGGGTACATGCATAATCAGGTGCAATGCAAAACATGATAGTTAAATATTGGATATGTACAAATGTTCACTCTCTTTTGATCAAACAGTTAATTGTATATCCGTATATACTTAGAGATGTAAATTTATTAACTGTGACAAACATCTATTTAAGGAGAGAGCATAGGCCCACTGGGGCTGAATATACGATCATATAAACTAAATAACGTGATGACCCTGTCATTAAAACAATTATGTGAATGTCACTGTTTTTGAAATCGGGACAGTCATGCTAATGCACAATCCATTGATTTGGGTGCACGTAAAATATGCAAACTTTGTCTGGTTCTGACGTGTACGCACATATTCAAGTGTAGTACAGATCCTATGCCAAAGCTCTTGACATGCACAAATAGTTTTCAAACAGTTATATTGTATACTTTTGCATTTTTTAATATTGTATGAAATGTAATATCATGAACTGTTTTTAAACATCCATGCAATTAGCTACAATGAATTTCTGACCATAAGAAATTTGTTAAATGGCATTTGAGAAGTAAATGCAAAAAACGTATGTCTTCTATCTCTATGAAAGTCTTATGTCACGTGTGTATGCACTTAGCACTTTAAATATTCAAAAGTACTCTGCAGATGCGTCATGTGATCAAGGCCTGTTCAGGCTGAAACGCGTCATGGCGGTGGTGTAAGGGCTACAATAAATCTTTGATTCACACCAGAATTACGGAGTTCGCATTCGTTTGTGTTCCAAAGCAGGAAGTGGGACGGCAACGAACGGAATTTGTATTGATATATATATATATATACATATATATATATATATATATATATATATATATATATATATATATTTCAAACAAACCAAAATAATTACGCTGCACTCCCGGGGGCTTTAAAATCACATCAATTTACTTGGCATCAGCAACTTCAGCAAACGCTACCAACGCGTTTCAACCATTGCGGTCTTATTCACAGCAGCTGAGTCTGATTAACAAATTGCATGCTGCGCTTCTGTGCCTTTTATGTTCATAGACATTATGGTACTCGTAGTTTTGGTATTATTAATCCTTTATGTTACTGCTGGGAACATGTCTTTTGTGCCTAAAATGCCATCCGTCTTTCCAAAATGACATCAGCATATTGACATAAAGGAGTGCTGGCATTAGTTCTTGTAGCCTCGTGCTGATGTAATCTGCTGTGCCTTCCTCCTCGTAAAAACCTCTTCCTGAAATGCTCTTAACAGTTTGTATCTGTAATTAAGGGGCTTTCCCCAGCAATGTGTCTTGTTTTTCAAAGGAATTCAGCACACGTTACCAGTATTTCCTTCGCATGCAAATTGTCAGTTATGCCACAGTGATTTATAAAGCCCCCAGACCCCTTACTCATGGGATCGCATCGACATTAAAGGCAGAAAACACGCACTTACCCTCTTCTGTGAGGCTGTCTTTATTCCATAACCAGTTGCAAGGATCCCCAAAGCACAATTGGAAGTTCTGACCTTTCCATGCTGTCGCAGTCCTCCAGTGTTAACAAACATCGATGTTCTAAATATCGGGAAAAAAATATCGACTGCAAAAATATCGACTCCCATACCTTAACAGGTAAGTACAAAAATATTGATTTAAAAATATATATAAAATAAAATTATATATATTAAATATTAATATTATTTTAACAAAATAATTTCAATTTAATATACATTTTAACTAAATATAACAAATAAACTTAATTAAAAAAATATAAACACACAAATATAATAATTTATACATATACATATATTTATTTACTTACAAATAATTTATTAACTATCTTTATTTAATTTTTATACTTAAAAATTATATAAAAATAAAAGATATATATATATATCAATAATTTAAAATTAAAAACACATTCTATAATAAATTAAAACATTAAACTTACATTTCCCAATACAATAAGTACAACAGTAGGGAAGGTGTTGGACAGCGGAATAATTAAATTTACTATTCCAACTCCAGTGAGTGCAACAGTAGGGAAAGTGTTGGATAGCAGAGGGGTAAAATTACTATTCTCACTCCAGTAATAGCAACAGTAGAGAAAGTGTTGGATAGCGGAGGGGAAAAATTACTATTCCCACTCCAAAAAGTGCAACAGTAGGGAAAGTCTACGATACAAATTGGAAGGGGATTGAGGCAGAACAGATTGCACCTATCTTTCAGTGGAGTACTTTATATCAAGGTGTACAAGGTGCTAAGGACCAGAGACTCAATACCCCTAAGCCCCCAGAGATACACAGGATTTCCTAATTTCAAAACAACACAATGGTCCAGCACACTTAATTCAGATTTATAAGTTGATAAACAATAGTTTGACAGAAGTGATCATTGTTATAGATTAAACATTCATTTCACATGGTCAGATCTCATAATTGAACAAACAGGCAATTCAGCAGAGTTGTTCTGTAAATTCTTTGTTGAAGACTTCTTTTTCTCTCTGACAGGGTAAAAACCGTAGCCAACACGTTTCGTCCTCGCAGACTTCTTCGGGGCAAAAACAAAACACACTGTTTTATCCTTGGTTGGGTTGTAGCGTTGTGAAGTTTCTACTGCTATAGTTGGACAATTTGTCATTATATCTGTTATATCGCTGGATTGGTCTGTCAAGTGATTGTAGCAATTAGTTTTTCATCGTAAACCAGGTCATCAATACAGGTGACACGTGAGTCCAATGGAAAGTATCATCCATGTCATTTCAATTTGTCACTTTTTAAGCAGTGTTCCGGCCGGCGTGGTAGTGTGGCATCCAATGTTTGTGTTAACAGTAGGGAAAGTGTTGGATAGCGGAGGGATAAAAATTACTATTCCCACTCCAAAGAATGCAACAGTAGGGAAAGTGTTGGATAGCGGCGGGGTAAAAATTACTATTCCCACTCCAGTGAGTGCAAAAGTAGGGTAAGTGTTGGATAGCGGAGGAATAAAATTTACTATTCCAACTCCAGTGAGTGCAGCAGTAGGGAAAATGTTGGATAGCGGAGGGGTAAAAATTACTATCCCCACTCCAGTGAGTGCAACAGTAGGGAAAGTGTTGGATAGCGGAGGGGTCAAAATTACTATTCCCACTCCAGTGAGTGCAACATTAGGGAAAATGTTGGACAGCAGAGAATTTTTTTTTACTAATAACACTTAAACAGTTGAAAAACCCCAAAACATATTACAAAATTTAAAAAATAATAAAAATAAATAAACAATATTTAAAATGTTTAACATTAAATATATTAAAGATATAAAAAGAAAACATATTATAATATTAATTACATATAACAAAAACTTACAAATAATATATAAAATAAATTAATAAATGCATTTATAAACAATAATTATTTAAAAGTAGCAAATATTAACAAACAAAACAATTATTTAAAACATAAATTTATTTATTTTATTTCATACCCTATAACACCACACCAATAACAAAACACTTCCAAATTTGTAATTACATTTAGTTCCATAGGTAAGATAATTAATAATCAATTAAAATAATCTTATTAATAAAAAAGATAAAATAAACATTCATTGAGTACACAAGCTTTAACACTCTAATATCCACAACACAAACCTAAATTAAACTATTAAAAAACACAATTACATATTATTTTTAAAAGAAAAACTATTACTATTAACAATAATAATTAATTAACAAAATTGTATTTAATACTCACCCTTTACCCCTTTAAAAGTAAAAACACACAAAAAATAAATTTACCCAAAATAAAAATCAAATAATTAACATTAATTACCAACTATATATTAATTAATTAAACACAAATTACTTCCCACCCTTTACTAATTAATTAATTAAAATTGATTAACAACCAATTATTAATTCATCAATTAAAAATAATTTACTTCCTACTCTTCCCACCCTTTACACCTATAAAAACTACCACACACAAATATAATTAATTACACAATTACCAAAATTAATTACAAATTAATTAATTAAAATTAATTAACAACCAATTATTAATTCATAAATTAAAATACATTTCTTCCCACCATTTACACCTATAAGCACCACAATACACACCTAAAATTAATTACACAATTACCATAATTCATTACCAATTAATTAATTAAAATGAATTAAGAACCAATTATTAATTATTTCATAATAAATTACTTTACACATTTAACACTATAACATCTCAATTAAACAAATTTTAATAAATAAAAATGAATCAATAAATTAAATATAATTAAATTACTTCCCACCCTATTCCCCTATAAACCCACAACCTCGCTACAGAACTAAAAATGCAAAATTCAATTTTATTTTTTTATAAATGTTATGTAATTAAATTACTTCCCACCCTATTCCCCTATAAACCCACAACCCACTACAGGACTAAAAGTGCAAAATTCAAATAAAAAAAATGTAATAACTACTAAAAATGTAACACATATATAAAAAACACAAACAAATCTTATAAAAAACATACATCACATACATATAAAATATATACTAAAATACATAACAATAATAAAAAACGATATTTTTAACAACTATATTTTTGCAAACGATATTAAGCACTTCGATATTTTTAAAATCGATATTACTTACCTTAAGTCGATATTCTTGACCACGATATTCTTGCTGTCGATATTTCTGACCCCTGATATTAATGACTCGATATTTGTGCACCTCGATATTTTGTACTCAATATTCTGTCTCTGCAACAGCATGTGCCCAAGGGCCCTTTTATTTGCAGGCCCAAGCCACTCATGATGAATGTGTTGTATGGGTGTGGGGAGGGAGTTAAAACCAGCCCTCTCGGAGCCCTCTCGGAGCCAGCCCACTAGTATTTGTCCAGCAAGACAGTACACCAGCTGACCCTGCACCCATATGCGGCACACATTTCCCATGGATTATTCTCCATCAAAAACATTCCCTGGAGGCGGCAAACTACTGATGGGAGCGCCGATCAGAGTGACACTCACATATAGGCTGTACAATAGGAAACAGGCACTAACAGATGCCCCCCACATAGTGCGCATTCTATTATGAGCATTGCATATGTGCTTAGCAAAATGGTGCAAGAGTCTTCCATTCTCACGCGACTAGCTGATCTGGGATATAGCTAAATTCCAAGCAGGACTCATATATGAACATATCCAGATGGCGAGAACGGAGGCTGTACCACGGAAGCAGATTTCTATGATTTGGGACCCATTATTACATTAGAGCAGGTGACGGAGGGATTCCAGCTAGAAACGGGTCAATTTCTCCATTACTATGTAATATGAAGGGCATGCAGAGAACTGTTGGGCACAATCATTGATACCCCCGTAGATCACACACACTAGACTTACTACTACAGACAGATCAGGGTAGAGGGGTGATAACAAGAATCTACACAGAGGTGAGAGCAGATATAAACAAACCCACACTGAAACTGAGTATGAAATGGGAAGGGGATTGCGAAACAGACTTTACTGACAAGCAATGGGGAAGTCCTGTTACTCATCTGCAACTCCACTAGCAACACCAGGTTCCTCCTGATATATTTTAATTTTCTCCACAGAACATACATCACACTTGCCATGCTACATACAATAGACCTCACTATGACAAGAGACTTCCTGAAATGCAAAAGAAAGGACATACCATACCGACATATGACATGGGACTGCCCAGGGTTGGAAGTCTATTGGACACTGTTAGAAATGGGGGTCTCTAGTTGGCAATGGCTGGCGCCACTGTCCAAATAGGGACCCTTCTTCCTAAGTCAGGGCAAGTGGGCTACCCCCTTTGATAACCCCTGCTCAACCCTGTGGTAACGTAGCACGAGCAGTTAGGCCTATCTCAGAGGCAGTGTGTGAAGCATTTATGACCATGCACAATAAGGCAGTAACGACACCACAAAAGGACACAACTCAAGTAGGTATAGAAAAAATAGCATCTTTATCTAAGGTTTAGTACGAGACTCTCAAAAGCGTTTTAACCAGTCACCATGCATGTAAATCAGTAGGGACTTAAAAGGGCAATACTTATTCACCAGAACGTGGCACTGACTGAGTTCAAGGCCTGGGTCTACGCGACCCATTGCGCACCAGATACCTGCCGTTGGACGGGGACACAGTACGTAGCTTCTCGAAGAAGCGGAGACGGTGACAGGCGGTCTCCCAGCGACCACAGTTCTCGATGGCAGTGGTCCGCAAAGTGCACTCGCAATGATTCGGGCACTCCGGGACAGGCGGGCCCTCAGCGGCAGCAGCACGCGGCTGCGGCGGCCCGGGCTGGTGGTGGCGATGACTCTCGTCGTGCAGCTCCGTGGTGGGCTCGCGGCGGTAGCAGCGCTCTCCTAGCTGCGGCGGCCCACGGGACGATTCACGATGGTGCAAGGTTGACAAAGACGTGGGCACTCAGCGGCAGCAGCTCTCTCTTAGCTGCAGCGGCCCACAGGACAAATCCCAATGATGCAAAGTTAGCAAAGGTGCGAGCCCTCCGCGGCAGCAGCTCTCTCTTGGCTGCGGCGGCTCACAGGACAAATCACGATGATGCAAGGTTAGCAGGGGTGCGAGCACTCAGCGGCGGCAGCTCTCTCTTAGCTGCGGCGGCTCACAGGACAAATCACGGTGATGCAAAGTTAGCAATGGGGCGAGCACCCAGCGGCGGCAGCCCTCTCTTGGCTGCGGCGGCTCACTGGACAAATCTCGGTGATGCAAAGTTAGCAAGGGTGCGAGCACTCAGCGGCGGCAGCTCTCTCTTGGCTGCGGCGGCTCACAGGACAAATCTCGGTGATGCAAAGTTAGCAAGGGTGAGAGCACTCAGCGGTGGCAGCTCTCTCTTAGCTGCGGCGGCTCAAAGGACAATCCACGATGTTGCACAATTAACACAAGTGCGGGCATCCAGTGGCGGCAGCTCTCTTAGCTGCGGCGGCCCACAGGGTTTCAGCGAAGGTTCTGAGGATTCAAAATAAGGCGGGCACTCAGCGGCGGCAGCTCTCTCTTAGCTGCAGCGGCCCACACGGTTTCAGCGAAGGTTCTGAAGATTCAATTTAAGGCGGCACTCAGCGGCGGCAGCTCTCTCTTATCTGCGGCGGCAAACACTGTTTCAGCGAAGGTTCTGAAGATTCAAATTAAGGCGGGCACTCAGCGGCGGCAGCTCTCTCTTAGCTGCAGCGGCCCACACAGTTTCAGCGAAGGTTCTGAAGATTCAAATTAAGGCGGGCACTCAGCGGCGGCAGCTCTCTCTTAGCTGCGGCGGCCCACACAGTTTCAGCGAAGGTTCTGAAGATTCAAATTAAGGTGGGCACTCAGCGGCGGCAGCTCTCTCTTAGCTGCGGCGGCCCACACACAGAGTTCACAAGGATTACCAGTCCGCGTTCCTCACAGTAGGACTAGCGGTTCCGGATTACTCGACGGAGGCCTCACCTGCAAGTAGAATTCCTAGCAAGGGAATTCGGGCGGCTGACGGGGTGAAGTCTAATGTCCCTGAGACTTCAGCAGGAGGCGCTCTCAATTCAGGCCCTTGGGTAGTTTCTTCAGCAAGCTTGGTGAAAGTTTCAAAGTCCTTTCCTCTGTCCGTTCGGACAGAGTTTCGTCTTGACATCCAGAAGGAACACCCTTGAAACAGGTTTCAGCGCAGCGTTTTATACCTCAAAAGTCTTTGTTCTCTGCAGTCACAAATCACTGCATCCAGCCAGCACCAGTTCGGTGGGGTCGGGGAGCACTTGGTTTACGAGGCGACATCCTGCCCTTTAAGAATCTGGGGGTCTGCTATCAGACGCCCAGTGGGAGATGGAGCCATCATTCACCTTGCCAGGCACGGCCCTGCTCGGATCAAAGAGTCACCCCTCCCCATACTCTAAATGCCGATCTCTCTCTCCAGCCAGGTCTGACCCAGCTGGCCCTGCCGCTCCAAAACCAGACGGCCAATACACACGCTAGCAAACGCCTACAGGAAAGCTTCAGGCCAGAAAATACCTCGTTTCTAGTTGAGGCATTTTCGAACACGGGCTACCCTAATAATCCTTACTACAAGATGCATCTCAATGTTCTGAGCTTAAACATATCAAATTCGACGTTCCTATCAGGTTCCTGGGGGCAGGTAGGATTAAGGCATGTAATACTCAGCCTGCACATTCTGGCCTATGAGAACGGGTGGCCTCGCAATAGTAAACAGTGAAATGGAGGGTAACTTGCTATTAGAACATGCTACACAGACATACTTTAAAAGCTGCTTCGGTGGGTAGCGCAAATCAGCGCTGCCGGCCCACCAGCAGTATTTGGTCTACCAGCCCTGGGCACACACAGTGCACTGATACTAGGGACTGACAGGTAAACCAAACGAGCCAATTATGATTATCCCAATTCATACAGTTATCTTTACACAGGAAGCATTCGCGCTGTGTCACTGATTGGCAGTGGCACAGCGCCCAGAGCATCTACATCCAGCCAACATAAAAGGTCAGAAGCGAAAAGAGGAAGGGAGACCCGCGCCAATGATGCCAGGTCTAACAGACACAGATTGTAGACCACTACAAAGAAGGGATTTAAACAGATGCACAGCAGACCCCCAGACCTACCTGCTTGGCATCCTGAGACAGCGCATTAATAACAAAATGCGGAAGAAAATGTGTGAATTTTATTCTCCTATTGGCCTAAAGTAGGATAGCAATACACTGGACCAGTAACAAACCCAACAGTGGACAACTGCCTAAGAGGTGTATGGTGTAGGGCAGAGGAACTTCACATGATGCACACTAGACAAGATGACAAACTACCAGATGATTTTAAAACATGGCATGCCCTGCTACAGAGACTGCAGTCACCCCCAGATTATAGACCTCCCTGAGACTTTAGCCTACCGTTATGGTGCCAGCGAACACCAAAATTGAGACCAGACACAGGGTCAATAGCGAGATGAGTTCTAATTGACGACCGCTGGTGATTAACCTGCTATAACCGTACAGTAAAATACAAGGGGAATGTAAATGCTAATGCATGTAGTGTGAGATCTAGCCAACTGTACCTTACGACTACTGAATGTCACAGTTTGTTTACTGATATTGCTATTGCATAATCTTTATTAAAGAGATATTGAAAAACATTCCCTGGAGTCTAGCCTGTGGATTCCTGCTCAAATGTATAGAAACCACACCTATGTCTGATATCTCCGGATGTTTTGGTTGGACGTGGGAGTGATACGTTTTTATGTGAGGAAGGCAGATATGCTTTGGGGAAAAAAATATAAAACATCTGACAAATGTCAGTTCAGTACATTGCCCCCAACTAAGCAATCAGGGCAAGGGCAGTTTGTCACCAAGCGATAGAAACCTTAAACATATATGATTGTGGTAGGCATCCATGCAGTCCAGGGGGGATATCTGTGAAAAAAAGACAGAACCCTAAGCCAAGTTCTTGCTTGCAGTTGCTTTCTTAAATGTCTAAAATGCACTATTACACACAGTTTGTTGCTATGGGCACTCTGAACCCATATAAAACCTAAACATGTCTGGTACGCCCCTGCTCAGCGGACCCAAATGAACATACCTGGGCATCAAGCCTTGGCAGGCAAATGTTGCTGTACAAGCGAGACTGGAGGGAATTGCCATATTTTGGGAAATAAATGCTAAGAAACTGACAAATGTCAAGTTCAGCTCAGGAAATCAGGGAGAGAGAGATCTGGCACCCTGTGACATAAACCTTAGGATGCATACATGTTAAAAGTATATGGTTTTTGGTATGTTTCCATACAGCCTTAAGGTGGAATCCGCAGCCAAAAGACAAGTACTGTAAACTGTGATTTTACTTGCAGCTGCTTTTCAAATTTCCTAACTGTACTATACTCAGGGCCATATTTATGAAAAAGTGGGCAGCAAGTCAGCTTGCTGCGCTGTGTCACTGAGAAAGGGCAGGAATGCGCCGTATTTAAGGCAATACAGCACATTCCTGTCCTTACCCCTGTGCTGGCACACAATGGGCTGCTTAGCGCCAAGACAGACAACTTTGCACCATGGTGCAAGGGTGTCTGCGTTGCATGCAGGATTGTTTTTGTGCTGGAAGGGGCACTCCCTTGCACAAAAACAATCCTTTGAGGCATTTTACCTTTTCTATGTGTACTGCAGAATGCAGTTTATTGCCTGTGACCCCCCTGAACCCATAGAAAATCCATACATGTCTGCTACGACCATGCACAGGAGACCCAGATGAACATACTTGGGGATGAAATCTTGGCAGGGATATGTGTCTGTGGAAGGTAGGCTGGAGGAAATTACCATGTTTTGGGGAAAAATGCAAAACAAAATCACAAACATCTTGTTCAGCGTGATCTTGTGGAATTCAATCAAGTTGAGGCAAGTTGAGCACCTAGAAATAGAAAACATAAGATATATAGATCCTAAAAATGTATGGATATGGAATATTTCCATTTGGTCCAGATTTGATATCTGTGCTCAACGATAAGTACCCTAATCTTGGATTTCACTTGAGTTTCTATACAAATTTCCAAAATGCATTACATCCAGTTTATTGTCTGTGGCTACCCTGAACCCACTGAAAAAACATGCATGTGTTGTACCTCAAAGCTCAGGAGATCCACAGGAAAATAAAAATCTGACAAATGTCATGTTCAGCTTAATTTCACAGCCAACCAATCAAGGTGAGGGAGACACCTTGCAATAGAAACCATCAGAAATTAAGATGCTAAAAATATATGGCTGTAGTATGTTTCCTTACTATCCAGATTTGATATCTGTGAGAAAAAGTTGCTACCTATTGCCTGCATTTCGCTTGCAGCTGCTTTCCAAATTTCCAAAATACACCACACCTAGTTTATTATTTATGGGCCCCTTAAATGCATAGAAAACCCATGCATGGCTGATACTGTCATACTCAGGAGACCCTTTGGAACAAAGTTGGAGATAAATCCTTGGCAGGCATTTAGTCCTGCTTGAGAGTGACTGGTAGGAAAAAAGAATTACTGAATATCTGACAAATACCATTTTCAGCGTGTACTACTGGTCAGACAGTCAGGACAAGAGAGTTCTGGCTTACAGCAGTAGATTTCTTGGCTCATACACAATTAGAAAATTTACCTAGACCTGCACATGCCAAAAAGCATATAGTTTGTTTGGATGCGCAAAGAGACGAAAGATGTACATGTGCATGAACAACCCAATTTCATTTCTTAAAAAAATTACTTTAAAAAAAAAAAGCTCCACCTGTTATTCCTACAATAGCGCAGAGTTGGCCTAAGAGGAGCAAACCTATCCCTGTGACTGTTGACGTCTTCCTCAGCTGGCCTGCACTGGCCGTGCCCCATCTTTTCGGTATCTTGCTCATTAGCAGCTCCATCTGGCTAGCTACTGAGTGTCTGGTACTTGGGAACCCAGCCTACTGAATGCAGCCAGTCCTCCTGTAGGTGGTTTTGCAGGGCTCTGATTTTGTGGTGGATTTTGAGGGCAATAACCCTAGAAAACTGGAGAAAGCATCTGCAACTCTTTCTAATAGCAAATTTTGTAAGATTCTAGAAATGGCAGGAGTCACTTCTTGAAGATGGCCGAGTCCGAAATGGCTGTATTTCTATTCCTTACAGAAGCTCTTCCCAATACATCATGGTATGAGTCTGTTTGTTTTTCCTGCATGCCATTTCCTGTTGATAGGTATATAAGGAACTGATGGAAAGTCCATCCTTCTGTCATAATGCAGTCAGAGTTCTTCATCTGTTTACTTTCGCTGCTTGTTTTAGATCTTCACCTAGGGTTTCCTAGTTCGTTGTCTTCAGTCCTGTTCATCTTGGGTGAGTTTCTCAGAAGCCTTGGTCGTAGTGCCATCTGGGAGGTTTTTCTGCCACTGGCTTTTCCATTTGAAGAAAACGTATTCTCTCTTAGGGCATCTGATCCTTCCACGTGACTTGTGGGGGATCAAGGTGGCTGGCAAGTGGTGTTGCTTTACCTCAGAGCAGCAAGATCAAAGCTTATTCACAGATTTCAAGACCCACAACTCAGATCACCTAATGATAGGCTACTAATAGATACTTTGCTACTTGTGGCCTGCAAATCCATTCTAGCTCATTGGAAAAACACCACAGCTACTACGTTCAAGGTCTGGTTTAATTAGATACTTTACCTGAGAGGGGCCGATAATATTTCCCTCCAAAATCCAGAACATTTTGGAAATCATTGGACAACTATTTCGCCCATACTAAGCCCTTATGAACTATGTACTGTCGCAATTTCTAAGACATAACCAGTCATTCATAGAACACTTAAAGCCCTCCTCCTCCTGCTTACATCATATCTAGTCGAATATTGCCTTATCATATCCCAAAATTTGTCATGCCTCCTAAAACAGCTCTTGGTCTTTGACTTCACCTGTGTGGTCTGAGTCGACGTGATATGCTATATTCTACTCAGTTACATCCTGCTGCTCAAGACCTGTTGTGCTTCAAGCCTACATTTTGACCACTCAGTGTTAATCTACCTATCTTTTTATTTTTATTCTTAGCCTTAGCTCCCCGACGAGCCCACAGACCTGATGGAACACCTTCACTTCAAGATACTGACCAGCCCTAACACCACCCTCCGAGGAACCCTCATCTACCGACCCCTGGACCCCGCGGACCCTTCGCCAACTCCATCACGGACATCATCTCCACGCATGCCATCACATCCACCAACTACACCCTGCTGGGAGACCTCAACATCCACCTCGACAACCAGCTGGACCCCAACACCACATCCCTCCTGGACAACCTCCACAACATTGGACTCCGCCAGATTGTGACCGAACCCACGCACTCAGCAGGTCACACCCTCGACCCCTTCTTCACAACAGGAAACTCCATCACCTTCAGCCACACCACCGAACTCCCCTGAACAGACCACCGATGCATCCACTTCACCTTCAGAACACCCACCATCCACAGACACCAGCACCTGCTCCCACGAAGAAACTGGGCCAAAATCACCGGCGACCAGCTCACCTCCTCACTCAGCAACTCCACCCCAACCATCGCAGCCCGAACCCTGCACAGATGGATCTTCGACAGCGCCAACACCATAGCCCCCTTCAAGAAAAACAACAACACCCATGCCAAGAAAGCCAGATGGTTTACCACCGAACTTCGAGAGTCCAGACGCACCTGCCGTTGCCTCGAAAAGGCCTGGAGGAACTCCAAATCCACAGAAGCCCACAACAACTTCAGAGCCGCCACCAACGCCCACCACCAACTCATCAGAAAAACGAGGAAAAAAGCTATCGAAGACAGAATCTCCACACACGCACACAACAGCAAGGAACTCTTCAGCATCATCAAGGAGTTCGCCCAACCCACCAGCGAGTCTACCGACATCCCTCCCTCTCAAGACCTCTGCGACAGACTCAGCACCTTTTTCCACCACAAAATCAAGAGCATCTACGACAACTTCGACGAAGACAACCAACACGATGAACCCTCACCAACCACCCCCGACACCAGGAAGCCAGCGATTGACAACTGGACAGCCCTCACCACTGAAGACACACTGAAGACAATGAAGTCAATCCACTGCGGGGCCCCCACGGACCCCTGCCCCCACCACATCTTCAACAGAGCCACCGACACCATCGCACCCATGCTCCGCCACACCATCAACCGCTCCCTGGCGACCGCCTCGTTCCCCGACGACTGGAAACACGCCGAGGTCAACCCCCTCCTGAAGAAACCCTCGGCGGACCCGACCGACCTCAAGAACTACAGACCCATCTCCATACTCCTGTTCCCAGCGAAAGTCATCGAGAAAGCCATCAACAGCCAACTCGCCACCTTCATTGAAGAACACAACATCCTCGACTCCTCCCAATCCGGCTTCAGAAAAAAACCACAATACAGAAACCGCCCTCCTCGCCGCAACAGACGACATCTGCACCCTACTAGACAGAGGAGAAACAGTAGCCCTCATCCTCCTCGACCTCTCAGTGGCGTTCAACACAGTCTCTCACCGCACCCTAATACGCAGACTCCACGACGCAGGGATCCAGAACAAAGCCCTCGACTGGATACACTCCTTCCTCTCCGGCAGAACGCAGTGGGTCAGACTCCCCCCTTTCCTCTCGGACCATACTCCAACCACCTGCGGAGTCCCCCCAGGGGTCCTCCCTCAGCCCGATGCTCTTCAACGTCTACATGGCTCCGCTCGCCCCCATCGTCAGAACCTACGGACTCAACATTGTGTCATACGCCGGCGACACCCAACTCATCCTCTCCCTATCCAACGAACCCAACACCGCCAGACACAACTTCCGGGAAGGCATGGAAGCCGTCGCCAAATGGATGAAAGACAGCTGCCTACAACTAAACACCAACCAAACAGAAGTACTCATCATGGGCCCAAACCCCGACGCCTGGAACGACACCTGGTGGCCCCCCACCCTCGGAAGCCCGCCCACCCCCACGGACCATGCTCGCAACCTCGGAATCATCCTGGACTCCGAGTTCAAAATGGACCGCCAGATCAACTCCGTCTCGTCCTCCTGCTTCCAGACCCTCCGCCTCCTATGCGGATCAAATGGATCCCCCTCGAACACAGAAAGACCGTCACTCATGCCCTCGTCACCAGCAGACTCGACTACGGCAACGCACTCTACGCCGGAATAAACAAAAACCTCACCCGCAAGCTACAGAACATCCAGAACGCCGCCGCAAGACTGGTCCTCAACCTGCCAAGACACTGTCACATCTCCCAGCACCTGCGCACACTCCACTGGCTCCCCATTGAGGCTAAAGTCACCTTCAAGATGCTCACCCACGCACACAAGGCCCTCCACAACACCGGACCAGCATACCTGAACAGCCGACTCAATTTCCACGCACCCCAAAGGACCCTACGATCAGCCCAGCTCTCCTACGCCGCTGTCCCCCGCACCAGAAAGACCAGATCGGGAGGCCGCTCCTTCTCCTTCCTCGCGGCCAGAGCCTGGAACGCCCTCCCGCTCAACCTCAGACAGACAACATCGCTCCCCATCTTCACAAGAAACCTCAAAATCTGGCTCTTCGACAGACCCCCTCCTTGAGGGACTGGAACCTGCACCCCCCTTTCCCCCTTGCGCCTTGAGACCCCTACGGGTGAGTAGTCGTGCTTAACAAATACTTGATTGATTGATTGATTATATTATTGTTTTGTCATCATTCTACATAAGATGCCATGTGTACTATTCAGGATGTTATTCAAGAACTAATCAAAACGTGTATCTTTCATGTGTATTACTCAGAAGACAGTACAGTTTACCTGTTGAATCCACATGCGCTCTACACTAATTTACCATGCAACTTTTTGTTTGTCTCTTCCTTGTCATAAAACTAATAAGATCTTTGAAATCAAAAAGCAGCCAGTGAGACCTATTTGTCCCACACACAGGTGCACGAATGCAAGGCAGTGAAAGAGTTAATGGCAGAAGTGTGCTATGTATAAACCTGTTATATAACTTACCACCAACTTGTGCTGCATTGCCTGACATGGACCTCTGCCCTCGGCAGGAGGTCTAACTTCTTGCCAGCAAATCCCACCCACAGTGGCTAACCTTCTACTAGGTGAGTCTCAACTCAGTGATCTGTGGAAGGCACCATAAGCCGTAGCTTTAGAAGATATTTGCTGTTCTCTGTAGGAAAAACAATAAAGCAATTTGTAAGCATTTGTTTATTACAAACTTCAGTATTGGATGTATGTGTAGGGTGACCAGACGTCCCGGGTTTTTCCCGGACAGTCCTGGTTTTTAAAGGACTGACCCGGTGTCCCAAAACTTTTTTCTACTTAAATACATGTCATTATTTTTAGAAAAGGGTCAGATGAGCAAGCACATTATTCAGTGTTGTGCAGCCTAAAATTTACACTGGGCCTCTCAAAAAACCAGGGACAGAAGTTCACTTGTTTTGAGTCGCCTGCTGTGTTGTCTCGCATCATTCACGCAACACAGCAGGTGACCGCCACTGGGTAGTTATAGTTAGAACTATATTTCCATTGAATATGGACTTTTCCTGGGGTGTTTCGGCCTGGGGTGATCCGTCAAAGGGGGCCGAAAAAAGGAGGGGCCCCAAAACCTGTTTCTTCCCTGCAATTTCCCATAAGAAAATTAGACATAGATACAGCCAAAACAGCTCAATGGAATTACACTGAATCTTGCAGAAATCTACATCTTTACCCAGAAAGCGTGCTTTTTGTAATTTTGTGTAAATCTGTTCAGAAGTTTTTTGAGAAATAATAGTTTAAAAATATATGCATATATAGGAATGCAGAGGATCCACGGGTGCAGTGGATTATAAGATGACATGCGATTGGTTACCACCGCACCAACAAAGATGTGGGAGTAGCCATTTTAAGACTCAGGGACTCAGTCTCCTATCATGCAAAAAGAATAAAAAAAACGATAGGGGGCAGGTTATTTCTATCTGGTGCCTGGTGGGACCACACCCCACCCCGGGGCCCTAAAAATAAATATTTTTTAATGGGACCACAGAACGACAGAAGATCTGCGGCCCTGGTAATAAAAGGGCAGGCTCCGTCCTTTTGAAATATAACCCCTCGGTGGGCGAGGGCCTGGGGTCACTGCTAGTAATATTTTTGGGGAGTGGGTGTGTGACTTCCCTCCCTGAAGCATATTAAGGCCCAAGAGACACCATTTTCCCGAACCAATTTGCATTTTATGGGGAGGGGGCATGTGCCCACTCCTACCTGAGCCATAATATGGCTTTGAGGCCCACTGACATACAGTTCCCTGGAGACCCCATTATCTGGTACACTGTGCTGTTTCCTACCCAGGAGAGTGCGGGCAGGGAATACAAATTTAGTTCCCTGTTCACACTTTCCTGGCCAGGAAACACAGCTTTGCTTCTGCCCGGTGGGAGCAGAAACAAGAAGCGACACTCGCAGGACTGGAAGCAACGCAACATAGCCAGCTCCTGCCGCAGTCAGGAAGGGGGCTGCCGGGCAAGCCAGGAGGGGCCTTGGGGCCTTGGTCTCCCTCTGTTGCCCCCAACATTTAAAACATGTGCAGGTGCCCTGGGTGGCTTGAGGCTGCCACAGTAAAAAGAAAAATGGCTGGATCCCAATGGTACCTAGGATTGGTGCTGGTTGAGGAGCCTGTAGGTGCTCCAAAAAAGTAGAAGGAAAAAAAAGGAATAATGAATGAGCGGCAGGCGCCGCTCAGTTATATTCACTGCTCCAGGCAAGGAACGCCCCATAATGCCCAGCGAGGGCTTTTAGATGATATTTTTTTATCCTGGTGGCGGCCCTAGAATGGGCTGAAGCACCACTAAGCATTATTTTATGTTGTGAAGGGCTGCAGGGAGTGCAGCAGCCTCCTAGCAAAATGAACAGGAAAATCATTGAAAGTCTTCTTCGACATTGAAACCATTACCCCAGTAGAGCGTACCATTATTTTTAAAGCACCCTGAGCTGGAGCTGTATGCTCTTCAACTGAAGTGCAGTGATGCCTTGTGGTTGGTTCTGTAGCTGCATTTTGTGACCTGAAAAATGTTCAGGAAAAACTCAAAGGCATGTTTATGGTTGTTTACATTTTCTTTTTAATTTAAAATATTTTGTGACAATAAGTAATTCTAAACATTGCAATGTGTGTATTTATAAAACACACCTTTCATTTTAATTATTGTTAATAATTCTGCTTTATATATGTTGATGTGCCCACTTCCTGATAAAGCCAGTAGGCCTGCCATTTATATTCATTTATTTTTATTAACAAAATGCTTATTAATGCCTCGTATTGGAATCAATTTAACATCACATTGATTATCCGTCAAGCATACATATTCATATGCCCTCTATAATAACATCCCACCCCTTCCCAGTATCCTGCCCTGCCAAAAACATAATAGAATCATTCTTTGCCTCAGTAGAATCTGAGGACTCTTCATCATCTGATGTGGAGGAAGAACTTACCCCTCTTGATTAATGAACCTATCCAGAAGTCCCACCCAATTTTCAATGTACTCCTGAGCCCTCTCATCACCCCTTCTCCTCCGCAGAGGGACCTCCTCAGCCGCGGCCCATTTAACCACATCCACCACCCACCTTTCTTTACTCGGTCCAACCTGAGCCATCTAAGTAGCCGTGACCCATGACCAAAACCAACAGCAATTGCAGGAACTTAAAGGTTATTTTCAGGCCCTTTTGACTACAGATGTCTCCCAGCAAGCAAACAGCACGGTCCATATTCACAGGGATCCCCAGTACAGAACTCACACAAACCAACACATTCCCCCAGTAGTCATACATCTTAGGACATGACCATGCTAAGTGAAGGAAGGAGGCACCCGGAGCACAACACATGTGACATGACTCAGCCCTACCAGGATCTATTCTATGCAGTAACACTGGGGTGAAATATGTATGATGAAGGAAGTGGAAGTGCAGAAGTTTGAAACGTGCATTACTCGACACCGTCTTCACCAGAGCACACATACGTTACCAACGGGCATCACCGAGCTGAAAAAATCCTGCTTACTGTGCGCCATCAGTTACAAAGTAACTTAGTGTCTGGATTTAAAAAAAAATCTTTTCATTAAACAGTTGCTCAGTGCACATCAAATGATACAATAGTTTACACAAAGTGTGGCTTTTCAAGACTGAGAGGAATAATGTTGTTACTTTTTCAAATATTGATAGACATGAAACAGATCACAGTGGTATAATTGTAAATAAATGCAGATGTTCCCAATCGGCCTTTATGCTTCCCTATACAGGCCCCATTTGTCCCACACTTTATCAAATGTTCTAGGTCAGCCCCGACTGTAATAAATCACCTGCTCCACATGTTGGCACCAGTCTAAATCATTCTCCCAATCCTGGACACTTGGGGGTCCACCCGCACCCCATGCCTTTGCAACGTCTCTTTTTGCCACCCCTGCTGCCACATTAACCAATTTTTTAGTATCTGGGCCAATTATCTTCTCCCATTATGCATAGCAACTGGCATCTGGCCTCCAGCTGGACCACAAGACCTGTAACTTTGGCCATGACTTGTACTACCCCCTCCCAGTATCGTTGAATTACAGGGCATTCCCAAAGGATATGGAAAAAGGAGCCCACCATGGCTCATCCCCTAGCGCAAACGGCTGTATCATACTGGCCCAGATGGTGTAATAGGGACCTAAAATAATAGGATCTGTGTAATATCTGTAACTGTATCAGAAGGAAGCGAGCACTTATGGCTATATCTCTGGGGCTCTGCAGTGCCTCCACACAGTCGTCATCCTCGATAAGCCCTATGCCTCCTTCCCACGTCTCTCACAGGGAGTGTAGCAGGTCAGGGGAATTGTTCATTATTTTCTTATAGATCAAGGAGATCGCCTTTGCTGGCATTGGGTCAAGTAGTAATCGGTTCTCCAGAGGAGTGGACTCTGGTAGTTGTTCCCCCTCTGGTACATGGTACCGTATTGCATGTACCAACCAGCGGTGGCCGGCACACGTAAGCGCAGTGGGGCGGGGCAGGGAGCCACAGGGGGGGAAGCTGACAGACGACAGAATAAGTATAATTAAATAAATAAATAACACCTATTCCATCGTCTGTCAGCTTCCCCCCTGCTGCGCCCTGCCCCACCGCCTCACCATGCTTACCTGTGCCGGCCGCCGCTGGTACCAACTGCAGATATTTAAACTGTTCTGTTGCCCCCATTTCATACTCCTTCTGTAGGTCTTCAAAGGGCAGTAGCGTACCCCCTCTCCAAATGTCCCCAAGGCACTCAATACCAATCAGTCCCCATTTAAGGAAGCCTTTCAAGTTCCCAACTTCCTGCAAGAGTTTGCTGTCTCAGTGACCCTTCCAGCGTTTCCCACCTCCCAGCTGTCCAGCCCCCCCCGCAGCACTACTTAATGGCAGCCGCTGCGTGGTGAAAGTTCAGTCCACTAACCTTTTAGTGGACTTGCTCCCTTCACAGCACAGCTCCGCCTGGTAGCTGCTGCTGCCCCTGTTGCTGCTGCTGACTCGCTGGTCAGGAGTTCGAGGCCCTCCTCCACCTGCAGGCTCTTGTCTGAGCCTCATCCCTGGTGGTCTAGTGGTAGAGCGTCTCTGCTCTACTGCTAGGGCTGCCCCTCAGTCTCTCTTTTCTGCTTTTGCCTTTATTTCTGCTCTTTTTTCTTGATTCTGCATCTGCCTTTATTCTGTTTTTCCTTTGCTTCCTTCCTTTGCCTTCTTTCACTTTTTAGCCGCCTTTGCCCCTACAGCTGAGATCCCCCATGGCCCTGCCCCCCAGTGACCCTTCCTGCTCCGGCATTTCCCACCTCCCAGCTGTCCAGCCCCCCAACCACCACTGCTTAATGGCGGCCCGCATAGCAGGCACGCCACCTGCGCACTGAAGGCAAGCCCATCTGCGCCTGGACCATGCCCAGCGCCACAGACCCTGGTGCTCAAGCGCCGCACTGATACAACGCAAGCACACTTCTTGCCCTCAATACAGGACGCCACCCCAACTGCCACCTTGCAGCTCCGAAGCCACACCTTCTCCCGCCGCTCAGCCGACCAACAGTGCACTAAACCGGTGCAACTGCATTCTCCTCAACACGTTGTCCCTCCACAAGCACGCCACAGAAGTTTGGGACCTCCTCGACTCTGTCAGGCCAGACAATGCCTTCCTCATGGAAACCTGGACCAACCCTAGCTGAGGCCTGGGCATTGCCACCGCCATCCCCGACGGCTACAAAATCACCAGAAAGGAGCCCGCCAACCGAACAGGAGGAGGCATTGCCATCATCCACAAGGACTCCCTCTGCCTGACCTCCCACGTGGATGACCCAATGAACACCATGAAATATCTCCACTTCCACTTCCAGGTCCAGAACAACACCAACACCACCCTCTGCAGGACACTCATCTACAGACCCCTTAGTCCCTGCCCACCTTTCACCGATGCCATCGTCGACCCCATCTCACCCCAGGCCCTCGCATCCACTGACTACATCCTACTCGGCGACCTCAACTTCCACCTGGACAACCACCTGCTGAAAAAGCCGCCCGCCGACCCGACAGACCTCAAAACCTTTCGTCCCATCTCCTTGCTCCCCTTCCCAGCAAATGTTGCTGAGAAGGCCATCAGCTCCCAACTCTCCGAATTCATCGAAGTGAGCCACATCCTGCACATCTCCCAACCCAGCTTCCGTAGCAATCACTGCACTCCTCGTCCCCACCGACGACATCTGCATTCTCCTCGACTGGGGCAAAACAGCAGCCCTGATCCTGATAGACTTCTCGGCTGCCTTTGATACAGTCTCACACCACACTCTAATCATGAGACTCCACAACCCCGGCATCCACGGCAAGACCCTGGACTGGATCCACTCCTTCCTCTCTGGCTAAACTCAACAAGTCAAACTACCTCCATTCCACTCCGAACCTACACAGATCAGCTGCAGGGTGCCTCTAGGCGCTTCCCTGAGCCCCACCCTCTTCAACGTCTACATGGCCTCCCTGCCACCATCGTAAGAAACCACGGACTCAACATCGTCTCTGTTAGAAATGGGATTTCTGGTTGGCTAGGGCATGCGCCTAAGCCAGGCAGAAACCACCATCTAGTCAGGGCAAGGGAGTTACATGCTGAAGATAACCCCTGCTCACCCACTTGGTAGCTTGGCACGAGCAGTCAGGCTTATCCCAGAGGCAATGTGTAAAGCGTTTGCGCAACACACACACACAGCAGCGACACACTAGGCACACTACAAAAGAGACTCCACAGAAGATTATATAAATAAATAGCCTTTGTATTATCATAAACACATTAGAATCATAACCACACAATATACACTGTGCCAACTGGCACCAGATAGTAATTTACAGGGGATTATATACACGACAGGGCCAATCAGGCCGCTGTCAGAACCATTAGAAAGCACAAGTAGCAAATATAAAACAACCAGTAACTACTGGTGAAATACTGTACTCAGCATCAGCAACATAAACGCATTATGTCTGCATCACATTAGGCATCATCCTAAGCATAAACATCATAGCATGACATTTGGCACAACCACATTATGCATTAGCATTAGGCATCACCTTCAGGCATGAACACATTATGCATCCTTGTAGGGCCTTGCGCCCTACCAATATCACCAAGATGACCCCAGGCCAACTGGCCTTCTCTGGGGCCCAAATGCCCTCTGTCCAAAAGTCAGGGCTCTACTGGGGCGAGGGTGCAACTCACCCTGGTCTCTCTAGAGACCCAAAACAATGCCCCCAACGTTGCAGCTGCCCGCGCTCTCGCGGTGCAGCTGGGTCAATAACCTTGGCACCGCGGTGCCTCTTGAGCCTCACTCCGGGACTCTAAAAACCAAAGTGCCCCTGTGTTGCAGCTGCCCGCGCTCTCGTGGTGCAGCTGTGACAATAACTCGGCACCAACAGAGTGCCGGGGGAGCCTCTTCCTCACCGTGACTCTTCTTTGGGGAAAATCGGCCCAGGCAGGCACCAATTAGTGTGCCGTGTGAGCTCTACTCACCGGGGCTCTTCCTCCGCTGTGGCAGCTACCAAGAGCCCCTCTCCAATCGTTGCAGGACCCTTGGGTCTTCCCAGACCGCCACGGCGAAACTCCCGTAGTGGAGATTCAGGGGCTTCTCTCTCGCCGCGCGGACCGCGCGTTTGAACACTCCTCCTCCTGCCAGGCAATGCCTGACTTCCGGCGGCGGGCCTTAAGCTTCTGTTTCTGGCTGTACGGGCCCCGCCCACAGTCAGGCAAGGTCGCCGCCTGACTTCCGGCCCGCAACTGATCCTGGACACGGAGAGAAATCTCTGCGACGGCCCCGGACTCGGTGAAGACTTTTCGGGTGCCCCCACGCACCTCTGGCCACAGTGCACGGTATGAGCACAGTTGGAGCCCTCTCCCCGGGCTCTAGGAGCGAACTGAAAAGCGGCCACAGCACACAGCTCTGAGTATGGGGGGGAGTGCCAACATGCACACCAGCTGATCCCCCCTCTTCACAGAACCCAACGGCAGCACCTCCACTCGTGCTGGCTAGGGAACAGAGCCAAAAGTGCTCCTCCCAAGTGTCTGCAGACTCTGCTCAGAGTCAGAAAGCGCCCGCCTGGTGCTAGATTACAGGGATCACCCAGGGCAGAGCTGGGCCCAGGCAGGCCATCACGCAGGGCCTCCCAGCAGAGGGCAGCCCCTCCGGCCCCTCCTCAGTCAGCAGTTGGGTTCCACGGCGGTTCCTCCTGGCGCCCAGCAGTCCTTCCTTCAGGTCCATGTAAGCACACTTTACATGGGGTCACAGCCCCAATATTTATATAGGGTTCTGTCTTTGTCCTGCCCTGGCACAGGGCTTGGGGAACCAGTCCCAACTGGTTCTGGGGGGGTAGTGAAGCACTTTGCGTACAGTGCTCCCACCCTCCTTTGTCAGGTTGGGCTCTGTCATCAGACACACCACAGGGGGGCGGAGCCAGCATTCACCCAGGCAGGCACAGACCTATTCAGGGTCAGGGACTACTCCTCCCACTACTCCAAATGCAGATCTGCCCATTCAGCCTAGTGCTGACTCACCCTGCCCCTCTGGAGAAACACACCTCACCAGCCCCTGTCACTCCAGAGCCAGACATGCAATACACATCAGGCAGGCAAAGACATATAGAACACAGAAATGTCAACTTCTAAAAGTGGCATTTCTAAAATAGTGATAATAAATATGCGCACACCATTACGCAGCATTTATTATTACTATTCCAAACATACCAAACTTGACCACGCTGCTCCTCTCATATCAGGAATTACCACTGAAACACTTATCAGGGAATCCCCAATGCATTCCTATGAGAGGGCAGCCTCACAGCAGTGAGAAATCAAAATGGCTGTTTGTCACTACCAGGACATGTCACACACTTAAGGTACATGTCCTACCTTTTACCTACAATGCACCCTGCCCATAGGGCTAGCTAGGGCCTACTTTAGGGGTGACTGACATGCAGTAAAAGGGGGGGTCACAGACGTGGCACACACTTTAGGTGCCACATCACAGCGGCAGTAACACTGCGCGCACAGGCCCTGCAATGGCAGAGGCCTGAGACAGGTTTGAAAGGCTACTTTGGTGGGTGGCGCAAGCAGCGCTGCAAGCCCACCAGTAGCATTTAATTTACTGGCCCCGGGTATATGAGATACCACATTACTGGGGACTGACAGGTAAATTGAATATGCCAAACAGGTGTAGACCAATCTTACCATGTGTACCACAGAGAGCACACACACTTTACACTGGACAGCAGTGCTAAAGTGCCCAAAGTCCTAAAACCACCAACACCAGGTCAGAAAAAAGACTAGGAGGAAGGCAAAAAGTTCAGGGATGACCCTCCAAAAAGGGCCAAGTCCTACAGTCTCCTATGCCAACGACACCAAGCTGATCCTCTCCCTCACCAACGAACCCTCAGCCGCCAGAATCAACTTCCACAGCGGAATGAAGGCTGTTGCCTCCTGGATGAAAGACAGCTGCCTCAAACTCAACTCAGACAAGATGGAAGTACTCATCCTGGGACCCACTCCCTCTGCCATGGACGACTCCTGGTGGCCTGCTGCCCCGGAACCCCCCAACCCCACAGACCATGCACACAACCTCTGCATCATACTGGACTCCTTGCTCACAATGAACCACCAGATCAACGCTGTATCCTCCTCATGCTTCCGCACACTACGCCTTCTCCAAAAGACCTTCAGATGGATCACCACCGAAGCAAGAAAGATGCTCACCCACGCACTCATCACCAGCAGGCTCGACTACAGCAACGCACTCTACACCGGCATCATCCAGAAACTCCTCAGATAACTCCAAAACGCTCAAAATGCTGCAGCAGGACTGGTCCTCAACATACCCCGTCGAAGCCATATCACCGAACATATTAATGAACTTCACTGGCTCCCAGTCAACAATATAATCACCTTCAAGCTCCTCACTCACGCCTACAAAGCCCTCCATGATGCTGGTCTAGCATACCTGAACCACTGCGTTGCATCCCACGTTCCCGCCATACACTTCCGCTCTGCCCAACTAGCCCTTGCCTCCATCCCTCGGATCCACAAGACAAGAACCGGGGGAAGATCCTTCTCCTACCTCATCGCCAATACCTAGAACACCCTGCCCCTCCACCTCAGGCAATCCCCTTCGATGACCCAATTCAAGAAGGATCTCAAGACCTGCTCTTTGACTGAACCCAGACAGATCAGCAGTCCCCCCAACACTCCGCCCAGCGTCTTGAGACCCTCACGGGTGAGTAGCTGCGCTATACATACCCCTTATTGATTGATAATGGATTCCTATTTGTCAGCCTGCCATCCCAGCCGAGGTGTTTATTGGCTTCTCTCCATGCCCTAACAACTGTTTGAGTATGTGGTGGCAGCGATCCTGCACATTTTCTATTATATGGGATTGATGGGTAACCTCGGTCCCTCAACTCTTCTCGATCTACTTGGTAGGCAGGGTCCTCTATTTCCACCAAATACCCAATCATTTACTGCAGTCAATTGTGCTGCCCAATAGTAAGTATGAATGTCGGGGATTGCCAGCCCACCTCAAACGCCCCTCGCTGCAGCTTACTAAGGCAAACCTGTGAGATGCCCCCATTCCACAATAGTGTGCGCAATTCACTGTTTACCTGACACTTCCAACTATTGCCCTGAAGAAGCCCTGGCTGTAGGGTGAAACGCGTTGGCTGTGGAAGAATTTGAAATTAAAAGAACTTCCGGTTGAAACTTGGAATTATGTATTGATACGTCTTTTCTGACTCTTATTTTTTGTGATCATATTGCCTCTCATTCTCTTGTTGCAATTCGCTGTTCACCTTGCAAAATAAATTGTCTGCACCCTGTATGGGGTATTTGGAAGGACATACAGCATGTGGGGGAGGGTCATCTTCTTAAAAAACATGGCCCTTCCCATCAGGGATACCGGTAGTGCCCTGCAATGTGCCACATCATCTCTAAGATGTTCCAATTGAGGAAACAGGTTTTTCATATAAAGTCCTCAGCCTCTCTGGTCACAAAAATCCCTAAATATTGAAAGGCCTGTATTGCTATTGGAGTCACACATGTGGCCAGTAAAACCAGGCACTTAGTGTCTGTATTATTCATTTTAGGTGGCCTATACACCAAGGGATTCGACGGGTCCCGTCCAGGCTTCACCAGCATTGTAATGCAACCCTCTCTCATAGACACTGGAAGCAAACCCCTCTCTCGCACCTCTAAGTATACCTCCAATAGATGCTGTGTAAGCACTGAGGAAAAGGTCTCTAAAACTCAGCAGGGAATCAATTGCCCCCGGTAATTACCCTAAAGTCATACGAACCTCCTCCAATGTGAGGACTGCATCCAAGTTCTGTGCATCCAGATCTCACAGTCGCATTAGCACCAATGATGCCAGAAAAGTTTCGACTGGTGCCCATGAGGACGGAGCAAGGTCTTGGTATACCTGTTCCAAATAAGTTCGCAATGTGTCCACTATACCCTTTTGTGCATAAATCTCCCTACCCTGAGAAGAACAGAGGTGCAAAATGAGAGGGTTGGGGACCTCCCTCAGAAGAATCCAGGCAAGAAGGCACCCGGTTCTGTCCCCTCCCTATGGAGAAGTTGGTGATACGATTTAAGTGTTTACCGCTCCAGCTTATCCCTAACCTCTGTGACTGCCAGCAAGAGCTGCAACTCCTCCTGGCTCCCATCCTGCCATCCGGTCTCAGTTGCTGGACCCGCATTAGATCATACTCCTTCTGGAGGAGCTAAGACTGTAATGTGCATCGCACCCCACACGAGGAACTGATTCAGCGGCCTCTGAGCACTGCCATCATGGCCTCCCATTCGGTAGCCCATGATTGGGTCATGGACCCATTGAACTTGAATAAGTCCTTCAACTACCCAGACAAGGTTTCCCTATGGGTCCTGCAGGATCTCAGTGGACAGCTTCCAGGTCCCCGGAGTCTGCCAAACACCCCCATGCAAATTCACAGTAAACCAGAGCATGATCCGACAAGGAAAGGGAGAGATGCAACACCTCTATAGCATCAGGGACCAATGAGGCTGTCATAAGAATGCGGTCACGCCTGCTATAAGTTCCACGCATTGGTGAGTGACAAGTATAATCCTTGGACGAGGGGTGTTCAACCCACCAAACATCACAGAGACCCAAGTGTACTACGGCCTCACCGTGGGCCACTGTCATTGGAGGGTTAGTGTGCTGTCTCTGTGGCTGCCTATCAAGTGCCCCATCTGCCATGCAATTAAATTCCCCCGCCGACAGTGCCCAAGTATTGAGCACTGGTGTAATAATAACCCGCACCTTCTAATAAAATGCCTCATCAATGATATTGGGCCCTTACATATTTTGCAAGATCACCTCCTCCCCAGCAAGCCTGGCCTAAATCAAGATTTAGGGCAGGCTACCTCATTTTCACATCCACCTCCGTATATGTCAGTGCGAAGGGAACCCCTGGTGCCATCCAAATACATACCTCAAGAGAAAAAGTGGAATAATTAGCACTGTATGTCTGGCCCCTCCACTTCTTGCCTATTTTCGCTGTCTCACCATCCGAGAGATGAATCTCCTGCAAACATGCAATATCCACTTTGTGTCTCTTAAGGAAGGAGTGCACCTGTATCGCTTTTAATAAGATCTTAGCCCCCGCACATTCCAAGTAAGGAGCTTAGACATTCCTACAGCACACATTATAAAATAATACCTACTAGACAATACTAATGTCCCCCCCGTGACATAATGGCAAGAGCTCCAACACAAAACCCACAACAGGACCCAAGTCCAACTGAACCCCTCTGCCCCCCGGACATGCACATACTAACAAACAGTGAATACAGGTCCAGAGTGATCGATGCATTTGGATGTTCAGCATCTCAACCCCAACCGACAACAAAATCAAGTCCCACCCCAAGTCACCCCCCTCATGCCAAGCACACCCCAAGCATTCTAATACGACCATAGGCCAGCAATCCCGGTCACCACACCTCTCCCTCACCCACCTAGGATAATGACCACACTCCAGACTAAGGAGAACACTGGGGGGGTGAAATTAGCAAGCCCATGAAGTGTGCTATCCCTGCATCCCAAGCTAATGATAAAAACCCAATCACCTCAATATTTCAAGACCTCCTTTAGTTGAGTACAACTGCTTCTTACTGCACCCCTAGCATCAAACAAGGTCCTACAGTCAAACAGTTTCCAAACACACCCAGACATAAAAAGGAAAATAAATCAGTGTTCCACTCTAGCCCCTCGGGGTGGAATTGTGTCCTGTACAACATCACTGTCTTGGGAGTGTGCCAGCAGTGTACCATCATCCTGCACAGCCCCGCTCACCAAAGTCTCAGGTATCTGCAGTGTATCAAGTTCAGTAGTATCCATTGTATCATCTTCACGGACCACGATATGACCAATACCCCCGCTGGAGACCTAGAGCCATCCCACTTTCGAAAGCACTCCCACCATCCACAATCACCTCGAGTATGAAAGGGATCTGTTTCACTCATTGTATGAGCAGAGCAAATATCCAATGTGTCTAGCCAGGACCAAACATCCTCCACATGTTCAAAGAAATTGGACCTCCAGAGACAATAACACAGAGTTTGGCTGGATATAAAAGTATATACCTGAGGTTCATAGTACGTAGTTTCCTCTTAACCTCAAAGAAAGACTTGCACTTTTCCTGCACCTTCTGAGTGTAATCAGGATATATGGCTATATTGCAATTTTCAAACTGTGGGATTGAAGCCTCCCTAGCCGTTCTCAGGCTCACATCCCTCTCCCTATAACTCAAGATTTGAGCAATAAACGCCCTTGGACTAGTGTCAGGCGGTGGAACAGACACCAATGCCTTATGAGCACTTTCAATGATGAAGAAATCAGACAAATCTTTAGGGCACAACACAGTCCTCACTTAATGTTCCAGGAAGCAGTCAGCAGATTGACCTTCCACCCGCTCAGGGAAGCCCAGTAGGTGCACATTATTTCTCCTGCAATGCCCTTCAGCATCCTCAACTCTGTGCTCCAGGGTATTCGAGACCGTCTGCAACTGGGCAACCTTTTTTTGGAGCTACTTTGCTTCAGTCTGCTGATTAGTAATGTTGGTTTCAGCATTCTCAACTTTGTCTGCTACTTTGCAGAGGTCGGCTTTCAGCAGGTTAACCTCTATAGACTCGCCGGCAATCTGCCCCTTCAGGGCCACTCTTGACCCCTTTATTGCCTCCAAAAGTGCGGCACAGGATGGTTCCTCTTGCCACTCTGATGACGACTCCAGCATAGATGGGTACTCTGAATGAATGATTCTATGAATGGCATGACTGGATGTAGTGTACTGCGTAATAGTATTTCACTGTGTGTTGCAGCTGAGGCCTGTCTTTACTCATCTTGGAAGGATGGAAGATGAGCGACACAGTACAATGCTCAAAACAGGCCCACGAACTGCCAGGGGTCCTCCTGTACCATGCCAATCCAGTCTAGCGCCCCTGCATGACCCACAGTGCTGTCCCTCAAAATGGAGCAGGGGGCCAGGCACACTGAAGTCCTGCAACCTCATGATCACCAACCCCTTCAGCAGCCGCCTTACCTTCGCTGCCACTCCACAGTGTTATACACACATTCCAATTCCCACTGTCCAGGCCATTCATGGTGTCCCCCCAGAGTTAGCATTCCCAGTGGTGGGGGCCCTCGCATGATCACAGAAAGTCTGGACACCAGAAACAAGCCTTCTGCAGTCCTCTGTCCGCCTCGTGGAGGAGATATGCCACTCCACACCACCTCCAAGCCGGGCCTAGCCCTGATCAGCACTGAGGAGGCAGGGATCACACCCGCTGCTCAGGGCCACTGCCTCTCCTTGCTGGGAGTGCTATTGCTTGGTACCTGGTAGTCACTACCCAGGCACTGCCTCTGCCCGGGCCCAATAACCGTTAGGACGATGCTCACTGCATTAAGGCGAGCATGAACTGCTCCCAGCCTCCCCCAGGAGGCTGGCACTGCCCCCCTCGGGGCCCGGTCGCATCGCTCTGGCGGTTCATCACAATGCGGCCTCTGAGTGCCACAGGTAAGCCAACCCAGCAGGGTCATGCTTCCTCTGCTTAGGGCTAGCCATGGCTGGAATGCCGCTAGGCCATCGGAGGGTGGCGAGCAAATGCTGGATCTGAGGCCCTCTGTTAGCCCCTTCCAGGCCGCCAATGTCTCTACCGAGGATCTCTGATGCAGGGGCGCTCTCTGGCCCTCGAGCCACACAGCCCCATCAGGCAACTCAACACCCGTGGCCCTATCTGGCCCCGATCTCATGGGGGCAGGCCGCACTGCCCTCACTGGAAATGTTGTAGGGGTGCTCTCTGGCCCCCAGGCATGCAGCCCCAGCAGGCTGTTCACTGCCCACAGCCCTCTTCTGCCTCGATCTTGTTGGGGTAGACTGCATCACCCCGCCATCAAATGCCCGCAGCGGGAGCCAAGTGTCTCTCTTGGGGCCCCGCTCAATTCAGTGCAGGCCGCTGAGCCCCTCCATGGCCGGCATCTGGAGTTTCACAGCACAGCGATGCCACCATGCCCAACAGGTGGCAGCCAGTACCCGCTGAGCAGTCAGTGATCTGGAGTGCAGAGAGACCTCAAATAGTGGCCAGATCAAGCAGGGGCTTTCAGCTGCGCAGCAGCATGCAGCTGCAGCCCGGGGAGCCAGGATAAGCAGGAAGCCAGATCTCCCTAAGAGCGCGTCCAGGTGGCCATCTTGGCTAGCCACGTCCTCCTATATTTATGCATTTAATAAAAGGGGATTGGGCCACCATGCACTGCCTTTGGTCATGCGCAATGTGGGGTTGGGTGCCGAAAAGGGTTTTGGCGCAGGGCCGTACCTGTGACCAGGCCCTGTGCCCATCCCCTCATTGTTCACGGCCAAAGGGTGTGTGTGGCGGGGTGGGATGTTGGAAGCCAGTGGGGGGTTGCACAGCGTTGGACATCTTACTTTACATTAAAAAAATATAGAAATAATTTCTTACTTTACATTAATAAAACCTTAGAAATTCACTGAAAAAAACTAAGATTAAAGGGACGCCATAGTAAGGTCAAAATGCCAGTTAAAACATATTGTTTTAAATTAACAAAACCACTGAAATTCACCTGTTATAGTTATCTCAAGTAACTATAACACATGCCCTAAAGAAATTATAACTTGCGCCCTTCCATGCACTATTAATTACCTCACAAATTGCATCACTCTTTACATGTTCTATGGCATCATTGATAACATCGCTATAATATCTGAAATTACATAATTGATAAAAGCACTGTGTATGGTGAGGGTACGAGTTATAGTTACTTTAGGGACCAGCTATAGTTAATTGAGGTAACTGGTGAATTTTAGTGGTTTAGTTAGTTTAAAACGTCATGCTTTAGCTGCCACTTTCACCTAACTATAACGTCCCTTCAACCTTTGGTTTTACATATATAATCCTATTTTCATGTTCGTGGCTGTCCCATTTTTTGTTCAGAAAATCTGGTCACTGTATTGATGTGGGAAGCATTGTTCCTACGTCTATAGCCGGGGAAGTGTCCCAGTTGTTGTAGAACCCTAATTCATTTGCTCTTCTTTGTAAAGGGTATCAAAATGTGTCATCCTAGAATTTATTGGCGATGGAATGTGAAGATTTTCCAGCGTGGTAACTTGTGACTATGTGGATGAAGGCTGAAGTTGTTTAATCTATTTGGGCACTATATTTGTATGCTTCTTATTTTATGCATGTATTTCTATTTCTCGCATCATTTAGATTTTTGAGAGTTTATATAGCTCATGTATTTGTGTTCAGATGCTAAACATATCTTGCTCTATTGCTGTAATCACCTACAGAGTTGGTTGTTGTAGTTGAGTCAGATTTGGTGCTAGAATTACTGGATATTCACCAGGGCCAGACTGGGAAGCGAAACCGGCCCTGGTAAACTGCTCGGCCGTCCCCCTGGAGGTGGGGAGAGGGGTTGCAGCCGAGCTGTTTGTTAGGGCCGATTTTGTTACAGGGGGCCTATATTGCCAGCCCCCGGTAAAAAAACGGCCCCCCCAGGGCCCAATACCGGCCCCCACCCTGGCGGCCCATTGGGGAAACGCCCGGTGCCCGCTACGGCCAGTCCGGCCCTGATATTCACCGCTCCCCTGGCACTGTCGTTGATCTTAGGTCCCCAACTGTTTGTCAGTTTCAAAGATTTTTGACCTTGAACCTACCTAACCCCTCATTCTGCTCTGGGAGGAAATCCAGATTCGGATGGTAAAGGGAGTTGGCTGTCGAATCAAGATTATACATGTTTTGGGAATAATGTACTGCTGTTTTTTTTCCACAGATATGTAAACGGGTAAATGTGTACCATGATAATTGCTAATCAGGAAAACCTGATGATATACCTTTGTACTATGAAATTATTGATCCTCACACTATTGGTATATTTTGGTCTGGGAATACTACATTGATAAGGAAATCAAAATGAGGACCTAAAAGAATCTGTTATAATTTGTTAGTGATATATCCTATCCTCGTTAAGATCCATAGTTGACATGTCAAAAATAATGAAATTTATAAGAGACATTTTCTTATGTAAAACTAGAAAAAACACCACTTTGCAGCAGGACATTATTCACAAAGTCTAGTATTCACTGAGCATCACTTGTGTATATAACACATTTTCAAGATGTAAGAAAAAATGTATGTAGGGCACATTGAGCTTCTGTATAAAAGAGAAATCTGTGTTGTGCAATCGAAATGCCCTAATAATGGACGATATGAAAGGGAAAATAGGACAGTCGGTGGGAATGAGGCTGGTGGCTTTCATTTCTATGAACGCCACACAGTAATTGGTTAAAATTTCACTGGCATGGGTAATACATCAATAACGCTAGCTAAAATCCCTTAAGGTAACAATGCAAAACAAACAGGAGGTTTACTTAACGAATGCCGAACTATTCCTCCATTAGTTTTGATCAATTGCTCTGCGGTCGCTTTCATTAGACTGTCTAATTTGAACTGCAATTACATTTTATCCTTTTTAAAGATAAAGCAGATTCCCCAGCCATTAATTAAGAGTCTGGCTAGGGCTGGTTACAAGATGGATGTTACGTCTCATCTGCTGCTGACCTAGACTCAACAGAATAGCATACGTTTGTTTTGTGAAGTAAATACTGATTTACTAATTGAACGTAAACTTTTGATCCTCGTTTTTCTGAACCAACGGTGCTTGGATTGTGTACGTAATATGTTACGTAAGACAGCAAATAGTATATGAAATAAAATACCCCCAAGCGCACTTTGGAAGGATTTTGCAGGTCACTAAGGAGTCCTATGATCATGTAAAAGAACGAGACCAAGTTCCTTGAAAAGTCATCCAACAGTAAAAAGAAAGTGGGCTGTAATATTTTATTAGGTATGGTAGATGGTGCATTATTTCCTATACTTTATCCTTATTCTTTCTTAGAAATGGTAACTATCAACTCTGACAACTTTTAATATTTTGGGCCTCTGACGCTGTAAAGAAATATTTCTAGTATATATTTGAATCCATGCTGCCTTTATGGTTTGCAAGCAGTTAAAAAAGTAAGGGGTATGTTTACTAAAGTTGAGTCTGGATATTCGAGTGGCACAGCACAACGCAAGGCGTAGCTCTTATTTAATCTATGTTAAAATGCCCACAAACTTAGGGCCATATGTATGACCCAGTTTGCGTCGCGTTTGCGCCACGCAACGTGGTACATGCGCAACACAACCCTTAAGTGAGATTTATGAAGCCATGCAAGGACACTTTGTGTGGCCCTGAGTGGCTCCATAAGTGCAAATCACCGTGTTGCCTTACTCTGCCATTCCATGGGTGTTGCGTGAGTGTTCCCACGCAATTCCCATGGATTTTGGCACATTCCCAGATTTAGAATTGGTAAACCTGGCAATGCAACAAGAAGATATACCTTCCCAGAAGAGGCATAACGAGCAGATATATCCTTATTTCTCCTTGCTACTTCCTCTTTCTATGTGCATTGTATTCTGCAGCACACATAGAGGAATATGCCTCAGTATTGCTTCAGTGCAGGAAGGTGCCCCTTCCTGCACAAAAACAATCCTGCATGCAATGGAGGCACCCTTGCAATATGGTGCAAGGGTACCTGCGTTGGCACTAGGCTGACAAAAGGGCGCCAGCACAGGGAAAAAGACAGGGATGCACAACATTGACTTAAATATTTCACATTCCTGCCCTTTCCCTGTCACGCAGCGCAGCAAGGTGACTTGCTGCACTGCGTGACAAGTTCGTAAATCTACCCCTGTTGTGTTGTGCTTTGCATATGTCCGCTCAAACGTTATTAAATCAACCTACCGCTGTGCCTTGCAAACAATAACGTGCGGTAATCAATTATTATAGTTTACTTGTGACATCACCAGGCCTGCTGACAGAGCAAGTTAAGAGTGTGGGCACAATTACAGCCGAGCACAGTTACAGCTGCTGAGAACATTACAGCTGAGCACAATTATAGCGGATGAGAAATGCAACAGAATAGTGAGCACATTTGTTAAAAAATGAAGCTCTCCCTACATTTACATTTTATTTTCAGGCTTCAAATGGATCTTGGTGTGGGTTTTGCACCAATGCTAAGTTATTTTGAACTATTTTCATCTGGAAATGTGCAGTAATCAGCACGTTTATGGCATATTAATTACAGTGCGGGAATTCATTACAGGAAGTAATCTATCTCCCTCTTGTTAGCACACATTATGAACCACAGCCTTTTTTGAAAGAGGAATGTTAAACTGTCTCAAATATAGTTACAACCTTCTATACCTTGCATATTGGTGGTAATTTTCACAGTACAGATTCCACATCATCCGTCCTATCCAGTGGTCGAAGGACACTAAAAAAAGCATATGGGAACTGTGATCCGGAGTCCAAAGGGGGCAGGGTCAGTGAACATGGGGGGATCAAAGGCGTGGCCTAAAAGAACACAATGTTCTCTAACTATTTTATTGTTCTTTCCCATTCAAGTAAATGCATATTAAGTACCATACTCCTTAAATGAAAAAAAACCCTGCAAGTTAAACTAAACAGTGAGAGAGACACTTTTTTATGTTGTGAAACCCCTATTGGTTAATGCGATCACTGCAGCTATCTGTGCATGTGTGCAGTGGGGAGTAGTGACTTGTGAGTGTTTAGTGGTATGAGATCCCAGCCTGTGACGGAAAGCACCGTGAATGTGTATGACATTACACACAGTATAAGATAGGCACCAAAAGATATAGGTATAAGATAAAAAAAAGTGTTTCTAAAATATAGATCTGAGTAACATGGTGAATATATCTAGTGCAAACATGGTTTCTAATTGTCCCTTAAACGCATGTACTCCACAGCTCATCAGGTCACCTTACAATTACGCCTGGGCGGAGTTCGCGGAGTTCTGCTCCGCGGAGTGCAAAAAAAACTCCGCCGCCGCGGAGCTCTGCAAGCGGCGGAGTGCGTTGGCTAAATGCTGTTGGGGGTGATTTTCAGTGCCAGGTCCCTGTCTGCACTGTGCAATCATCGCGAACAGCACCATGCACAGCGCAAGCGGGCACTGCTTCCTTTCTACCGCTCGAGTAGATTTCTACTCGAGCGGCAGCTTTTCTCAACGCGAGCGGACAGTTTCTCAACGCAAGCGGTCGTGAGCTTACGCGACCACTCGCAATGAGAAATCTGACCGCCTGCATTGAGAAATCTCGCAGGGAAGTTGATTTTCCATGCTCGCGCTCGCCAACTTGATGCTGACGATCGGGAACGAGGAAAAATCTCGCAGGGAGGTGGAATTTCTTCGCTCGAGCTCGCCAACTTCACATTGCCGAACACGCGCAAAGGAAAAAACTCCGCTCCATGGAGCGGAGCAGAGTTTTTTGGAGCTCCGTGAGCTCCGCATAACGCGGAGTGCGGAAATCTCCGCAAACTCCATGAGCGGAGTTCACCACCCAGACTTACTTACAATACTTCTTAAAAAGAATACTCTTCAAGTGACTCCATCCATTAAAGCGAAAACCTTCAAAGCAGCCTTTACATTTGCAGATTAACCAAATACGCACATTTACATTTCTTTCAGGAAGCAGACACCGGGGCAAGAAGGCTTGTTTCTTATTCAGCTCTCAGCCCCTTCCTCGCCTTCACAGAACAGGAGAATTTTTCACCTTCAGCTGAGGCTTCTCATAGGTCAGAATCAACGTCCCGGAATGGTTGCAATTTAACATAAAGCAGGGGAACTGTTTTTGTCAACTTAAAAAAGTATGGGCACGTCATGCCCCTCAGATCCCGCCCACTTCGATGCCTGATCACATCACTTTGCAGACATGATGCAATTAAAGGAATAAGGTACCCTCTACTCTTTATTATACTGATATTGTAATCAGGTCATTTACTTTATAAAGGAATCCAGTCTTTTTCCTCCCCATGATCATGGAACTCCTCTGACTTGCAACAAATGTATTGATATTGCATCACAGCATTCAATATTCCACCACACCACCAGTTTATTACATCATTTAAGGTCTTTAAGGTGTGAGGAAAACACTGGGGAGACATTCACCGAAACACCACATGCACAGCAGGGGTTGGCAGAGTGGGAATTTGGAAGCCTGTGGCCACACAGGAAGTTGGAATCCTGCAGCCCATATCTGCTGTGCATTGCCAAAGTGGTTGGACAAACCAGTAGTGCAGGGCCTGACTGCAGAAGTGTTTAGTTCATTTTGGAATTTTTACTAACCACTACAGCCAAAATCACTGAACAGAATTACACTAAACTTGGGATGAAACTAGATCTTTATTCAGAATTCATGCTTTGGTTTAAATCTGTTTAGTAGGTTTTGAGATATGTGTATTACAAAATCTTGTTCGTGGGCTTTGAAGGGTTACATTTTAGAGACATATTGACAATTGAAAAAAATAATTTTGATTTGCTCATGATTTTAGCAGTTTGTGATGAATGGGTATGAAATTGAAAGACACTTAGCATGTTTAGATTACTCTTGGTATGTTGAGTTCTTCATGCAGATCTGTCAGTGGACACAATTGGGGGGTGGGGGACCTAGATCTGACAAAGGAGGGCATTGTTAAACTGGGTGTCAAAAACAGATATCTCCAACAGTTAGCGGATATGTGGTATTGATGGGTGGGCTGCTGGTATTACCACAGCAACTCTTAGTAAATTAGGAGGTGTTTTCATAAAGGTGCAGAGCAGAAAAAAGTGTTCAGTAACATGCTTACCAGGCACTGTATTTGCTCCTTACGCTTATTGGCAAGTAGATAATTGGGCCTCTAAGTTGTGAACCAAAGCTGAATGCAGTGTGTCCCCTATTTAGTCCCAAATACAAGTAATTTACAAATTGTGTACCAAGCAGTAACCACTTACATGAATTTAGACTTCATTACTTGTAATTTGATTTACATAAACCTTCTTTTTTTATTAAAAAGTTTGTCAATCCACACTTCAAAGGATCTAACATTACTGAAACTTAAATATGTTAATCATCCTTCATTCTTTAAAATAGATAAAGACATGCCATCATGTAATCAATTAAACATGACCAAATACAAGATTTGTTCCATATCATGCTCCAATCATTTCAATAGTTATTACTCCTAGTTGATGAAAACTTGGCCCCAGCAGTCAAAATGTTCATCAACACAATGTTTTCTGAGTGTGGATGATGATGCCAATCCCTCCATCTCCTCCTAGAGGTCGACTTAACCCTTTTCCCTGGACCACAAATGTTAAAGAAGATCTAGGCTAAGGGTAAAAACGGGTAAGGAGGAAGAGAGAGAGAGAGACACACTCCTGCAGGCTGGTATTAAAAAAAAACAGAATGTCAAGGTCTCCATTTAAGGGTGGGAGAACACAATTACTAAAGGGACAACAACATAGAATATACATTGAAAATGAGTGTAAAAAGATGCAGGACTTACTCGGTGCAAGCAGAGGGGATGTTGTACTAGTCTCCAGCATACTGCAAACCATGCACAGGAGCTAAAGATGGAAACTCACACTGCGCTGGGAGAGAGGAATGCAGAGTCACAACAATCACTGACAAGGGAACTCTCCACAGAATCGTTGAAATACTTGGTTTGCCACTACTGACCCAAAATTTGCCTGATTGTGCTGTCCTCTAGTAGCTGGGGCTGTGTGTCTGAGTTAGAGAAATTTAGGTTTTCGAGTGCGCATTTTCCACTGTTCTTTATGCCATGTCTTCCAAGTTCCCAGTCTCTTGGGACCAAACGTGTCTTGTAACCAGACTAACGTGAGCGCTTCCTTACATTTTCATCACAAGCGTTTTACTCTAAGCACACTTCTTTTGCCTCCAAAGGCTGCTTTAATTGGGTAAAAAGGGGTTTTGTTAATAATGATTTCTTACCTTTAATATAGCACAACTTAAAGTACAACGTTTGGTGAAAATAACATTTAAGAATCCCGTAGATCCCTAAAAGTGACACCACACTTTCCTCTCTGTTGATGAGAGGAAGCCTCTAATTGGGCTCTGCTCATCACGTCCATTTTGCTAACTGGGCTCAGCTTTTCACTTGTGTTCCTAGCTCTCCAGTCAAGATTATCTTCAAGCCAAACCTCAATACCATCTTCCCTGAAGTTTTCTGTTTGTGGTGCTTCCTAAAATTCGTTCTCTAGAAAAACCTCAAAGACTTACTTTGCATTCTTTGAATTATTCTGCCTATACCAGTACTCAATTTAGTGATAGCTAAGGAGAGTTAAATGTTACTTGTTTCAGCTGCTTTATCCCAGTTAATCTGACTTCTGCCCCGTCACAGTAAGGGGTCAGCAGTACTGGAGATATCTGACAATATTAAATGGTCATTGGATGTAGGAAAAATAAGATTCTAATCCTTCTTGACTTGTCTGCAGCCTTTGATATGTCCCACACTCTGAAACTGCTTGGTAGGTGGTTCTATAGGGTACTGGCTCATAGGTAAGTATACTCTAGTACTGAGTGAGGATTGCGATGCATAAGGGTAGGGAGAGCCACCCTCCTACCTAACGTGTGGATATCCACTGGTAAAACAGAACAACAGTCCCCTGTACACGCTAACAGTATATCTATTGTATCACTAACAGTGTGACAAAAGCTTGAGTCTTTGCTGGAACATGCGCTTCAGTTTATTCTCAACAGACTTAGCCAACACGTGTTTCGTCGTGCTTACGGTGGTGCACAGCGACTTCTTCAGGGCTAAGAAACAAACAATAGTACTGCATTGGGAATGAAAGGCATGCAACAATAGCATCCAATGTCAGTTTCCCATTGTGACAGACTAACTTTGAAGTATCAGCTCATGTTGCCTAATCGAGCCTGTGGAAACCCATGCTGTCTTAAGATAAACTGGTCCGGAGTTAAGGCATGCTTGTTCCTTGTGAGTCCAGTTGTGACATATGAACCTAAACAATCAAAAGTGACTTTGCTAAAGTGAATTTAACCTAACAACACCCCCTTAATGTTGACTGGTACCCGAAGGTATGTGATAAAAAACCAAAATACCTATACTCAATACGTAAAGATCCTAGGGGAAAAGACACGGGTAAAAACGAAAGAAAAGTAATGCTAAGTATAGAAGCCCTGTAAGAGCAAGTTTATTGTGCTAAGGTGACCAAATCTGACTGGGAAACCAACCTTAAATCCGGTGTGTATACAGAAAAAAGGTTTGTAGAAGGAAAACAATGCTGATGCCCCCATATAATGGTGTGTCCACAGCAAGTTAAGGAATGTAAAGGAGAAAAATGTAATAAACAGAACGTGGGCAAACTATCCCTAGGGTAACAAATACATCTGGATATAAGTTACCTGAAACAATACGTTTTGTAATATTTGAATCCAAGAAAAAAGGGGTCTCTAGTAGTGGAGTTCTAAGGCAACATTAAAGGAGAGTCAAGGGAAAGGGATTCCCGAGTTCAGTGTGTGCTGCAACCGTCTAAGTAGAACGGTTCAGAATAATAGTTATCATAAATCTAAATAACACATATTGTATGCCCACAGGATCTACATACACAGTCCTGTGAGTCACCTTAAGATAGTTAAACATACACAGTAAGTACATTGGTGCCAGAGTAAGCATATCAGTTCCAGAGTAAATAAGAGAGGTTGTGACAGTAGAATCCTAAATCCGAGGGGATAGGAGAACAGGTATAAGGAGCATGATAGATGGTTAATGAACAAATGAGCTCCTCAAGTGACAGCCTATAGTGCTGAGGAAATCAAAACCATGTTAGGACGTGTAGTCCTAGGTAAGCTTGCATGTAAGCGTATGGAAGCAGACTTCAAAGCTTCAGTTTATTTATCCATCCTCAGGGACTCCTCATTGGGAAACACATCCAGGATACATATACTGTGAAGAGGAGGGATTATTTCTGGACACAAGATATGTGCAGTCTTAACTGTGTGTCTAACATTGTACCCTATTGAATCCCATTCGGGACGGAAATACAACCGGATTTAAGGTTGGTTTCCCGGTCAGATTTGGTCACCTTAGCAGGATAAACTTGCTCTTACAGGGCTTGTATACTTAGCATGACTTTCCTTTCTTTTTTACCCGTCTCTTTTCCCCTAGGATCTTCACGTATTGAGTAAAGGTATTTTGTTTTTTTATCACATACCTTCGGGTACCAGGCAACATTAAGGGGGTGTCGTTATGTTAAATTTACTTTAGCAAAGTCACTATTGATTGTTTAGGTTCATATGTCACAACTGGACTCACAAGGAACAAGTATGCCTTAACACCGGACCAGTTTATCTTATCTAAGAGTGTTATTATAATTTTTCCTAAAATACACTAGTTTGTCACTAAACAACCGAGGTGACACTTTTAAGACAGCATGGGTTTCCACAGGCTCGAGTAGGCAACATGAGCCGATCCTTCAAAGTTAGTCTGTCACAATGGGAAACTGACATTGATTGCTATTGTTGCATACCTTTCATTCCCAATTCTGTACTATTGTTTGTTTCTTAGCCCTGAAGAAGTTGCTGTGCACAACCGTAAGCACGACGAAACACATGTTGGCTAAGGCTGTTGTGAATAAACTGAAGCGCATGCTCCAGCAAAGACTCAAGCTTTTGTCACACTGTTATTGATACAAATGATATACTGTTAGCGTGTGCAGGGGACTGTTGTTATGTCCCACACTCTATCCTCCTGCACCGATTGTCTGCCCTAGATATGGGGGGGTGTTTATTGTGTGTGGCTAGTGTAAGTCCTTCCTGGATTCCAGAGGCCAGTCGGTTTGGCTTGCTCCTTTTTTTTCTGAAGTTTAGGCAGTCAAGCAAGAGGTGGCACAGGGCTCTTTGCTCAGCCACACCCTCTTGAATATTTTCATGCCTCCGTTGGCCTCTGTGTTGGAGATGGTTGGGTGTCATATCATCTCATATGCCAATGATACCCAGTTGCTTTTTGCATTTGATGGTTCCCATGCATGTATTGCAACCTCCTTCATGGATTTCATGCATGCCGTTTCTGACTAGATACAGGGCAGTAAACTTAAATGCAACTTCGAAAAAACAGAAATTATTCCATTTGAATCTAATCTGTCTAACTGGTGGGAAGATCTTTGGACCCCTGCGCTGTTGGCCTCTATCCCTCCAGCAATTGTGGTAAAAAACTTACAGGTGAAGTTGGACCCTGCTCTTTCTATGCGGCTGCAGATCTATGCAGTAGTGGACCAATGCTTCACCATGCCCCTCACCCTTGTCATCTGTTTCCTGTGAAGCCCATTGTAGTTTTCCCTATATTAGCCTAACTGTGCACGTTGTAGGCCTTATTTTCCTTTGCAAGCATCACTAAATAAACACGTTTGCTTTTGTGCCACATTTTACTTTCACACGGAACCTGCACATGTTTTTGCGTTCTGTTCTTGTCTTGGGATTTAGTCTGAATACCGTAGACAAGGTCAAACAACAATGTCCCTTGTTATTCTTTCTGGCCAGGCACTAGCACCTAGACATAACACAAGAATACAGCTGTTGTTTATGTGCACACATGTCCTATCGTATAGATGAGCACATGAGAAAAAAACAGACACTTGGAACAAGAGTTCTGAGACAAGAACACTGCGTCTGCTGAGATGTAGACCATCCATCCATCTGTGTATGCTAAGGCACGGGGTCTGCGAGTAATCCCAGATATCTTTTATATATATTCATCTAGCTTCAGTAGCAGGGGAGGGGGGTTTAACTCAATCTCTCCCATAAAATGACAGGGATTTTCATGGTATATGGATTATTAACCATGCTAACAGTATTTGTATTATGCATTTGTTTTCTAATTGTGGCACGTATATTGCATTTCAGAGCACAATAGTTTAAATAAATATAACTTCCTTTGTGCCTCCTAGTTATCTTATTGTGGACAAGTATGAGTGAGAGAGCGAAAGGGTGTGTCCTGTTACAGCGATCCCTGAGAGGGTCAAGAGTGTTGTGTTCTGGGGGTACCAATTCACTTGTTTCTCTGGTAAGGTTAGGAGAGTGAGCGAAGCACTGTAGCTAGTCAGACTCGGGCTCATAGAAACTGAGGTGGTATGGTGACTCAGTCCCTACAATACTGATGTTCTATTGTTCCAAGCATAGTTCTGTTCCGGAGCAAAATCTCTGCAACACCCTGTCTCCTTCCTCTTCTCCCTTTGGAAGTGAGGAGAGTGGTGGTGCATACGTTGATCACTTCACGCCTCAATTACGCAAATACCCTCTATTTAGATGTTGCCTTGTCATTTAAGAACCACCTGCAGGTGGTCTAAAATGCGGCAGCTAGGCTCCTCTTGCTTCTTCCTAGGCATCCAGCCATCTCATCGGCTCTGAAGGCTCTCCACTAGCTGCAGATTAGGAAACGCATAGTATTCAAAGCCTTGGTCCTGGTTCATAGGATAGTATTTCTGTCCGGCCCGGGTTATCTGGCAAAGAGATTTGTGCTGTATCCTCCTTCCAGAATGCTGCAGTCTTATTCAGCCTCTCTTCTCTTGATTCCATGTTTCAAACGCATCCTTATCCTTTCAGGCAGCCAAAACCCGGAATGAACTTCCACGTCTGTGGTAGTAGTTGTGTGCCTAAGGTTTTTTTTCCCCATTTAGCGCCGGGACACACCCCAAAGGAGTCGCGCACTCTATAAATCCCCGATTCATTCATTCATTCACTCAAATTGTGGGACTCCTGTTGGATCACTGGCCTGTCCCATTCACTTATGTCCTGGGATTCTGTCATGCCATCAAAATTGTGTTGTAATACCTGTCTCTTGGGCTTCCTCAGTGTTATGTACATATCCTGTATGAAACTTTGTTTCTACTTGGTGTTTTAAGATGTGGAGCATTAACAATTTCTACAGAACATCAGAACAAGGTCAGCCTCATGAGGATTCTTTTAGCTCCAATAAGATAATGATGCACTGCCATTGATTTGTTGGTTTAGTATTCATATGATGAATGTTTGAATGCTTGCCATAGCGCATCAGTTACTCAACTAAATCTTGTGCATGTGTTACTTCCTGTAGAATGTTACAATTAATGTGAAAACACTGTGGGGCTAATTTACAAGGCCCTTGCGCCACTTTTGCGTCACTTTTCCCATGTTAAAAATGAAGCAAAAGTGGCGCAAGGGCCTTGTAAATCTGCCCCCGTGTATTTTAAGCTGATTTAAGAACAGAGGGTAACCATAGTCTTGCATTCTGTAGTATAAAAAAAGTCACTCATGAGAAATTGAAGAAAATCCAAGAGAACTTTCCCATGACATCTCTTGTATGCCCTCTGTCATATCCCTACCCTTTTCAAACCTCTTCAGCATCAGGGCTGAGTGCAGTCTTGGACCTGTTTGGCTCTGTCAGCTGGAAAGTAAAATGGTGGGTTCCACGTTGCTTGGACCTACACATTAGTGGTGATGTGTGCCAGCTATTTGCTGCTAAAAAAATAAGGAATAAAGTAAGATATTTTGCCTTAGTAGAAATTGTTAGACCTGACAGCTTCAGGATTGTCTTCTCCAAACTTTTTTCCTATTTGCCTCACCTTTTTGCTGATATCTTTTTGTTGGCCTTAGGACTCTGAGCATTTTACCACTGCCAACCAGTGCTGAAGTGCATGTGCTTCTCCTCTAAAACATGGTTTGATTGACTATCCACAGTTGACATATTTAATTGATGTATAAGTCCCTAGTAGAGCGCACAACATGTGCCCAGGGCCTGTAAATTAAATACTACTAGTGGGCCTGTAGCACTGATTTTGCCACCCACATAAGTAGCAATTTAAACATGTCAAAGTCTGCCACTGCAGAGCCTGTGTGTGCAGTTCTACTTCCATGTTGACTTGGTATTTAAAACCCCTTGCCAAGCCTTAAACTCCACTTTTTATTACATATAAATCACCCCTGAAGTAGTCCCTAGGTAGCCCATAGGGCAGGGTGCAGTGCAATTAAAAGGTAGGACATGTACTGTTAGGCTTTGCATGTCCTGGTAGTGAAAAACACCCCAAATCGTTTTTCACTACTTTAAGGCCTACCCCTTCATAGGTTAACTTTGTAAATTCGTTATTGCACTTATAAGCTGTAACTCCAGATTGAGAAGGAGTAGCACTGTCATGTTTCATATCATTAGAATGGTAATGGTAAATCCTCTTTGCTGGCAAAGATGAATTTATCATCACTGTTAGAAATGGGGTTTCTGGTTGGCTAGGGTACGCATCTAAGCCAGGCAGAACCCACCACTCTAGTCAGGGTAAGGGAGTTACACACCCAAAATAACCCCTGCTCACTCCCTTGGTAGCTTGGCAGAGCAGTCAGGCTCATCCCAGAGGCAATGTGTAAAGCGTTTGCGCAACACACACACACACTCACACCAGTGACACATATATTGTATATAACACATAGACCAAAATCACATAAACCAGTAATCCCTTTGCCAACTAGGCAATTGTTATAACATCACAGGTAGTGCAATAAAGTAAATACTTATAAGTTGCACACATCATAAAAACACCCTGACTGTACATAGTATGCATACCCTGAAATGATACTCGTTATCCTGGCATTATAGGGCATGAATTGACATACATCATAACATCGGTGCATAAAAGTTATGTGGTAGTGAAGAAAACACAAACAGAGGACTCACCATAAAAAGTAGGGCCCATCACTCCTGGGCTCCTATTACCTATTATCCTGTAGTTTGAACCACACTCAGGTTGCAGGAACACCTTCACACCGACTACATGAGCTACGGTAAGTCCAGTGAGGTTTCATAAAGAAAGCGGGGGCCTCCGTCGAGGTTTACCCTCTGCCGCTACCATCACGGCAGCCAGGCACCCCCACAAGGTATGCACCAACATGAGGGGGAGCGCAAAAGGCCAAATCCTACGGGGAGACCTTGCTGGGTCCCCCGCGTGTAAGGTAATGCAATGGCAGCTGCTGCGAATACGTGGAGCAACTGCAGCTGACAAGCAAAAGACAGTAGCTGCCACAGCCAGGATGTAGGACAGCTGGACAACTCCCCCCAAGACGCTCAAGTGAGTCGGGAGTAGTCCTCACAACCCGAGTGGGCACGATTCCCAGGAAGTGAAGGGCCAGTCCGAGCACCCTCTCTTGAGGTTTCTGGTGGACGACGGCCGGTGCATCTTCACTGAGCACGCCGACTCTGCCCACTCCATGACATCAGAGAAGTTCCTCTGCTTCACTTTCGGCCTGTGCCTCGAGGCTCCCATCCAACAGCAGGGTTGGAGGTGCTGTGGTACACTTCACAGGGACAGTGATAGGAGGAAGAGGTCCTTGTCTCGGGCAGAATGCAGCCCCAGAAGGGATTTCCCCTTGCCTTCCGCATCTAGCTAGCAAAGAGGACCCCGCTAGGGGGATCCTCGCCGGCCACACAGAAGCAGTGCCGGGTATATCGGAGCTGGCTTGCTTCAATCTGGACGAAAAGGTGCTCACCCACATGCCAGTCTCCTCAATGAGCAAAGCACAAAGGAAAGCGCTCACCACACACTTCTCTGTAGAGGCAAGAACCAAAGAAAAGCACTCACCAGCACTACATTTTTGAAAACACATGGCAGGCCACCAAGCCCTAGGAGATCACTTGAGGCACCAAGCCTATAGGTGCAGCGGACCAGCACACAGAGTCCTTGTAGGGAAGCAGGCAGTCCTTCATCAGCCCAGCAGGCCACAGGTCAGCACAACAGACAAGGGAGTTCAACTGCAGTTCCTCCTGACAGCACAATAGTTCCTTTTGGCAGTGTGCATTCTGTAAAGCCAGCAGCGTCTGGTTACAAGTCCACGCAGCTTCTATAATCATGAGGTCAGAGCCCCTGTAATTATACTCATATTAGAGGTAACTTCTATACAAACTTATGAAGTGCACAACACCTCCATTCAATCCCAGCCCTGGCTCCAGACACACTAGAGGGGGGTGGAGATAACATTGTGAAATCCAGGCACAGCCCTATTCAGGTGCAGATGACAACTCCTCCCACCACTCTAGCTCAGGAACAGTCATCAGGATATGCGGGGCACACCTCAGCTGAGGGACATCTTAAGGATTTTGGGGGCCCCGGCGAAGGTATATTGGGGGCCCCTGTTCGGAACAGTTTTGAGTTTATGGCCAATTTCAGCTCTTTCATGCCCCTTTGGCCAGGACACAGACAGTGCACAGGCACATTGGTCCATATTCTAAAAGTATATACATCTAATATTTGGGGATAGTGATGTGTGTTTTAAATATTCAACATAGCAGTGGCTCACTAATATTACTGCAAATAATCTCTGTGACATCCGCCCATTTTTCAAATGCCAGGTCCTGTTTTGATCTAAAAGACTTTTTGGACGTTGCATGAAAAATAAACACAACATTTCTCTGTAAAATGTCTATAATAGACTCTCACACATCAGCCATATTAAACAAAAATCAAAGGAAAGCAGTTTTTAAAAGAATCTGTTTAAGAATTATTCAAGGTCATTAGGGCAAGACTATGCAGAACAGAGCTAGCTCTATCAGGGGGGCCCCTCAAAGGTTGGGGCCGTGGGCAAGAGCCCACTTTGCCCATGCCTTAAAACGGCTCTGCCTCAGCTCCCTTTCTGACTGTCTAGAGGAAATGCACAAAACAGGCCCCTGTCAGTCTAAACCAGACATTGATTGGAGTCAGGCTGCAAAGCACAGAAAGTCATAAGCACACAGAAATGCCAACTTCTAAAAGTGGCATTTCTAAAATAGTGATAAAAATCTGCTTTCACGAATAAGCAGGATTTATCACCATTATTCCAAACATACCAAACATGGCAACGCTACTCCGTCCAGATTAGAAATTACCCCTGAATGCAAACCTATGAGAGGAGCAGCCTCACAGCAGTGAGAAACCAAACAGGCTGTTTGTCACTACCAAGACATGCCACACAACAATTCCACATGTCCTACCTTTTACCTACACAGCACCCTGCACATAGGGCTACCTAGGGCCTACATAAGGGGTGACCTATATGTAGTAAAAGGGGAGTTTCAGACTTGGCAAGCACTTTAAATGGCAAGGCACTGTGGCAGTAAACTGTGCACGCATTCACTGCAGTGGCAGAGGCCTGAGTCAGGATTGAAAGGCTACTTTGGTGGGTGGTGCAAGCAGCGCCACAGGCCTACTAGTAGCATTTATTTTACAGGCCCCAGGTATCTGGGATACCACTGTACAAGGGACTTACACGTAAATGAAATATGCAAACAGGTGTAGACCAATCATACCAAGTTTATAGGAGAGAGCACATGCACCTTAGCACTGATCAGCAGTGGTAAAGTGCCCAGAGTCATAAAACCAACCAAAATAGGTCAGACAAAAAACAGAAGGAGACAAAAGGTTTTGGGATGACCCGCAGAAATGGCCAGGTCCAACAATCACTTTTTTAGAAATGCCACTTTGAGAAAGATGGCATTTCTCTGCTCTTAGCTCTGTGTGCCTGTCTCCAGTGCACATCTGGGGTTGGTGACAGCTGGAGCTTGTGCATTTCTTTTAGACAGCCAAACACAAAGGAAGGTTAGGTGTGACTGAGTGGCCATTCAAATCCTGATGGGCCATCCTGGGCAGGATGGGAGGGAGGAGCTGACATTAACACCTGAATAGACAGTGTCCTGTCCCCACAGAAAGGGCTCCATACCCCCGTGTAGTGGGTCTAGAATCAGAGCTGGGAGGGAGGACCTTCATGCACTTCAAAACCCCTCTTTGAAGTCACCTCCTCTTCACAGGCACAATTGGGTATAATTACTGGGTCTCTGACCCCACCAGATCAGACACTACTGGACCTGTGAAGAAACTCTGCCAGAATGAAGGACTGCTGTGCAGCTGCAAGGACTGCCACTCTGCTGAACTGCTGCTCTGGAAGAACTGCTTTTTTGCTGTGCTGCCCTGATGCCTGCTACCCTTTGCCCTGCTGAGGAAGAACTGGACTATTACTTGAACTCAGAGTGATCTCCAAGGGCATGCATTGCTGGCCTGTCTCCTTTTCTAAGACTCAGTCTTACCTGTAGGGCATATGTCTCTCCATATGTTCTCTCATGATTTCTGGTTTCATCTACTAAAGCATTTGACAAAACATTCCAGGAGCTGTAGAGAGAATGGGATGAGGAAGGGCTGACCTGGCATTATGAAGTTCACTGGTAATTAATGTGGGCATTACATTTTCGCCCATCTTTCTCATCCCAGTATCTCACATTTGGACAACATACCAAAATTGAGCACAGACTATGACTGACAGCCAGGCCAAATTGATGCTACATATTTGATTATAACAGAAATAGTCATACTCACAAATCACACATCAAATCCAACCCCTCAAATATGCAAAGCACCTTGCAGGAATATGTTTTAGGTTAAAGGCTGAGGAGTCATAGTCTTGAATTAGATCCTTATTATGACTTTGGCGGTGTGGCAGCGGGTTGCCATGCCAGCGCCCGCTACCACACCTCCCAAGCCATATTGAGACCACCCGCCGGATTCCGAAAGGAATCCAGGTAGGGTGGTCCTGCTGCAGCTGGCCCGTGGCAGTGCAGTGCTAAGGCTGAGTCTTAGCAAGGCAACGCAACAAGAACGCCATTGCACGTTCCTGCAGGGCATGGACTGTCCAATCCATGCCCTGCAGGGGGGCATACATACAGGGGGGCACACCATGTGCCCCCCTGCATGCATCCCCTGGCACAGAGGCAACAGGGGCCCCTGTAGGGCCCTCTCTGTTTCCTCACCGCCACACTTTTCATGGCGGGATCTCCACCATGAAATCTGTGGCAGTGAGGAAACTCGTAATATGCTTGGCGGTGCTGCAGTGGCACCACCAGCATATTAGGGGCCACAGATCACCAGGGATCACGGATCTCTGGTGGCAACAGTGGTCCCCTGGCGGTCCGACCACCCTACTTGTAATAGGGCGGGTGGACCACTGGTGCGGCAATAGCTGCACTGCCTCCGTGGGTTTGGGGGTCAATCGGACCACCAAACTAACTCATAATAACTGTTATGTAAATTGGGCTACCCAATAAACCCTTTAGGCTTGTGTAACAAAGATTTATATCGGGTAACGGTGCCTACAAGGGATTTCGTATAGAAATAATCAAGGTCAATTTATCAAAATCAATTGTGAGTGCCCAGATTAGTGGCCTCAGATATATGAATTATAAAAGGTGTATACTTTTTTGTAGACATTTATATAGTTAAATAATTTAAATTCAATGGGTACAAACCAACATTCACATAGACAAAAATGTCATATTTAACCAATTTTTCAGAAAAAAATGTTATATAGGAATCTATCATTGAACGCTGAATGATGATTTCTACTCGTAAATAGGTAAATGAAATGGGTTATTACTTACAAAAGTGAATATGAGACAATTTTATCTGGAAGACAATCAATCTCTGTCATTTTTGTCTATGTGAATGTTGTTTTGTAACCTTTAAATTTAAATTATTTAACTATATACATTTCTACAAAAAAAGTATACACCAGCTGTTGTTCTCTTTGATATATTCACTTTTGATTTCTTTAATTGATTTTTATAATTCATATATCTGAGGCCACTAATCTAGGCACTCACAATTGATTTTGATAAATTGAGCTTGTTTATTTCTAAACGAAATCCCTTGTAGGCACTGTTACCTGATATGAAACTCATAATAGGGCCCATTGCTTTCACAAGGCGCAAAATAGTCGACTTTTAAAAACTTTCTGAGAGAAATCCCTATGTCATCCTTGGTAGTGTGACTCAAATAGCAGGGTTTTCCTCTGAGATATGTGTGTGTAACATGAGCAACAGCAAGTAAAAGAACAATAATGTTAAGGAATAAAGAATTTCTGAACTGAGTTAGAAAAAAAGGTAAAGAGTAATGCCACAAAATTAAGATATCCGATAAAGGGACCGACAGTTCTTTCAAAACCAAATCATGATCCACTGAAAACTTTATCAAAGTCAAAATCAAATATTGATCAATAGGGTGTAGTAGTCCAATATCTGGACACAATTTGCAGTCAAATCACTATGAATGATGGCAGAGTAAAAATTGGCAGTTTGTTCCAGTCAATAAAATTACTTTTGGACTTTTAGAAACTTTTTTTGGGATCATCATTCTTCAAAGGGTCAGTGCTGGAAGCTGTAGCCCAGAAAAAGATCTGATGTTCCTGTTTGGCAACGAACTATTGCCTCAAATGCCTGACCATAAAGTTCAGAGTAGGTAAAACTGCTACAGTAAAGCTGCGGGGTCAAGTATTTTTGGGAAGGCATTGTACTTGTCCCAGTCTTCCACAGAAGACATATCTCCTAAACCTAACTATTGAAAAAGTACTTGTTTGTATTCTGAACTCCAAAGTTTTTTAAGCTTTCAGGCCCTAGCCTAATCTTTTGCCCCTTTTGGCATGTTGGGCCCGATTATGAATCGGGTGAAATGGAATTGCCTTATGGAATTCTGCGTTCATATTTGACACCTGTTCAGAGTAGATGGTAAGTATGAGTGTTAATCCCAACAGAACAGAAACAGGGGCATAACACAGGCCCCCGCAGCCCCCGCGGTGCAGGGGGCCCCCTCAGCACTGTACTCAGGCCCGACAGCTCCGGATTAAATCCGGAGCGGAGGCCCCTCTGTGTACCTTGCAGGGGGGCCCCTTCAATTTTTGTTACGCCACTGAACAGAAAGTACTACACGGTATTCCACCCAGTAAAACTAGATTCACACAGTTATTCCCAATATCGAGAGTTTTAGATCTTAGTTACAGGAATTCTATGAGAAAATTCCAGGTGATATTCATAATTCTGGGTGTCTGGAATATCCTGATGGTGTATACATTATTTGTGTTAGAGCCCATTGTGTCTGCCATTTTATGTAGCTCTAGCCACTTTCCCTACCATGCCACTCTTCTCCTGCACCTTCTTCTTACACCATCACTTACAGCTTCTATTATTCTATCCATAAGTGTACCTGTAATAGAAGCACGTAATTTAACGTAACTGTAGCCTAATCCATAGTACAAACCTTTACCCTAATCCTAAAGCTAACTCTTACTCCATTCCTTAGCCTTAACAACTTGCCTTAAACCTTCTCTTGCACTGTTTGTTATGCTGATTTAATCTAAACCCAATTCTTTACCATATACGCAACTCTGCTTCAATCCTAACCCTAACACTTAGGGCCAGATTACGAATCTGGTGGTCCACGGACCCCCAGACTCATGGGGCGTGATGGTGGCTGTCTCCTGACCACCCAATTACGATTTGGGCGGTCGTACCAACACAGGTGTTGCGGCAGTCAGGAGGCCCCAATATGCTTGGCGGGACCACAGCTGTCCCGCCAAGCATATTATGAGTATCCTATCCACCAGCGGTGTCATTGAGGTTCCTCCTCCATGAACAATATGGCGGAGAGGAAACAAAGGGGGCCCTGCAGGGGATGCACACTCCGCAAGGATGCAAGCGGGCCTTCCGCATGTGGTTGCATACAGGAGGGCACAGCATGTGCCCCCCTGTGTGCATGCACACCAGTTCCTGAACAGTATGTACTTTTAATTCCATGCTGTGCAGGGGCTGTTTTAGACATTCACATTACGTAGGAACGTAAAAAAAAAGCCCACCAGACAGGAGGAAACTCCTAATCTGGCGGGTGGTCTGACCTCAGCTTTGGCAGTGCGGCAGTGGGGCAGTCAAAGTCATAAGCAGGCCCTTACTGTTACCAGGACCCAGTTTATAACTTTTTCAGCTTTTTGCATATTTTCTTTTTAGCAGTCTACTCTTTTACTTTTCACTCCTCTGTCCTTATTTTATTGTTAGTCTCCCTTTTTTCTACTTTTTTTTACTCCAAACCAATCCTTTCACGTATCAGTCAGGGAGACTTTGCAGATATCAACACTGCCATTCTTTAGCAGGACACTGCAGATGGTCTCACCTGCAGTCGGGTTCTGAAAAGTATTTAAGTTAATATAGCAGGCTCAGGTGGAGTTACTGATGGGGCTAGTAAGCCTAGGTAAAAATCTTATTACTGTGGCATAATCATGCTGAATATTGGGCATTTCGCTTTGCTCTTGTGAAGCTTCATGCCTGAAATTTCACCATCATGCCACATCACAAGAACACAGTTTTGTTTCATGTGGAAACAGGCTAGGAGGCTTCCCGAATGTAGGAAGTTGTTGTGAGCTCTGTTGTTTCTCACTGGTCAACAATTATTGATCATAAAGACAATTTGAGTTGATTTGTTATGGAGAGAGCTGTTGAGACACATTTATAGCTTGAAATGCATTTTTATTTTTACAGTGGTGGGCCCTAGGGAATGAGGCTACTGTACATACAATCACTACTTCCTCTTCCTATCCTGAAGACTCCTCTTTGTTCTTTGCTGAGGTCATGGCAATTTTGAATTTGGATTCTGGAGGGGAAGTATCACTCATCTTTGTCTATAATTTGTCTGTAATTTTGACTGCATCATCCACCCTAGGCTGTTTTGCAATGTTTGAGAAAAACAGGATCAGTTGCAAAACATTTTTATGGGCTGATATTTGAGTGAGGGAAGACACCACTGTTTTCTTTTATTCTTGTTTTTATTCTGTTTGTTTGCTGCTGGATATCCTAGAGCCTAGATGAGGGGAGTTAGGCAGACCCAAGGAGAGATTAACGGATGTGAGCATAGCTGTAATGTGCATTATTGGGTGGTCAAGGATATATTTCCTTCTATTTCTTGATTTTCTTGTCCAGATTTGTGATTATACTTCGCTGTTTTATTGTTTTGTGCTATGTCTGTTGTAGCCATTTGATGTTTTCCCCAATTATTTTCAAAGATTGTTCGCTTTCTCACTGTGCTGTGCTTGAAATACTTTAGGGACCTGTGGAGAGACTTGAAGTCAAACTAAATATAGGATAAGTTGTGTCTGCATGTGTTGTTGATGGCTGGGGAAAGAGAGACTTCAGGACTCCAGGATCAGGCAGTCAGCCATTCTCCTTTGTACTCAGCCCCCCTCTTCCCTATGTGCTTGTACACTTTTGTAAGTGTGTTGTACATGGTTGATCAAGGTGTTTTTTCTCCAGATTTTAACAGTCTTTGGACAGGAAGCTTACTGGGAAGGGCTGTTTCTATTTACTGTATTTTTAAATGCTATTTTTAATAGATTTTTTGTCAATTTCCATGATGCTGTGTGGTTAGTATTTCTTTTTCTAATTGGTTGTTTACATTCACAATTTTCAGATATATATGTTTATGCAATCTTTGTCCTCTAATGCTGTATGTGTGTGGTTGTGGTCGGGTTTAGAAGGCCCTCCATGGCAGAAAGAACTTTGTCTTTGTCCACTATGTCTCCTCTTTGCATTCCTTGTGCTTATTCACCATTTTGTGTAACCAGTGAGTGTTTGATTGGTGACCGATTTGTCTTTGTATTCCATGCGCTACCGCAATTTGTGAAACCAGTGTATGTTTGAAATGCTGCATTTTGTCTTAGTGCTCACTGGCTTCTTCCCTGCCAAGCCATGATTTGCTCACCATTTTGTGAAACCAGTGTGTGTGTGTGTGTGTGTGTGTGTATCTGATTAATGATTAATAACCAATTAACCATTTCGTGCCACTTTTGAAAGCTTTCTGCAGGGAGCATTGTATACTAAAGCCCTTTAGCAATCCATACATATTTTTGCTGTAAATTTTATTTTATTTTGTATACATTTCAAGTTATTGTGCTTTTGGGCTGGTTGTAGTCTCTGTATACTACAGTTATTATTTAATCAATTTTACCAACCTCCCATTTGCTCTCATATGAAACCCAGGGTTCCTGAAAGGGCATCAAATATTATTTCTAACTTTTAGTTTTTTTTTCTCCATTTCTAGCAATGTTTATTGGGCCTGCAGGGCCATGGTTATTGTATTTAATTAATTTCATTGATATGTGCCCGCCTCTCCGTGGCCAGGTCCTCCCTGTACCGGAAACAAGCATCCTAGGACCAGTTTCGGGGTATCACCCCATATCAGCCAGGATACACATGTAAGGTTTGAATAGTAAGGGGAGGTTTCAACAGAAAGGTTTGACTCGGATCAGATTGCAATGCGCACTTGAACCGTTGGCTTCACGGAGTTGAAAAGGTGAATACACTATCGGTCACTGCATTTTAGAGTTTCTGAGTTTTATTGTAGAGTTTTGTAGTTCAGTTTCATTGGAATACCAAAAAATTGTTTTGATTAACACAGGGGATTTCGTTCTGTCAGTATTTATAATTTAAGATGTGTAACTGTTTGCAATGTAAGCATGCAGCGAAGGAAAGGTTTTGGGCAATGATACGGGTGAGATTCTGGAAGGACTATCACTGTTTGATGTATTTTAGTTAATGTTGGTGATTTTCTTTGATTAATTACAAGGAGAAGAATTTGAACATGGAGTTAAGTGACTATGAATTTAAGTTTCATATAAGCTTGCGTAGAACACTCATGTTCATTCATGTTTTACATTACAGTTACCCCTGAGGAAGGGCTTAAACAGCCCGAAATGCATTGGGTTCTTATGAATGAGGCCACCCTGACGGAATCATGGATTTCTACGTGCTTTTTTGTATAGCCACGGATGGGCAATTCTTTTGCATTTGAAAAAATTAGGAATCGTTCAGCCTTTGATGTGAATGGAACTAGATGAATTGTGGTGAAAACAAAGGGATTTAAACATCATTAAAATGAATTATTGGTAACAAATGATTGAGTCTTTGGAAAATTACATAATTCAGCTGTGCGACTTGTATTGGAGCGGCATGACACTGCTTATGTTTTGGAATATTGCATTCGTGTTTTGGGGTATGGCACGGTACAAGCCTGCACGCGACACTTGAGCCTGGAGCATCTTTAGAATTAACAAACGTAAGATGGGAGTACAAAAATGGTATGCATTCTTCCACATGTATTGGATTCTAATTCTTCTTTTACCCCATGTATTGATTGCACCCAACAAGAAAGAAAATGGATAAACGATAAAAATATTGCATCACATTAAAGGCTGACTGAAAACATCTTGATTAAATGGAAGGGAGTCTACTTCGCTATAATGAACTGATGAGTAATCTACCGAGAATCAGACACTAGCCGCTTATCTTCACAAAATTTATATTTTGATGATGGTATCATTTGTCAAGAAAAATGTTGTTTTCTTCATGTTTAAATTAGTGAGCACATCGCCCTGGATATGTTTTTGGACAGAGAGCACGGTAAACAGGACGGTTGGGAATAGTTTTTTTTCGCTGTTTACTGGCATTCTGGTCACATGTAAGGGTTGAATAGTAAGGGGAGGTTTCAACAGAAAGGTTACACCTGGGAAGGTTTGACTCTGATCAGATTGCAATGCGCACTTAAACCGTTGGCTTCGCGGAGTTGAAAAGGTGAATACACTATCGGTCACTGCATTTTAGAGTTTCTGAGTTTTATTGTAGAGTTTTGTAGTTCAGTTTCATTGGAACACCAAAGAAGTTTTTGATTAACACAGGGGATTTCGTTCTGTCAGTATTTATAATTTAAGATGTTTAACGTTTTGCAATGTAAGCACGCAGCGAAGGAAAGGGGTTGGGCAATGATACGGGTGAGATTCTGGAGGGACTATCACTGTTTGATGTATTTTAGTAAATGTTGGTGATTTTCTTTGATTAAATACAAGGAGAAGAATTTAAACATGGAGTTAAGTGACTATGAATTTAAGTTTCATATAAGCTTGCGTAGAACACTCATGTTCATTCATGTTTTACATTACAGTTACCCCTGAGGAAGGGCTTACACTGCCCGAAATGCATTGGGTTCTTATGAATGAGGCCACCCTGACGGAATTGTGGATTCCTACGTGCTTTTGAATATAGCCACGGATGGGCAATTCTTTTGCATATGAAAAAATTAGGAATCATTCAGCCTTTGATGTGAATGGAACTAGATGAATTGTGGTGAAAACAAACGGATTTAACCATCATTAAAATGGATTATTGGTAACAAATGATTGAGTCTTTGGAAAATTACATAATTCAGCTGTGCGACTTGTATTGGAGCGGCATGACACTCCTTATGTTTTGGAATATTGCATTCGTGCTTTGGGGTATGGCACGATACAAGCCTGCACGCGACACTTGAGCCTGGAGCGTCTTTAGAATTAACGAACGTAAGATGGGAGTACAAAAACGGTGTGCATTCTTCCACATGTATTGGATTCTTCCTTGCCAAGCCATGATTTGCTCACCATTTTGTGAAACCAGTGTGTGTATCTGATTAATGATTATTAACCAATTAACCATTTTGTGTCACTTTTAAAAGCTTTCTGCAGGGAGCATTGTATACTAAAGCCCTTTAGCAATCCATACATATTTTTGCTGTAAGTTTTCTTTTATTTTGTATACATTTCAAGTTATTGTGCTTTTGGGCTGGTTGTAGTCTCTGTAGACTACAGGTATTATTTAATCAATTTTACCAACCTCCCATTTGCTCTCATATGAGACCCAGGGTTCCTGAAAGGGCATCAAATATTATTTCCAACTTTTAGTTTTTTTTTCTCCGTTTCTAGCAATGTTTATTGGGCCTGCAGGGCCATGGTTATTGTATTTAATTAATTTCATTGATATGTTCCCGCCTCTCCGTGGCTCTCCTGTGGGTCCCATGTGCTCTGGAAGGGGCCCATATATTTATTATCTCTTTCTCTTTCACTTAGGTCTCTGTGGGTATTGCTGTAGTGGTGTTATGCCAGACTCATTGTATCAACTGTCTGTGTCAAGGCAGTTTTTAGTATCGAAACACATTTTTACCCTTTCTCTAATTTCAGCTTTTTATCACCTTTTTTATAACTAGTTTGCCGTCTAGCAATGAGATTACACATGTGCGTTTTGTTGTATGTTATAATGGCTTGTAATGCATTTATTAGAATGGCTAGGACTATCTGTATTCTGTCATATTTTTAAGTTCCTGCAGCTGAACAAGACTGAGACACAAACAAGTTTGTGAATTAGCGGACACACCAGTGCAGAGAATTCTCTGATAAGCTATGAACCAGCAAAAAGTCAAGAGAACACCCATGAAACATATGCCAAGAAAGCCGCCAATAAGTAGAAAAAGTCATTTGCCACGACTGAAGAGCCCATCAGCATAAAACCCTCTTCCTTTGTCAGCCAAGGAGTGCTTTTGAAAGTTTTTTTATTAATGGGGCAGAGTCAAAATTTGGAGGTGGTAATCCCTGCTTGTTAAATTCATAAACCCTATCAGAAATGCAGTACATGTCAGACAACATCTTACTTTCAACTGACCCTACTGGTAAATTGTCAAGAAGCAGCATACCTCAGAAAAGAAACTTTGGGGCTCATTAAGATGTTGGTTGGAGTTCCCTCTGACCGACATCGCTGCGGATGCGGAACCGACTGACCTCCGGTAAGCGGTCCCGAAACCGCAATTAGGATGCGACCGCACATGGTATGGTTGCAAACTCCCATTTTATAATGAGAGCTTGTGAGGCGGTCCGAAACCACCCGATGCACAAGCTCCCATTGTGAAATGGACATTTTTGCACATCCCTGCACCGTGTGGCAGGCACCTCACGGTGCCTGGCACACGGTTCAGGGATGTGAAGGGGGGCACCATAGGTGCTCCCCAGGGCCTCAACCGTAAGGCCAGGGAAGAAGGAGGCCCTGCTAGGGGCCCCCAAAGTCGCTCTCTGACACCCTTTCTTTGTAGGAAAGGCCGACATGGGAAGGCTGTCGGAAACCAACATCATAATCTTGACGCGGAAACGCTGTCTGTTAGGGATTTATGTGCAGCTTCTGACTGGCCAACGGGCTCCCTGAGCCCCTCGGAACCCAATCAGTTTGACCGGCTGGTTTACACTCCGACCGCCGACATTATAATTCAGCAGTCGGAATGTAAATTACCAAGTCGGTTGGTAAGCCTCCGAAAAGCGATTGGAGGCTTAGGGACCAACATCGTAATGAAGGTCTTTGTGTTTTGCTAATGCTGAGACTTCTCATTGGGTGGGTCTTTTTTAAAATTCATAAATGCAATTTGGGCTGGTGAAGCAGTGGTATTGTTTTGCTACTAAAAAACTGTGACGGATACCACTAATTATAAGCATTTTAATACTGTCATAAAGGTAGCAAAGCTGCTTACATAAATCTAATGTAAGTTAGGAATAGTGTATTTGTAAGACATGGATTAACTCTGAATACATTTAGCCCTCTGTCCCTGAGACCCACAGACTGAAGGGACCAAGGTGTGCGGAAGTGACTGGAGGCATTGGTCAACCCATATAGAAAGAGAAATAAAATAAGAAAAGGAAAGCACAATACAAATATTGATGAAATGTATGTAGCCCAGAGTAAAGAGTGCCTGACCTAGCAGGATCTCTTTGTTTTTTATTAATTTCAGGAGAAATTCATGCCTGAGCATACTGTGCTCTTGGAAGTCAGACAATGCAGGTCAGTTTGTATCATGTGGTTATACACTCTCTACAGCATTGTTTTTAAGAAGTAAACAGGGGAGGTTCAGTACATACAACATGAAGACATGTAAGTCCATACTGAGCATGATCTGAGCAAATTCTCTACTTGAAGATCAGTGTCCACCTTTACACCCAATCGACTGTTAGTGCAAAGTTTCCTGCAGTAGCTACCTACAAATACATGCACTCCATCAGATTACTCAGGAATGTCATGCAGTAAAGCAACTGGATGTTTCAATATTGACCCATTAAGCATTATAGCATTCTAAACTCATTTTTAACTAAGCCCAGGTACATCTATATGTAATCAAAGACTGAAACAGCTAAAACCTTGTTCTATACCTCTGACCACACAGTCTAATCATATCTAGTCTATTCTGTGCAGGCATATGAGAAGGAGAACAGCGAATGCTGTTAGAGTGTTATAGTTGGAACTGAAGATATACAAAGAGGCTTTAGGTAACATCCACAAATAAATATATAACCATGCCATAGAGTCCATGAAAATGTGAATATTTAGACTTCCGCACAGATCGAAAGACATAAATTACAATTAGTGGATGTGATTAACAACAGAAGAAAATCATTTGTTGGTGAGGACCAATGGAAAAGGCAGGCCAAAATGGCTTGTAAGTCTATTAAAGAAAGCACCTCGACCAATTTATTGCAAACTAAGAACATAAAAAATACTTACTCCTGGTTTGAGAGGGGTGTTAAAGTTAAATAAATATAGGTGTGGATAAACAAATGAAACCAACCTTGACTGCCACTATGACACTAGAAGCCACCTGCAGGGGACAAACCAATCCTATTATGGCCTCAATACAACATAAATAAAAGAGCTCAACTGTAGACTAAATTCCAACTGCTGATGTTTGGAAAACATATGTTGTCTTAAATAGCCCAAGACAAATAGAGTTTCAGTAGATTCAATATGAGGAAACTATTGAGGTGGGAACTGAAAAGGCCATTGTTATCAATGTTCTAGACTGATTGCAGGCGACGGTGAGACCCAGCAAAATCAGTAACAGTCATATAGGACACAGATAGACTGACAGTCTGCTATAATAGTCTTCATATAATGCTTTGTGTTTTAATAACAAGTTTGGAAGGCAACAATTATTTGTGAAGATGATCCTGGGCACATAAAGGAGCCTGCAAGTCAAACTACCCCCAAGGTGGAGAAAATAAACGAGACAATTGGCACATGCTATATATATGTCCAGATGTTTAATTATCAGGTTAAAAACTAATATCTAGTTTGATATTAGATGTTCATAGACTGCTTCAAAATAGTTCTAGATTCAATGCTTGAACTTACTGAGTAAATGGAATGTTACATTACATTAGCTGCAAATCATACTGAACGTTTTCCAATTCGCTCGTGGATGCAGTTTGGTTGCCCCATCTCAGTTCACAGACATAACCCAAGTCACAGCCTAACGCCTACAGTATTTACTTGAAATTTATCAAGACCTTCCATTGTTATTACACACAAGTACACAGGAAAAGTGTTGTTACATTCATCATTTTCTAAGTTTCTTCAGTTTCTTGTTGGCATTTCACATGACCCTTTGACGCCTGTGAGCTTCCATGCTATCGGCCTGGCAGTTCAAGTTCTTTCCCTTTTCTATGACATTGGGCTGCTGTTCAAGTGAAAGGCAAATCAAATTTTAAAAAGAAAAGATTTTGATATTGTTTCCCTCGCTCAGCAATCATACAACCTTGACAGCCAATATAACAGTTTGTCTTGGTGCTCCTTCACCTCTGCACTCACTCCACTCCTGTTGAGAGTGACCCCATTACCTCTACGTCCCTCGTCTTTGACCCAGTCAGAACTAATGAGGTAGTATCCAATCACAGACAGGAAACAAAACAGGAAACCCTCCTGCTAAAGGGCTATAATGCAATAGCCACACCTTAGCACTTCCTGTTTTGTTTCCTGTGTCCAATGGGTTATGGGGGATGCTGAGGTAGCTGCTGGGCTTTTACCTCCAACAACGTTGAGGGTTCTCTCTCTGCTGAGCTTTGCTGAGTGGCTGTGACCAGCGTGGGAGCAACGGGAGTCGGGACGCAGTGGTAGTCTCCTGTGACTCCAGGTATGTGCCTCCTCCTTACATTGTATCTGGTAGAACTGCCTGCGGGGCTGGCGTATTCTCCCAGTGAGCCCTTCTGCTGTGGTGTGGTGCGGTGTCCCTCTCGGTCAGCGGGCTTGTGGCCCAATGCTCACTGGTTGTCAAGTGGTAGAGGGGGGAGGAATACTGCTCCGACCGGCTTCTCTTTCATCTTGTGACGCCTTCCCCCTCCCTCCTCAGCTTGTTCGTGAGGGAGGGGTATGGAGGAGCTTGGCTCGCGATACTGCTGTTGGACTTACCTCTTGTCAGGCTGCATCTGCGGGCGGCCGGTCCTTGGCGGTTCGGCTGGGTTCAGCGTTGCTGCCCATATCCATGCGTGGCAGTGCCCTCTGGGGTTTCCAACTCGCACTGGGTGGTGTTTTGACAGTTATCATGTGGTGTGTCCTGTCAATCACACTCTGTTCCTGCCAGATGCGGTTTTTACTGCATTTCTCAGCCGCATACATAAAAGTTGGTGAGCCAGTTTTGGTGCTCTCATTTGTGCTGCTCTTGCATTGGTGATATCTCTCTGCTGGCTGCACTATGGGGAAACATGCTGGGAAGAGGATGGCATTGTTCGCCCTCTTCTTCATCTTCTTCCTCACTAGGGAGTTTGGTGACTGCTCCGCCCCCTAAGTCTAGGAATTTGGATGCCGAGGGGTGGCTTAAGCAGCTTATTTTGGAGTCCTTGGCGTCTGTCCAGAAGAAGAAGCCTGGTCCTCAGTCTGGTGGGGGGGCTGGCGCTGTATTTAATCATTTCCTGCTCAGACTCGTCTGAGGACTCCTATGTGAGTTCCCTGGAACATAAAGGGAAGTACATCTCTAAGGACATGTTGCTGGACATTCTTTCCCATGTGAGTGAGAACATGGGGTTTCCAGATGAGGAGGTGGCCAGCACTTCTAAGGACATGGTGTTGCCGCAATTTCGAAAGTATTCTACTCGAGCCCTGCCCATTCATCCCTTTTTTGATGGGCATTCTCTTGAGTGAGAGGAAGGATACTGAGCGTATTCTGATGCCTCGCTTCATGTAAAAACTTTATCCTTTGAGGAATATGAAAGATTCTATTCCTAAATCGGTCCATGTGGACTCTATTGTGGCCAATCCGGTGGGGCGCCCTTCCATGGCGGAGGATAATGTCCTTAAAGAGGCTGCTGATAAAAAGATTGACTCCTCTTTGAAGAAGGCCTATGCAGGTTCTCTCCTGGCCATTTGTTCTGGTGTATATGGTGCATATGTGGCCCAGTCTGTTGACTGACTTCAAGACTTTGTTCGCCGCGATACTAGAAGGTGTGCACTGTCCTGAGTTATTGGAATCTATGGAGCGGCAGATTGAATTCCTTTCGGACATTGTGTTTGATTCAGTCCAAGCATCTGCCTTTTCCTCTGGTGCTTCAATTGAGGCCCGGCCCAATCTGTTGCTGAAAGGGTGGAACACGGATGCTGTGCAGAAGTCGATGGCTTTGAGGTTGCCATTTACAGGTCCAAGACTTTTTGGCAAAGGGCTGAAGTTGCATAAGGTTTTCAAGGAGGGGAAGTATTCCTCTTCCTTTCAGATGCAGCAACAGCAGAAGCAGCCTTTCTTCTCTTTGGCTAAATCCTTTTGTCGGCCTTCCCGTCGGCAGCGGTTTGCCTTCAAAGGTCAGAAGGTCCAAAACAAAGGTTTTCAGGGTAAATTCCAGAAGAGACAGCCTCCGGATTCGGGGAACCCTGCTCAGCATTCCTGACTATGCCGCTGCCGGGGTGTGGGTTGGCGTGACACCAGAGGTGGTGGGAGGCTGCATCATTTCCTGGTGTCTTGGCATCACATGATTTCAGACAAATGGGTGCTGAGTCTCCTGGAACATGGTTACCGGATTGAGTTTGTCACCTTTACCCCATCCTACGGGACTGTTCCAATTCCTCACTCCTCTGGATGTTCACAGGAGCAAGGCTTTGGTGGACGGGGTTCATTTGCTTTTGCGGAGGCAGGCGATTGTTCTGGTTCCAGCATCGGAGAGGGGCCAGGGCTTTTATTACATTGTGTTCCTTGTCCCGAACGTTACAGGGGGTTTCTGGATTGTGATCAACCTCTGGTCCCTCAACAAGTTTGTGAGGAGGATCCCTTTCAAGATGGAGACCCTGCAGCAGATTATTACATTGGTCCAGGTGTACTTTCTGCTTTCGACGTTGGATCTTCAAGATGCCTATCTCCATATTCTGGTGGCAGTGAGGTTCCAGAAGTATCTGAGTTTCTCGCTGAGGGGTCATTATTGGCAATTTTGTGTCCTGCCTTTCGGCCTGCAGTCGTCTCCCAGGGTCTTCACCAAGGTGGTGGCTCCCCTGATCACGTACCTTCATCTCCAGGGGTCTCGGTGTATCTGTACTGGATGACTAGCTGCTTCAGGCCCCGTCAGCACTGATGATGCAGCATCATCTGGAGTTGACCATGTGTACTCTCAGCAACCACGGATTCCTCCTGAATCTTCAAAAATGCGATCTTCTCCCCTCGACCGGGAAGACATTCATTGGGGCAGTGTTCGACACTTTTCTCGGCAAGGTGTTCTTTCCTCAGTCCAGGATCCAGCGACTTCAGGACTTGATGTGGACCCTGTTGTTGCAGTCCACAGCTTTTCTGTTTCAGTGGCTGGAGTTGCAGGGCCACATGGCGGCCTCTGTTTTCACGGTTCCGTGGGCCCGGTTGCCCCTGCGACTCTTGCTGTGGCACCTGCACCGGTTTGTTTGGGTCCCATTTTGGGATTTGTCCTTGGAGGTTCCTGTGTTTCTGGATGTGGTGCACAGCCTTCAATGGTGGCTGGACTCCTCCAGTCTCAATGTGGGTGTGTGGATACATCCTTCTCCCCCAACAGTGCTGATGATGGACGACCTTGGGTCGGTGGTCTGTCCAGGCTCGTTGGACCCATTTGGAGGCCAGGCGTTCCTCCAACTGGAAGGAGCTGTCAGTGGTGGGGAGGGCCCTTCGGTACTTCCAGTCTCACCTGCCCGATTGCAATGTGCTGGTACGGTCCGACAACACGGTGACTTTGGCTTATGTGAATCAGCAGGGCAGCACTCACAGTCAGTCGTTGAACCAGGTGGCTTTTGCAGTGGCCAGTGCGGTGGCCAGTTGGGCGGAGCTGCATCTCCAGTCCATTTCTGCTCAGCACATCTGGGGTTCAGACAAAGTGGTGGCAGAAGCCCTGAGCAGCAAGCTTCTGTCTTCTCAGGACTTGTGTCTGGCTCCCAGGGTGTTCCCCATGATCTGCCAGAGGTTCAGTTGCCCAGTGGTGGATTTGTTTGCCTCTAGGACCAAAGCTCTCCTTCTGACCTTTTGTTCCAGGGTTTTGGAGGTGGGGGCCTGGGGCGGGGATGCCTTGCCCTTCCCGTGGCCACCGAGGTTCCTGTATGCCTTCCCTCCATTTCGACTCATCCAGGTGTTTCTTTTGAAGGTTCTGAGGGAGAAGGCTCAAGTGGTGGCTGTGTTAACATCCTGGCCGAGGAGGTTGTGGTTCCTGATTCTGCTGAGTCTGGCTGTAGAATCTCCTTGGATTTTGCCTCAGGGTCTGTCTCCTCTGCAGTCTCCCTGTCATCACTCCCTGGTCCCTCTCACCCTAGTGGTTTGGAGGTTGAACAGCAGTCGCTAGTGAGGTAAGGTTTGCCAGCTCACCTTGTTTCAGTGGTCTGCTTTCGATAAGTGGTGTTCTCTTCATGGTCTATCTTCTACTTCTTGTCCTGTTTCTTCTATCCTTCAATTCTTTTTCGATGGTTTTCATAAGGGCCTTGCCCTGTCTACTTTGAAGGAGCAGTGGGCTCCTGTCCCGGCATTTTGAGATTCTGGTTCTTTTCCCTCTGCAGAGGGGACTTTGGTTTCCCAGTTGTTTCGGAGTTTCTCTCTTTCTCTCATTTATGTGTTACTAAAGCTCGGTTGGTTAAGCACTGACAATTAAAAGCTTAGTATGACTTATAAGTCACAGGTTCAGGTTTCATGATGGTCAATAGAGCCCTTGATTGATACACAGTCAATTAAAATAGTATCAACTTAGGTTTAATAATAATAATCACATTTTGTAAACACCATAACATTATTTTTATTATAAAACATTGAATTATTCATATTGCCATAAAGGACTCATACAAGTTTTAAATTCAATCTATGCAAATGCTTCCTATTAAAAAGGCATTCATGATACCTTAAATTTAGAAATAACTTCCAAGCCATCAATCATTTCTAGTGAGTGCCAGGAACTGTGGTCATGGCGGTTCCTGTCAATATTTTTTTAAGTTTGGCAAACTGCTCCATCAACATGACAGAGTTGTCCGTCAAACTTATTTTTTTTTGTTTTCAAAAAGAAAATCTCAAAAAGCGATTTTCTGGATTTTCTTTTTGAAAATAAAAATAATGCCCCCCCTCGCCATGGAAGTTATCTCCCATGGAGAGGGGTCATTCGACAGTTGTCACTGCCCCTTACCGCAAGGGTTTTCCTGGTGGTGATGTGCAGTGAAAACTAATTTAGATGGGTGGGCATAGAGGTCAGCCTCTGACAGTCCTTACTCCGTCAGGCGACTGAGTATGTTGCAATGAAGTAGCCTTACTGCCAAGATATGAATCAGGCCTTAAGTCTTGAATGCAGTGATTCAAGGATACGTGGTCTTCACACAAATATGACCTTCAAAGGGAGCTCTTCCTAAAATGGATCCTTTTCGAAAACGAATAAAATGCTGCTAGCATTATAAAAACTCACTGTTTGAGGCCACATTGAAAGTGCCTTTTTGAACATTCCAGGATGACACATAACAAGTAGGGTAAAGGATGCCACCATTGCTTAACTCATATTGAGGAGGCGCTGTCCTCAGGTTGAGGTAAGGCCCATTGATAAAAACACACACATTAAAGAAGCCAATAAATCAGACTTTTTGTTAGTGGAAGGGTGTTGTAATAGTTGGGTGACTGTGTGTGTGTTTTGCCACAAGCTGTCTTAGATAGAAAATTCCTTAGTGTAACAACATCTTGGACTGCAACAGCATGGAATCTGGAAGTAAGACCTCATTGCAGAACAGACTGCATTAGTTAAGCTGTACTCAAAAAACAGTGCTGTGAAAAGGAGTCAAAAGATGATGTTTGTGTTGTAAGTGATGAGTTTAAAAAGCATGGACAACAGAATGTTGCATACAGTCTCGAAAATGCAGACACTTCCTGATCCAAAAAGCCATACATCTGCAATTAAAGTGTCATCTTGTCAGCAAAATAAATACATCGAAGAACACACACTGGATCCCAAAAAAGATATTTGTTGCGTCTGCAGTCTAAGAAAAGGACTTCTTGCGTCCCCCCTTAGCAAAACCTAATTGGTAAATAAATGTCACAACGTTACCATTCTCTAAATGCCAACACCCTGATGGACAAGTCATCCTTCAGCCAATAAGACGAATGGTAATTCAAATTCAACTCACTCTCTGTACTACTTTGAATTGTTCTATTTGCAGAATTGATAGCACAAAGTGTCTCTGAGGGCTAAAGCGGTTTGTAGCCAGTTTTAAAAACGATACTGAGGCGCCCTCCACTTGTATGCACCCTGGACATGGGCCCTGATAAGAAGGCATTATTATATTCCTAATACTAATCATAATAATCTGGCTGGAGTCGCCCTCTAAAATGTTATTGACATCATATTGTCGTTCTAGTATTGAGCCTTGGCTCATAGAGCTGAAAATATTTTACATTGATTTTTCAAAGACGTTCCTCACATAAGTAAAAGAAATGCTTTTGTACGTGAATTTTTGTGGAAAAAGGAAATGATTGAATAAAAGGAAATAGAAAAAATAAAGACTATTTCCGTATGATTTCCTTTGACTATTTGTAGAATATTATTCATATCCGCTCGGCTTTTTCTTATAAGAGCTCCATTGATTCTCTTTAAATGTATTCAGAAGACGCCATACGACTTTTAGCAAAAACAGAAGCAGGGCGATATGAACGATACACACTGAATGAAGAATTAAAAACGTGCAGAATAAATAATATCACTTTTTTAAAATATCAAATTCAGAGAAAATAAGTTGAGGTGAATTTCAGACTGGGATAGTGGTTCTCTTAAGAGCTAGTAGTGCTGTTATTAAGGTTTTGTTGTGTTAAGTATACTTAAAGAGGTAAGAACCTTCGCATTCTGATTCAGAAGCCCCTCTTGAGGATGAATGTGTCTGGAATCAACCAATGCCGTCAGTGGGCTGAGCCCCTTCCCTGCAAATGGTGATAAATTGGAACACTTGGGGGCATATTAGCAAGGGCACTATCGCCGCTTTAGCGGCACTTTGTGCCGCGAAAGCGGCGATATTTATATCGCCCTATCAGCAAACTGTCTCTAACAGCAGTTAGCGACAGTTTGCGGGCATTAGCGCCCGTTTTTACCGCTTTGCATGTCAGCGATATTTATCGCTAATGACATGCAAAGTGGGCGTTCCCGACGAACAAACCTGGGAAACACTCGCTAACAGGCCTATCGCCTATTAGCAAGGTGGCCATGGCCCCAGTTAGCGACGTGAAAAGTCGCGCTAACCGAGGTCATCGCCATTTATTTAACACCTGCAATTAGCAGGTGTTAGCCATACCTAACATGGGGGTGGATTATGCTGATACGACCACAGGGTCGTATCAGCAAGGTGTTCTCCTTCTCCATGCAACATCGCTGGTTTTTCAGCGATGTTGGCCCATTTCCCGCTATCGCTGGAATATTCATCGCCATAGCGCTAATCGTTGCTAATACAGCGTTAGCGTGGCGATATATTCCAGCGATAGCCGGCGATAAAAAAAATCACGCTAAGCAGGGTTAGCGATGATTATCGCCTCTTCTTGCTAATATGCCCCTGGGTCTGTTGCTTAGATTTGCACTTCTGTGAACCGCTCAGGATAATTTGTGATAAATTAAGGATGTTTCGTCGTTTTACCTTCTACACCCAGGTCATTAGGAGTAAGCCCTGTGTTCAGAGTGATGAATGGGCGAAAGGTTGTCTAATCAGCAGCTATTGTAACAATTTATCAATACCGCCGAAAAAACCGCAAAATGCCACCAACCTGTTCTATTTGTATGATTAACGAATGGGAGGGAAAGCGCTGAATTTGTGTGAAGATGCCAATCTCGCGCTTCACATACCTAGTCCCAGGGAGATGTGCTTTTAAAGATCTTGGGGCATATTAGCAAGACCGGCGATAAAATTATCGCCGTTTTAGCGGCAGGAAACTGCCGCTAAAGCGGCGATAATGGGCTTGCTAATATGCGTTATAGAATTCAATAGAAGCCCAGGTTAGATGTCCTGCACATCTAACCTGGGCTTCTATTGAATTCTATAACGCATATTAGCAAGCCCATTATCGCCGCTTTAGCGGCAGTTTCCTGCCGCTAAAACGGCGATAATTTTATCGCCGGTCTTGCTAATATGCCCCCTTGGCTTTGTACAAGAGCACGTGATCCTTGAAAGCTCTGCAAACCTTCCCAGGCACTTAGAAAGCTGTACGTACTTTGGTGGGCTTAACTTTTCTTGTAGGCTAAAGCAAAAGCATGTGCTTTTGCAACATGTCTTAGCTGTGACTGTTAATGCAGTGGTGAAAGAAAGGCATTCAAACAGAAACAAATTCTGGCAACGACAGCAACATTTGATAGTGAATATATCATTCAGCGGTATAAGCCACGACCTAAACATATTGGTTGAACAGAAACATGTGTACAGTAGTGATATTGAAAGCACTGTGTGATATATTTTCCCTGGGCTGGGTGGGACTTCAGCACGTGGCTGGCCATCAGAAAAAATATGAACCCACCTCTCTACTTGGAAAGTCCTCACTACTATTATACTATTGTATTTTGAATTCCTGCTTCTCAGATTTAGAGTTGTTCAGACCTTATGTCTAAGACTTTACATTGAATAAAACGAAAATGGAATGGATTCGATTAATAATCGCGATCTCACTCACAAATGACTGAGTTTATCAATGTGTGAGATAGTGGAATAAAAAATACCTTCAAGGAATTAAACTTTTAAAAAGGAAAACTTTCAGAAGTTGACCTCAAAAAGAACTCATAAGAATCATAAGAATTATCTTCGCAAAAGAAGAAAGTAAGGGCAGAATAATATCCTTTTAGGACCCTGTTTACACGTTTGTTGGTAAAAACTGCTAAACTCACACATTCTTAGTCCATGAGATTTTAACATATAACAAATGTGCTAATTAACACAGATTATGCTTTTTTATTGCGTACCACTGAATCAGTAGTTACCGCATGTGTTAAATACCGAATGTGTACTATTTACCCCAGGTGGTAATTACTACACCAGATAAATAGCACATGGACAAAACATAAGCAAGTGCCCACTTTCAGAACTTGAAATTCCTGGATTGAGAAAATGAATGCCTACAGTGCAGAAACAGCCAAACAACACAGAAGGATCACAGGATATCTACAAAGGACTCCAACAATTTCTTTCTTTGTGGGAGTGTGCAGACATTCATTTTGTGTGGACAAAGCACCTTAAGACAAACAGAATCCAATGTGTTCCATTGGTATCACTCAGTCATCACAAGCAGGAACCTTCCAAACTCTTGTATCATGGACCCCAGCAGAGTGAGGAAGTACCCGTTCATGAAACGTGAGTTGGAGGTCCTTGTTAAGAAGTTGGCAAGACTCCATGACCATCTAAAGTGCCATCTCATACTGAAAACGACACCAAAAACAAACAAGAGCATGCCTGTTGAAGGAGATAACAGATAAAATCAATACAGCATCAACATATCCAAACGATGTAAAGAACATTACAAATAGCTTCCAAACATTTAAATCCTAGGTAGTTAAGTGAGTTGCCAACCACAAGCATGAAAGCATGGCAATTGGTAGTAGTTCTCCACCTCAGCTCTACCTCAAGCTGGGGTAAGCAAAATTATCACCATTATCAATCTGTTTTGAGTGGAAGACATGAAAGAAGTTCTTGCGATTGGGGAGTTCCAAGGTAGGAGTCACAGGAGTTGGGTATTAAGTCAAAATATTAATGAAAAATATTGTGATGCAGGAATATTGTATCTAAAATATTGTCACTTCAAAAATGTCATGGAACAGAATAAGGAAGGTAAGAATATTGTTTTTTAAATATCATATGTATCACTGTTTTCAATATGGTAGTTGTATAAAATATTGTTTTAAAAATTAATTTAATATATATTAGTTATTCTTTTAAGGTAAGATGTTATCAGTGTGATAAAGTCTGATAGTTTTATTTGTTTAATATAGTTTTATATTTTATGATGTGAAATGTCATTTTTTAAATTTAATAAGTAATGTTTCATTTTTAATTTATTAGTAAGGTATTGGGTTTGTAGAGGATTACAGGGAGGAGTTATTTAAAATATACAATATTACGTTTTATTTTAAAATATTTGTATATTAATTACACTATTAATTGATAATTGTGTACATTACTTAATTGATTATTTGTTATATAAACTATTCGTTTTTAATACATTGGTAATTGCTGATCAGTTTATTTGATTATACACTTTTAAAAACATTTTAGTATTTGTTTTATTCCAGCATTTGTAAATATTAATGTTTCATTATAAATAAAATAATTGTTTGTGTACTAGGGAGGGAAGTGGATTTATTTTTAATATTTTACATTTTTTATGCTTACATTATTTATTTTGTAACATAAAATATGTATTTTTTTATTCATTGTATTTTATTTCTGTATAATGAATATATTTTGCTTCAAACATGTTTATATGGTTTTATGTTCATACATAATTTTTACGTTTTGGAGTTGGAATGGTAAATCAAACCCTTATAAAGACAATATTTTGTCCCTAGGGCCATTCAGATTGCAGTGGGAGTAATAAAGCTAAACCCTCCAAAGTCCCACTCTTTCCCTTGTTTTTGTTTACATTGGAGTATGAGAAGTAAATGTGATGCCTCCAAACTCCAACACCTTGCCTCCTGTTGCTAAGATTAGAGTGGGAATTGTAAATCTAACCCCCTCCAAAATCCATCACTTTGCCTACTGTTAATCAGGCTGGAGTGGGAATAGTAAATTTAACCCCTTCAAAGTGCAACACTTTCCCCGCTAATGCCCAGATTGGAATAGGAATAATAAGTCTTAGCCCAACAAAGTCCGACACTTTCCATGCTTTTGCTTATGGTGAAGTGGGAATAGTAAATCTAAATTCCCTTCCTGCACCCAAATCCAATATCTTCAAAGTCTAGCACGTTATCTACTATTGTTTAATTTGGATTTTTTTAATAGTTTGTCATTTTATTTTATATTTTAATTTTCTTGATTATGTTTTCTTTTTGTTTAAATTGATATATGTTTTTGTCATATCTATGTTTGCTAATTGTAATATTTTTATCATTATGAATAATTCAAATGTAATGTTTTTAAATTGTTTACATATCGTGTTTTTTTGTAAAGTAGACGTAAATTATTTTATAATACATTTATAATTAATTTATTTTTTATATTTATTGTTAATTTGATTATTTTAAACATTAGTATTTTAAATAAAGTACATATAGTGCTATGTGTGTGTATGTGTGTGAGAGAGAGAGTAGGAGATGCATCTTTTTATATTATTACCCACAATTATTTTTAGACTAATGCTGCCGGTTTTTGACTCTGTGCACAGGGACTCTGCTAACTAGTGAATGTGATCTGACCTCTAAAACATGTCAAAATTGGCTAAACTCCTAATTGACATATTTAACTAACCTAAAAGTCCATAGTATATGGTACAAAATGTACCAGGCACTGTAAGTTAAATGTCATTAGTAGGCCCAGGTAGTAAATTACTCTCCCCTCTATTCCTGGATTCCGCCTTCCGGGCATGAAGCAGAGTTTTTTTTCTGTCTGCGGACTCGAGATTTATTGTGGTGCCCATGAGCGAGTGTCACAATATTTGCAGACCGCTAGCATGGCTTCCGGCTGCGATGGTGCCAATGTAGTGCCGCTCGCGACCACACCACTCGAGTAGATTCTGTGCTCGAGAAGCAGCTAAATCTACGATAAGGGTTTTCAAGTGGATTTTCTTCTTCAATGGACTGTTGGAGTTGATTTTTTGTGAGAGCAGCCATTTTTATTTCCAACAGGAAGGAAGTGCCCCAGAGACTCCAATTTCCTGTTCCTGTCCAGCAGGCTCCTTCCAGTGCTTTGTTCATCTCCTGGTCACTTTTCATTTGGATTTGGAGCTGGCAGGTTCACTCTTGTTGTCTGCTGCATATATACCATGAGATGTAAGGGCTTTGTATTTGAGATTTTACAAGTAAGTTAAAAAATTAAATTCTTGCATAAGGGTGTTGTTTGTTTGATAGAAGGCTTGCACCAGTATTTATTTCTGCTTTTATTCAATTGTTCAAAGTTATGGAGGTGGGTGGCCTGCAGTTTCAGTAAGGGCCTAGTTATATTTTTGCATTAAAATTTGTCTTGTTTTATAAAAGAACAATGTTGCACAGTTCAGTAAATATTTTGCATGTTTGTTAAATTTGCAATATTTATTTATTTTACTATGTGACATAGTCTGCCAAGGGGCCATCCAGTCTGCAGGCACAGTCCAGTACTAGTTATGGCTGCATGAAACTGTTTCTGTGGCATATGTTGTTTTAAAACATCATTTAGGGCTGGGACGGCTTTGGATTAAATGAAAAATGTGGTGGTTTTTTGTATTATTACTTTTGTTCTGTACAAAAAGTATATATGTATATATATGGGGTAATACTTGATGCCTAGGGAGGATGTGTGTTGTTTGTATAGCTCAGTTAATTTTCGCTTTTGGCATTGCTGAATTATTGGTAGTGTTACCATGCCTCCTTTGTCTGTCCAATGGGTGTGTTTGCCATAGGCCACCATTGATTTGTCTTGTTCTCTATGCCATGTGGCCTGGGGCCATTTTGTGGAGTCTGTGTCCATAGTCCTGAATGTGTTCTCTTTGTACCGCATGCTTCCTTGCTCGCTGTTGCTGTCTGACCATGTGGCTTGCAGCCTCCTTGTTCGCTGTTTGATCATATGGTACTGGCTGGCAGCCATTTTTTACATTCAGCCAGTGTGCGTTTGCCACAGGCTTGCATGGGTTCTTTGTTCCCTATGAATCCTTGCTCACTGTTGTTGTTTGACCATGTGACACTGGCTGGCCTGGCAGCCATTTTGTGCATCCAGCCAGTGTGCCTTGGCCATAGTCTTGCATGTGGTCTTTGTTCCTCATTTTTTTGGAGTCTGTGTCCATAGTCTTGAATGTGTTCTCTTTGTTCACCATGCTTCCTTGCTCACTGTTGTTCTTTGGCCATGTGGCTGGCAGCCATTTTGTGTATCCAGCCAGTGTGCCTTTTCCATAGACTTGCATGTGGTCTTTGTTCCCCACGCATCCTTGCTCGCTGTTGTTGTTTGACCATGTGGCACTGGCTGTCAGCCATTTAGTGCATTTAGCCAGTGTGCCCTTGCCATAGCCTTGCATGTGTTTCTTTGTTTCTCATGCCTCCTTGCTCGCTGTTGTTGTTTGACCATGTGGCACTGGCTGGCAGCCATTTTGTGCATCCAGCCAGTGTGCCTTTCCAATATGCTTGCATGTGTTCTTTGTTCCCCATGCCTCCTTGCTTGCTGCTGTTGTTTGACCATGTGCCATTGGCTCATCCTCCAATACAAACCGGCGATTATTGATATTTTTTCAATTTAAATTTTTAATTGTTTTCTTAAGTTATTTTTTATTTAAATTTTTTATATTTTATTTACAAAAAATTATTTTTAATTTTTTTTTCTTTAAAAAAATAATATATTTTTTTATTTTACCTCAGTCAATCCATCCATCCATCCACCATAGGTCCAGAGCCGCACAACAGCATTCAGGTTTTTTTTTAGGTATAATTCCATTTCCTCCCGGACACCCTAGCTGAGGTGCACTGCAGACACATCAGCATCATTCATTTTTTCAATGATTATTCCATTTCACCCTGGACCATATTGTCTGCTGTAGGTGCACACTAACTAAGGGTGGGCGGCTAACTGCACTCTGCCAGTGGAGTTTGCGGAGTTTTAGAACTCCACGCTCTGTTTGGAGTGCAAAGTTCGCAAAAACTCTGCACTCGCAGCGGAGTGGAGTTTACCGGTGCCACAGTAGTACTAGTTACCTCCCAAATAGTGGCTATCCATGGTGGTGCAGCCCGCCAGTCTCTCCTAGCCTCCCTTGCCATCCTACTGGCTGCTACACACTGCGCTGAATAGGGAGAAGCCTCTGCTGCTCCTGCTCGGATTCAATTCACTGCAGGAGCCAGCTTAGTGCAGCAGCTAACCCCCAACTCCAAGGACATCTAGAACTGCAGTGTACATGTTATATTGTGTGGTAGGCTCTGACGGAAGAACTTAGGAAAAAAATAAAGGAGGGAAGTACTAAGAGATGACTGAGTGGGCGAAGGGAAACACACCTTGTGTGTTTGGTTTGCAATGCATTGAAAACTTTGTAAATGCCAAATTAACTGAAGCAGACGCACAATGCACAGCCAACACTGCAGTCATGAATACTGCATGTCGGTCATGGGTGGTGAAAAGCCATGGTCATGGAGGGGGGGGGGGGTGATGAATGATGATGGGTGGGATACATATCTGCCTTGCTTAACAAATGCAGTGTGTCAAGGGATTAGACCAAAAATTTAAATACCCAGCCACTTTGAACCATGGCTTTGATTACCATAAACAAAGTAAGCGAAGTAGGTGAGCAGCATGCCCCTCTCTAGAAGAGCTCCCTTGTTTAGTCATCCAAACAATTATTCATTCATCCTTTCATTCTTCTATATTCACCCATAGCCACCATGATTTAAGCTTTACTTTCTCTCATCCAGTCTTTCACCAGAATTTCAAATCCATTATCCATCCATTCAGTATTCACCCTTTCTTTCAAATCCACCCTTTCTTTCAACCATCCTTTCACCCATCCATCTATTTACCCAATACCCACCCACATATCCATTCACCGCCAAAGCATTCCTTTCACTCACTTACCATTTCACTCATCCTTTCTTTTAACCTTCCGTCCTTTTCCTTTTCCATCAAGCCATCATTTGTAGCGTTTATTATGAGAGCTTTTGCTGAGTTGTAGATAGAAGAGGCCATAACTCAACCATGCTGTAGCTGGTAAAGCAAGGAGTTCACGATCACGAGTTACGATGAAGCCCTTGTAGCTAGTGAGTACAATAGTAACTGTCCATGGCAGCCGCTAGCTAACTCGGTCGCGGACTCTCTCCCGACCTCAGGCGAATGATTGAAACTCACTGATAATTTTTGGATGTGTGTTGGCCTCAGCGGTCTCGGTGTGGGGTCGGGGCTGTGTCAGGTTGTTTGTCGGCTCCTTTTTGTCCTCCGTTTTTGCCCGTTTCGCTTGTTGAAGAGACAGTGGCGGCAGCGGCAGTGGGATCATCGTGGTGCAGTCTGTGGGCAGAGGCTGCAGACCGGATCGCGAGAGGCCGGTGCACCGTGGCGAGAGTCGGCTTCCGGGGCAGCGGGAGTCGGCCGGCGGCCCAATGCACTCTGATCAGTATTCTGGTGGGGGAATGGCATAGAGAGAGCAGCAGAGCGGTGCAGGAATCGGAGGCTGAGAATATTGCACAGCACCCCCATATGACCCCGGTAAGGAGGAGAACTAAAGGGGACCGGGGGCTTTCTGCAAAAGTGGGGAAGGGTCCTATTATTGAAGACCAGCAGGTCACAAACAGAAAAGGCCTGATTGATACACAGATTGGTGGGGTTAACAGACCAAATAGATATACTCTCAGAAACAGAGATATTTGGGGACAAGATCAGCCCCCCTCTGAGGTTTTGATTAGAGAGCCGGCCCCGTCAGTAGCACAAACCAACCCCCAGGAAAATTCTGCACCCGGGTTTTGCCTTCTCCCCCCACAGAACAAAAAAGCATCAGTAGAGAAGCCCCTTTCAACAGCGGATAAAAAGTAATCTAGAAATAAACCTACCACCATTCGAATTACACCTTCACTTCGGTCCTACTTCAAGGTCCAAGCTCAGTCCTCTCAACCCATCTTACTTACTCAGCCTACTCAGGATATTCAGCCTATTTACACTTCCATTTCCATGGCGAATACAAGCTTTACCCCCATAACCAAATTTTTATACAACCCAGTATAGCTAACGTTGGGGGAGTGGAAACAGAAAATAACCCCATCTCGCTTGAAAATAGGTTTACCCCTTTGGCTGAGGTAGAAGAGGATAGTACTCGTATTCAGTACAACCTCGGGCTGGAGACCTCTTCGACCCAGCCGCTTCGACAGGGAGAGGGGCTGAGTGAACCAGCTAAAGGGCCCAGTTTGGGGGAACGATCATCTACTGAGGATCTCCTAGCTACTTTGTTGACCGAAATCAGAGAGAAGTTCGCAGTCTCCGAATGTAATCAGCAGAGGATCCAGGTGACATGTGAAACATTGGAGGGAAAACTTAATGATATTACAGAAAGGGTTGGAGTAATGGAAACGGCTTTGGAAGATCTCTCAATACAAGTAGACAAAAATACATCTGAGATCACGAGGTTAAAAGAAAATGATAGAGAATTAAGGGACAAACTGGAAAGTCTTGAGAATGCTGCCAGAAGGAACATTAGGATTTTAAAGGTTCCAGAAGACCTTGAGGGGGACATAAGGTCCTTTGTTACTAGCCTTCTTGGGGAATTCTACCCCGATATTGACAAACAGACCCTAGAAGAAGATATTCAGAGAATCCACCGAGATCCCTAAACTAAGAGCCCAGGGAAGAGAAACCCGAGAAGGATACTAGTTAATTTCAAAACTTACTCAGTTAAAGAAAAGATCCTTACTGGGGGTCTTAAAGCAGGAGTATACAACAAAGGAGATTGGTCCTTTCGTGTCAGGTACGATATTTCACGCACCACACAAGACAGGCAGTGGGAATTAGGGAAATACATACAAGAACTGAGGGGCCTGGGTGCCACTGCTAACCTCCGATCCCCCGCCTCTTTAAAGGTGATGTGGAATAATAAAATGTTTAACTTTCGGGACCCCTCCGAAGTTAGTTCCCTGATTGGCCATATAAAAAGCACATCCAAATGATAAGGTTTAACTATGCCTGGCTAGGGAGAGAGTCCGAAAATGGAGGTACCTTAGTATACCTCTAGTAATGTGGGAGGGTTCCCCGGGGTGGTGGGGATGGAAGGAAGGGGTGTGGGGGTCACAAATAAAAATAAAACACACAAAAATAAGGTTTGTTTTTTGTGCACTGGGTGGGGGAGCATGTGGGAGAAAAGAAAAAAATTGTCCTCATTAATGAAAAAAAAACAAATAGACTTAATAGGTTTATACCAAACTGCGTTATCTGTTGAGTGTAGCATCCTCAGGTCTCTCAGGTCACCTTGTACGCATTTATATTCTCATTACAAGTTTAGGTAGACCTGAGAAGTCAAGGACCTTGAAAGTTTTATCATGGAACGTAAACGGCCTTAGAGTCCCCTCCAGAAGAAGGAAAATTCTAGAATATTTGAGGCTTTCAGACAGTGATGTCCTTTTTGTACAAGAGTCACATGTGGTAAAGAGGAGTGGGCAACGATACTTAAAAATCAGAGATGGGTGGATCATTGTATATGTACCACCCAGTCGTGCCCAATAAAAGGGGTTGCCCTCATCTTTAAGAAAACCACTCAAGCTGTACTTGGAGACAGCGCAGTAGACCCGCTTGGAAGGTGGGCAATTGCCAGGGCCAAAAACAACGGCTCTTGGCTGGCTTTTGTGGGCTATTAAGGCCCTAATTTAGATGATCCGGCCCCTCTTCATTCGCTACTTCTTAAATTAATTGACATCAAAGATCCTATTATAATGGGCGGTGACTTCAATGTAGTTTTGGATCGAAGTCAAGATTCTACATCTAGAAGAACAGTGGAGACAATTCAAAAATGAGAATTGCCCTGAAACAATTGATGACTGACATGAGGCTCCTAGATATCTGGAGAGTAATGGGACGTAAAGCCGGGACATCGGGGGGCAACTTTACTTTTCACAATAAAAGTGCGGTCATTATTCCAGGATTGATTTTTTTCCTGGTAGATTCCTACATTAGTAGGAATACGATCAAGGTTAGCCATATCCCAGAACACTTGTCTGATCATTCAGCGGTAGCCCTGGAATTTTCTCTTATGAAGAGACCCCTCACCCGTAGATGAACTTTAAATCGCTCGCTGCTTCTAGAACCACTTGTAATTGAAAAATTAAAAGCAGCGACAAATGAGTTTTTTCTATTTAACGCTGACTCTGCACCTCCTCACATTGTTTGGGACTCATATAAAGCCTTCCTAAGGGGCATTTTAACCTCCTTTTCTATTGCTCAGAACAAAAAAGTGAAACAAGAGATCAAAACTCTTGAGGCTACAATACATATAAACCAGGTAGCGTTAGAACAAGCACCAAATAACCTAAATAATTTACAAAAACTAGCCACGGCAAAACAAGATCTGGCTGACTATCTGGAAGCAATAATCAAAAGGAAGTGGGATGCCAGTAGGTTATCTCATCATGAGTATGGGGAAGGGTGTAGTAAACTTCTCGCCTTGAAAGCTAAAACGGATCAGTCTAGGAACCTGATAAAGGATCTCAGATGCTCGATCTCTGGTAATGTTATCACCGAAGATACTGGGATCGAGGAAGCCTTCGCTCAGTTTTTCCAAGGTCTTTATTCAGAGGATGCAACACTAAGTGAAGAATTTATGGAGGAGTTCCTATTAGATCTGGAACTCCCCATGCTTCAGAGCTCAGAAAAAGACAGCCTGAGCAGTCCTATTGTTCTGGAGGAAGTCTCTCAAATCATTGGCTTCCTAAAAAAATGGAAAGGTGCTGGCCCTGATTCCATTCCAAACGAAATTTATACCATCTTAAAGGAAGAACGTATCCCAGTCTTGCCCCAACTGTTTAATTGTGCCTTTATATCTGGCCAAGACCTCCCCTCATCTTGGGATGAAGCCACCATAACTATTCTTCTAAAACCGAATAAGAACCCGCGGTTTTGTGAGTCCTATAGGCCTATATCCTTACTTAATAGTGACCACAAAATATATACCCAGATTTTAACTAAACGTCTGGAGAAGGTGGCAGAAACACTAATACACCCTGATCAAAAAGGTTTTATGAAGGGGAGGCAATTACAAGAATTAATACATGATTTAATTGGGGCAATTGACATGGCACGACAAAATGAGACTCCATTAGCAGTAATGACCTTTGACGCTGCTAAAGTGTTTGACAGGGTCAGCTGGCTTTTCCTGTACAAAATAATCCAACGTTTAAATTTAGGGGAAACATTTTTAGCAGCAGTCAGGACCCTATATAAAAATCCATCTGCCAGGGTCCTTGTTAATGGGAACCTCACAAGGTCCATAAAAATAGGTAGGGGGACCTGACAGGGATATCCTCTGTCCCCCCTCCTTTTTAATATTGATATAGAACCACTGGCATGTAAATTAAGAGCTTGTCGAGATATTTTCCCCTTCACTTGTAATGGTTGGGAAAAGAAAATCGGGCTTTATGCCGATGATCTTATGGTTCTGACAGGGGATTTAGAGAAATCACTTCCTGCAATCTGGGAGCAGTTGGAGAGTTTTGGAAGGGCATTGGGATACTCAATCAATCAACAAAAAACCGAGTTGATGAAATGGAATACTCCTTATAGGAGTGATTTCACAAAGCAGGAAATTAGATACCTAGGAGACCAAATAGTTCAAAATATAGAAAAGATAGCGCAGGTGAATTTTGATAAAGTAGCAGCAAGTGTCAAGTCACAGTTACAAGCATGGGGGCTCTTCCACTTTCCTTTCTGGGAAGATCAAACCTTTTAAAAATATCAAACCTCCCTAAATTTACTTTCTTATTTAACACCATCCCGTTAGAGTTTGCAAAAATTTGGTTCAAGAAAATACAGTTTTTTTTTTCTAGCTTTATTTGGGGAAACAAAAGGCCAAGAATTTCTTTAAAAAGTTCAGAAGAAAGGAGGCACATGGTGGTATTGCTACCTGTATTATTGCGCTTTTCACTTAAAGAACTTTCGTCAATTATTGATGGAGAGTTCTCGTATGTCCCCACTCTTTAGGGCCCTTACAGCAAGTGTTCCGCAGCAAGCAGTCTTTTTCCTCCTAAAATTTGGTCATCCCAAATTTTTCAAGAAGGTGAGGCTGAAGATCCTCCTAGCTGCCACTAAAGTTTGGTTTCAGGTGAGATCGCTCTTACAAATACCCTATTACAATGATACAACACCTATTTGGGACTCTCCAGGTACCCCGGATTGTTTAATAGATGCACTTGCTGTACCGCTTCGTACTTGGGGTATTGTTAGGTGGGGGCAGCTTATTGTGGACACCGAGCTAATCTCTTGGCAACATCTATCAGCAATTACCGAGAATTCGGTCTCAAAATTTAAATACTACCAACTTTCAAGCTGGGTAAAATCATCGAGGAAGGAGATCATAGAGAACAGGGACTTGGTGTCAAAGATTTGTTCACGCATTACAGTACGGAGAGTAGTCGCTGAATGGTATTGGATGTTAGCCCAATATGGAGAAGATATACAAAAATCATTCGCTGAGATCTGAAGGAGGGACCTGCCAGGCGAAGACCTCGAGAAACTAGGGCAATTATCTATGTCTCTTTTGTGGTCATATGTGAAACCTGCTCCATTAAGGAAAAATCATCTTTTCACTGTCCATAAGGCATATTGGATGCCACAGAAACTGTCGAAGCTGGGGAGCCGAGGGATAAAGAAATGCCTGAAATGTGGAGAAAACAACTCAAACGAGGCCCACATGTTTTGGCTGTGTCCTTCAATCCAGTCTTTTTTGCAGAAAGTGGGTAAGACCATTTCAGATATCTTGGGTCAAGAGATTAAATTGACCGTATCTTCAGTGATCTTTGGAGTGCTTCCGGGTGGGGTAGAAAACCGTAGCTTTCTTAAAATCCATAAAGCCCTTTTTTTTGTTTTGATTCTTCTTGCACAGAGGGAATTGTGTGTTAAGTGGATTCTTTCTTGTTCCCCTATTGAAGATGAATGGATTCGCTCCATACAGAGGTTTTCGCACCTCGATCGTGCTAATAAGCTTGCTAAGAAAACAAAATTCTGGGAACTTTGGGTCGTTTGGTTTAAGATGTATGTCTCAAATCTAACCCACTGAGCACAACTCTTTTCACAAGTTCTTTTCTCTTTCTTTTTGATCCGTTAAGTTTTCTGAACTTCATGGTCCTATGATTAACAATATGCTATACAGGTCTGCTTTAGTGGCAGGGCCACTACATATCAGAGCACCTGTCAATAGAAGAGCCGGCGCCATTATCCATCTAGGAGGCACAACTTTTATGTTGACTCTGGGATAATTGTTTTTATCCTTTTCCTCCCCTGTGGAGAGACCGGGCTCTGTACTGCCTCTTCCTGGTTTTTGGTTAGGCCCTACCTCTTTGAACCTAGAGCATAATTGGATAAATGAGGACTTAAAAAAAAAAAAAAAGAAAATAACTGTCAATAACCAAGCAATGCAACTTACCACCGCCCTTCCCTGCCGCCGCTTCTCCCCCTCCAACTGAATCTCCTTCTCCTCCTGCAGTGGCACTTGAGCTATGTGGCTAGAAAAAACATTATACATTTTTTAGATGCCAGATACTCTTCCCCTTAATTTTTTTAATAGAAAAAAATACAACCGCAATACATCACTACAGTTTGGTTAGCACTGCAGTATCTTCTATCAAACATATCAGTCTGGGCATTTTGTTGGTTCTCAATGTTAGAAAAGCCAGGTAGTCAAGCCAACAAAAAAGTTTCGTAATGGAGGGGCAGAGCTATAGCCTATGATGACGGTGATGATGATGATGCCTCTGAGTCATTGAAGCACAATGGAAGAGTGGAATAATAATGGTCAATGAAAGACATATGTTGATGGTTAGCAGATGCAATGGGACCTCATACTTTCCAGCCAGGCTGCACTGTCAGGAGAACTGCTGGTATACTGTATAAATTATTTACACAGCACATTGGTGGGGGGGTGATCCCTGGCCATGACCACTCTCTCATTAACTGTTACAGCATGAGTAAGAAAAAGAATGCCTCCTCAACAAACATACATGGTGAATATTATTTATAATAGCAGCTTACTTGGGCCTGCAATCTTCACAGTAGACAGTAGAGTACCAAAAATGTGTTCTTAATCTTACAGTACCACAAGATATATAGGGGAAAGGGAAAGATTGCCAACAAAGCAGAAGAAAACTACAGACTAGTGCAAACAGGAAAAAGACAGCAGCCCAAAGAGAAAACAAAACCATGAAATAATGAAAAAAAAAGAAAAATGCCGGGATAACAGAAATTAAACAAAATTGGATAGGGGAGTTGGAAAAAAGGAGACAAAATACAAAAAATAAACAAGACAAAATTAAAAGTTGTATAATAGTGGGCAGAGGTAAAAGTTAGGGAAATAATAATAATAAATATCAGGCATTAATGGGCTGAGCAAAGCTCACAGCAGTAGCAATGTTGGTTGGTGCCTCCTCCCCAGCTCTTCCCGGACCCACATCTGCGCTGCCCCTCTTCTTGCTCTTGGATACGGATGTAAGAAACAAAGAAGATTAAAAAAATAGATTAGTGGTACAGTTAATAGCCACAAAATTACTATGACAGGCAAACACAGTAACGTACTTATCCAAATCAAATTGCCTATAGTTCTACTATCGACTATCGTTCAATTGGCCATACTAATCCTATAATACCTATTCCAAATTTCCTTAACAAAAACTACATTTGGAACTAATGCATTGCAATGAATGATCTTTGATTATATTCTCATCTCTCAACCCCCTTGATGTACCAACTCAGTCTCCCTTTATTGCAGTTCTTGCGACTGTACGAGCTACAGAAAGAAAGTCACAGAGAACGCTAACTCACTGATATCACTAATTCACTATAGTGACAGGAGGACAGAGGAGTCTGCAATGGCTTCTTAAATAAAAAGCCAAAGGGAGCGCCGACGAGTACGATTGAGCAGCGCCGAGCTTCTACCTAGCTCAAACTGGTTCATGTAATAATATTCCTAACGTAACTTACCTCTGAGTGTGAGCAGCATGCTATTCAGAAAAAAAGTTAACATTGTAAAACACAAACGCAACAAATTATTAATACTCACTGAGCCCCGCAATCTTTACACCAAGCAGGTCGAGCAGGGCCTGCTCCTGGCTGAAGATATCCTCCCAGGGGTGTGTCAGCTACTGGGTGGTGCACTGGACTTGGCTGAACCGTCGCTCACACCTGCGCACCCTCCTCTAAAGCGGCCAATGCTCCTGCAGGGGGTCCCCACTGCCAGGCCTGCAGACCTTCTGCCAGCATGGAGGGGAGGTGGTGCTGCATGAAATAAACTAGTGCTGCCACCTCTGCCTCACATAAGATTGCCCGGGGCTGCACCCCTTGGTGGCACCAGCACCCGCAGGGTTGGCTTCTGCTGCTCGTAGTTTGGTGAGCCTGGTGCCGCCACTCCCCTGTTTGCCCTGCTCTGACATGGTGCTGTGTGGGGGAGGAGAAAAACTGGGGAAGGTAGGAAGGAAGGAAGGAAGGCAAGAAGGAAGGGAAGAAGAAAAGAAGGAAGGAAGAAAGGAAGAAGACGAAATACAAATAAGGAAGCAAACGAAAAGTAAAAAACTGACACAAATTCACAAAAAACCATGAAAAAAATGAAAAAAAGTAAAATACACAGACACAAAAACACACCAATAAAATAAATAAAAATGAGGGGTACTTTAATTAGGAGACCGGAAGTTTGAAAAGATTGAGAAGTGATTTAACCCAGATCTCTTTACTGGGGGTGAATGTTTTGATTTGTTCTGCATTCTGTCCATCAATTGTGTGTCTTTTGCTTCCTTGCCCTAAATGCGCCGGGTATGCCCAGACGTGGGTCCCTGGCTCACTGTGCCACTGGAATCAAGCTATTCTGGCTGATGAGGGGTGAAATCCCGAAACCGGTCCTAGGATGCTTGTTTCTGGTCCAGGGAGGACCTGGCTTGGCATTTCGGGCTGGACTGTTCCCATGAGGCACAGGGTCAAGACTGATTTGCATATGGCTGAGTCCAAACTGGGGTGGCATGGTGAGCAAAAGAATGATGGATTTAACCAAGATCTCTTGACTGGGGGTGAATGTTTTGATTTGTTCTGCATTCCGTCCATCAATTGTGTGTCTTTTGCTTCCTCGCCCTAAGTGCGCCGGGTATGCCCAGACGTGGGTCCCGGGCTCACTGTGCCACTGGAATCAAGCTATCCTGGCTGACGAGGGGTAAAACCCCAAAACCGGTCCTAGGATGCTTGTTTCCGGTCCAGGGAGAACCTGGCTTGGCAGTTCGGGCTGGACTGTTCCCATGAGGCACAGGGTCAAGACTGATTTGCATATGGCCAGGTCCAAACTGGGGTGGCATGGTGAGCAAAGTAATGATGGATTTGACCCAGATCTCTTGACTGAGGGTGAATGTTTTGATTTGTTCTGCATTTCGTCCACCAATTGTGTGTCTTTTGCTTCCTCGTCCTAAGTGTGCCGGGTATGCCCAGACGTGGGTCCCGGGCTCACTGTGCCACTGGAATCAAGCTATCCTGGCTGATGAGGGGTGAAACCCCAAAACCGTTCCTAGGATGCTTGTTTCCGGTCCAGGGAGGACGTGACTTGGCAGTTCAGGCTGGACTGTTCCCATGAGGCACAGGGTCAAGACTGATTTGCATATGGCCAGGTCCAAACTGGGGCGCCCTGGTGAGCAAAAGAATGATGGATTTAACCCATATCTCTTGACTGGGGGTGAATGTTTTGATTTGTTCTGCATTCCATCAATCAATTGTGTGTCTTTTGCTTCCTCACCCTAAGTGCGCCGGGTATGCCCAGACGTGGGTCCAGGGCTCACTGTGCCACTGGAATCAAGCTATCCTGGCTGATGAGGGGTGAAACCCAGAAACCGGTCCTAGGATGCTTGTTTCCGGTCCAGGGAGGACCTGGCTTGGCAGTTAGGGCTGGACTGTTCCCATGAGGCACAGGGTCAAGACTGATTTGCATATGGCCAGGTCCAAACTGGGGTGGCATGGTGAGCAAAAGAATGATGGATTTAACCCATATCTCTTGACTGGGGGTGAATGTTTTGATTTGTTCTGCATTCCGTCCATCAATTGTGTGTCTTCAAAAACAGGCCCAGCACCATGAACAGAGTAAGAAAACAAGATGACCACGCTCATGCAAACCGCATGGTGCCATTTCTGCACAATTTCCAACCCGTGAATGTATCCGAACTGCATTTGAAGTAAAAACGCAACGCAAATGCAAATAGACGCATGGGGAAACTGCCCGCGGAACTCCACATAGCATGGCAGAGTTTTTTTACCACTTTGTGGAGTTTCGTGTAGCGCGACTCTGAGAACTTCGCCCAGGCCTAGTCATTAGTAGACTGCAGTACATATTGAGTCACCAGTAAAGTGACACTGCCAAACATCACTGCAGGCCTGGATATGCAGGTATGAACTGTAAATTCGGCCTGTCAAAATAACGCCATTTTGTCAGGCCTGACCCCTCCGTTTAAATATTAATAAGTCACCCCTAAGTAGGCCTTAAATGCCCATAAGACAAGGTGCATGGTATTTAAAAGTGCAATACTTAAAAAATGTCTTTATTATGTCAATGCCCTAACAGCTCTTTTCACTGTAGCAGGTTAGCTGGTCCATAGGAAAGCATCTGGAGTTATTATTAAAGTTAATGAAGCTATCTCTGCCTAGGAACCAGATAAAAAGTAAAAAAAAAAAATTCTTAAATATTTATTATAAATGCAATTAATTGGTACAGCCAGATTTGTAACAAATATTTTATAAAAGGTACTTTTAAAAGTCACCTTTTGCCTTGCTGGAGTCTCTAGAAGCGAATTTGCATACGCTACCAACTTTCATCCAGGAGCTGAATAGCTCTTTGATGAGGTGTGGATTAGCTCTTGAGGTGCGTGAAGGTGTCCTGTTCTTCTGACAAGGTGACCATCTGGATACTGCCCAGGATTTCAAAAGGGCCTGCCCTGTCACAGGCGTATCAACAACCTCAACAAGAAATACACTCGAATAGAGCTGGATTAGCCCAGAAGAGTATAACATTTTGAATAATCTAGATTTACGTATTCCAGCTCTATATACTCTTCAGAAAGTTCATAAGAATGCTGAGTCACCTTCAGGTCACCCTATTGTAGCAGGGTGTCAATCTATCCTAGAAACCATATCAAGATATGCATATTGTTTCTTAAAACCAGTCGCCCAATCCACTAAATCATACGTGAGGGACAGCATGATGACTATTCAAATTATTGATGAATAGGATTTAATAGGTACACAGACATTCTGATAACTTTGTGCTTTAAATGTCTTTATTCGAATATTCAACAGTCCAGGCACTTGAGATTATTAGTTCCTTGCTGGAGAGTAGGCCACACCCTCATTGGGTGATGACTTCATTCATAGTGGAATGCGCAGAAACAGAACTCACCCAGAAATTCTTTATGGTGAAAAAACCTTTCTAACAGACCCGATATGCCAAAGCGCTCATAACACTTGAGCGCCTGAACGCGTGGGACTCAAAGGAGTTAAGGGAACTGGTCCAAAGTTGGGCTCATTGCTTACAGAAGACTAGTATGAAGTCTCCATAAGGGCTGGACATACCTATGAAATACTTGGACATACTGGCCCATGGTGATAGCTGGTGGGGTTTGGCGGAATTTGTGGAGGCAGGAGCATCCATGTTGGGCAACCTATTCGAAACAGAGGCACTCCTCCCTTTTGAAGAATTCTGAACGCATATGATCTGCCTAGAGGGCAGTTCCTATTACATAGAGGAATGACGTAGGCTGTGCATAAGCACTAGAGGACAGGACTTGAAAAGCCACAGCAACATAAAACTTGCCAATACATTGTCACATAGGCTGGCACTTTTAAAACTGTCACCTGCTTATATGGATCAATAAGGGGAGATCTGTTGCTGCCTCTGACCACTCTTAGGATCAAGTGGGAAGCAGACTTAGGGAGTGGACTTGGGGTGCCCCATTCCAGACAAAGACTGGACCGAAATAATTGAAAGGGTACCTAGAGTGTCAAGAAATGCTTGTTTCGACTTGAGAAATGTTTACGGGCTACACGGGGCATACATGACACACAGAAAAATTAATCAAAACTTTGATACCTCAAGTGCCAGATGTCCGAGATGCAGGAAGGAGGGCACTGACTTCTTTCATATGCTTTGGGTTTGTACAACACTCATGTTCTATTGGGAGGATATAACTGCTATACCCACTGCCATCACTGAGAGAGAGGTTTCATGCAACCCACAACGCTTGCTCCTTAGTGGGTTCCCACATACTGCTAAAAGTAAAGCCACAAGCAGATTTCAGGACCTAGCATTCCTGCTGGCAAAGTGAGCGATTACTTGAAACTGGAAAGCTCAGAGAGGCTCCCGGGTGGGAGTGATGGCAAAGGGAACTCGAGAAATGGGCTGCCTATGAAGGAGCAGTGCTGCTGAAAGAGGCCAGAGGTGGCCGGGGATCCATGGAACTTGCCAGAGCCTGGGAAATGATAGTGGGTAGTATGAGGCACCCTGATCCCTCACCTTCGGGGACCCCAGCTGACACCCTCAATAGCTGGTACTTATATCACAGATCCTAAGCACCCTCACCACATCAAAGGCCATGAACATTACACAGGGCTTAGATCTTTGATGCTTGCAGATATCCTTATTGGCCATTGAGATTAATTGGGAACATTAGACCACACCTAGTATACACTATTAACAAACGCCGATATCGGGAGGCATGATGGGGAGGGACGGGTGGGATCGTTAGGTGGGGTTGCAATGTTCTAATAGTACTGGTAAACCTATGATGACAACTGTATAATTATATGCCTTGAAATTACTAGAAATGTTGGTTGGCTTATGTTAATGAAAATCAATAACATCCGTTTAAAAAAAAAAACCATAGCTTTTTGTGCATAGTTTTTAACTGCATTCTTTAAGTTGTCGTGGTAGGATTACTTTGGGCACAATCAAGGTACTTTATAATACTTGAAATGGGCAGTGATGCTGTACACCACATACACTAGGATTCTCAGTGGTGTTAGTGTTGTTTAATTTTATAGAGTCACTCTGATTATCTAGCAAATTTTCTGGTGTCTCTATTATCATAACTTTTTGTGCTTTTATTTAATGACTATCTTAGGTAACTAGGACCTTTCAGTCTGGCATCCCATGGCCCGATTTTCCTTGATGTATTCTAGGCATTAAGAAGCAGACCAATGTTTCTAATAAATTAGGACATATAATTCTGTTCATGAATAAATATCGGTTAAATAGAACTACTCCCTTTTTATTGTCTTCATTTTTTTCAAAATAGAATGCCAACTTGAATAGATGAATGCCCTTTATGCCGTTCCTCTGAAAAATAATTAATTGGGCTGTGAATATGCTGATCACTTATTGCATAAACAATTTAGTCTGTGATCTATGACTATGCACCTAGACGCTTGTTGTTTGTTTCTGAGGGAGAAGATAAGAGGAAAATAAGGTTGGTGCACTAGTAGTATAATGAGTCAGGTTTTAGATTGAGTCATGAGAGTCCTTCACCTGTGATCAATTAATTAGGCTATTTAAATTTCCCTCCAAATCCTCGCACCCTTCTACTTTGTAGATCTGTACCGTAGGCGCTGGTTTCATTCTGGCGAGATGCTTCTCCTTTGAAGTACATCACCAGTTGCGACTGTATCCCGTTTGATTATTTGGTGACTCAATGGGCATTGCGGGTGTCTTACGGTATTGTTTGTAGGTAACAAGGAAATGGGTGATGACAAGGAGCCCTTATAAACTGATACCTTAACTTGTTAATAGATTTGTCTTGGAAAGCTTTTGGAAAACCTCCTAGGAAGCATTGCCAACCTCATACTCAAGCAGATACCCACCGAACCCACCCACACCGCAGGACACGCACTCGACCCTATCTTCTCAGCCAGCAACAGAGTAAAATACACCCAAACAGAGGAGCTCACCTGGACCAATTACCACTGCGTCTACTTCATCATCTCAGAACTCCCGAACACTCCTGCCACCACTACCAGTGAAAAAGAATGCAGCTTGCAAAAGGTATCAGAGCAACAATGGACCAACACCCTCAATTCCCGCCTGCCCACCACCACCGAAGACACAGAACAAGTGACAGAGGCTTCACAAACTGGATCACGGCAAGTTCGGACAACGTCGCGCCAAGGAAACCCACAATCCATAAGAAACGAACACAAGATTCCAACTGGTTCATGGCAGAACTGAAAACCCAGAAACACAACTGCAGACAGAAATAAAGAAGATGCCGCAACATTAAGACCCTCGAGAACTGACAGCGATTCAAAGACGCCCTCAAATAATACCACGACCTCCTGAAAAACACCAAGAAGACTGCCCTAGCCACCCGCATCAGTGACAGCTCCAACAACAGCAAGGAACTGTTCAGCATAGTCAAGGAGTTCACCAACCCCTCGGCTACCGAAAACATTACCACACCCTTGCAAGCCCTCTGCGACACCCTTGCATACTTTTTCCACAACAAAATAAACACATCCACCAAGGCTTCGCACCCTAACCCCCAACATTGACAACATCAACCTCTTCACACCAAGCAACGCCCCCCCCACACCGGCTCACCTCATTGAATGCCCTCACAGAGAAGGAAACGTTGTTCAACATGAGATCCATCCACTCCGGAGCCCCAGCAAACCCCTGCTCCCACCACACTTTCAACTTTGGCAATCAACTCATCAGCAAAGTAGTCACCAAGGTCCTCAACTCCTCGATCACCACAGCCAACTTCCCCCAGAAATGAAAACATGCTGATGTGAAGCCACTGCTGAAGAAACCATCTTCAGACCCAGGAGAACCCAAGAACTACCGACCCATCTCCGTGCTCCCCTTCCCAGACACGGTCATTGAGAAAGCTATCAACATCCAGCTCACTAGACATCTGGAGAACCACAGCCTTCTGGACCCCTCCCAATCCGGCTTCAGAGCAAACCACAGCACAGAGACAGCTCTAGTCGCAGAAATGGACGATATCAGAATGCTGCTAGATTGCAGAAAAGCCTCCGCCCTCAGCCTCCGTGATCTCTCAGCAGCCTTCAACACTGTATCCCACCACACACTGATTAACAGACTCCACCAAATCGGAATCCATGGAGCAGCCCTCAAGCGGATTGTAGCCTACCTCATGGGAAGAACACAGAAGATCATCCACCATCTCTACTCCTCACTCCCTAAGAACATCACCTGCAGTGTACCTCAAGGCCAGTCGCAGCTCGTGGAGGGAGTGCTGCGGGGCGGTGGGGCGGGGCGGGGAGGGGCAGGGTGGGGGTAGTAAACTCCGGCATACGGCCGAATGGAGGCAAGTGCAGAAATATATAAATAAAACGAATTACATTGCGCGCGCTGCAACGCCAAATGGCGATGCGGCGCACGCAATGTAATTCGTTTTATTTATTTATTTCTGTACTTACCTCCGTTCGGCCGTATGCCGGAGTTTACTACCCCCACCCTACCCCTCTCCCACCCCGCCCCACCACCCCGCAGCACTCCCTCCACGAGCCGCGACTGCTCAAGGCTCTTCCCTCAGCCCGACCCTCTTCAACTTGTACATGACACCCTTGGCCAACATCATCAGGAGCCATGGACTCAACGTCATCTCCTTCGCCCAATTCATCCTCTCCCTGACTAACAACCCAACAATCATCATACAGTAGTTCCAAAGATGCATGAAAGATGTGGCCATCTGAATGACCAGCAACTGTCTCAAACTCAACACAGACAAGACAGATGTTCTCCTCTTTGGAAAAGGCAAGGACACCCTCTGGAACAACGAATGGTGGCCATCTGAGTTGGGCCAAACTCCAAATACAGCGAACACGCCCGCAACCTCAGCATCATCCTCGACAGCCAGCTTTCCATGAAGAAGCAGGTCAGCGCCATCTCCTCCACTTTCTTCCTCACCCTCCGTATGCTTTGGGAGGTCTTCAGATGGTTCCCACCCAACACCAGGCATACCGTCACGCAAGCTCTCATCACCAGCAGACTCGACTACGCAACTCCCTCTACGTAGAAATCACCGCCCAACTCATGAGGAGACTCTAGACCAGCCAGAACACAGCAGCCAGAATCATCCTCAACCTCCACAGACAGACACACATAACCCCCCCACCTCAGGAAACTCCACTGGCTACCAGTCGCGAAGATATGCCAGTGTAAGCTGCTCACCCATGCTTACAAGGCACTGCACAACGAAGAACCGGTCTACCTCAACAAACGAGTGAATTTCTACCAACCCACCAGAGAACTCTGTTCCAGATCCCTCTCCCTAGCAGCTACCCAACGCATCCACCGGGCAAACAGCGGATGCCGCTCCTTTTCCCACCAGGCAGCCAAGACCTGGAACACCCTCCCCCTGGACCTCAGAGCCTCACCTTCATGTCAGCAGTTCAGCAAGAACCTCAAGACCTGGGTGTTCATCCAATAGTAACAGGCAGCGCGATTTCGCAGCATGATCGCACAGTGCCTTTAGACCTTCATGGATGAAGCAGCCGCGCTTTACAAATCCTGATTTATTGAACAATATTTTGAGCAAGTATTTAGCTATCTTGTTTCTTTTTCTTTACAGTCATATTGGTTCTTTAGATATCGATCACTGTTACTACACTAATTCAAACCATGGTACCTCGTTTTAAATAATATTCTTTCAAGTGGGATTTCTAATGGAATATTCCTTTGGTCCTCCTTTTGAATCTTGAGTGACAGAATGGGAACTTCGTGGAAACTTCAAGTGTTTGAAACGGTATCTTCATGTTTTCCTTTTGAATTCGGAACGGATTTCTTTTCTTTTCAAATTGTGAACCGTCTATTTGTTGTCTTCATTTCTCTGCAAACAGTGGTAGCATGCTGATGGAATGCTTTGGCCCTGCCTCCCTTTCAAAATCCTTCAATCATTGGGGTGCTTGAATGATCCTTTGCTTTTGAGAAGAAGCATAATTGAAGGTTCTAAATACGAGAATCAGCAAGTCTAATACATGCTTTATCCTTGATGGTTCGCTTGCCAATTGTTCCCAAGCATGATTTATATGATATGCTGAGAAGGACAACACGTCAGAGGCTCTACTTAACAGCAACATCTAGTATTCATGCTTTGAGTAGTTGTGACATAATCGAAAATGAATGGTGAAATGATTACATATAATATTTATTTCATTTGATGTGAATCTTCTCTAAACAGATTGTTTATGTGAATTGTTTTAGAAATTAATCAAATGGCTCTCACATTTGAGAAGAGACAGATGTAAAATTGTTATTCCGTAATCACAACAAATATTTTACTACATGAACATACTTTAAATGGGAAATGCAAAGCAAGTTAGAGTTCCTCAATTATACTGCATTTATAAATGGCTATCTTAAAATTATATATGTGTGTTGTGCATGAATCAATAAGTGTGTGAAAAACTTTATTTGATTAAAATATAATCATAAAAGCTGGACATCCATACCGTACATATACAGAATAGATGATTAAAATGACCAAGGTGATATAAAAATGCGAAATTTTAAAACTAGGCAACAGCAAAGTGTTTTTTTGTTGTTTTTTTTTCTTCTAAAAAGATTGATAATATAAAAAAATAAAAAAAATAAAAAAAAGTAAGTGCTACTGTCTAAGTCTGAAAAAAGAAGACCGGGAGTTGCAAGGGGACACAGAGAGTGTGACCAGTTCATTGAAACAGCTGTCAAATGTCAATATCAATGAAGGAACATCAGGTTCACATATCCTAGTGTTACAGACACAGAGAACACAGAGGAGGCCAAGGTAGGGCTTTGTAGGTCTGCAGTTTTGTTTTAGGCACCTGTGGCCCTCTTTACAGTTGCTACCGGGCCTGCAATTTGCTGATTAAATTTACGATATACGTAATGAATAAAAATAGTGAAACTTATGTTTAAAACTGTGTTCTCTGGGTTCAGAGCCGCGATGATTGCCTGTCTGCAGGACCGAACTCCCAATCTATTCCATTCTGGCCTCAGTTTTGATCTGCGCTGAATCAGCAGTGCAGGGCAGAGGCACACAACATGCTCCATAGATTCCATCGAATCCCCACATCCCCTGCACTGTTGGTTGTCTGACGTACGACGCCAATTGGGTAAATGTTTCAGCAGGTGCCATTCCCCCAGTCTAAGTGCCATAAATCGCAGTTTTAGATACAAGGGATATGTGCAGGGCAGATATAATGACGGTGTAGCCAGCTGGTGAGAGTTAATTACTGCCCATGCATGCTTACGTTTGGCGAGAGCAGCTTTGTCTGTAGTTGGGACAGCATGCGGGCGCGCTTCTTGATGCTGATTTTAAAGGCCGTTTGACTGGGGTTTAGGTTCCAAAGATCACTTGCTGAAAATTGCTGAACACAGTCATGGAAGAGCTTGCTGTAGGTCCCACTTGGGTTATTAAAACTAATGTCCAACCACAACATTGACTCAAGGGACCCACCTTCAGCCTGCCTTAGCTTGTGGCACAGGTTTAGATAGGCACCTAAGCTAGAAATGTCATAGTTTAAACGGCCCAGTTCTAATCGAATCTGTGCGGCGGAGGCAGATTTTGGCATGCAAAAAGCACTTTTATAGATCTTAGTCACATGTTGATTTAGTGTTGAATCAATAGTATTTGTGAACACAGAGTAATAGAGTACTATTAAAATGATGTATAAACATGTATAGAGGATTCTTTAAAGTATGTATGTGTGAGAAGAACATATTCCGAGAAATTTGTATTGATTTGGACTCAGATACTGGCATAAACTGAAGGACAACTGTGAGAAAGAATCGGAAATGGAAGATCCTGGGTTTACTCCCTTGCTCACTAGATGATCTGTCTTCCCTTGTTTACTTCTTTGTTTTAATATGTTGACAAAATCTTTTATTCTGATACTTTATACGTTTTACAATCTGTTTGTTTCTCTCTCAAAGTTTTGTTTTTCTCTCTCACAAATTGTTGTTTAACATATTTTGTATTCTTAATAGGATGAATGGTTCCATTATTTGCCATCGCAGTGCATGATGCTTATTTTAAATGCCCAAATGGCAATTTATTGTGTTTTTGCTTCTAGCCATCTAAGCACTACTCCCAGTGGGAGAGGAGCTGCCTTAGAACTGGTTTTGATGAACATGCGGGATGCTGAGTTGCCCATTTACCTGGCCACACCTCTGTGGTGGGACACAGGAGCTTTACACTAGGGAAGGAAAGTTCTGACATGATTTATTCCTCATTATGCATCAGGTTGGAGTTTCCTAGGAGGGGGATCGCAGAAACTGCTGACCCCCTACCTATACGCCTCAACGTGAGCAAGACCTTTCCAGCATCAGGTTCCTTAATCATTACAAGCCCTGGTAAATCCCAAGATTGGATCATACATCTTAAATCATTGGACTCCTTCTGAGTTATTATCTGGCCCTTTCCAGTAATCGCTCTTTCCACCAGTTCTCTAAAGGAACCCACAACTCCAGTCACTGAAGTGTAGAGCAATCACTGCTTAACTTGCCAACTTGCATAGCAGAAAGGGCCCAGTCGGTAAGGTCCAGGGAGGTAGAAGCTAACCATTTCATGCAGATCTCCCTTCTTGTCAGTAGCATCAGCGAAAATAAAAGTAATCTTTGCTTCTTAGGCAATATGATGTGTACACCTTTATCCACTAAGGTGCCAAAAATGATCAGTGCAAGACTTACCTTAACTTCCTTACCGAGCATCTCGGATAAAGCCTTACCCGCCATTTGCCAGAGGAGCTGAGTCCCGCGACACTGTATGAACGTATGCAAGTCATCTGCCAACTCTAGACCACATTTAGGAAAGGACTTCACTGCTTGTTTTCCCAGCCTTGACAGCTTTTACTGTGTCCAATAGACTCTGCTCAATGTAAACAGATGTTTTTTCCTGAGAGATAGATTTCCCAGACTCACGCAAACTAGGCTTAGATACTTGCCAGAGAACGTGTTAATTCCAACAACAGTAGATCCCTTTTCCACATCTCCTCTGGCAGGGTGAAGTCTTCATTGCTGCCTTTCGCCATCCTCCAGTTTCATTTGGCCACCTCTCTCTTTGTGGGGGAGCTTCCCTGTAGCATTTCCCCCCACTGAGCTTCCCCCCGACTAACTTGTGGCGATCCACGTGCCCAGCTGGGCAGTTGATAGTACTTGAATCTAGAGTCTATCTCCTGTTATCTGTGATAGATCTTCCCAAGATATCAGGCTGCCTCCCTTGATAATCGGACCTCATCTACTTATGTCTGCATCTTTCAAAGGTCTTGCTAAGATGTCCTGTAGACAATCTGGAGTTCCAGAAGAATTCCAGATAGGGGCAAATTCGCTACAGTAAGATGTTCCAATTCATCGTCTGATTTGCACCCAAATTCTACATCCAGCATTCAGCATCTTTAGCCTGACTTTTTAAAAAAATATCTGGTGTTCTTTAACTTTAAAAAAAAAGGTGCATGTCCCCATATAACAGTTTTTTCTTGGAACATAAGCCCTGTCTGTGAGTGGTCCTCTCCCCTTAGCAAAGTTGTAATGCTCTTTTGCTGGAAAGCCCAGCAGTAGCATTGGAAGTTCAGGGCAGCTATACCGCCCTCAATCATTCTCCTTCAGAAGTTTTTCCAGTAAATTCTAACTCCCCCGGAGGCCTAGATGAAACTACTCTCTTCTCCCTGTAATTTCTTGATCCAAACCTTACTGATTGATAGTGGTATCACATTAAAGAGGTAAGTAAACTTCAGCAGGATAAACATCTTTATGATGTTAGCCTCCCAAAGACCGTGAGTGGGAGACATATCCATGTCCGCAGGAGCCTCTTAGTATCCATCATAGCTTTCTTAAAATTTACTTGAGTCAACATGTCCAAATCTTGTACCACCGTTATCCTTAGGTATCTGATTTATTTTCTTAAGAAAGGGCTGTCACATGGGGTATCCCATGCCATAATCTCCGTTTTTTGAAGGTGCACTATGCAGCCTTAGACCGTGGCAAAGTCTTCCAGTGTTGATGAAAAATAGGATACAAAACTGCTAAATTAGACATATAGATCACCAGCGTATAGCACCACCTTCATCTCCCAGCCGTTACATTGAAAGGGTGTAATGCCTAAGTTCTCCCTTATTCTTATTGCTAATAGTTCGATGTATAGGTGTATGTATAGGTTGAACAACAGAGGCAACAGCGAGCAGCCTTGCCGAGTCCCTCTCTTTATTGCAGTTTTCTTGGTCAATCTTCCATTCACATTGATTCTTGCAGTCGGCTCTCTATAATTGATTGAATTTCTCTTGTGAAATCCTTACACAAATCATTATGTTGGATCACTTTGATCAAAAAGGGCCAGTCCACTCTGTCAAACGCCTTAGCGGCATGAAAAGTTAAACTTGTTAGTGTTACTTTTCCAACTATCCCCATATCCATAGCCCCCACAGGCCATATGTGCGTTCATGTAGCTGCTGTCCCCTTATGAACCCCTTTTGGGCCTCATATATTAGACGCCTAATCACTTTATCCAATCTCGTGGCCAAAAAATGTTTGTGGATGTTATAATCGCAGTTCAGCAATGAGATTGATCACAACGTTTTGGGTCCTTGTCAGACTTCAATATCACTCTAATTATGGCCTCTTCCCATGACCTTGGTAAGTTGTTTCCTCCTGAGAAAACGTCATCCAACAATCTCACTAACATCAGGAGTATATCCTCCGCCAGAACGATGTGCAACTCATTAAGGAGACCATCAGTGCCTGAAGCCTTCCTTTTGTTTAGCTCTCTGATTTCCACCCCACTTCTTCTTGTGTTATTTCCTGATTTATATACCTCTTTCTGAGGTGGGTTCAACTTAGGGATTGCCATTCCCCTTAGCCAACTCTCTATTTATTCATCCAGCACCTCCAACTCCTCAGTATATAGATTTTGAAAGAAATTATCAAAAGCCTGTCCTATATATTTATCTTCAGTGCACCAGTCCCCTGTGTCTCTATCCTTAATCCTCCTGATAATGTAACTTCTGTTGTCAACCTTTGTTTTCCAGGATAGTAATTTTCCACACCCTTCCCCATACTCATAGTGGGCTAACTTACTAGCCTCCCATTTCCTGTGACAGATACCATCCAAATAGCCAGTGAGCTCTTCCCTTGCCTCCCTAATCTTGGTGTTAAGAGTAGCTGTGTCTTGCACTCCACCCTATGTATCCCATGGCTTCTGTGCTGTTGCAATTTTCCCTTCCAAGTCACCAATTTTATGCTTAGACTCACTATGTTTCCAAGCTGCTATACTTATAATCTTCACTCTAATGAAGAACTTGAAGGTATCCCAGATTATGTGCAAATAGGCCGAACCCATGTTCATTTCAAAGTAGATCTTCGTATCTTTTCTCAACTGACTGATTATCCTTGGGTCAAGCAATATTGACCTATTTAAGGTCCATTTTGGAGGCTCACACTTATTGTCCAACTTCAAATCTAGCCTAACTGCTGAGTGGTCAGACAAGGGCTCAAGGGGGTAACTCACCGCCTTCACTCTCTTGACCATTCTAGCATTTAAAAGGAAGAAGTCAATTCTGGAAAAATGGCCATATTTCTTATTAAGGAAAGAGAAACTTTTATCACTACTCGCTCTCTGCCTCCACACATCACATAAGCTTAGATCCTTCATCAGTTGCCTCACTTTAGCTACCATCCTAGGGGAGTTAGCTGTTTTGCTTGTGGTGTATTTAACCAAAGCAGCATTGAGTATTACATTAAAGTCTCTCCCTATCACTACCGGTACTGAGAGCTTCTACAATTGGCAATTATAAAGCCTGGAGAGGACCATGTTCATCAATATTCTGCCGTAAAAACCCACTACCATATACCAGATGTTATGTATCTGAATTTTTGCTATAAACCACTGCCCGTTGGCACATGCTATATGCTCTCCCCAAGAAGCCTGGACTGATTTTTTAATCAAGATGGCCACTCTCTTAACACAACACGTGTGATCTGTACAAGCAAATTCGTTGTCCCCTTTTTGCCCCTTTAGTGCTCCTTTGCACTCCTTGCTCAGTAGATGAGTTTCTTGGAAGATTATTATACGGACTCCCGATAGCCTTAAGCACTCAAAGATCTTCCTTCTTCTACTTTTTACTCTAAGCCCATTCACATTCCATGATAGGACATTCAAGATGACTTCTCTATCACCCCCTACCTTTTCTCCCATAACCCTCGGTATCTGAGGTACTGTTCTTGAATGTCCACCCTTTTCTCTTCCACTTTAAGTCATCAAGCTGCATATGAGGATCTTTTTTGCCTTTTTGCCCATAATGCTCCCCACTAAGTATCTACTCTTCCTCACACCACTTAATTGTGACATCCCTCCACCCACACCCCCTTGGGGAGCCCTCCCTTCTCATCTTTTGGGTACTCTCAATCTACCCATTTGAGTTCTTCCTCTATTGCCGTGCTTACTCAGGGAGCGAGAGACGGTGGAGGGGAAACTCCGGGAAATTGATGGGCACACACAGGCTGGTGTATCTCCACCCACCGTACACAAGTGCATGACACTTCTGACAGAATTTCAGGAATTGGCTGAGCGAGAGGTGAACTATGTGGGTAAATATGCGAAAGCTCTGGTATACGGTAAGGGTGAGCGGCCAGGTCGTACCCTGGCCAGACTACTCTGCCCTCAATATCAATCCTCCTATATTATGCACCTTGAGCTTGAAGATGAGACATTGCTTACACGTGGGGGCATATCACCTCCACCTTTCTCTCCTACTATACCCTCCCGTATGCCTCATGGCATCACCCTGTTGGGGACACACTGGCGGAGTACCTAGTTGAGGTGGCAATGGTGTGGATTGATGAGGGGCAGTGACAGTTTCTGGCAGCACCCATAGATGCTGACGAAATCGCGCAGGCTATAGACGAAGTGGAGGTACCCATGCCCCTTGTGCGGATGGACTGATGGGCGATTTCTATAAAGCATACGAAACTATACTGGCCCCCAGGCTGCTAGAGGTGTATGCAGAGGCTTTAGAGGAGGGTCTCTTCCCCCCACCATGCGGGAAGCAATAATTACACTCTTAATTAAACCTGATAAGCCCCCTCACTGTTGCGCATCTTATAGGCCATTATCATTACTAAACCAAGATAACAAAACTTTGCTAAGATCCTGGCCACTCGATTGTCCCTACTGGTGGATAAGATAGTGTGCCCATTCCAGGCCGGATTTGTCCCAGGCCGTTCTACGTCAGTCAATTTACGGCAGTATTTGCAGTTAATAACCAAATAGATCCTACACTTACAGCAGCGGCAATTTTATAAGACACTGAAAAAGCATTTGACATGCTGGAATGGACCTTTCTACATGCCACATTACATAAACTGGGAGTCCCAGCTGCTTCTCCAATCTAGTTCGTCTACTCTAAACCAACCCAGTGGGCCGACTTCGAGTGAATGATGACCTCACTGAGCAGTTCCAGCTTACACGCGGCACCCAACAGGGATGCCCATTATTGCCCCTGCTATATATCATTGCCATGGACCCCCTTGCACAGCAGCTGCAAGAGCAGCACTTACAGCGAGGCTTATGATTTCACCTAGGCCCGCTACTAGCCTCCTTATATGCTGATGACATGATTCTCTTCATAAGAGAACCAGAGGTTAATCTTCCCCTTCTAGTTCGAGAGGTCGTACGCTTCGGGGTGTCAGAAATGTTCCCATTGATGCAGTCCACAGTACGCTTTGACATAGACTTCCCGCTGCGTTGGTGCACAGACCTTCCTAAATATCTGGGCATCTTTCTGCATCAAAGAGTTACAGAAGTTATTCGCCTCAATTATGGACCTGCGATTGATAAACTAACAACGCATATCGAGTGATGGATTAAACTTCCCTCTCGATTGCTGGTAGATTGCCATTATTAAAATGGTGGTCTTGCCCCACTTTTTATACTTATTCCTCAACATTCCCATTACCCTCACATATAAATTTTTCGAAACCCTCCGTGGTTTGCTTATTAGATTGATATGGGCAGGTAGGCAGCTGCGGGTTGGATGGCAGACCCTAACTATGCTGTCTCAACTCGGGGGTTTTGGTGTTCCTGATTTTTACTTATATTATTTGATCTGCAAATACACTTTGCTCACTACTGGTACTACCCAGATATTTGACTGCAATACCTAAAGCCGGAATGCTCACAGGCTTGTCCTCTTCTATTCTACCTCGGGGTCTGACTAGAAACCCAGTAGAAATACAAACCTTGCAAACCACGTCTTAGGCCTGGGTTAAGTTACAAAGATATCTTCCTATACTCCCTGCATATACCACTGATGGATAACCCATGGCTTCCCCCAACTACAGAAATGGTGACCAAACGAACGTTAGTTCGGCATGGACTGCAGACTGTTAACGACTTGATAGCAGGACGTGACGCATCGTATATGGGCAAATTTATTTTGCATAGACTACGAAACGCCAAGCACGCGGTGCTGCCGGATCTCCCAAGAGAGCCTGCAGACTTTCCCCCGCTCACATCAATAATCACAGTGACTAACGGGGCCCATCTAGTCCCCCGACTTTACCACTTATCTTTGACACTACGACCAGCGGTTGGAGAAAGAGCTCGGGCGGCCTTGGAAAGAGATCTGGGATGCTCCTTGCCAGATCAGACATGGCTCTATTGTGGTGAATAGATGCAATATGTCTCATATAATCAGTGGCATAAGCTACTGCACTTTAAGTATTTACATAAAGCATATGTCACGCCATACTTACCAGCTAAAATGGACCCCACCAAATCACACAACTGTTCCCGATGTGCAGCTGGACAGGCAGACTTTGCACACTTGACATGGAACTGCAGGCCTATATTGGCATACTGGGAGAGGTCTTTCACCATTTGTCCCAGATGATTGAGTATGAGCTACAACCCACTCCTTTGATTGCCTTGCTGGGGTATGTTAGGCCCCAAAAGGCCAGAATGCGACGATTTGCTGCCCTGGCTCTACTTATGGCAAAAAGTCAGGTCTCGCTACACTGGGTGGGCACTCAGGTTCCAATGGTTAAGGCATGGATCCGAGACTTGATTTACTGAAACACCAAAAGTGACACATTTATCTCACTGCAGCCTATTGTCTCACGGCAAGAAAACATATGGCAACCATTGAAGGATTACTTATTGACACAACCAGAGGGGATAGAGTGAACGGTATATAGAATGATACACCTGTAGCGGTTTCTGTATACCCCCACATACAAATGAAGAGGATCAATTGGTACAAATAGTAGGCAAATTTGTGTGTCGGCATAATTGGCATGGAGATATTTGCCCTGTCTCAATAACTATATGCCAGCAGCTTGTAGAGGGGATTCACACGAGATGGTCGCTGCTGGGACCGAGCCCTCTTTCCTTGGTACATCCCTTTATCTGTATTTCTTTTTCTTTTTTATTATCTGCCACTGAACACATAGAAGTTAATGTGCTGTATAGATAAGTTTAAACTGTATGTTGTAGGCGAATTGTATGTAAAAACTAGGGTGGGCGGAATTTGCGTAGTCGCGCTATGCAAAGCTCCGAGAAACGGTAAAAAATCTCCGCGAGCACGCAAAAGTTCTGCAAACACGCGGAATAGCTTGTTCCGCCCGTTCGCAATGCTTTTTTCCTGTTCGCGAACACTGTTTGCGTGCTCGGGGAGAAATATCTCGCAAACACGCATTTAGAAAGCGCGAACAAGCAAAAAAGTCAGCGAAGCTGCAGATCGCGGAATTTTTGGTAATTCTGCGTTCTCCGCGGAACGCAAAATTACCCAAATTCCGCGAGCGAAACGGAATTTACCGCCCAGGCCTAGTAAAAACAAGATCATAGCCGTGTCCATTGTAAAAAGCCCTGGATTATTTCTTTCCTTTTATTTTTTCTTTCCCTTTCTCTGTTCTTTTTCTTTCTAATCCTTTGTTTCTGTGATTGCCGTTCAAGTGTATATGCACTGTTGTGAAAACTTCAATAAACAAATAAAAAAAACTTTTGTAGTAGCTTAGTATATATGTTTAACAATCATAAACTCTTAGAAAACATTCACACTCACTGGATGATGTCATCAGTAAAGTCAGTAATCATGTCATCATGTCATCAGTGATGTGATATGTGAGGTCATAAGCAGTGCATTGTAGGGGTGTAAGTGATAGTTAGCTCAGGTAACTATAACTGCTGAATTTCTATGGTTTTGTATGAGTGAAATCTGAGCCTAACTATAACGTTCCTGTGACCTTTGTTTTTTTCAGTGAATTTCTAAGGTTTTTTAAATTCTATTTCCTAACTATAACGTCCCTGTAACCTTTGTTTTTTGCATTGCACTTCTAAGGTTTTTTTTAATTCTATTCCCTAACTATAACATCCTGTAACCTTTGGTTTTTCAGTGAATTTCTAAGGTTTTTATAAAAATATTTACAAAACTGTAACCTGTAACGTTTCACAGTGGATGTGTGAGCCCCTGTGTGGGTCTGTTAGTGGGTGTATAAGACTCCGAGTGGGTCTGGGAGTGTGTGTGTGAGTGTCTGAGTGGGCATATGGGTGGGTGCATGAGCCTCTGAGTGGGTTTGAGACTGGGCATGAGTGTCTGAGTATGTGTGTGAGTACCTGTGTGAGTCTATGAGTAGGTCTGTGAGTTCGTGAGTGAGTTTTTGAATGAGTCTCTGAGTGGATCCATGAGTGTCTGAGTGGGTCTGTGAGTGAGTACATGAGTGTCTGAGTGGGTGGGTGAGTGGGTGCGTGAGTCTCTGAGTGGGTCTGTGAGTGGGTACATGCCTGTCTGTGAGTGGGTGCATGAGTATCTGAGTGGGTCCAAAAACAAGTATATGAGTCTTTGAGTGGATCTGTGAGTGGGTACATGAGACTCTGAGTGGGTCTGTCTGTGGGTGCATGACTCTATGAGTGTGTGTATGAGTGGGTGCATGAGTCTGTGAGTGGGTTGTGAGTGGGTTTGTTAGTGTCTGAGTGGGTTTGTGAGTGGGTGCATGAGTCTCTGAGCGGGTGCATGAGTGGGTGTGTGAGTGCCTGCATGGGTCTCTAAGTACATTTGTATCTGAATGGGTCCAAAAGCAAGTATATGAGTCTTTGAGTGGATCTGTGAGTGGGTACATGAGACTCTGAGTAGGTCTGTCAGTGGGTGCATGACTCTATGAGTGGGTGTATGAGTGAATGCATGAGTCTGTGAGTGGGTGCATGAGTCTCGGAGTGGGTCTGTGACTGGGTTTGAGTCTCTGAGTGGGTGTGTAAGTGCCTACATGAGTCTCTGAGTGTATCTGTGAGTGGGTGCATGAGTCTCAGAGGAGGTGTGTGAGTGAGTCTCTCAGTGGGACTGTGAGTGGGTGTATCAGTCTCTGAGTAGGTCTGTGAGTGGGTGCATCAGTGTCCGAGTAGGTTTGTGAGTAGATGCCTGAGTCTATGAGTGGGTCTGTGAGTGGGGACATGAATCTCTCAGCTCATGTATGAGTGGGTATATGAGTCTCCAAGTGGGTGAGTGAGTGGGTACGTGGTTCTCTGAGTGGGATTATAAGTAGGTTTGAGTCTCTGAGTGGTTGTGTGAGTGCCTGCACGAGTCTTTGAGTGCATCTGTGAGTGAATGGATGCGTTTCTCAGTGGGTGTGTGAGTGGGTGCATGAGTCTCTGAGTACATCTGTGACTGGGTTCAAGTCTCTGAGTGGGTGTGTGAGTACCTGCATGAGTCTCTGAGTGCATCTGTGAGTGGATGCATGAGCCTCGGAGTAGGTGTGTGAGTGGGTGCAGGGGTCTCTCAGTAGGACTGTGAGTGGGTGTATCAGTCTCTGAGTGGGTCTGTGAGTAGGTGCATCAGTGTCTGAGTGGGTCTGTGAGTGGGCGCATGCATCTCTGAGTTAATGTGTGAGTGGGTCTGTGAGTGGGTGCATGAGTCTCTGAGTGGGTGTGTGAGTGGGTATGTCAGTCTCTCAGTAGGACTGTGAGTGGGTGTGTCAGTCTCTGAGTGGCTCTGTGAATGACTGTCTGAGTCTCCGAGTGGGTGTGTGAGTCTCTGAGTGCATCTGTGAGTGGGTGAATGAGTCTCTGAATGGGTCTGTGAGTGGGTGCATGAGCATCTGAGTGTGGTCTGTGACTGGGTGTGTGAGTCTCTGAGTGGGTCTGTGAATGGGTGCATCAGTGTCTGAGTGGGTCTGTAGTGGGTGATTGAGTCTTTGAGTGGGTCTGTAAGTGGGCACGTGCATTTGAGTGCATGTGTTAGTGGTTGTTGCCTCTCTGAGTGGGTGCATGGGTCTCTAAGTGGGACTGTGAGTGGGTGCAATGAGTCTCTGAGTGGGTCTAGGAAAGGGTACATGGGTCTCTGAGTGGGTCTATGAGTGGGTGCATGAGTGTCTGAGTGGGTCTGGGAGCAGATGCGTGAGTCTCTGAGGGGGTCTGTGAGTGGGTGCATGAGTATCTGAGTGGTTGTTTGAGTGGGTGTGTGAGTCTCAGACTGGGAGTATGAGTGGGTCTGTGAGTGAGTGCATGGGTCTCTGAGTCGGACTATGAGTGGATGTATGAGTCTTTTAGTGGGTCTGTGAGTGTCTGCATGAGTCTCTGAGTGCATCTATGAGTGAATGCATTAGTGTCTGAATGAATTTGTGAATGTATTTTTTTTAATTTTATCGCTGATATTCACAAATCCGTTGCAATGTTACATGGGGGACCATGCTGACAGTCACAGTGAATTCATGAATATCATGCATGGAAAAAACTCAGGTTTTTCACATATTAAACACATCAGGGGTTCCTCAAAGACCCCTATATTCCTCTCATGGGATCAGGGCACATCCAACCTGACCTCTTATGCCACTTATATATAGCATACTGCTTCCTTGCGGAGTCAGTGCGAGGTAGTGGGACCCACTCTAAATGAGAAACAGTACCCTGTGTGTAACGTCACTCACAGAATGTAACTCGTACTCCAGGGATTGTTGCAATCAAGAAGATTTCATCAAAGGCTGACGCGTTTTGACCTTTATGGTCTTTGTCACAAGCCATGTATTTCACTCTGAATGTGATGTTACACACAGTGTCTGTTTCTTATATATATATATAACAATTCTCATCTCCAAACTCTGAAAGGAAGAGAGCTGCACTCCAAATTGAGGATGCCAAGTTGGTTTATTGCAGGAAAAGAGCAAAAGTTAACGCTTTTTCATGACAGTGAGCACCATTACTTTCTGTGCTTACATTGTGTCACATGGTGAGAAAACATTGAAACAAACAAAGGAGAGGCGGTATTGGCTCAGTCTATTTTAATCGCCATCTTTAAACAAGTTGAATCATTATAATTGATAATATCTAGCACATAATACATTGAGTGCAGTTTAAAAAAAAATCATATTAAAGCTTAATGCTGGAAAGTAAAAAATATTCACAATGGAAAAAACGGCGACTATACAAAATTCTGCCACTTTCAGTGTTAATGTTATTAGTGTGTCAAAGTGCATTAGTGTGTATTACACAGCGCTCGCTACAGACATCATATGTTTAAGAAAGAGATTTGGGCTATCATTCCATTAGACTCCTAGGTGCCTCACTACAAAATTATATCTCAGATATACAATGATATTCGCTTTTCTCTATGTTTTCAATGATAGCTAGCCAATCTCAATGTTACATTTGCATAGAAGGGCACCGGTGTAGTACCAAGTGGGTCAATGTCACAGGTGCAAGACCTCTGAAGGCCATCTGAGATCTGAACTAATGAAACCAGAAATCGCAGTTCCCAAGTGGGAGGATATCACAGCTAAGGGTACCAGTTAATGTACCCAAAATGGCCCTGGGTCCAAAGACATAATTAAAGTAACTACTTAACGGATGCCTGACATCACGTATAAATGGGTGTGTGGTCTTATAAAAAATATATGTGCTAAACAGTGCTAATCAAAAAGGCTAAAACATAAGCTAAGTTTGTTTCAATCAACTCAATTAAAAGCAATCATTAATATATATAGCAGTGCTCAGGGGTGTACATAACTAAAACAGGCATCAATAGAGGCAAGTATACATATCTTTGTCCATATTAAGGCCATGTGTATCTTTGCTGTCTAGCTCCAATATGAAGTGTGCTTCCAATATGTAGAGTTCATTTTCCCTTTCTCCCCTCTTATGTTCATGGGAATTTGTGCTAGGAAGCTATACTTCAAACTGGTGGGATTGCTGTTGTAAAGTTTCTCAAAATGACGTGCAATGGGGTAACTGCGGTCCTTGTTTGTGATTGCTCTAATGTGTTGTAGTATGCATTTCTGTACAGGTAAAGTGGTACTGCCCACAAATCATTTTGCACAGCGGTATTTGAGGACATAAACAACAAAACTAGTTTTGCACATCAAATTGCCCTTGATTTTTATGGTTTTTCTAAAAGGGGTGTGGATTTTTGACATATTTTCACCATTGTTGCAGGCTTTGTACTTGGTGCATTTCTGAAAACCCTCATTGGGAGTAAGCCATGTTCTCTTACCCTGTTCAGTTTCTAGATCATTCTAACAAGGTCGTCCCTCAGTGATTTGGATTCTCTATAAGTGATCTGTGGGCAACTAGTTACTGTTGGACCTATGATTGGGTCCTCCCTAATGAGATACCAGTGTTTCTTTATGGCATGTCAAAACTTCAGGTGTTCTAAAATATAGCTAGTTATGAATCTATGTTGCTTATTTTCCATTTTCTTTGTCTTAGATTTTTTTTAAATCAAAGAGTGCTGTCTCTCTTTATTGTGATCTTTCTCTCTGTGAAGCTGTTTTGAGAATTGCGTCTGAGTATCCCCTTTGTTTGAAACATTCCATCATTTGTCTTTCAACCAAATTATAATCTCCATCAGTACTACAGACCCGTCAGGCTCTGTAAAATTCCCCAAAGGGGATATTCTTGAAGAGGGACCGGATGAAAGCTGCTGGCATGGAGAAGTATTCCCCGCAGTGGGTTTCCTATATATAGTAGTCTCCAATTTCTCATCCCTTACCCGTACCAGTACATCCACAAATTCTATAGCAGTACTCTCTCGCCTGTGAATTTCAGATGAAGGTCGATGTTGTTTATTTCTGAAATTAATAGATTGGCCTCTCGCTCCGTGCCTTTCCATAGCTCAAAGAGGTCATCAACCTTAGCCATAATACAATATTCTCGGACCTGTGTTCAATGGTGGTGCCCCGAGCACCTGCTCCTCCCACCAGCCTATATGCAAATTTGCATAGCTGGGGGTGAAGCAGGTGCCCAGAGCTGTGCTAAAATAGCTCATTATTGAAAAGGAAAATGTTCTTATCCAAGCACCACACCATCATTTCAAGAAACATTTTGTTATGAGTGGTGAATGTTATGGGTCTCATTCTTAGATAATGTTGTGTAACTCTCAAATCATCTTTGTGTATAATGCTTCTGAATAAAGTGGATACATCAAGGGTCATTAAAAGCATGTCATTTTCCCATTTTACATCAAATATACGTTGCAGAAGTCTGCAGTATCCCTGATATGGGAGGGTAGAATAGCTACAATCGGATTCAAAAAATAGTTAATGTACTTGAATACATTTTCGAACACACTGTTCTGTGCAGGTATGATGGGTTTCCTGGAGGTTTTTGCTGTATACTTGTGTATTTTTGGTATTAGATAGAATACCAGTAACTTGAGGTGATCTAGTTTCAAACAGCTGCACTCATCCCAGCTCAAAAGTTCTTGATCTTTCCGAGAGTTGAGTCTATCCATAAACTCCTCTTTTATCTGTTGATACTCATCCATGGTGATTCGTTAATAGCAATTCATGTCATTAAGTTGCAGGTGTGCTTCTCTCAGGTACATTTTCTTGTCCCATAAGACAATGTTATCCCACTTGTCTATGGGTTTCACTATAACATTGTCTGATCTTTTGAGTTTGTCTGTAGTTGCGAAAAATGTTTGTTCTATATTGTCTCTGAATTCTCATTTTCTGCTGGATGCAAGGTTTATATCTCATAGATCTTTTATCCCATTCTCAGAGAATTTATCTATATTGTCTTTCATAGTCTGTGGGATGTATCTGGATTTGGGTCGGAAGGGCGTGGCCCCTTTAGCCTAAATGTCCCCCAAGGCCAGTTCCTTACCCAGCTGTATTGCCATGGGTTCTTGTGGTATGTCCAAATTTCCTTCTCCTTCGAGTTCCAAGAGCTCATCTAGGAACTCGACATCCAATTCCAGTAGGTTGGTGGGATTTTGGTTCTCCAGTGGTCTTTGGTTTGTACTAGTTGCACATTGGGTCATCTCTTTGATTTTATGAAGTTTGGTAAGTTTCAATTTGTGTATGACCTTGTACAGGTCTGTTCTACTTTGTGGATAATTGAATTCACTCTTGTGACAGTACCATAGACCTAGTTCTAGAATTTCAGTATCTTCTTCCGTGATGGGAGTATTGCTCAGATTCCCAATAGTCTTGGTTGTTCTTCCAGAGGGTTCTCCTCATTGTTCTTTTCCTTCCTTTGCCTCCCCTCCTTTGTTTCTTCCACCTCGTGACCTTCCTCGCCCCCTTTGAAGTCTGAAGTCTGATCTTTGATCTATTTCTATTTGTAAAAAACAAATAGAATCAGTTACTGACATGCATGTTATTCCTCCTTACTCTCTTCTCAGCTCTACTTTATCTAATTCTGAGCCAGTGTCAGATCTGAAGTTGTTGTATGAGCGGTTTTGTTGAGTCTCATTTATATCTTGGACTCTTTGCCTTCTAATTGTGTCGAAAACCTTTACAAATGTGTATACTCGGCCTCTTTGGTAGTCTAGACAGTTATGCAGGAATTTATTTGCTTTCCTTTATTCTTTGTTCATATTTTACTAAGCGTTCCTTCAATTCTGTTTTGAACTTGGCCAGCTTCTCTGGGTTGGCATCTTTGTCTATAAAGGCAGTGAGATATTTTATCTTCTGTAGTACTTCAGCTTTTTCTATCTCTACATACTTAGTTATAATATGCAGCATTCCCATGGAGCTTTGGGCATTATGTTCAGCCCACTTTTTCAATAGGTCAGGATGGGGGTTCACGTATGTTGAGGTGATAATAATACGTAGTCGCCTGCGTATACGTCCCCCTTGTTCATATTGTTTGAGGGAGACGCTTTCCCACCAACATGATATTTCTCTTTGTTCAGTCTCTCAAATAACTGGAGGTTCTTCTATAGATCATTACTGTCTGATACTTTCTCAGCAATTGCCCCTGCCTGTTGGCTAATGTTGCCAGTTTCCGTGAGTAACTCTAGAGCCGCCTCTCTCTCGCTGCACACTCTTCATTGCTCATTTCTCAGAAAACACAGTTCTAGATCCTCTGTGCTCAGCTTCTAGTGCTATGCCTAGAATGACTGTTATGGCTTAATTGCTGAGCCTGGCTCCCGCCCTCTGCCTGTGTGCCACTTACCCGGGGGAAGTTTGTCATGTTGTCAGGTGTCCTCCAACTCCCGGCTCATGAACCTTCACCTCAGATCTTCAGGCAGCTGTGGAGAATAAAGGGAGCACGCCTGCCTTGCAAGTCTGTCATGCCAATATGGGTGCTGGTGTGCTGCATAAGCACCGATGGTTCCTGCTGGCCCGGGGTGTCCATGAGAACCTCACTCATAAAACAATTCTTGTCTCCAAACTCTGAAAGGAAGAGAGCAGCACTCCAAATTGAGGATACCAAGGTGGTTTATTGTAGGAAAAAAGTGAAAGTCAATGCTTCTCAGTTGTCAAATTACAACCTTTCTCAGGACAGTGAGCGCCATTAATTTCTGTGATTATATTGTATCACATGTGGGAAAAACATTGAAACAAAGGAATGGCGGTATCGGCTCAGTCCATTTGAGTCGCCATCTTTAAACAAGCTCAATCATTATAATTCATGATATCTAGCACATAATACATTGTGTGCAGTTAAAAATAATCATAAAGGCGAAAATGGCCAACTATAAACAATTCCACTACATTCAGTTCTAGTGCTAATAAAGTGTCACAGTGCATTAGTTTATATTACAGAGTGCTCGCTACAGGCATCATATGTTTAAGAAAGAGATTTGGGCTATCATTCCGGGCATCAGTGTATTTCCAAGTGGGTAAATGCCACAGATGCAAGACCTTTGAAGGTTATCTGAGGCCTGAACTAATGGAACCAGAAATCATATATATATATATATATATATATATATATATATATATATATATATATATATATATATATATATATATATATATATATATATATATATATACATATGTGATTTAAATGATCCAGCAAGGAAAACCCGAACCATCAGGCGCCGCGAGAGGCGAAAATCCAAACAACGGCGAGCCAAAAAAGAGACCACAGCAATCTCGCCGCAACTGGAGACGCTAACACCCACAAGCAGTCAAACAATAGTAAACTTGGCAAATGTGGATTTGAACAAAGCTGAAGAGCAATTGCTATCCCTCGGGCTCTCATACTGTCCCGAGAGCACTTTTCAATCATGCGTCCACTAGAATGGACATTTTTAAAAGTGTACGAAGGCTCAAGTTGAAAAAGTATTTTTTCAAACAAAACAAATCAATGGAAACAACAACAGAGTGTGAATTTGATCAACCTCCAATGACAACCCCTTTGTGCAATCTCACGGTGTCTGACATGTCAGTGTTACGTGATTTGCAGGACTTAGCAAAAGAAAACATGACTTCAACACAAAACAATGAAGAGATTGAACTAATAAGCAACACTAACAACACGAATACTAGAGTTACTCCTTTCAGACCACCCTCAACCTTCAACCCAATCACACCAAGGGACGCCATTGATATTTTTCAAGAACATGTAGGGAATGGCATTAAAAAACTGAATCATAGAGTACAAAAAAGACAAGACAGAAATTCAACAAAAGGGAACTACAATACCATTCACTAATGACTAAACTCGCAACCAATAGTGAAATAGTCATACGTAATTCTGACAAAGGTGGAAATGTGGTATTATGGAGTAAGGCAGACTAGATAAAGGAGGCTATGAGCCAGCTTTTGGATAAGGATTGCTACCGCAAAAGTGGCATGTTAACACTAAGGACTATGTACAACACCTACCACATGAAACTAGTGGCCTGGAAGAATGCAGGGATGTTAACTGCACAGGAGTACAAGTTCCTACGGAATGATAATCCGGTAACACCCATCCTGTACTTCATCCCAAAAATCCACAAAGACCCCCAGAAACCCCCAGGATGGCCCATAATATCTGATCCAAATGGTAGAATTCTGTCTACATAACAACATTTTTCTTTTTCAGAATACACTCTATCAACAGCAACGAGGCGTAGCTATGGGGGCCAGCTTCTCCCCCACCTATGCCTGCCTACTCATGGGTTGGTGGGAGTAGCTGGTCCTTGGAAAAGAACATGAGGCCATTGTCACTAATAACATTTGACTCTGGCTTAGGTTCATTGATGACCTTTTCATAATCTGGCAGGGAACACAAGCAGATGCAGAAAAGTTTATAGAGGCTTTAAACATCAACAACCTCAACCTTCACTTTACAGCCAGCTTAAGCACTGAGACTGTCAACTTTCTTGATGTACAGATATACATCAGGGAGGGCAAGATTGCAACAAAACTACATTGTAAATTAACAGCTGGCAATGCAACCTTGCATGCTAGCAGTTCTCATCCACAACACTTAATACAGAGCATCCCCTATGGGGAGATGCTCTGACTCAAACGTATTAACAGTTGTGAAGATGACCTAAAGTCAGCTCAGTTAGTCAGTCAAAAGAGGTTTCTAGAAAGAGGTTACTCTTTAAAATGCATTACCGCTGCAATTGCTAAGAGCAATGCAGTCAATAGGGAGACGCTCCTTGACCAATCTTTACCATCAGAGGAGATTAGCTCTAAAGGGCATAACACGTTGGACACAACAACTAATACCTTTAGAATTATCCTAAGATATAGCAAACAAGAAAAAGCCATTAAAAATATTATTCAGAGAAACTGGCCCATAGTCTTGAGTGACCCAGTTATAGGCCACCTATTACCCAACAGAGTGGCCTTAACATACAGCAAGGCACCCTCAATGAAGGATACACTAGTCCGCAATGATCCCAGCAGCCAACCGAAGGGCACATGGCTTTCACAGAGATAAGGATTTTTAAATGCAGGCTTTGTAAAGCATGCCAATTTGGTGTTAATACTTCTTACCCAACACCATTTAGCAAGTGGGAAAGGCCAATCAGCAAGGCCCTGACCTGCAAGTCGGATCACGTTATATATGTGCTGGAGTGCCCTGGTGGCCTACAATATGTAGGCAGCACTATACTCCAAGGACACAAAAGAGTACTCCAGCACATTAGGGCCATCAGAAACAAGGACCAATCCTACCCAGTGGCTCGGCATTTTGATGAAGCACATGGTGCTGATCCCAAAGATCTAAAATATTTTCTTATTGATGCCGTTCCACCAAGCAAAAGAGGAGGAGATAGGGAAAAGGCCCTAAGGAGGCTAGAAACACGATATATCCTTGATTTGGATTCAAAACACCCTGGGGGTCTCAATGCCACTGAGGATTTGTACACGTGCCTCTAGACATAATTTTAGACCTAGAGAGGACACAGACACGTGGATACATCCATAGGCATAGATATCAAGAGGAGTCACATAATGTCAAACAAACAGAGCAAACTAAAACCTGCGTAACACCCCTATTATTACCAACACAGTTCTTTTTAATAGGATTTTAGCTTTTTACATTGGGTGAAAGTCAGCACATAGCACTTTAAGTTAGAACTTCATATATGCACTTGCACATAGTATGGTAAAATCATAAGGTTTACAGGGTCGATGTTTACAGTTTACAAACAGCTTCAATACTAGCACTTTAGATTCAGCTGCGAAAGTCGTTTTGACAGGCACAATTAAGCCAGTAGACAGAAAAAACAACTTGCGAGCAACAACATTTTTAGACATTAGATTGTTTTAGTATGTATGAAATTTGGTTGATACAGGGTTTTGTGATTTATTGTCTTAAATTCCCAATTGGAATTTTAGGTATTCATACCTGGATTGTGTTTTTAACCAACAACCTATTGATACTAACAGACAGTATGTCTTGAGTCCCTTATTGTCGAGGCACGGAACAATTTATGTAACGTGTTTAATGTGCTAAAAATATTTAAAAAAATAATGTTTTAAGGTTTTATGGTTTTATTATGTTGAACTTTCATAATGATTCTCCAGGTATTTATACCAGAATGTGATATCAACCGAAACCTCTAAACTGTAAAAAGTATGTCTTCTATTTCCATTGTAACCTTACGACACAATATGCACTTGTCACTTTAAGGGTATTGAAAAAACGCGAAAAAAATGATATATAAGCTAACGTCTGACTGTGAGGCGCGTCATGTGATCAAGGCCCCTTGGGGGTCGAAACGCGTCATGCTGTTGTTTTGAAGAGCAAAATAAAACAACTTACCTGCACCAATATGTGGTCCGTGCTCCTGTTCGAGTGAATGGCAAAGAGTGGAGTATTCCTTTTCCTGCTGGGCAGGAGTTGTGGCAATATTTAGCGGTTGGGCTCAACCGCGGGATCCCGCACCACTGGGAGAGCGTCAGTTAACCAACCAAGAGAGCCAGAAAAGGGAGGAGGAATCGAGAGTTGGTTGAGGTGATCGCCAGCTAAAAAGGGAACAAGAAGTTGGATAAATGCTGAGTGCCGCGATGCGCTTCCGAAAGCCGGCGGGTGAAGGTAAGCGCGCTTGTAGCAAAGCAGCAAACACGAGCTAACTTCTATTAACAAAAGACATTGTACGCAGCACAAGCTGCAAAGCCGGTTCAGGTTAACACAATTTTGAAACATTAAACCGTGTAAAGCCACAATGAATTTTTAATCAAAACGTGTGGGATTAAAAGTGGATACATTGTTTCAAAGTGCTAGGCGGAGACTTAATTTGCATGTTTACTTTGTAACGCTCTAGTGAATAAATCTCCAAAGAAAAATACCGGAGTATTACAGAAATAACGTGAAAGGAAAGTGAAAAGGCATGAATATGGAGAAAAGGGAAGCTAAGAGATGTGAGCTCATGGTGGATATGTTCGAAAAAGGAAGTGAGAGGTGGAGTGAAACAGAACAAAACCCCCCCAAAAAAAATCGGACACAAGAAGTAAATTAAGGATGTGGGAAAAACTGAGCAGAAAGGAGATAAATAAATCTTGGGAACTAATTACTCTGAAAAAGTATTTAGAGGTACAACGTGTACCAAGAGGCCTAAGAATAACATTAATGCTGAGTCATCAAGATTCTACAAATGAGCTATTACAAGAACGGGGAGAGTATATCCTCAATTCATCGCTGGGTTTGATGAATATACTTGTGAAACACATCGACCTAAGTTTAAATAAAATCAAGGAACAACTACAAGACCTGGAGAAAGAAATAGCAACACTGAACCTAAATACGGAGATGACCAAATTCAAAGAGGTACTAGAAAGCCAAATAGAAAAACATGAGGAAACATTGAGACTACGGAAACAAACTAAATTTCAGTGTGATAAAAGCGATTACGCTGAGGGGAGAATATTTACGTATGCGAGGAAATTTGACTCCTTTAAACAGCAGGATAAATTAGACAGTGCAACCAATATCTCGAGCAGCCTATCATCTTTAGCCTCAACGGATGCAAGTGAGGGTGAAAATGAAACATGAAGAGAAGTGGCAAAATTGACTTTTTTAGGAGATATGAGGCTTGTACTGCAACAGAGACAGTGGGAAGAAAGCAGGATGACCCAAATAAATCAAAGAGGAAAAGGCAGAGGCAGAGGACGCCAATGGTCCCCAAAAAATCAAAAAGAAGAGGAAAAAGGAGCAAGCGGAACAACGAAAAAAATAGGAACAACAACGAGAAGCATGCGTCAGAAGAAAAATCACTAGGGATAATAGAAGAATTACAAGTAGTCAATTTATCGAAACAAGAAATATCACAAGCTGAAACATCTGCATTAAAAAGAGGGATCAATGTTTGCCCCACTCAACAAATGGATTTGGCCCAAACACAAATAGATCTCTACAAATACATCCAAAAAATTAAATTGGCTAAAGTGTTTGAAGAAAATAAAGAAATGCGAGAATACACAAAGCACAATCTGAAACCAGTGTCAACATTAACAGCAAAAGAATCTGATAATTTTCTAACACTGTTGAATTTAAATGCAGAAAGTGAAAATGAAAACATCTCATTGCAGGAAGCATGCTCTCAGATGGGAGCGGGTCTGAGTGGCAAGAAACCCAGTTCACGATTTTACCCTCAACTGACAATGGGGAACAAAGTGGATGTATTCCAAGAAGCAGTCATCCAAGACATCTATAGACTGAGAACAACTAAATATGAGGACAACCTAACCAAACCAGAAAGGGAGGCTTTACAGAATCTAACTCCAAGACAATTGAGATAAAAATAGCTGACAAAGGCGGTAACATCATCATTATCTGGGACCGAAATTCATACGTAACTGAGGCACACCGTCATTTAAGAAATACAGAATATTATGAGAAACTCAAAAAGAACCCCACTGGAGATCTGAAAAAGAGGTGGATCTAAAATTACATGAATGGTGTTCATTCAATCTTATTGACGAAGAAGAACGCAAATACTTAACAACTGACTTCCCAGTAATTGCAACAATCTACTTTCTGCCAAAGTTACACAAAGATTCCAAAAAAACACCTGGACGGCTGATAATATCGGCCAAAGGATCGTTATTGGAACCAATCGCCAATTACATTGATTTTTTTTTAAGGCCCTTTGTGGAAAAATTGAATTCCTATATAAAGGATAAGTATGACTTGTTGAGACACCTACAGGACACCCCATGGCAAGAGACATATAAACTTGTCACAATGGACGTAATATCACTCTATACAAACATCGAGAATGACATTGGAGTGACAGCCTGTGATTTCTTCTTACGAGAGCGAAACATCCACTACAGTGATCACAACAGAATGTTACTAGAAATGATCACAACATGCCTGACAAAGAACATCTTCTTATTCGGTGAAGAGATTTACCGTCAAAACAAGGGGACCGCGATGGGGTTTTCCTTTAGCCCCAGTTACGCATGTCTGGTAATGGAGTGGTGGGAACAACAGATATCCTGGCAATCGCAAAATGAGTCATTCGTGAAAAAGACTATAATGTGGCTTCGTTTTATCGATGACTTGCTGATTATCTGGGATGGCACTGATCTGGAATTTCAGGAATATTTTACAATTTTAAATACAACAGCAGCAAACCTAAAATTCACTTACACCATAAGTAATGAAAAGGTAACTTTCCTGGATACAGAAATTTATATTAAAAACAAGCAAATTCAAACGACGTTGCACAGGAAAGAAACTGCCACCAATGCTACATTACAGGTGAACAGTTTTCACCCACAACCATTAATTGAAAGTATACCTTATGGCAAATTCCTTAGAATTCGAAGAATCTGTACAGAAGAAGATGAATGGCAAAAACACAGCTCAGTAGCAGCAAAGAGATTGGAATGTAGACACTATAATAAAAGCATAGTAAAGAGATGTTGGACAAAATCAAATGAAAAATCAAGGGAGGAATGTCTGAAAACGAAAATGAAGAGTGAAACGGAAGAGGCAAACCCTATAAGACTAATCATGGATTACTCTAAAGAATCAAAAGAAATAACCAAAATCTTGAGAAAAAATTGGAGGCTATTGCAATTGGACACTACAGTGGGAAAACTAGTAGACAATCACCCGAGAGTAACCTACAGACGAGCCAGGAACCTAAAAGATCGAATAATACATAGTCACTTCAAAGGAAAAGTCAAACAAGAACCTTGGCTAAAAACAAAAGGTTTTGTGAAGTGTCACAACTGCAAGGTATGCCAGATAGCGAAACCAACAACTTCGGTAGTAATGGCCAATGGAAAGATGTGGAAAATCAAAGAGCTAATCACATGTAAAACACAATTTGTAGTCTATACGGTGGAGTGTCCATGCCCCCTCAGATACGTAGGGAGCACAATTTGCGAATTCGAAAAAACGCATTTTAGAGCACGTTCGTGCAACAGTTAACAAAGATCGAACAAACGCAGTGGCCAAGCATATGGAAGAGCATCATGGAAGCGATTGGAAACTACTCAACTTCTATGGAATAGAGACAGTACCTGTCAACATTCGTGGAGGAAACAGGGAAAAATCCCTGTGACAAAAGGACTCACGCCACATCTTGAATATGAGGACATTAACTCCAAATGGACTCAACCAGAGTGAGGAATTGTACATTCACCTATGAGTAACTCATGTGAAAATCTTCCCGTCAATACATAAAGATTGAAGAAACTGAAAATTGAATGAAAACATCACAATCGTTCATACAAAAGAAAGCAACAACTAAATGGAATTAATTTTGAAAATGGGCCCCAACGAGATGAAATTCAAGGAACACTAGCAAGACCCACTGGAGGGTATAAAATCAAGTAGAGTGTCAGACAAATTGAAAGTCTAGTCACCAAAGGACAACAATACGAGGTCACATTAGTGACGACTTGAACTGTGTAATATTATATGGTGTTCTGGGGTCTAAATGATCTAATACTCAAAAAGCATTAGTTGATAACAACATATGAACGTTTTTTTATAAAAAAGAGTTTTGCTCAAAATATGGGTAACTACATCTCCCATAAGACACCAGTAATGTTAACATGTACCAACAGGAAATGACAGCATTTGGTAAAATGTATATGATTGGCTCGCTGTTAACAGTACTTTGATCGTGACCAAGGTCTGCGGGTCAGACCGAATCGCGTAGATCTGGGGCCTTTCACCCTGAGCAAGAAACGAAAATAAAAATTGCAAAAGTACAAGCCTTCGAGTGTGCGACCCGTTTCTTTTCCTGCTGGGAAGGAATTGTGGCAATATATATATATATTGCCTACTGGTGGTCTACAGTAGGTATTTATAGTTAGGTCCTAGTTTCCATAGGAACAGCTTTTTTGTTTTGCTAATAACAATTTTTGATTTCAGATCATTTTTATTTTATGAAAAGGGAAAATAAAATAAACATGCAACAAAGGAATACCAAATGTATAAAGTACAAGAAGCAAAGAAAAAGAACAAGTACAATGGGCAGTACATTTTGAGGATCCACGAAGCCGGGCATCATGAGCAGCAATATATTGGTACAGTCTGTTGGGTTGAGTGGAGGAAACATCAGAGTGGTCTTACAGTCTGTGTGGCTTGGTTAAATAAAATAAAATGGTGGTTGCCAAATAGGGTACATTGCCCAGGAATGGTAATTAGATAGGCAGATCAGAGTTTAAGTACAACTGCCTGGCGACAGTTTATAAACCTACAGGATGGATTGTACTCCATGCAACAGTCCGCTGGTCGGAGATAGAGAGAGTGAAGAGGAGGGCAGGAGAGAGTAAGAGATGGAAAGAAAGGCAGAGGTGGGGTGGCTCCTATGGGCAGCAGTGAACTATTCACTTGATATGACACCGGGCAAGATCCTAAGTGGGGGAGTGAACGTGGGGAGGGCTTATGGGGGTTTGCGTTACTGTAGAAATTTGTCGAGTGTAACCCAGAATCGTTTTGGACTTGAGGAGCTGTGTGCTTTGGAGTGTGTTAGCCACACTCCTAATTGAAATAAGTAAGTTCCATCACTTGTCATAGGCACTAACAGAAGTTGATTTCTAATCTGAAAGTATTGTTGTTGTGCCCAAGGACAAGAGGAGATCAACTTATGAAGCTGTGTGTGGGTCTAAGAGCAGTGCGCTCTTGTTAGCGTGAAGTCCTAGCGCGGTTGTAAGGAAGTCAATAACTAATCGGCTCTTTGTGAGCTGCTGTACTGGATTTTTGTCCAGAGTGCACTTGCTAATTTGCATGTGAGGAACATGCGAGGAAGATCTATTGCCTTCTCCCTGCAATGCCAGTATAGGGGGGAATCCCTCAGTCCAAGTTTGTGTAATCTATCTGGGGTCCAGTAAGTTTTATGGATAGACCAGAATTTGGTTTGTACTATGGCAGGAGAGATTGTTGAGCCAAAGGGAGATGTCTACATTTTTTGACAGCACGTTTCATTAGCATGTAGATTCTTGGGTGGCGAAGTGTTTTGTTCGCATTTTCTGATAAATAATTTCAATGATTGCACGTTGTAAGTGTCAAGAAGTTTGTATAAGTGGGAAACAGTCTGACCTCTTTGTTTAAGGATGGACAGCAAGTTCGGGAGGTCTTGACAAAAGCTCCTTTGAGGCATGGGAATTTGCAGAAGTCAATATTAGGTAGATCATGGCTTGGTTCTAAGTTAGAGAAAGACATAGGGCTGTCACAGGAGCCAAGGTGTTTTATGTTGTTTATTCCTTCGTAGGCCTAGCTGGGCCAGAATACTGTATTCGCATCAATTTAAATCTGGCGGTTAAACCAAAGGGTCGAGCCTTGTAATTTGTGTATAAGGCGTTTATCGATTTGGAGGAGTGAGGATACCGTGTCCATCAAAATCGATTTAGAGTGATCTAACGGGAGTTTGTTAGGTTATGGATAGTGAGAATGGAGATAAGAGGTAATGGGGCTGTAAGGCCTATATGAAAAGAGAGCCAAGGGGGATGGGGGCTTCTGATCATGTTGTATCAACCACCAGGACCCCTGGGTAATCAAGAACACTCTTTGGTATCGGGCGTAGTCTGGAATATTTTTTCCACTAGAGCCTTTGTTCCTCTTCAAGAGTTTCATGGAAATTCTAGCTTTTTTCTTTTTCCAGACAAATTTGGATATGGCAGTATCTACGGATTTGAAGAAGGTGGTGGATAGAGAGACCGGGAGCATGCTAGATATAAAATTGATCAAGGGGCTATCATCATTTTTACTGTGCTCATCCGTCCTCACTATGTGATGTTTTTTGGAGACCATGTGGAGAGAAGATCTTTAATTTTTTGGAGAGATTGTTTGTTCATTAAGTGCAGCCGAGTGTTTGAGGTCCAAAGAGAAACAGATGCCAAGGTACTTAATGGCAGAGGGTTGTCATTTTAGGCCCAGATAACCAATGACTGCAGCCTTGCAATGTACGTTTAGTGGGAAATCCTCTGTCTTATCTTTATTTAGGGAGTATCCTGCCAGCTGTGAATATCTATCTATTTCCAACATAATGATTGGTATGGCATCTTCAGTGAACAACAAATGTGGATACCTGTGATCTCATGGGTTTCTGAAAGCTGAAATTAAGGGTTCAATTCCTAAGAGAAAGAGCGGGGGGATAATGGGCAGCCTTGTTGAGTTCCTTGTGATAGAGTGAAAGGATGGAGTAGGTGGCTGTTTACCCATACTCTAGTGGAAGGTTCTGTGTAGAGAGCTATAACCATACATATGAAGTCCTCGTCACGCTGAAATGTATGTAGAGTGGCATTAAGAAAGGGCCATAAGACCTTGTCAAAGAACTTCTCTGCGTCCAAAGCTAGGGCTGCAGAGGGCAAATGGATTAGTTTGCCTTTTTCAAGTACATGGCAGAAGGTCCTAATGTTATCTGCTGCCAATCTGCCTTCTAAGGAAGCCAATTTGTGAGTTTGGGATCAGTTGTTGGATGACCGTTTCAAGTCTAAGGGCGGCAATTTTCTTGTAGATTTTACAATCAACATTAACGAGGGATATTGGTCTGTAATTTTTAATATTTAGGTGGTCTTTCCCTTCTTTAGGGATTACTATGATGGTGGCTTACCTCACTGAACCAGATATTTGGCCCATGTTTGCAAATTGATGGAAGACGCCATGTCAGCAAACATTTTATAAAATTTGGCTGTGCATCTATCCATGCCTGGAGCTTTCCTATTTTAAGAGAACGCATGGCTGAGCAAAATGGGAGACATTGTGCGGCACCCTGACACCTGCCACATCTCCATGTCCTGTGGTGCATCCCTCGAACTCAAAAGTGGCCGTTCCTCATCTCCTGTAAGTAGAGGATGCTTACACCCTACAAACCTAGACACTAATAGCCGGGCCACAGTGCTCCTATCAAGATAATTAGATTACCAGCTTGCCTAGGTGTGACTCCAGTGTGACACCTACACACCTCAGCTGAAACGCACTCCAATGCAGAGCTAATTACACCCTGGCGCAACTTAAGCGAAATTGACCCGGATTGGTGCCATCATAGTGCAGCAATCCCACACTTACACCAAATTATCCTACCCGACAACCAGTGTGGCCTGCAGTGCTCTTTCTTGGGCCTTCTCCTGCTCTCCCTCCTGGGCCCCCGGTGGTCATGTGGTGCGGTGCGGTACTTGGCCGAAGGTTCTTATGTTATCCGCTGCCAATCTGCCTTCTAAGGAAGCCAATTTGTGACTTTGGGATTAGTTGTTGGATGACCGTTTCAAGTCTACGGGCGGCAATTTTCTTGTAGATTTTACAGTCAACATTAACGAGGGATATTGGTCTGTAATTTTTTATATTTAGGTAGTCTTTCCCTTCTTTAGGGATTACTATGATGGTGGCTTCCCTCACTGAACCAGATATTTGGCCCATGTTTGCAAATTGAAGGAAGACGCCTAACAGGGGATTCAACACCATGTCAGCAAATATTTTATAAAATTTGGCTGTGCAGCTATTTGTGCCTGGAGAATTCCTATTTTAAGAGAACGCATGGCTGCACTGGCCTGAGCCTGTGCAGGATTGCTGCTTAATTCTCTGGATCTGCTCCCTGCCCTTTTCAGCGATCCCGCTTGGCCATCCCACACAATAATGCCCTAACTCAGGCTGGAGAGATCGAGACAAAAGCGGAAAACAACAAAAGCTGGTGAGGGGGCCTTCGCTTAGCCAGAGTATTGCAGATTTCAACACCCACTACTGAGCAACATGGGAGACATCATGGCGGCACCCTGACACCTGCCACAACTCCATGTCCTGTGGTGCATCCCTTGAACTCGAAAGTGGCTGTTCCTCATCTCCTGTAAGTAGAGGATGCTTACACCCTACAAACCTAGACACTAATAGCCGGGCCACAGTGCTCCTATCAAGATAATTAGATTACCAGCCTGCCCAGGTGTGACTCCCGTGTGACACCTACACACCTCAGCTGAAACTCACTCCAATGAGGAGCTAATTACACCCTGGCGCTACTTAAGCCAAATTGACCCGGAGTGGTGACATCGTAGTGCAGCAATCCCACACTTACACCAAATTATCCTACCCGACAACCAGTGTAGCCTGCAGTGCTCTTTCTTGGGCCCTCTCCTGCTCCCCCTCCTGGACCCCCGGTAGTGATGTGGTGCGGTGCTGCGCCCGCTGACACGCCTTGATTGACTAGAAATATCCGGACACAGAGACCAACAACAGCAGCCCCACTCCCTCAATCCTGCATGGTAATTCCTTATCTCGGCCACATGCAAATGCAAGCACACAGCGGTGAGCTCCAAGTTACCTACGCCATCCCCCCAAGGGCGCACAGCTTACACCACTCCTGCCTGCTTGTGCCTAGAATGCAGTGACACCCAAGGGCCAACCTCTGAGGCGAGGTAGAGGTGTTTTAGGGGTGCTTTGTATCTGCGGGACGTCTAGCCTGTAGACCAGACCAGTAACAGGCACTACTATGCTCACTGATCCATTGGAGGGGAAACAAAATATCGGCAGTGTCTATGTCATTAATCTGAAAGCCTCGATAAGGCTTCTGTCAAATTCTGCCTAGAATGCAGTGACACCCCATGGCCGACTTCTGAGATGAGGTAGGGGTGCTTTGGCAGAGCTTTCAGCTGGCGGTACCCATATCCTGTTGACCAGACCAGCAACAGGCACAAATATAGACATTGATCCCTTGGAGGAAAAACAAAATGGCAACAGCGTCCATATCGATAATTTAAAAGCCTCCAGCCTACCTCTCTCACATCCAGCACCAGATCTAAGGTGTCCAGGATAGAATATTACTAGTACGTTTTGCTAATGACTTTGGTGCTGTTTGAAGAATCTTCACGAAATTTTCAAAACTAGTTTGTCACCACTTCAGCAGCTGTTTGGAAAATGATTTGTCAAACGGGGGTTGAGAAACAAGGGTGTTCCCAAAAAGCTTTTTCCCCATGCAATTTCCCATTGGGATATTGAACACGATTGCAGCCTAAACTGCTGAACGGAATTACACCAAATTTGTCAGAAAGCTAGATCTTGATCCAAAAAAAGGGCTTTTTGTAATTTGGTGTAAATCTGTTCAGCAGTTTTGGAGTTATTAAAGAAATTGATTTATGTACATCTGGAGACACAGAGGGTCCACGGATCCAACAGATCTCATGATGAGATCTGATTGACTGCCTCCACTTCAACCAGCACGCGGTGTCACCCATCTTGGGACTCAGACTCGGCCGAGTTCCAAGAAAAAACATGAAGACAGAAACATAATGGGGCAGGGTAGGAATACCCTGACCACCTATGCCTGGCGGTGGGATCTCACAGGGACCTCGCCTGGGGCCCAAAACCTTTTTTTGTAAAATTTTCTCTGCAAATCCATGAAGGATCTGCTGATCTCTACAATTTCTTTTTTAAAACAAGCGCCTTTTCCTGTGCTTATTTTTATCATGTCACCGGGTTGGGCCAGGTCACGGGTGTTAGCCCGAAACCGGCCCCAGGATGCCTGCCTCCGGTCCAGGGTAGACATGGCTTGGCAGTTCAGTGTGGACTGTTCCCATGAGGCACAGGGTCAAGACTGATTTGCATAGGGCTGGGTCTGAACTGGGGTGGCGAAGTGAGCTAAAGAACGATGATGGATTCAACGCAGATCTGTGACTGGGGGTGAGTGTCTGAAAAGTTTCAGCGCTCCGTTCATTATCTCCTTGTGTTTGCTTTGTTTGCCCTAATTTGGCAAGGTTGCCCAGACTTGGGTCCCTTCCTCACTTTGCCACTGGATTCAAGCTAGCCTGGCTGAAAAGGGGTGTTACCCCGAAACCGGTCCCAGGATGCTTGTTTCCAGTTCAGGGAAGACCTGGGTTGGCAGTTTGGGCTGGACTGTACCCATGAGGCACAGGGTCAAGAATGATTTGCATATAGCTGGGTCTGAACTGGCGTGGCGAAGTGAGCTAAAGAACGATGATGGATTCAACCCAGATCTGTGACTGGGGGTGAGTGTTTGAAAAGTTTCAGCACTCCGTCCATCATCTCTTTGTGTTTGCTTTGTTCACCCCGAAACCAGTCCCAGGATGCCTGTCTCCGGTCCAGGGAAGACCTGGCTTGGCAGTTCGGGCTGGACTATTCCCATGAGGCACAGGGTCAAGTCTGATTTGCCTAGGGCAGGGTCTGATCTGGGGTGGCGAAGTGAACTAAAGAACGATGATGGATTCAACCCAGATCTGTGACGGGGGTGAGTGTCTGAAAAGTTTCAGCACTCCGTCCATTATCTCCTTGTGTTTGCTTTGTTCGCTCTAAGTTGGCAGGGTATGCCCAGACATGGGTTCCTTGCTCACTTTGCCACTGGACTCAAGCTAGCCTGGCTGATGAGGGGTGTTACCCCGAAACCGGTCCCAGGATGCCTGTCTCTGGTCCAGGGAAAACTTGGCTTGGCAGTTCAGGCTGGACTGTTCCTCTGAGGCACAGGGTCAAGACTGATTTGCATAGGGCTGGGTCTGAACTGGGGTGGCGAAGTGAGCTAAAGATCAATGATGGATTCAACCCAGATCTGTGAATGGGGGTGAGTGTCTAAAAAGATTCAGTGCTCCGTCCATTATCTCCTTGTGTTTTCTTTGTTCGCTCTAATTTGGGAGGGTATGCCCAGACATTGGTCCCTTGCTCACTTTGCCACTGGATTCAAGCTAGCCTGGCTGATGAGGCGTGTTACCCCAAAACCGGTCCCAGGATGCTTGTCTCCAGTCTAGAGAAGACCTGGCTTGGCAGTTCAGGCTGGACTGGTCCCATGGGGTACAGGGTCAAGACTGATTTGCATAGGGCTAGGTCTGACCTGGGGTGGCGAAGTGATCTAAAGAACAATCATGGATTCAACCCAAGTCTGTGACTGGGGGTGAGTGTCTGAAAAGTTTCAGCGTTCTGTCCAATGTCTCCTTGTGTTTGCTTTGTTTGCTCCAATTTGGCATGGTATGCCCAGACGTGGGTCCCTTGCTCACTTTGCCACTGGATTCAAGCTAGCCTGGCTGAAGAGGGGTGTTTCCCTGAAACCGGTCCCAGGATGCCTGTCTCCGGTCCAGAGAAGACCTTGCTTGGCAGTTCAGGCTGGACTGTTCCCATGAGTTACATGGTCAAAACTGATTTGCGTAGGGCTGGGTCTGAACTGGCATGGCGAAGTGAGCTAAAGAACAATGATGGATTCATCCCAGATCCGTGACTGGGGGTGAGTGTCTGACAAGTTTCAGTGCTCTGACCATTATCTCCTTGTGTTTGCTTTGTTCGCTCTAAGTTGGCAGGTTATGCCCAGATGTGGGTCCCTTGCTCACTTTGCCACTGGATTCAAGCTAGCATGGCTGAAGAGGGGTGTTACCCCGAAACCGGTCCCAGGATGCTTGTTTCCGGTTCAGGGAAGACTGGCTTGGCAGTTCGGGCTGGACTGCTCTCATGAATCACAGGGTCAAGACTGACTTGAATAGAGCAGCGTCTGCAATGGGGTGGCGAATTGAGCTAAAGAACGATGATGGATTCAAGCCAGATCTGTGGCTGGGGGTGAATGTCTGAAAACTGTCAGCGCTCCGTCCATTAACTCCTTGTGTTTGCTTTGTTTGCTCTAAGTTGGCAGGTTATGTCCAGATGTTGGTCCCTTTCTAACTTTGCCACTGGATTCAAGCTAGCCTGGCTAATGAGGAGTGTTACCCCGAAACCTGCCCCAGGATGCCTGTCTCCAGTCCAGGGTAGACCTGGCATGGCAGTGCGGGCTGGACTATTCCCATGAAGTACAGGGTCAAGACTGATTTGCATAGGGCTGGGTCTGAACTGGGGTGGCGAAGTGAGCTAAAGAACGATGATGGATTCAACCCAGATCTGTGACTGGGAGTGAGTGTCTGAAAAGTTTCAGTGCTCCGTCCATTATCTACTTCTGTTTGCTTTGTTCGCTCAAAGTTGGCAGGGTATGCCCAGACAAGGATCCCTTGCTCACTTTGCCACTGGATTCAAGGTAGCCTGGCTGATGAGGGGTGTTACCCCAAAACCGGTCTCAGGATGCCTGCCTCCGGTCCAGAGAAGACCTTGCTTTTCAGTTCGGGCTGGACTGATCCCATGAGTTACAGGGTCAAAACTGATTTGCGTAGGGCTGGGTCTGAACTGGCGTGCCGAAGTGAGCTAAAGAACGATGATAGATTCAACCCAGATCCGTGACTGGGGGTGAGTATCTGCCAAGTTTCAGTGCTATGTCCATTATCTCCTTGTATTTGCTTTGTTCGCTCTAAGTTGGCAGGTTATGCCCAGATGTGGGTCTCTTGCTCACTTTGCCCCTGGATTCAAGCTAGCCTGGCTGAAGAGGGGTGTTACCCCGAAACCGGTCCCAGGATGCATGTTTCCGGTTCAGGGAAGACCTGGCTTGGCAGTTCGGGCTGGACTGTACCCATGAGGCACAGGGTCAGGACTGATTTGCATATAGCTCGGTCTGAACTGAGGTGGCGAAGTGAGCTAAAGAACGATGATGGATTCAACCCAGATCTGTGACTGGAGGTGAGTGTTTGATAAGTTTCAGCACTCCGTCCATCATCTCTTTGTGTTTGCTTTGTTCACCCCGAAACCTGTCCCAGGATGCCAGTGTCCGGTCTAGGGAACACCTGGCTTGGCAGTTCTGGCTGGACTATTCCCATGAGGCACAGGGTCAAGTCTGATTTGCATAGGGCTGGGTCTGATCTGGGGAGGTGAAGTGATCTAAAGAACAATCATGGATTCAACCCAGGTCTGTGACTGGGGTGAGTGTCTGAAAAGTTTCAGCGTTCTGTCCTTGTGTTTGGTTTGTTTGCTCTAATTTGGCAGGGTATGCCCAGACGAGGGTCCCTTGCTCACTTTGCCACTGGATTCAAGCTAGCTTGGCTGGTGAGGGGTGTTTCCCTGAAACCGGTCCCAGGATGCCTGTCTCCGGGCCAGGGAAGGCCTGGCTTGGCAGTTCGGGCTGGACTGTTCCCATGAGGCTCAAGGTCAAGACTGATTTACATATAGCTGGGTCTGAACTGAGGTGGCGAAGTGAGCTAAAGAACGATGATGGATTCAACCCAGATCTGTGACTGGGGGTGAGTGTTTGAAATGTTTCAGCACTTCGTCCATCGTCTCTATGTGTTTGCTTTGTTCGCCCTAAGTTGGCAGGGTATGCCCAGACATGGGTCCCTTGCTCACTTTGCCACTGGATTCAAGCTAGCCTGGCTGAAGAGAAGTGTTACCTGGAAACCGGTCCCAGGATGCTTGTTTCCGGTTCAGGGAAGACCTGGCTTGGCAGTTCGGGCTGGACTGTACACATGAGGCACAGGGTCAAGACTGATTTGTGTTGGAAATGGCCCTTTTTGCAGGGTCACCCCTAAACTTTTTGCCTACCTCCTGTATTTTTGCTGACCTGTTTCTGTTGGTTTTATGACTCTGGGCACTTTACCACTGCTGTTCAGTGCTAAAGTGCATATGCTCTCCCTTTGTAAATATGACTATGTGAATTGGTATATCCCTGATTGGCTTATTTGGTTTACCTGTTAGTCCCTAGTAGTGTGGCCTCTGTGTGCCCAGGGCTGGTAAACCAAATGCTGCTGGTGGGCCTGCAGCACTGATGTGTGCCACCCACAGAAGCAGCTTGTAAAGTGTGTGTCAGACCTGCCACTGCAGTGTCTGTGTGCAGTCCAGAACTGCCATCTTGGCTGTGAAGTGCACCCACTTCCCAGCCCCTGAACCTTCCCTTGGCATCATGTAAGTCACCCCTATGGTAGGGCGCATTGTATGTGTAAGGTAGGACATGCCTTGGTGTGTGTAGCATGTCCTGGTAGTGAATTACACCCCATTCCGTTTTTCACTACTGTAAGGCTACCTGTTCCTCATAGGCTAGAATGGGCAGTTTGACTATTATATTCTATAGTCCTAACTGACCCCAGGAACATGGTAGAAAAACTAATTTAGTATGCCTGAGCTCAGAATATTAAAATACACCTTTTAGTGAAGTTTATTTTTATATTCTGTGTTTGAAAATACCACTTTTAGAAAGTAGGTATTTTCTTGCCTAAGCCTTCCAGTGTGCTCTGCTGTTATGTGTATTGGCTGTCTGGTTTTAGAGGGGCAGGGCAGGCAGAGTCAGACCTGGGTTGAATAGAGAGATCTGCATTTAGAGTGTGGGGAGGGGTGGCTCCTTGACCTGAATAGGGCTGTGCCTGGCAAGGTGAATGCTGGCTCCACCTCCTACTGTGTGTCTGCTAGCAGACCCCCTCTTTCTGAAAGGAAGGATGCAGCCTGGTAAACAAAGTGCTCCAGGCCTGAGCAGAACTGGTTCTGGCTAGGTTCAGTGACTTGTAGCTTCTGAGAACAAAGACTTTTGGGGTATAAATATCTGTGCTCAAACCCCTCCAATTGGTATTGCTTTTGGATCTGGAGAGGAAACTCTGTCCGTGCCACTGGAGGAATCTGCAGGAAGTGACTGTCCTTGTGCTTGTGTGTTGTTTCTTGCACTGGTCTGCAGCAGTGACCACTGGACCTTGAAGAAGAGGAAAAGGAACTTTTGAGAGAACTTTTATTTTTGTTACAGCAATTACCCAAGGGCTAGGAAAAGAGCTAGCCTCCTGCTGGAGTCTCAGGCACATCTGACTCTACCACCAACCTCCTGCTTCCTCCCTGCGAGGATTGCTATCTGCTGATGAGGCTCCTGTGAGTTCCAGGGCCTCTAGTTTTGCTTCAGAGAAAAGAGTGCTGGAAATCATTGCTAACGCACGTTTGCGAGCCGCTGCAGCCGAGAGCGCTGGAAAAATCATCGCGCTGCTGCCGCTGGGTGCTCGCAACACGAAACCATCGCTAACGCCCCTTTGCGAGCCGCTGCAGCTGAGACGCGCTGGAAAAATCATCGCGCTGCTGTCGCCGAGTGCTCGCAACCCCTAAAGAAATCATCGCTTCAAGACATCGCTTGCGGACGCCGTGCGTCCGCCATTTTCATCGCATCGCACCGGATTTCGTCGCTCCCTCGCGGAGCGTCATCTCTTCGCATCGCAACACAATCGCACAGCGCAACAGGATCGTCGCATCGACTTCTCCCTCGCGGCAAGAAAGTCATCGCATCGGCGGCCTAGCGTGCAGAAGTTGGTCGCAGTGTCTCCGCACACTTCACGAAGATCGGCGCATCATCCTCCCTTGCGGCAAGGATTTCAACGCATCGCCGGCCTCGCGTGCCGAGAATCATCGCTACCACTTTTTTGCGACATTTTGTTGGTTTTGCTACTAAACCCTGGTACTTTGTGAGAGAAAGGGTCGCAGAGACCACTGCTTTGAATTTGAACCTTATTTTTGCAACCTTTGAACTATTTTTTGACAGTCCTTCAACAGCCATCCTATTTTCTGACAGTCTTATGAGAGAAAGGGTCGCAGAGACCACTGCCTTGAATTTGAACCTTATTTTTGCAACCTCTGAACGAGAAAGGGCGCAGAGACCCCTGCCTTGAATTTGAACCTTATTCTTGCAACCTTTGAACTATCTTTGACAGCCCTTCAACAGCTATCCTATTTTTGACAGTATTGTGGCTTTTACAGTTATTGGTCTTGTGATAAATCTGCCTTTATATAAAGATACTTATTTTTTATAACTACTTGTGTGGTGTCCCTCTGTAGTGTTCCTCACTGTGTTACAGTGTATGGTCATAAATGCTTCACACCCTGCCTCTGAGATAAGCCTACCTGCTCGTGCTACGTTACCACAGGGTTGAGCAGGGGTATTAAAGAGGGTAGCCCTCTCACTCTGACTTAGGAAGAAGGGTCCCTACTTGGACAGTGGCCAGCCATTGCCAACTAGAGACCCCCATTTCTAACATTGGTGGTCAGCGGTGAGGATCTGGACTTGCATTTATGATCGCATACAGTAATTATAGTGTACACTACTAGTGAGTGCAGAACATAACGCAACCACATATATTTTTGAAGTTTAATTTTTTTGATTCTATCTTTTATTGATATTGCCCGTGATTGTTACAATGGGCAAGCCTATGTTTTATTGATATTGCCAGGTGATAGTGCCCGCATACAATTTTGAGAATTGTTGGATCCTATATTGTGATTGATATTGCCGGTGATTTTTTACCTGCATACATTTTCTTGAGAAGTTTTCTTCTATCTTTTATTGATATTGCCCGTGATTGTTACAATGGGCAAGCCTATGTTTTATTGATATTGCCAGGTGATAGTACCCGCATACATTTTTGAGAATTGTTGGATCCTATATTGTAATTGATATTGCCGGTGATTTTTTACCCGCATACATTTTTTTGAGAAGTTTTCTTCTATCTTTTATTGATATTGCCCGTGATTGTTACAATGGGCAAACCTATGTTTTATTGATATTGCCGGTGATTTTTACCCGCATACATTTTCTTGAGAAGTTTTCTTCTATCTTTTATTGATATTGCCCGTGATTGTTACAACGGGCAAGCCTATTTTTTTATTATTGATATTGCCAGTTATTGCTACAATGGGTCTTGCTGAAATGAGACCAACCTTTTATATAGATGATCTGTTGACCTACAGTCTAGAGGAGCTATGGATGTTCTGTGAGGAGAGGGGCTTAGCAGTGAGTAGGAAGGAGACTCAGCTATCCCTGCAGACATCCCTGAGACTTTGGCAACAAGACAGATGGAGATTCTTGGAGTCCCAGTACACCTACCAAGAGGGTAGTTGGTGTGAGGGTGGCTCAGGAGAGTCTGAAGAGGAGGAAGAAAGTGTTATGGAATATCTCATAGGTGGGGAGTTCCTTGATGAGTCTAGTGCCTATGGTAGTGCCAGATTCCCCTCAGGGTCCCCAGAGGAGTTGGTGGATAGGCGGGAAGGTCCCATAGGTAGGGAGTCCCTTGCTGGATCTAGTGCATAGGGTAGCACCCAATCCCCTTCATGGTCCCCAGAGGAGTTGGGCAGACAGAGGGAGAGGGAGTACCAGCTGGAATTGGAAAGGCTCCAAATAGAGATTGCCCAGCTGGAGGCGCACCTAGCGCAGATAGCAGAAAAGGAGAAGTTAGCTCAAGAGGGTAGGTTACCCCTGGAGCGCAGTTTTAATTGTCTGGATTCCCCAGAGAGGGTGGGGTCCAGTGGTGGCAGCAAAATTGAAGTATATAGTGATGACAGTGTAGTACACCCACTCAGAGATGTAGCACCTGACTTGAAGGAGGGGGTTGATCTACACCAGGGGATTCAAGGATATGAGGTAGCTCCATTAATATGCAGTGCCCCTGAGGTGGATTGGGGAACTAGCGCAGGGGCCCATAGCCCTAGTGAAAGGAGGGATACTCTACCGACTCTGGATGAGAGGTGCAGGGAGAGGGGTTCCCCCGTGGTTGAAGTCCTGGTGTATGAGTGTGAGGACCGCCCAGAAGAGTGTGGGTTGAGTGATAGAGACAGTCAGTTAATGTCTCGCCCATTTCAAGAGAGTGGTGTGGGGTACGTGTGTGAGACACTGGATTGTGAGGTAAAGGTTAGCACCTGCGTGGAACTGTGTAATCCAATTGTGGGAGAGCATATTGTGAGTTCCTATTTTCCAGAGCTAAACCAACATGTGTTAGAGTGCGAGTTCTCTGATCCTAGGGAACTTGCGCAGGAGGCAGACCTCTGGGTGAGTACCAGAGGCCCTGTAGAGGCATTAGGGAATGACCCTAAGAGGAGTGGTTCAGATGTCTTCCAACCCAGAGTGGTGGGAGAGGTTAGGAGTGTTACAGCTGGGTCCCCTTGTTGTGAGGAGGTTGTAGGGCCTCACATCCTGTCTCGTGGGAGCAGGAGTGAGACTGGGATAGGTCCCGAAGTGCCCCAACCTAAGTCTCCAGGACTGGATGGTTCCATGAGGGAACACCAGGTAGGGAGCCTAGTCTGTCCGGATGGACCGTCCATTGTGGGGGGTCCCCCCGTGTTAGGTGAGCTGGGAGTGCCTGTAATCAGACCTCCAGCAGTTCTAGTGTCTGGCAGTACCGCTCCAGTTGGGAGGGTGCAGAAGGCCAGAGTGAGGGGTGAGGGGGGAAAGAGTCCCGGTGGAAGAACCAGTGGGTCAGGGGCCAGCCAGAAGGGTTGAGCCTCATAGGATTGACCATGGTGACACCACTTCAGTCCTGGTTGGCCAGGCAGTTGTTCAGCCACAGGGGTTGGTCCCTGGGTTGGTAAGTCAGATCCAGGAGTTGTCTGCCCTGGAGGGAGGGACAACTATAAGCAGTGTCCCGACCATTTTTTCTAAGAGCACCACTCCAGGTGGGAGGGTGCAGTATGCTGGAAGGGGGTGCAGAGGGAGGGAGTCCTCGCCTCTGACCCCGGTGCAACCTGAGGGTTTTTTTAGGTTGGTAGGTCAGTTGCAGGGTCCAGGCCCTGAACCGGTGGAGGGGTGTGTTTCCCTTGAGGGGGCCTGTGTGCTCCCCAGGAAGTCCTGGTTGGCCAGGCAGTTGTTCAACCACAGGGGTTGGTCCCTGGGATGGTAAGTCAGGTCCAGGTGTTGTCTGACCTGGAGGGAGGGACAACTGTAAGCAGTGTCCCGACCATTTTCTTTTCTAAAAGCACCACTCCAGGTGGGAGGGTGCAGTATGCTGGAAGGGGGTGCAGAGGGAGGGAGTCCTCGCCTCTGACCCCAGTACCACCTGAGGGTTTTTCCAGGTTGATGGATCAGTTGCAGGGACAAGGCCCTGAACTAGTGGAAGAGTGTATTTTCCTTCGGGGGAATTGGTGTACGCCCCCAGAAGTCCTGGGTTGCCAGGCACAGGCCCAGCCCAAGGGTACAGACCCTAGGTTGGGGGGCCAGGTTCAGGGTGTCCCCCCTGATCTGGAGGAAGGGGCAACTGCTAACAGTGCCCCTCCTGTTTTGTGTTATGGGGGCACCTGTCCAGGTGGGAGGGTGCCAGGCCCCAGTAAAGGGGGCGGGGAGAGGGCAGCCTCACCCCTGACCTCCACCCAGTCTAAGGGTACAGACCCTAGGCTGGGATACCAGTTGCAGGATAGAACCCCTGAACTGGTGGGTGAGTTGTGCAGGGCCCCTGCCACAGGTGCCCTGACAATTCGGGAAAGGGGTATCGCTCCAGGTGGGAGGGTACCGAGCCCCAAAGAGGAGGACCTGGTGTGGGAGAGCCCACCCCAGTCTCTGGCCCAGCCGCTGGGTACAGGCCCAGGGCTGGTGGGTCAGTGTCCAGGTGCTTTGCCTGACCTGACAGGAGGGAGAGTGTACAAAAGGTGCCAGGCACCTGGGGTTACTGCCCGTCACTCTCTGATGCCACAAAAGTTTGAGAGCCCTGAGAGGTATAGGGCTTCGATTTCATCACTGACTACTGTCAGTGACTACTGGGGCTTGTTGTTTATCTGTTGGGACACACCTGGGGGCCAGTTAAGGTTAGATGCTGCACAGGTGGTGTCCACAGGTGAGGGAAGAGTTCCCCATTGGTTATCTTAGTGGGCCCTAGGAGTGTGGACAGAGGGATCCACCAGGGTTCAAATTGGAGTAGAGCTGGCATATGCCCCTGCAGTTGCGGGCCAGTTCCGTGTTCTATCGCCCGAAGCAGGGAAGCCCATCAAAGTAGTGATTGGTCTACCCTGCGTTTTGGCTGGAAGGGGTTGTGTTGGAAATGGCCCTTTTTGCAGGGTCACCCCTAAACTTTTTGCCTACCTTCTGTATTTTTGCTGACTTGTTTCTGTTGGTTTTATGACTCTGGGCACTTTACCACTGCTGTTCAGTGCTAACGTGCATATGCTCTCCCTTTGTAAATATGACTATGTGAATTGGTATATCCCTGATTGGCTTATTTGGTTTACCTGTTAGTCTCTAGTAGTGTGGCCTCTGTGTGCCCAGGGCTGGTAAACCAAATGCTGCTGGTGGGCCTGCAGCACTGATGTGTGCCACACACAGAAGCAGCTTGTAAAGTGTGTCTCAGACCTGCCACTGCAGTGTCTGTGTGCAGTCCAGAACTGCCATCTTGGCTGTGAAGTGCACCCACTTCCCAGCCCCTGAACCTTCCCTTGGCATCATGTAAGTCACCCCTATGGTAGGGCGCATTGTATGTGTAAGGTAGGACATGCCTTGGTGTGTGTAGCATGTCCTGGTAGTGAATTACACCCCATTTCGTTTTTCACTACTGTAAGGCTACCTGTTCCTCATAGGCTAGAATGGGCAGTTTGACTATTACATTCTATAGTCCTAACTGACCCCAGGAACATGGTAGAAAAACGAATTTAGTATGCCTGAGCTCAGAATATTAAAATACACCTTTTAGTGAAGTTTATTTTTATATTCTGTGTTTGAAAATACCACTTTTAGAAAGTAGGTATTTTCTTGCCTAAGTCTTCCAGTGTGCTCTGCTGTTATGTGTATTGGCTGTCTGGTTTTAGAGGGGCAGGGCAGGCAGAGTCAGACCTGGGTTGAATAGAGAGATCTGCATTTAGAGTGTGGGGAGGGGTGGCTCCTTGACCTGAATAGGGCTGTGCCTGGCAAGGTGAATGCAGGCTCCACCTCCTACTGTGTGTCTGCTAGCAGACCCCCTCTTTCTGAAAGGAAGGATGCAGCCTGGTAAACAAAGTGCTCCAGGCCTGAGCAGAACTGGTTCTGGCTAGGTTCAGTGACTTGTAGCTTCTGAGAACAAAGACTATTGGGGTATAAATATCTGTGCTCAAACCCCTCCAATTGGTATTGCTTTTGGACCTGGAGAGGAAACTCTGTCCGTGCCACTGGAGGAATCTGCAGGAAGTGACTGTCCTTGTGCTTGTGTGTTGTTTCTTGCACTGGCCTGCAGCAGTGACCACTGGACCTTGAAGAAGAGGAAAAGGAACTTTTGAGAGAACTTTTATTTTTGTTACAGCAATTACCCAAGGGCTAGGAAAAGAGCTAGCCTCCTGCTGGAGTCTCAGGCACATCTGACTCCACCACCAACCTCCTGCTTCCTCCCTGCGAGGATTGCTATCTGCTGATGAGGCTCCTGTGAGTTCCAGGGCCTCTAGTTTTGCTTCAGAGAAAGAGTGCTGGAAATCGTCGCTAACGCACGTTTGCGAGCCGCTGCAGTCGAGAGCGCTGGAAAAATCATCGCGCTGCTGCCGCTGGGTGCTCGCAACACAAAACCATCGGTAGCGCCCCTTTGCGAGCCGCTGCAGCTGAGACGCGCTGGAAAAATCATCGCGCTGCTGTCGCCAAGTGCTCGCAACCCCTAAAGAAATCATCGCTTCAAGACATCGCTTTGCGGACGCCGTGCGTCCGCCATTTTCATCGCATCGCACCGGATTTCGTCGCTCCCTCGCGGAGCGTCATCTCTTCACATCGCAACACAATCGCACAGCACAACAGGATCGTCGCATCGACTTCTCCCTCGTGGCAAGAAAGTCATCGCATTGGCGGCCTAGGGTGCAGAAGTTGGTCGCAGTGTCTCCGCACGCATCACGCAGATCGGCGCATCATCCTCCCTTGCGGCAAGGATTTCAACGCATCGCCGGCCTCGCGTGCCGAGAATCATCGCTACCACTTCTTTGCGACATTTTGTTGGTTTTGCTACTAAACCCAGGTACTTTGTGAGAGAAAGGGTCGCAGAGACCACTGCTTTGAATTTGAACCTTATTTTTGCAACCTTTGAACTATTTTTTGACAGTCCTTCAACAGCCATCCTATTTTTTGACAGTCTTATGAGAGAAAGGGTCGCAGAGACCACTGCCTTGAATTTGAACCTTATTCTTGCAACCTTTGAACTATCTTTGACAGCCCTTCAACAGCTATCCTATTTTTGACAGTATTGTGGCTTTTACAGTTATTGGTCTTGTGATAAATCTGCCTTTATATAAAGATACTTATTTTTTATAACTACTTGTGTGGTGTCCCTCTGTAGTGTTCCTCACTGTGTTACTGTGTATGGTCATAAATGCTTCACACCCTGCCTCTGAGATAAGCCTACCTGCTCGTGCTACGTTACCACAGGGTTGAGCAGGGGTATTAAAGAGGGTAGCCCTCTCACTCTGACTTAGGAAGAAGGGTCCGTACTTGGACAGTGGCCAGCCATTGCCAACTAGAGACCCACATTTCTAACAATTTGCATATAGCTGGGTCTGAACTGAAGTGGCGAAGTGAGCTAAAGAACGATGATGGATTCAACCCAGATCTGTGACTGGGGGTGAGTGTTTGAAAAGTTTCAGCACTCCGTCCATCATCTCTTTGTGTTTGCTTTGTTCATCCTAATTTGGCAGGGTTGCCCAGACGTGGATCCCTTGCTCACTTTGCCGCTGGATTCAAGCTAGGCTGGCTGAAGAGGTGTGTTACCCCGAAACCGGTCGCAGAATGCTTGTTTCCGGTTAAGGGAAGACTGGCTTGGCAGTTCGGGCTGGACTGCTCTCATGAATCACTGGGTCAAGACTGACTTGAATAGGGCAGCGTCTGCACTGGGGTGGCGAATTGAGCTAAAGAACAATGATGGATTCAAGCCAGATCTGTGGCTGGGGGTGAGTGTCTGAAAAGTTTCAGCGCTCCGTCCATTATCTCCTTGTGTTTGCTTTGTTTGCTCTAAGTTGGCAGGTTATGTCCAGATGTTGATCCCTTGCTAACTTTGCCACTGGATTCAAGCTAGCCTGGCTGATGAGGAGTGTTACCCCAAAACCTGCCCCAGGATGCCTGTCTCCAGTCCAGGGTATACCTGGCTTGGCAGTGCAGGCTGGACTATTCCCATGAGGTACAGGGTCAAGACTGATTTGCTTAGGGCTGGGTCTGAACTGGGGTGGCGAAGTGAGCTAAAGAACGATGATGGATTCAACCCAGATCTGTGACTGGGAGTGAGTGTCTGAAAAGTTTCAGTGCTCCGTCCATTATCTACTTCTGTTTGCTTTGTTCGCTCTAATTGGCAGGGTATGCCCAGACAAGGGTCCCTTGCTCACTTTGCCACTGGATTCAACCTAGCCTGGCTGATGAGGGGTGTTACCCCAAAACCGGTCTCAGGATGCCTGCCTCCAGTCCAGAGAAGACCTGGCTTTTCAGTTCGGGCTGGACTGTTCCCATGAGTTACAGGGTCAAAACTGATTTGCGTAGGGCTGGGTCTGAACTGGCTTGGCGAAGTGAGCTTAAGAACGATGATAGATTCAACCCAGATCCGTGACTGGGGGTGAGTGTCTGCCAAGTTTCAGTGCTCTGTCCATTATCTCCTTGTGTTTGCTTTGTTCGCTCTAAGTTGGCAGGTTATGCTCAGATGTGGGTCCCTTGCTCACTTTGCCACTGGATTCAACCTAGCCTGGCTGAAGAGGGGTGTTACCCCGAAACCGGTCCCAGGATGCTTGTTTCCGGTTCAGGGAAGACCTAGCTCGGCAGTTCGGGCTGGACTGTACACATGAGGCACAGGGTCAAGACTGATTTGCATATAGCTGGGTCTGAACTGAGGTGGCGAAGTGAGCTAAAGAACGATGATGGATTCATCCCAGATCTGTGGCTGGGGGTGAGTGTCTGAAAAGTTTCAGCGCTCCGTCCATTATCTCCTTGTGTTTGCTTTGTTCGCTCTAATTTTGCAGGGTATGCCCAGACAATGGTCCCTTGCTCACTTCCCACTGGATTCAAGCTAGCCTTGCTGATGAGGGGTGTTACCCCAAAACCGGTCTCAGGATGCCTGCCTCAGGTCCAGAGAAGACCTGGCTTTTCAGTTTCGGGCTGGGCTGTTCCCATGAGTTACAGGGTCAAAACTGATTTGCGTAGGGCTGGGTCTGAACTGGCGTGGCGAAGTGAGCTAAAGAACGATGATGGATTCAACCCAGATCTGTGACTTGGAGTGAGTGTCTGAAAAGTTTCAGTGCTCCGTCCATTATCTACTTCTGTTTGCTTTGTTCACTCTAAGTTGGCAGGGTATGCCCAGACAAGGATCCCTTGCTCACTTTGCCACTGGATTCAAGCTAGCCTGGCTGATGAGGGGTGTTACCCCAAAACCGGTCTCAGGATGCCTGCCTCCAGTCCAGAGAAGACCTGGCTTTTCATTTCGGGCTGGACTGTTCCCATGAGTTACAGGGTGAAAACTGATTTGCGTAGGGCTGGGTCTGAACTGGCGTGTCGAAGTGAGCTAAAGAACGATGATAGATTCAACCCAGATCCGTGACTGGGGGTGAGTGTCTGCCAAGTGTCAGTGCTCTGTCCATTATCTCCTTGTGTTTGCTTTGTTCGCTCTAAGTTGGCAGGTTATGCCCAGATGTGGGTCCCTTGCTCTCTTTGCCACTGGATTCAAGCTAGCCTGGCTGAATAGGGGTGGTACCCCGAAACCGGTCCCAGGATGCTTGTTTCTGGTTCAGGGAAGACCTGGCGTGGCAGTTCGGGCTGGACTGTACCCATGAGGCACAGGGTCAAGACTGATTTGCATATAGCTGGGTCTGAACTGAGGTGGCGAAGTGAGCTAAAGAATGGTGATGGATTCAACCCAGATCTTTGACTGGAGGTGAGTGTTTGAAAAGTTTCAGCACTCCGTCCATCATCTCTTTGTGTTTGCTTTGTTCACCCCGAAACCTGTGTCCAGTCTAGGGAAGACCTGGCTTGGCAGTTCGGGCTGGACTATTTCCATGAGGCACAGGGTCAAGTCTGATTTGCATAGGGCTGGGTCTGATCTGGGGTTATGAAGTGAACTAAAGAACGATGATGGATTCAACCCAGATCTGTGACTGGGGGTGAGTGTGTAAAAAGATTCAGTGCTCCGTCCATTATCTCCTTGTGTTTGCTTTGTTCACTCTAAGTTGGCAGGGTATGTCCAGACGTGGGTCCCTTGCTCACTTTGCCACTGGATTTGAACTAGCCTGGCTGATGAGGGGTGTTACCCCGAAACCGGTCCCAGGATGCCTGTCTCCGGTCCAGGGAAGACCTGGCTTGGCAGTTCTGGCTGGACTGTTCCCATGAGGCACAGGGTCAAGACTAATTTGCATGTGGCTGGGTCTGAACTGGGGTGGCGAAGTGAGCTAAAGAACAATGATGGATTCAACCCAGATCTGTGAATGGGGGTGAGTGTCTAAAAAGATTCAGTGCTCCGTCCATTATCTCCTTGTGTTTTCTTTGTTCGCTCTAATTTGGAAGGGTATGCCCAGACATGGGTCCCTTGCTCACTTTGCCACTGGATTCAAGCGAGTCTGTCTGATAAGACGTGATACCCCAAAACCGGTCCCAGGATGCCTGTCTCCAGTCCAGAGAAGACCTTGCTTGGCAGTTCGGGCTGGACTGGTCTCATGGGGTACAGGGTCAAGACTGATTTGCATAGGGCTAGGTCTGACCTGGGGTGGTGAAGTGATCGAAAGAACAATCATGGATTCAACCCAGGTCTGTGACTGAGGTGAGTGTCTGAAAAGTTTCAGCGTTCTGTCCAATATCTCCTTGTGTTTGCTTTGTTCGCTCTAATTTGGCAGGGTATGCCCAGACGTGGGTCCCTTGCTCACTTTGCCACTGGATTCAAACTAGCCTGGCTGGTGAGGCGTGTTACCCCAAAACCGGTCCCAGGATGCCTGTCTCCAGTCCAGAGAAGACCTGGCTTGGCAGTTCGGGCTGGACTGGTCCCATGGGATACAGGGTCAAAACTGATTTGCATAGGGCTAGGTCTGACCTGTGGTGGTGAAGTGATCTAAAGAACGATCATGGATTCAACCCAGGTCTGTGACTGGGGGTGAGTTTCTGAAAAGTTTCAGTGTTCTGTCCAATATCTCCTTGTGTTTGCTTTGTTCGCTCTAATTTGGCAGGGTATGCCCAGACGTGGGTCCCTTGCTCACTTTGCCACTCGATTGAAGCTAGCCTGGCTGGTGAGGGGTGTTTCCCTGAAACCGGTCCCAGGATGCCTGTCTCCGGTCCAGGGAAGACCTGGCTTGGCAGTTCGGGCTGGACTGTACACATGAGGCACAGGGTCAAGACTGATTTGCATATAGGTGGGTCTGGACTGAGGTGGCGAAGTGAGCTAAAGAACGATGATGGATTCAACCTAGATCTGTGACTGGGGGTGAGTGTTTGAAATGTTTCAGCACTTTGTCCATTGAATATTTGTGTTTGCTATGTTCGCCCTAAGTTGGCAGGGTATGCCCAGACGTGGGTCCATTGCTCACTTTGCCACTGGATTCAAGCTAGCCTGGCTGAAGGGGGGTGTTACCTGGAAACTGGTCCCAGGATGCTTGTTTCCGGTTCAGGGAAGACCTGGCTTGGCAGTTCGGTCTGGACTGTACACATGAGGCACAGGGTCATGACTGATTTGCATATAGCTGGGTCTGGACTGAGGTGGCAAAGTGAGCTAAAGAACGATGATGGATTCAACTCAGATCTGTGACTGGGGGTGAGTGTTTGAAAAGTTTCAGCACTCCGTCCATCATCTCTTTGTGTTTGCTTTGTTCACCCTAATTTGGCAGGGTCGCCCAGACGTGGGTCCCTTTCTCACTTTGCCACTGGATTCAAGCTAGCCTGGCAGAAGAGGGATGTTACCCCGATACCGGTCCCAGAATGCTTGTTTCCGGTTGAGGGAAGACTGGCTTGGCTGTTCGGGCTGGACTGCTCTCATGAATCACAGGGTCAAGACTGACTTGAATAGGGCAGGGTCTGAACTGGAGTGGCGAAGTAAGCTAAAGAACGATGATGGATTCAACCCAGATCTGTGGCTGGGGGTGAGTGTCTGAAAAGTTTCAGCGCTCCGTCCATTATCTCCTTGTGTTTGCTTTGTTCGCTCTAAGTTGGCAGGGTATGCCAAGACATGGGTCCCTTGCTCACTTTGCCACTGGATTCAAGCTAGCCTGGCTGAAGAGGGGTGTTACCCCAAAACCGGTCTCAGGATGCCTGCCTCCGGTCCAGAGAAGACCTGGCTTTTCAGTTCGGGCTGGACTGTTCCCATGAGTTACAGGGTCAAGACTGATTTGCATATAGTTGGGTCTGGACTGAGGTGGCAAAGTGAGCTAAAGAACGATGATGGATTCAACCCAGATCTGTGACTGGGGGTGAGTGTTTGAAAAGTTTCAGCACTCCGTCCATCATCTCTTTGTGTTTGCTTTGTTCACCCTAATTTGGCAGGGTCGCCCAGACGTGGGTCCCTTGCTCACTTTGCCACTGGATTCAAGCTAGCCTGGCAGAAGAGGGATGTTACCCCGATACCGGTCCCAGAATGCTTGTTTCCGGTTCAGGGAAGACCTGGCTTGGCAGTTCGGGCTGGACTGTTCCCATGAGGTACAGGGTCAAAACTGATTTGCGTAGGGATGGGTCTGAACTGGCGTGGCGAATAGAGGTAAAGAACGATGATGGATTCAACCCAGATCCGTGACTGGGGGTGAGTGTCTGCCAAGTTTCAGTGCTCTGTCCATTATCTCCTTGTGTTTGCTTTGTTCTCTCTAAGTTGGCAGGTTATGCCCAGACGTGGGTCCCTTGCTCACTTTGCCACTGGATTCAAGCTAGCCTGGCTGAAGAGGGGTGTTACCCCGAAACCGGTCCCAGGATGCTCGTTTCCGGTTCAGGGAAGACATGGCTTGGCAGTTCGGGCTGGACTGTACCCATGAGGCACAGTGTCAAGACTGATTTGCATATAGCTGGGTCTGAACTGAGGTGGCGAAGTGAGCTAAAGAACGATGATGGATCCAACCCAGATCTGTGACTGGAGGTGAGTGAGTGAAAAGTTTCAGCATTCCGTCCATCATCTTTTTGTGTTTGCTTTGTTCACCCCAAAACCTGTCTGAGGATGCCTGTGTCCGGTCCAGGGAAGACCTGGCTTTGGCAGTTCTTGCTGGACTATTCCCATGAGGCACAGGGTCAAGTCTGAGTTGCATAGGTCTGGGTCTGATCTGGGGTTGCGAAGTGAACTAAAGAACGATGATGGATTCAACCCAGATCTGTGACTGGGGGTGAGTGTCTAAAAATATTCAGTGCTCCGTCCAATATCTCCTTGTGTTTTCTTTGTTCGCTCTAATTTGGAAGGGTATGCCCAGACATGGGTCCCTTGCTCACTTTGCCACTGGATTCAAGCTATCCTGGCTGATGAGGCGTGTTAGCCCAAAACCGGTCCCAGGATGCCTGTCTCCAGTCCAGAGAAGACCTGGCTTGGCAGTTCGGGCTGGACTGGTCTCATGGGGTACAGGGTCAAGACTGATTTGCATAGGGCTAGGTCTGACCTGGCGTGGCGAAGTGATCTAAAGAACAATCATGAATTCAACCCAGGTCTGTGCCCGGGGGTGAGTGTCTGAAAAGTTTCAGCGTTCTGTCCAATATCTCCTTGTGTTTGCTTTGTTCGCTCTAATTTGGCAGGGTATGCCCAGACGTGGGTCCCTTGCTCACTTTGCCACTGGATTCAAGCTAGCCTGGCTGGTGAGGGTTGTTTCCCTGAAACCGGTCCCAGGATGCCTGTCTCCGGTCCAGGGAAGACCTGGATTGGCAGTTCAAGCTGGACTGTTCCCATGAGGCTCAAGGTCAAGACTGATTTACATATAGCTGGGTCTGAACTGAGGTCGCGAAGTGAGCTAAAGAACGATGATGGATTCAACCCAGATCTGTGACTGGGGGTGAGTGTTTGAAATGTTTCAGCACTTCGTCCATCGTCTCTTTGTGTTTACTTTGTTCGCCCTAAGTTTGCAGGGTATGCCCAGACGTGGGTCCCTTGCTCACTTTGCCACTGGATTCAAGCTAGCCTGGCTGAAGAGGGGTGTTACCTGGAAACCGGTCCCAGGATGCTTGTTTCCGGTTCAGGGAAGACCTGGCTTGGCAGTTCGAGCTGGACTGTACACATGAGGCACAGGGTCAAGACTGATTTGCATATAGCTGGGTCTGAACTGAGGTGGTGAAGTGAGCTAAAGAACGATGATGGATTCAACCCAGATCTGTGGCTGGGGGTGAGTGTCTGAAAAGTTTCAGCGCTCCGTCCATTATCTCCTTGTGTTTGCTTTGTACGCTCTAATTTGGCAGGGTATGCCCAGACAAGTGTCCCTTGCTCACTTTGCCACTGGATTCAAGCTAGCCTTGCTGATGAGGGGTGTTACCCCAAAACCGGTCACAGGATGCCTGCCTCCGGTCCAGAGAAGACCTGGCTTTTCAGTTCGGGCTGGGCTGTTCCCATGAGTTACAGGGTCAAAACTGATTTGCGTAGGGCTGGGTCTGAACTGGCGTGGCGAAGTGAGCTAAAGAACGATGATTGATTCAACCCAGATCTGTGACTGGGAGTGAGTGTCTGAAAAGTTTCAGTGCTCCGTCCATTATCTACTTCTGTTTGCTTTGTTCGCTCTAAGTTGGCAGGGTATGCCCAAACAAGGATCCCTTGCTCACACTGGATTCAAGCTAGCCTGGCTGATGAGGGGTGTTACCCCAAAACTGGTCTCAGGATGCCTGCCTCCGGTCCAGAGAAGACCTTGCTTTTCAGTTCGGGCTGGACTGTTCCCATGAGTTACAGGGTCAAAACTGATTTGCGTAGGGCTGGGTCTGAACTGGCGTGTCGAAGTGAGCTAAAGAACGATGATAGATTCAACCCAGATCCGTGACTGGGGGTGAGTGTCTGCCAAGTTTCAGTGCTCTGTCCATTATCTCCTTGTGTTTGCTTTGTTCGCTCTAAGTTGGCAGGTTATGCCCAGATGTGGGTCCCTTGCTCTCTTTCCCACTGGATTCAAGCTAGCCTGGCTGAATAGGGGTGGTACTCCGAAACCGGTCCCAGGGTGCTTGTTTCCGGTTCAGGGAAGACCTGTGTTGGCAGTTCGGGCTGGACTGTACCCATGAGGCACAGGGTCAAGACTGATTTGCATATAGCTGGGTCTGAACTGAGTTGGCGAAGTGAGCTAAAGAACGATGATGGATTCAACCCAGATCTGTGACTGGGGTGAGTGTCTGAAAAGTTTCAGCGTTCTGTCCTTGTGTTTGCTTTGTACGCTCTAATTTGGCAGGGTATGCCCAGACAAGTGTCCCTTGCTCACTTTGCCACTGGATTCAAGCTAGCCTTGCTGATGAGGGGTGTTACCCCAAAACCGGTCACAGGATGCCTGCCTCCGGTCCAGGGAAGACCTGGCTTTGGCAGTTCTTGCTGGACTATTCCCATGAGGCACAGGGTCAAGTCTGATTTGCATAGGTCTGGGTCTGATCTGGGGTTGCGAAGTGAACTAAAGAACGATGATGGATTCAACCCAGATCTGTGACTGGGGGTGAGTGTCTAAAAATATTCAGTGCTCCGTCCAATATCTCCTTGTGTTTTCTTTGTTCGCTCTAATTTGGAAGGGTATGCCCAGACGTGGGTTCCTTGCTCACTTTGCCACTGGATTCAAACTAGCCTGGCTGATGAGGGGTGTTACCCCGAAACCGGTCCCAGGATGCCTGTCTCCGGTCCAGGGAAGACCTGGCTTTGCAGTTCAGGCTGGACTGTTCCCATGAGGCACAGGGTGAAGACTGATTTGCATAGGGCTGGGTCTGAACTGGGGTGGCGAAGTCAGCTAAAGAACAATGATGGATTCAACCCAGATTTGTGAAAGGGGGTGAGTGTCTAAAAAGATTCAGTGCTCCGTCCAATATCTCCTTGTGTTTTCTTTGTTCGCTCTAATTTGGAAGGGTATGCCCAGACATGGGTCCCTTGCTCACTTTGCCACTGGATTCAAGCTATCCTGGCTGATGAGGCGTGTTACCCCAAAACCGGTCCCAGGATGCCTGTCTCCAGTCCAGAGAAGACCTGGCTTGGCAGTTCGGGCTGGACTGGTCTCATGGGGTACAGGGTCAAGACTGATTTGCATAGGGCTAGGTCTGACCTGGCGTGGCGAAGTGATCTAAAGAACAATCATGAATTCAACCCAGGTCTGTGCCAGGGGGTGAGTGTCTGAAAAGTTTCAGCGTTCTGTCCAATATCTCCTTGTGTTTGCTTTGTTTGTTCTAATTTGGCAGGGTATGCCCAGACGTGGGTCCCTTGCTCACTTTGCCACTCGATTCAAACTAGCCTGGCTGGTGAGGGGTGTTTCCCTGAAACCGGTCCCTGGATGCCTGTCTCTGGTACAGGGAAGACCTGGCTTGGCAGTTCGGGCTGGACTGTTCCCATGAGGCTCAAGGTCAAGACTGATTTACATATAGCTGGGTCTGAACTGAGGTGGCGAAGTGAGCTAAAGAGCGATGATGGATTCAACCTAGATCTGTTACGGGGGGTGAGTGTTTGAAAAGTTTCAGCACTTCATCCATAGTCTCTTTGTGTTTGCTTTGTTCACCCTAAGTTGGCAGGGTATGCCCAGACGTGGGTCCCTTGCTCACTTTGCCACTGGATTCAAGCTAGCCTGGCTGAAGAGGGTTGTTACCTGGAAACCGGTCCCAGGATGCTTGTTTCCGGTTCAGGGAAGACCTGGCTTGGCAGTTCAGGCTGGACTGTACACATGAGGCACAAGGTCAAGACTGATTTACATATAGCTTGGTCTGAACTGAGGTGGCGAAGTGAGCTAAAGAACGATGATGGATTCAACCCAGATCTGTCATTGGGGGGAGTGTTTGAAAAGTTTCAGCACTCCGTCCATCATCTCTTTGTGTTTGCTTTGTTCACCCTAATTTGGCAGGGTTGCCCTGACGTGGGTCCCTTGCTCACTTTGCCACTGGATTCAAGCTAGCCTGGCGGAAGAGGGGTGTTAACCCGAAACCGGTCCCAGAATGCTTGTTTCCGGTTCAGGGAAGACTGGCTTTGCACTTCGGGCTGGACTGCTCTGATGAATCACAGGGTCAAGACTGACTTGAATAGGGCAGGATCTGAACTGGAATGGCGAAGTAAGCTAAAGAATGATGATTGATTCAACCCAGATCTGTGGCTGTGGGTGAGTGTCTGAAAAGTTTCAGCGCTCCGTCCATTATCTCCTTATGTTTGCTTTGTTTGCTCTAAGTTGGCAGGTTATGTCCAGATGTGGGTCCCTTGCTAACTTTGCCACTGGATTCAAGCTAGCCTGGCTGATGAGGAGTGTTACCCCGAAACCTGCCCAAGATGCCTGTCTCAAGTCCAGGGAATAACTGACTTGGCAGTTCAAGCTGGACTATTCCCATGAGGCACAGAGTCAATTCTGATATGCATAGGGCTGGGTCTGATCTGGGGTTGCGAAGTGAGCTAAAGAACAATGATGGATTCAACCTAGATCTGTGACTGGGGGTGAGTGTCTAAAAAGATTCAGTGCTCCGTCCATTATCTCCTTATGTTTTCTTTGTTCACTCTAATTTGGGAGGGTATGCCCAGACATGGATCCCTTGCTCACTTTGCCACTGGATTCAAGCTAGCCTGGCTGATGAGGGGTGTTACCCCAAAACCAGTCCCAGGATGCCTGTCTCCGTTCCAGAGAAGACCTGGTTTTGCAGTTCGGGCTGGACTGTTCCCCTGAGGCTCAAGGTCAAGACTGATTTGCATAGGGCTGGGTCTGAACTGGGGTGGCGAAGTCAGCTAAAGAACAATGATGGATTCAACCCAGATCTGTGAAGGGGGGTGAGTGTCTAAAAAGATTCAGTGCTCCGTCCAATATCTCCTTGTGTTTTCTTTGTTTGCTCTAATTTGGAAGGGTATGCCCAGACATGGGTCCCTTGCTCACTTTGCCACTGGATTCAAGCTATCCTGGCTGATGAGGCGTGTTACCCCAAAACCGGTCCCAGGATGCCTGTCTCCAGTCCAGAGAAGACCTGGCTTGGCAGTTCGGGCTGGACTGGTCTCATGGGGTACAGGGTCAAGACTGATTTGCATAGGGCTAGGTCTGACCTGGTGTGGCGAAGTGATCTAAAGAACAATCATGAATTCAACCCAGGTCTGTGCCCGGGGGTGAGTGTCTGAAAAGTTTCAGCGTTCTGTCCAATATCTCCTTGTGTTTGCTTTGTTCGCTCTGATTTGGCAGGGTATGCCCAGACGTGGGTCCCTTGCTCACTTTGCCACTGGATTCAAGCTAGCCTGGCTGGTGAGGGTTGTTTCCCTGAAACCGGTCCCAGGATGCCTGTCTCCGGTCCAGGGAAGACCTGGATTGGCAGTTCAGGTTGGACTGTTCCCATGAGGCTCAAGGTCAAGACTGATTTACATATAGCTGGGTCTGAACTGAGGTCGCGAAGTGAGCTAAAGAACGATGATGGATTCAACCCAGATCTGTGACTGGGGGTGAGTGTTTGAAATGTTTCAGCACTTCGTCCATCGTCTCGTTGTGTTTGCTTTGTTCGCCCTAAGTTGGCAGGGTATGCCCAGACGTGGGTCCCTTGCTCACATTGCCACTGGATTCAAGCTAGCCTGGCTGAAGAGGGGTGTTACCTGGAAACCGGTCCCAGGATGCTTGTTTCCGGTTCAGGGAAGACCTGGCTTGGCAGTTCGAGCTGGACTGTACACATGAGGCACAGGGTCAAGACTGATTTGCATATAGCTGGGTCTGAACTGAGGTGGCGAAGTGAGCTAAAGAACGATGATGGATTCAACCCAGATCTGTGGCTGGGGGTGAGTGTCTGAAAAGTTTCAGCGCTCCGTCCATTATCTCCTTGTGTTTGCTTTGTTCGCTCTAATTTGGCAGGGTATGCCCAGACAAGTGTCCCTTGCTCACATTGCCACTGGATTCAAGCTAGCCTTGCTGATGAGGGGTGTTACCCCAAAACCGGTCTCAGGATGCCTGCCTCCGGTCCAGAGAAGACCTGGCTTTTCAGTTCGGGCTGGGCTGTTCCCATGAGTTACAGGGTCAAAACTGATTTGCGTAGGGCTGGGTCTGAACTGGCGTGGCGAAGTGAGCTAAAGAACGATGATGGATTCAACCCAGATCTGTGACTGGGAGTGAGTGTCTGAAAAGTTTCAGTGCTCCGTCCATTATCTACTTCTGTTTGCTTTTTCGCTCTAAGTTGGCAGGGTATGCCCAGACAAGGATCCCTTGCTCACACTGGATTCAAGCTAGCCTGGCTGTTGAGGGGTGTTACCCCAAAACCGGTCTCAGGATGCCTGCCTCCGGTCCAGAGAAGACCTTGCTTTTCAGTTCGGGCTGGACTGTTCCCATGAGTTACAGGGTCAAAACTGATTTGCGTAGGGCTGGGTCTGAACTGGCGTGTCGAAGTGAGCTAAAGAACGATGATAGATTCAACCCAGATCCGTGACTGGGGGTGAGTGTCTGCCAAGTTTCAGTGCTCTGTCCATTATCTCCTTGTGTTTGCTTTGTTCGCTCTAAGTTGGCAGGTTATGCCCAGATGTGGGTCCCTTTCTCTCTTTGCCACTGGATTTAAGCTAGCCTGGCTGAATAGGGGTGGTACCCCGAAACCGGTCCCAGGATGCTTGTTTCCGGTTCAGGGAAGACCTGGGTTGGCAGTTCGGGCTGGACTGTACCCATGAGGCACAGGGTCAAGACTGATTTGCATATAGCTGGGTCTGAACTGAGGTGGCGAAGTGAGCTAAAGAACGATGATGGATTCAACCCAGATCTGTGACTGGAGGTGAGTGTTTGAAAAGTTTCAGCACTCCGTCCATCATCTCTTTGTGTTTGCTTTGTTCACCCCGAAACCTGTCCCAGGATGCCTGTGTCCGGTCTAGGGAAGACCTGGCTTGGCAGTTCTGGCTGGACTATTCCCATGAGGCACAGGGTCAAGTCTGATTTGCATAGGGCTGGGTCTGATCTGGGGTGGTGAAGTGAACTAAAGGACAATCATGGATTCAACCCAGGTCTGTGACTGGGGTGAGTGTCTGAAAAGTTTCAGCGTTCTGTCTTTGTGTTTGGTTTGTTCGCTCTAATTTGGCAGGGTATGCCCAGACGTGGGTCCCTTGCTCACTTTGCCACTGGATTCAAGCTAGCCTGGCTGGTGAGGGGTGTTTCCCTGAAACCGGTCCCAGGATGCCTGTCTCCGGGCCAGGGAAGGCCTGGCTTGGCAGTTCGGGCTGGACTGTTCCCATGAGGCTCAAGGTCAAGACTGATTTACATATAGCTGGGTCTGAACTGAGGTGGCGAAGTGAGCTAAAGAACGATGATGGATTCAACCCAGATCTGTGACTGGGGGTGAGTGTTTGAAATGTTTCAGCACTTCGTCCATCGTCTCTTTGTGTTTGCTTTGTTCGCCCTAAGTTGGCAGGGTATGCCCAGACATGGGTCCCTTGCTCACTTTGCCACTGGATTCAAGCTAGCCTGGCTGAAGAGAAGTGTTACCTGGAAACCGGTCCCAGGATGCTTGTTTCCGGTTCAGGGAAGACCTGGCTTGGCAGTTCGGGCTGGACTGTACACATGAGGCACAGGGTCAAGACTGATTTGCATATAGCTGGGTCTGAACTGAGGTGGTGAAGTGAGCTAAAGAACGATGATGGATTCAACCCAGATCTGTGACTAGGGGTGAGTGTTTGAAAAGTTTCAGCACTCCGTCCATCATCTCTTTGTGTTCGCTTTGTTCACCCTAATTTGGCAGGGTTGCACAGACGTGGGTCCCTTGCTCACTTTGCCGCTGGATTCAAACTAGGCTGGCTGAAGAGGGGTGTTACCCCGAAACCGGTCGCAGAATGCTTGTTTCTGGTTCAGGGAAGACTGTCTTGGCAGTTCGGGCTGGACTGCTCTCATGAATCACTGGGTCAAGACTGACTTGAATAGGGCAGCGTCTGCACTGGGGTGGCGAATTGAGCTAAAGAACGATGATGGATTCAAGCCAGATAGGTGGCTGGGGGTGAGTGTCTGAAAAGTTTCAGCGCTCCGTCCATTATCTCCTTGTGTTTGCTTTGTTTGCTCTAAGTTGGCAGGTTATGTCCAGATGTTGGTCCCTTGCTAACTTTGCCACTGGATTCAAGCTAGCCTGGCTGATGAGGAGTGTTACCCCGAAACCTGCCCCAGGATGCCTGTCTCCAGTCCAGGGTATACCTGGCTTGGCAGTGCAGGCTGGACTATTCCCATGAGGTACAGGGTCAAGACTGATTTGCATAGGGCTGGGTCTGAACTGGGGTGGCGAAGTGAGCTAAAGAACGATGATGGATTCAACCCAGATCTGTGACTGGGAGTGAGTGTCTGAAAAGTTTCAGTGCTCCGTCCATTATCTACTTCTGTTTGCTGTGTTCGCTCTAAGTTGGCAGGGTATGCCCAGACAAGGGTCCCTTGCTCACTTTGCCACTGGATTCAAGCTAGCCTGGCTGATGAGGGGTGTTACCCCAAAACCGGTCTCAGGATGCCTGCCTCCAGTCCAGAGAAGACCTGGCTTTTCAGTTCGGGCTGGACTGTTCCCATGAGTTACAGGGTCAAAACTGATTTGCGTAGTGCTGGGTCTGAACTGGCTTGGCGAAGTGAGCTTAAGAACGATGATAGATTCAACCCAGATCCGTGACTGGGGGTGAGTGTCTGCCAAGTTTCAGTGCTCTGTCCATTATCTCCTTGTGTTTGCTTTGTTCGCTCTAAGTTGGCAGGTTATGCCCAGACAAGGATCCCTTGCTCACTTTGCCACTGGATTCAACCTAGTCTGGCTGAAGAGGGTGTTACCCGAAACCGGTCCCAGGATGCTTGTTTCCGGTTCAGGGAAGACCTAGCTTGGCAGTTCGGGCTGGACTGTACACATGAGGCACAGGGTCAAGACTGATTTGCATATAGCTGGGTCTGAACTGAGGTGGCGAAGTGAGCTAAAGAACGATGATGGATTCAACCCAGATCTGTGACTGGGAGTGAGTGTCTGAAAAGTTTCAGTGCTCCGTCCATTATCTACTTCTGTTTGCTTTGTTCTCTCTAAGTTGGCAGGGTATGCCCATACAAGGATCCCTTGCTCACATTGCCACTGGTTTCAAGCTAGCCTGGCTGATGAGGGGTGTTACCCCAAAACCGGTCTCAGGATGCCTGCCTCCGGTCCAGAGAAGACCTGGCTTTTCATTTCGGGCTGGACTGTTCCCATGAGTTACAGGGTCAAAACTGATTTGCGTAGGGCTGGGTCTGAACTGGTGTGTCGAAGTGAGCTAAAGAACGATGATAGATTCAACCCAGATCCGTGACTGGGGGTGAGTGTCTGCCAAGTTTCAGTGCTCTGTCCATTATCTCCTTGTGTTTGCTTTGTTCGCTCTAAGTTGGCAGGTTATGCCCAGATGTGGGTCCCTTGCTCTCTTTGCCACTGGATTCAAGCTAGCTTGGCTGAATAGGGTGGTACCCCAAAACCGGTCCCAGGATGCTTGTTTCTGGTTCAGGGAAGACCTGGCGTGGCAGTTCGGGCTGGACTGTACCCATGATGCACAGGGTCAAGACTGATTTGCATATAGCTGGGTCTGAACTGAGGTGGCGAAGTGAGCTAAAGAACGATGATGGATTCAACCCAGATCTGTGGCTGGGGGTGAGTGTCTGAAAAGTTTCAGCGCTCCGTCCATTATCTCCTTGTGTTTGCTTTGTTCGCTCTAATTTTGCAGGGTATGCCAAGACAAGGGTCCCTTGCTCACTTTGCCACTGGATTCAAGCTAGCCTTGCTGATGAGGGGTGTTACCCCAAAACCGGTCTCAGGATGCCTGCCTCCGGTCCAGAGAAGACCTGGCTTTTCAGTTTCGGGCTGGGCTGTTCCCATGAGTTACAGGGTCAAAACTGATTTGCGTAGGGCTGGGTCTGAACTGGCGTGGTGAAGTGAGCTAAAGAACGATGATGGATTCAACCCAGATCTGTGACTAGGAGTGAGTGTCTGAAAAGTTTCAGTGCTCCGTCCATTATCTACTTCTGTTTGCTTTGTTCACTCCAAGTTGGCAGGGTATGCCCAGACAAGGATCCCTTGCTCACTTTGCCACTGGATTCAAGCTAGCCTGGCTGATGAGGGGTGTTACCCCAAAACCGGTCTCAGGATGCCTGCCTCCGGTCCAGAGAAGACCTGGCTTTTCATTTCGGGCTGGACTGTTCCCATGAGTTACAGGGTCAAAACTGATTTGCGTAGGGCTGGGTCTGAACTGGCGTGTCGAAGTGAGCTAAAGAACGATGATAGATTCAACCCAGATCCGTGACTGAGGGTGAGTGTCTGCCAAGTTTCAGTGCTCTGTCCATTATCTCCTTGTGTTCGCTTTGTTCGCTCTAAGTTGGCAGGTTATGCCCAGATGTGGGTCCCTTGCTCTCTTTGCCACTGGATTCAAGCTAGCCTGGCTGAATAGGGGTGGTACCCCGAAACCAGTCCCAGGATGCTTGTTTCTGGTTCAGGGAAGACCTGGTGTGGCAGTTAGGGCTGGACTGTACCCATGAGGTACAGGGTCAAGACTGATTTGCATATAGCTGGGTCTGAACTGAGGTGGCGAAGTGAGCTAAAGAACGATGATGGATTCAACCCAGATCTTTGACTGGAGGTGAGTGTTTGAAAAGTTTCAGCACTCCGTCCATCATCTCTTTGTGTTTGCTTTGTTCACCCCGAAACCTGTCCCAGGATGCCTGTCTCTGGTCCAGGGAAGACCTGGCTTGGCAGTTCTGGCTGGACTGTTCCCATGAGGCACAGGGTCAAGACTGATTTGCATATGGCTGGGTCTGAACTGGGGTGGCGAAGTGAGCTAAAGAACAATGATGGATTCAACCCAGATCTGTGAATGGGGGTGAGTGTCTAAAAAGATTCAGTGCTCCGTCCATTATCTCCTTGTGTTTTCTTTGTTCGCTCTAATTTGGAAGGGTATGCCCAGACATGGGTCCCTTGCTCACTGGATTCAAGCGAGTCTGGCTGATAAGGCGTGATACCCCAAAACCGGTCCCAGGATGCCTGTCTCCAGTCCAGAGAAGACCTTGCTTGGCAGTTCGGGCTGGACTGGTCTCATGGGGTACAGGGTCAAGACTGATTTGCATAGGGCTAGGTCTGACCTGGGGTGGCGAAGTGATCTAAAGAACAATCATGGATTCAACCCAGGTCTGTGACTGAGGTGAGTGTCTGAAAAGTTTCAGCATTCTGTCCAATATCTCCTTGTGTTTGCTTTGTTCGCTCTAATTTGGCAGGGTATGCCCAGACGTGGGTCCCTTGCTCACTTTGCCACTGGATTCAAACTAGCCTGGCTGGTGAGGCGTGTTACCCCAAAACCGGTCCCAGGATGCCTGTCTCCAGTCCAGAGAAGACCTGGCTTGGCAGTTCGGGCTGGACTGGTCCCATGGGATACAGGGTCAAAAATGATTTGCATAGGGCTAGGTCTGACCTGGGGTGGCGAAGTGATCTAAAGAACAATCATGGATTCAACCCAGGTCTGTGACTGGGGGTGAGTTTCTGAAAAGTTTCAGTGTTCTGTCCAATATCTCCTTGTGTTTGCTTTGTTCGCTCTAATTTGGCAGGGTATGCCCAGACGTGGGTCCCTTGCTCACTTTGCCACTGGATTCAAGCTAGCCTGGCTGGTGAGGGTGTTTCCCTGAAACCGGTCCCAGGATGCCTGTCTCCGGTCCAGGGAAGACCTGGCTTGGCAGTTCGGGCTGGACTGTACACATGAGGCACAGGGTCAAGACTGATTTGCATATAGCTGGGTCTGGACTGAGGTGGCGAAGTGAGCTAAAGAACGATGATGGATTCAACCTAGATCTGTGACTGGGGGTGAGTGTTTGAAATGTTTCAGCACTTCGTCCATTGACTCTTTGTGTTTGCTATGTTCGCCCTAAGTTGGCAGGGTATGCCCAGACGTGGGTCCCTTTCTCACTTTGCCACTGGATTCAAGCTAGCCTGGCAGAAGAGGGATGTTACCCCGATACCGGTCCCAGAATGCTTGTTTCCAGTTCAGGGAAGACTGGCTTGGCAGTTCGGGCTGGACTTCTCTCATGAATCACAGGGTCAAGACTGACTTGAATAGGGCAGGGTCTGAACTGGAGTGGCGAAGTAAGCTAAAGAACGATGATGGATTCAACCCAGATCTGTGGCTGGGGGTGAGTGTCTGAAAAGTTTCAGCGCTCCGTCCATTATCTCCTTGTGTTTGCTTTGTTCGCTCTAAGTTGACAGGGTATGCCCAGACATGGGTCCCTTGCTCACTTTGGCACTGGATTCAAGCTAGCCTGGCTGATGAGGGGTGTTACCCCAAACCGGTCTCAAGATGTCTGCCTCCGGTCCAGAGAAGACCTGGCTTTTCAGTTCCGGCTGGACTGTTCCCATGAGTTACAGGGTCAAGACTGATTTGCTTATAGCTGGGTCTGGACTGAGGTGGCAAAGTGAGCTAAAGAACGATGATGGATTCAACCCAGATCTGTGACTGGGGGTGAGTGTTTGAAAAGTTTCAGCACTCCGTCCATCATCTCTTTGTGTTTGCTTTGTTCACCCTAATTTGGCAGGGTCGCCCAGACGTGGGTCCCTTGCTCACGTTGCCACTGGATTCAAGCTAGCCTGGCAGAAGAGGGATGTTACCCCGATACCGGTCCCAGAATGCTTGTTTCCGGTTCAGGGAAGACCTGGCTTGGCAGTTTGGGCTGGACTGTTCCCATGAGTTACAGGGTCAAAACTGATTTGCGTAGGGATGGGTCTGAACTGGCGTGGCGAAGAGAGGTAAAGAACGATGATGGATTCAACCCAGATCCGTGACTGGGGGTGAGTGTCTGCCAAGTTTCAGTGCTCTGTCCATTATCTCCTTGTGTTTGCTTTGTTCGCTCTAATTTGGCAGGGTCGCCCAGACGTGGGTCCCTTGCTCACTTTGCCACTGGATTCAAGCTAGCCTGGCTGAAGAGGGGTGTTACCCCGAAACAGGTCCCAGGATGCTTGTTTCCGGTTCAGGGAAGACCTGGCTTAGCAGTTCGGGCTGGACTGTACCCATGAGGCACAGTGTCAAGACTGATTTGCATATAGCTGGGTCTGAACTGAGGTGGCGAAGTGAACTAAAGAACGATGATGGATTCAACCCAGATCTGTGACTGGGGGTGAGTGTCTAAAAAGATTCAGTGCTCCGTCCATTATCTCCTTGTTTTTGCTTTGTTCGCTCTAAGTTGGCAGGGTATGCCCAGACGTGGGTTCCTTGCTCACTTTGCCACTGGATTCAAGCTAGCCTGGCTGATGAGGGGTGTTACCCGAAACCGGTCCCAGGATGCCTGTCTCCGGTCCAGGGAAGACCTGGCTTTGCAGTTCAGGCTGAACTGTTCCCATGAGGCACAGGGTGAAGACTGATTTGCATAGGGCTGGGTCTGAACTGGGGTGGCGAAGTCAGCTAAAGAACAATGATGGATTCAACCCAGATTTGTGAAAGGGGGTGAGTGTCTAAAAAGATTCAGTGCTCCGTCAAATATCTCCTTGTGTTTTCTTTGTTCGCTCTAATTTGGAAGGGTATGCCCAGACATGGGTCCCTTGCTCACTTTGCCACTGGATTCAAGCTACCCTGGCTGATGAGGCGTGTTACCCCAAAACCGGTCCCAGGATGCCTGTCTCCAGTCCAGAGAAGACCTGGCTTGGCAGTTCGGGCTGGACTGGTCTCATGGGGTACAGGGTCAAGACTGATTTGCATAGGGCTAGGTCTGACCTGGCGTAGCGAAGTGATCTAAAGAACAATCATGAATTCAACCCAGGTCTGTGCCCGGGGGTGAGTGTCTGAAAAGTTTCAGCGTTCTGTCCAATATCTCCATGTGTTTGCTTTGTTTGCTCTAATTTGGCAGGGTATGCCCAGACGTAGGTCCCTTGCTCACTTTGCCACTGGATTCAAACTAGCCTGGATGGTGAGGGTGTTTCCCTGAAACCTGTCCCAGGATGCCTGTCTCCGGTACAGGGAAGACCTGGCTTGGCAGTTTGGGCTGGACTGTTCCCATGAGGCACAAGGTCAAGACTGATTTACATATAGCTGGGTCTGAACTGAGGTTGCGAAGTGAGCTAAAGAGCGATGATGGATTCAACCTAGATCTGTGACTGGGGGTGAGTGTTTGAAAAGTTTCAGCACTTCATCCATAGTCTCTTTGTGTTTGCTTTGTTCGCCCTAAGTTGGCAGGGTATGCCCAGACGTGGGTCCCTTGCTCACTTTGCCACTGGATTCAAGCTAGCCTGGCTGAAGAGGGTTGTTACCTGGAAACCAGTCCTAGGATGCTTGTTTCCGGTTCAGGGAAGACCTGGCTTGGCAGTTCAGGCTGGACTGTACACATGAGGCACAAGGTCAAGACTGATTTACATATAGCTGGGCCTGAACTGAGGTGGCGAAGTAAGCTAAAGAACGATGATGGATTCAACCCAGATCTGTGATTGGGGGGAGTGTTTGAAAAGTTTCAGCACTCCGTCCATCATCTCTTTGTGTTTGCTTTGTTCACCCTAATTTGGCAGGGTTGCCCTGACGTGGGTCCCTTGCTCACTTTGCCACTGGATTCAAGCTAGCCTGGCGGAAGAGGGGTGTTACCTGGAAACCGGTCCCAGGATGCTTGTTTCCGGTTCAGGGAAGACCTGGCTTGGCAGTTCGAGCTGGACTGTACACATGAGGCACAGGGTCAAGACTGATTTGCATATAGCTGGGTCTGAACTGAGGTGGCGAAGTGAGCTAAAGAACGATGATGGATTCAACCCAGATCTGTGGCTGGGGGTGAGTGGCTGAAAAGTTTCAGCGCTCCGTCCATTATCTCCTTGTGTTTTCTTTGTTCGCTCTAATTTTGCAGGGTATGCCCAGACAAGGGTCCCTTGCTCACTTTGCCACTGGATTCAAGCTAGCCTTGCTGATGAGGGTGTTACCCCAAAACCGGTCTAAGGATGCCTGCCTCTGGTCCAGAGAAGACCTGGCTTTTCAGTTTCGGGCTGGGCTGTTCCCATGAGTTACAGGGTCAAAACTGATTTGCGTAGGGCTGGGTCTGAACTGGCGTGGCGAAGTGAGCTAAAGAACGATGATGGATTCAACCCAGATCTGTGACTGGGAGTGAGTGTCTGAAAAGTTTCAGTGCTCCGTCCATTATCTACTTCTGTTTGCTTTGTTCTCTCTAAGTTGGCAGGGTATGCCCATACAAGGATCCCTTGCTCACATTGCCACTGGTTTCAAGCTAGCCTGGCTGATGAGGGGTGTTACCCCAAAACCGGTCTCAGGATGCCTGCCTCCGGTCCAGAGAAGACCTGGCTTTTCATTTCGGGCTGGACTGTTCCCATGAGTTACAGGGTCAAAACTGATTTGCGTAGGGCTGGGTCTGAACTGGTGTGTCGAAGTGAGCTAAAGAACGATGATAGATTCAACCCAGATCCGTGACTGGGGTGAGTGTCTGCCAAGTTTCAGTGCTCTGTCCATTATCTCCTTGTGTTTGCTTTGTTCGCTCTAAGTTGGCAGGTTATGCCCAGATGTGGGTCCCTTGCTCTCTTTGCCACTGGATTCAAGCTAGCTTGGCTGAATAGGGGTGGTACCCCAAAACCGGTCCCAGGATGCTTGTTTCTGGTTCAGGGAAGACCTGGCGTGGCAGTTCGGGCTGGACTGTACCCATGATGCACAGGGTCAAGACTGATTTGCATATAGCTGGGTCTGAACTGAGGTGGCGAAGTGAGCTAAAGAACGATGATGGATTCAACCCAGATCTGTGGCTGGGGGTGAGTGTCTGAAAAGTTTCAGCGCTCCGTCCATTATCTCCTTGTGTTTGCTTTGTTCGCTCTAATTTTGCAGGGTATGCCAAGACAAGGGTCCCTTGCTCACTTTGCCACTGGATTCAAGCTAGCCTTGCTGATGAGGGTGTTACCCCAAAACCGGTCTCAGGATGCCTGCCTCCGGTCCAGAGAAGACCTGGCTTTTCAGTTTCGGGCTGGGCTGTTCCCATGAGTTACAGGGTCAAAACTGATTTGCGTAGGGCTGGGTCTGAACTGGCGTGGTGAAGTGAGCTAAAGAACGATGATGGATTCAACCCAGATCTGTGACTAGGAGTGAGTGTCTGAAAAGTTTCAGTGCTCCGTCCATTATCTACTTCTGTTTGCTTTGTTCACTCCAAGTTGGCAGGGTATGCCCAGACAAGGATCCCTTGCTCACTTTGCCACTGGATTCAAGCTAGCCTGGCTGATGAGGGGTGTTACCCCAAAACCGGTCTCAGGATGCCTGCCTCCGGTCCAGAGAAGACCTGGCTTTTCATTTCGGGCTGGACTGTTCCCATGAGTTACAGGGTCAAAACTGATTTGCGTAGGGCTGGGTCTGAACTGGCGTGTCGAAGTGAGCTAAAGAACGATGATAGATTCAACCCAGATCCGTGACTGGGGGTGAGTGTCTGCCAAGTTTCAGTGCTCTGTCCATTATCTCCTTGTGTTCGCTTTGTTCGCTCTAAGTTGGCAGGTTATGCCCAGATGTGGGTCCCTTGCTCTCTTTGCCACTGGATTCAAGCTAGCCTGGCTGAATAGGGGTGGTACCCCGAAACCAGTCCCAGGATGCTTGTTTCTGGTTCAGGGAAGACCTGGTGTGGCAGTTAGGGCTGGACTGTACCCATGAGGTACAGGGTCAAGACTGATTTGCATATAGCTGGGTCTGAACTGAGGTGGCGAAGTGAGCTAAAGAACGATGATGGATTCAACCCAGATCTTTGACTGGAGGTGAGTGTTTGAAAAGTTTCAGCACTCCGTCCATCATCTCTTTGTGTTTGCTTTGTTCACCCCGAAACCTGTCCCAGGATGCCTGTCTCTGGTCCAGGGAAGACCTGGCTTGGCAGTTCTGGCTGGACTGTTCCCATGAGGCACAGGGTCAAGACTGATTTGCATATGGCTGGGTCTGAACTGGGGTGGCGAAGTGAGCTAAAGAACAATGATGGATTCAACCCAGATCTGTGAATGGGGGTGAGTGTCTAAAAAGATTCAGTGCTCCGTCCATTATCTCCTTGTGTTTTCTTTGTTCGCTCTAATTTGGAAGGGTATGCCCAGACATGGGTCCCTTGCTCACTTTGCCACTGGATTCAAGCGAGTCTGGCTGATAAGGCGTGATACCCCAAAACCGGTCCCAGGATGCCTGTCTCCAGTCCAGAGAAGACCTTGCTTGGCAGTTCGGGCTGGACTGGTCTCATGGGGTACAGGGTCAAGACTGATTTGCATAGGGCTAGGTCTGACCTGGGGTGGCGAAGTGATCTAAAGAACAATCATGGATTCAACCCAGGTCTGTGACTGAGGTGAGTGTCTGAAAAGTTTCAGCATTCTGTCCAATATCTCCTTGTGTTTGCTTTGTTCGCTCTAATTTGGCAGGGTATGCCCAGACGTGGGTCCCTTGCTCACTTTGCCACTGGATTCAAACTAGCCTGGCTGGTGAGGCGTGTTACCCCAAAACCGGTCCCAGGATGCCTGTCTCCAGTCCAGAGAAGACCTGGCTTGGCAGTTCGGGCTGGACTGGTCCCATGGGATACAGGGTCAAAAATGATTTGCATAGGGCTAGGTCTGACCTGGGGTGGCGAAGTGATCTAAAGAACAATCATGGATTCAACCCAGGTCTGTGACTGGGGGTGAGTTTCTGAAAAGTTTCAGTGTTCTGTCCAATATCTCCTTGTGTTTGCTTTGTTCGCTCTAATTTGGCAGGGTATGCCCAGACGTGGGTCCCTTGCTCACTTTGCCACTGGATTCAAGCTAGCCTGGCTGGTGAGGGTGTTTCCCTGAAACCGGTCCCAGGATGCCTGTCTCCTGTCCAGGGAAGACCTGGCTTGGCAGTTCGGGCTGGACTGTACACATGAGGCACAGGGTCAAGACTGATTTGCATATAGCTGGGTCTGGACTGAGGTGGCGAAGTGAGCTAAAGAACGATGATGGATTCAACCTAGATCTGTGACTGGGGGTGAGTGTTTGAAATGTTTCAGCACTTCGTCCATTGACTCTTTGTGTTTGCTATGTTCGCCCTAAGTTGGCAGGGTATGCCCAGACGTGGGTCCCTTTCTCACTTTGCCACTGGATTCAAGCTAGCCTGGCAGAAGAGGGATGTTACCCCGATACCGGTCCCAGAATTCTTGTTTCCAGTTCAGGGAAGACTGGCTTGGCAGTTCGGGCTGGACTTCTCTCATGAATCACAGGGTCAAGACTGACTTGAATAGGGCAGGGTCTGAACTGGAGTGGCGAAGTAAGCTAAAGAACGATGATGGATTCAACCCAGATCTGTGGCTGGGGGTGAGTGTCTGAAAAGTTTCAGCGCTCCGTCCATTATCTCCTTGTGTTTGCTTTGTTCGCTCTAAGTTGACAGGGTATGCCCAGACATGGGTCCCTTGCTCACTTTGGCACTGGATTCAAGCTAGCCTGGCTGATGAGGGGTGTTACCCCAAACCGGTCTCAAGATGTCTGCCTCCGGTCCAGAGAAGACCTGGCTTTTCAGTTCCGGCTGGACTGTTCCCATGAGTTACAGGGTCAAGACTGATTTGCATATAGCTGGGTCTGGACTGAGGTGGCAAAGTGAGCTAAAGAACGATGATGGATTCAACCCAGATCTGTGACTGGGGGTGAGTGTTTGAAAAGTTTCAGCACTCCGTCCATCATCTCTTTGTGTTTGCTTTGTTCACCCTAATTTGGCAGGGTCGCCCAGACGTGGGTCCCTTGCTCACTTTGCCACTGGATTCAAGCTAGCCTGGCAGAAGAGGGATGTTACCCCGATACCGGTCCCAGAATGCTTGTTTCCGGTTCAGGGAAGACCTGGCTTGGCAGTTTGGGCTGGACTGTTCCCATGAGTTACAGATCAAAACTGATTTGCGTAGGGATGGGTCTGAACTGGCGTGGCGAAGAGAGGTAAAGAACGATGATGGATTCAACCCAGATCCGTGACTGGGGGTGAGTGTCTGCCAAGTTTCAGTGCTCTGTCCATTATCTCCTTGTGTTTGCTTTGTTCGCTCTAATTTGGCAGGGTCGCCCAGACGTGGGTCCCTTGCTCACTTTGCCACTGGATTCAAGCTAGCCTGGCTGAAGAGGGGTGTTACCCCGAAACAGGTCCCAGGATGCTTGTTTCCGGTTCAGGGAAGACCTGGCTTAGCAGTTCGGGCTGGACTGTACCCATGAGGCACAGTGTCAAGACTAATTTGCATATAGCTGGGTCTGAACTGAGGTGGCGAAGTGAGCTAAAGAACGATAATGGATTCAACCCAGATCTGTGACTGGAGGTGAGTGAGTGAAAAGTTTCAGCATTCCGTCCATCATCTCTTTGTGTTTGCTTTGTTCACCCCGAAACCTGTCTGAGGATGCCTGTGTCCGGTCCAGGGAAGACCTGGCTTTGCAGTTCTTGCTGGACTATTCCCATGAGGCACAGGGTCAAGTCTGATTTGCATAGGTCTGATCTGGGGTTGCGAAGTGAACTAAAGAACGATGATGGATTCAACCCAGATCTGTGACTGGGGGTGAGTGTCTAAAAAGATTCAGTGCTCCGTCCATTATCTCCTTGTTTTTGCTTTGTTCGCTCTAAGTTGGCAGGGTATGCCCAGACGTGGGTTCCTTGCTCACTTTGCCACTGGATTCAAGCTAGCCTGGCTGATGAGGGGTGTTACCCCGAAACCGGTCCCAGGATGCCTGTCTCCAGTCCAGAGAAGACCTTGCTTGGCAGTTCGGGCTGGACTGGTCTCATGGGGTACAGGGTCAAGACTGATTTGCATAGGGCTAGGTCTGACCTGGGGTGGCGAAGTGATCTAAAGAACAATCATGGATTCAACCCAGGTCTGTGACTGAGGTGAGTGTCTGAAAAGTTTCAGCATTCTGTCCAATATCTCCTTGTGTTTGCTTTGTTCGCTCTAATTTGGCAGGGTATGCCCAGACGTGGGTCCCTTGCTCACTTTGCCACTGGATTCAAACTAGCCTGGCTGGTGAGGCGTGTTACCCCAAAACCGGTCCCAGGATGCCTGTCTCCAGTCCAGAGAAGACCTGGCTTGGCAGTTCGGGCTGGACTGGTCCCATGGGATACAGGGTCAAAAATGATTTGCATAGGGCTAGGTCTGACCTGGGGTGGCGAAGTGATCTAAAGAACAATCATGGATTCAACCCAGGTCTGTGACTGGGGGTGAGTTTCTGAAAAGTTTCAGTGTTCTGTCCAATATCTCCTTGTGTTTGCTTTGTTCGCTCTAATTTGGCAGGGTATGCCCAGACGTGGGTCCCTTGCTCACTTTGCCACTGGATTCAAGCTAGCCTGGCTGGTGAGGGGTGTTTCCCTGAAACCGGTCCCAGGATGCCTGTCTCCTGTCCAGGGAAGACCTGGCTTGGCAGTTCGGGCTGGACTGTACACATGAGGCACAGGGTCAAGACTGATTTGCATATAGCTGGGTCTGGACTGAGGTGGCGAAGTGAGCTAAAGAACGATGATGGATTCAACCTAGATCTGTGACTGGGGGTGAGTGTTTGAAATGTTTCAGCACTTCGTCCATTGACTCTTTGTGTTTGCTATGTTCGCCCTAAGTTGGCAGGGTATGCCCAGACGTGGGTCCCTTTCTCACTTTGCCACTGGATTCAAGCTAGCCTGGCAGAAGAGGGATGTTACCCCGATACCGGTCCCAGAATTCTTGTTTCCAGTTCAGGGAAGACTGGCTTGGCAGTTCGGGCTGGACTTCTCTCATGAATCACAGGGTCAAGACTGACTTGAATAGGGCAGGGTCTGAACTGGAGTGGCGAAGTAAGCTAAAGAACGATGATGGATTCAACCCAGATCTGTGGCTGGGGGTGAGTGTCTGAAAAGTTTCAGCGCTCCGTCCATTATCTCCTTGTGTTTGCTTTGTTCGCTCTAAGTTGACAGGGTATGCCCAGACATGGGTCCCTTGCTCACTTTGGCACTGGATTCAAGCTAGCCTGGCTGATGAGGGTGTTACCCCAAACCGGTCTCAAGATGTCTGCCTCCGGTCCAGAGAAGACCTGGCTTTTCAGTTCCGGCTGGACTGTTCCCATGAGTTACAGGGTCAAGACTGATTTGCATATAGCTGGGTCTGGACTGAGGTGGCAAAGTGAGCTAAAGAACGATGATGGATTCAACCCAGATCTGTGACTGGGGGTGAGTGTTTGAAAAGTTTCAGCACTCCGTCCATCATCTCTTTGTGTTTGCTTTGTTCACCCTAATTTGGCAGGGTCGCCCAGACGTGGGTCCCTTGCTCACTTTGCCACTGGATTCAAGCTAGCCTGGCAGAAGAGGGATGTTACCCCGATACCGGTCCCAGAATGCTTGTTTCCGGTTCAGGGAAGACCTGGCTTGGCAGTTTGGGCTGGACTGTTCCCATGAGTTACAGATCAAAACTGATTTGCGTAGGGATGGGTCTGAACTGGCGTGGCGAAGAGAGGTAAAGAACAATGATGGATTCAACCCAGATCCGTGACTGGGGGTGAGTGTCTGCCAAGTTTCAGTGCTCTGTCCATTATCTCCTTGTGTTTGCTTTGTTCGCTCTAATTTGGCAGGGTCGCCCAGACGTGGGTCCCTTGCTCACTTTGCCACTGGATTCAAGCTAGCCTGGCTGAAGAGGGGTGTTACCCCGAAACAGGTCCCAGGATGCTTGTTTCCGGTTCAGGGAAGACCTGGCTTAGCAGTTCGGGCTGGACTGTACCCATGAGGCACAGTGTCAAGACTAATTTGCATATAGCTGGGTCTGAACTGAGGTGGCGAAGTGAGCTAAAGAACGATAATGGATTCAACCCAGATCTGTGACTGGAGGTGAGTGAGTGAAAAGTTTCAGCATTCCGTCCATCATCTCTTTGTGTTTGCTTTGTTCACCCCGAAACCTGTCTGAGGATGCCTGTGTCCGGTCCAGGGAAGACCTGGCTTGGCAGTTCTTGCTGGACTATTCCCATGAGGCACAGGGTCAAGTCTGATTTGCATAGGTCTGATCTGGGGTTGCGAAGTGAACTAAAGAACGATGATGGATTCAACCCAGATCTGTGACTGGGGGTGAGTGTCTAAAAAGATTCAGTGCTCCGTCCATTATCTCCTTGTTTTTGCTTTGTTCGCTCTAAGTTGGCAGGGTATGCCCAGACGTGGGTTCCTTGCTCACTTTGCCACTGGATTCAAGCTAGCCTGGCTGATGAGGGGTGTTACCCCGAAACCGGTCCCAGGATGCCTGTCTCCGGTCCAGGGAAGACCTGGCTTTGCAGTTCAGGCTGAACTGTTCCCATGAGGCACAGGGTGAAGACTGATTTGCATAGGGCTGGGTCTGAACTGGGGTGGCGAAGTCAGCTAAAGAACAATGATGGATTCAACCCAGATTTGTGAAAGGGGGTGAGTGTCTAAAAGATTCAGTGCTCCGTCAAATCATCTCCTTGTGTTTTCTTTGTTCGCTCTAATTTGGAAGGGTATGCCCAGACATGGGTCCCTTGCTCACTTTGCCACTGGATTCAAGCTACCCTGGCTGATGAGGCGTGTTACCCCAAAACCGGTCCCAGGATGCCTGTCTCCAGTCCAGAGAAGACCTGGCTTGGCAGTTCGGGCTGGACTGGTCTCATGGGGTACAGGGTCAAGACTGATTTGCATAGGGCTAGGTCTGACCTGGCGTAGCGAAGTGATCTAAAGAACAATCATGAATTCAACCCAGGTCTGTGCCCGGGGGTGAGTGTCTGAAAAGTTTCAGCGTTCTGTCCAATATCTCCATGTGTTTGCTTTGTTTGCTCTAATTTGGCAGGGTATGCCCAGACGTAGGTCCCTTGCTCACTTTGCCACTGGATTCAAACTAGCCTGGATGGTGAGGGGTGTTTCCCTGAAACCTGTCCCAGGATGCCTGTCTCCGGTACAGGGAAGACCTGGCTTGGCAGTTTGGGCTGGACTGTTCCCATGAGGCACAAGGTCAAGACTGATTTACATATAGCTGGGTCTGAACTGAGGTTGCGAAGTGAGCTAAAGAGCGATGATGGATTCAACCTAGATCTGTGACTGGGGGTGAGTGTTTGAAAAGTTTCATCACTTCATCCATAGTCTCTTTGTGTTTGCTTTGTTCGCCCTAAGTTGGCAGGGTATGCCCAGACGTGGGTCCCTTGCTCACTTTGCCACTGGATTCAAGCTAGCCTGGCTGAAGAGGGTTGTTACCTGGAAACCGGTCCCAGGATGCTTGTTTCCGGTTCAGGGAAGACCTGGCTTGGCAGTTCAGGCTGGACTGTACACATGAGGCACAAGGTCAAGACTGATTTACATATAGCTGGGCCTGAACTGAGGTGGCGAAGTAAGCTAAAGAACGATGATGGATTCAACCCAGATCTGTGATTGGGGGAGTGTTTGAAAAGTTTCAGCACTCCGTCCATCATCTCTTTGTGTTTGCTTTGTTCACCCTAATTTGGCAGGGTTGCCCTGACGTGGGTCCCTTGCTTACTTTGCCACTGGATTCAAGCTAGCCTGGCGGAAGAGGGGTGTTACCTGGAAACCGGTCCCAGGATGCTTGTTTCCGGTTCAGGGAAGACCTGGCTTGGCAGTTCGAGCTGGACTGTACACATGAGGCACAGGGTCAAGACTGATTTGCATATAGCTGGGTCTGAACTGAGGTGGCGAAGTGAGCTAAAGAACGATGATGGATTCAACCCAGATCTGTGGCTGGGGGTGAGTGTCTGAAAAGTTTCAGCGCTCCGTCCATTATCTCCTTGTGTTTGCTTTGTTCGCTCTAATTTGGCAGGGTATGCCCAGACAAGTGTCCCTTGCTCACTTTGCCACTGGATTCAAGCTAGCCTTGCTGATGAGGGGTGTTACCCCAAAACCGGTCTCAGGATGCCTGCCTCCGGTCCAGAGAAGACCTGGCTTTTCAGTTCGGGCTGGGCTGTTCCCATGAGTTACAGGGTCAAAACTGATTTGCTTAGGGCTGGGTCTGAACTGGCGTGGCGAAGTGAGCTAAAGAACGATGATGGATTCAACCCAGATCTGTGACTGGGAGTGAGTGTCTGAAAAGTTTCAGTGCTCCGTCCATTATCTACTTCTGTTTGCTTTGTTCGCTCTAAGTTGGCAGGGTATGCCCAGACAAGGATCCCTTGCTCACACTGGATTCAAGCTAGCCTGGCTGTTGAGGGTGTTACCCCAAAACCGGTCTCAGGATGCCTGCCTCCGGTCCAGAGAAGACCTTGCTTTTCAGTTCGGGCTGGACTGTTCCCATGAGTTACAGGGTCAAAACTGATTTGCGTAGGGCTGGGTCTGAACTGGCGTGTCGAAGTGAGCTAAAGAACGATGATAGATTCAACCCAGATCCGTGACTGGGGGTGAGTGTCTGCCAAGTTTCAGTGCTCTGTCCATTATCTCCTTGTGTTTGCTTTGTTCGCTCTAAGTTGGCAGGTTATGCCCAGATATGGGTCCCTTGCTCTCTTTGCCACTGGATTCAAGCTAGCCTGGCTGAATAGGGGTGGTACCCCGAAACCGGTCCCAGGATGCTTGTTTCCGGTTCAGGGAAGACCTGGGTTGGCAGTTCGGGCTGGACTGTACCCATGAGGCACAGGGTCAAGACTGATTTGCATATAGCTGGGTCTGAACTGAGGTGGCGAAGTGAGCTAAAGAACGATGATGGATTCAACCCAGATCTGTGACTGGAGGTGAGTGTTTGAAAAGTTTCAGCACTCCGTCCATCATCTCTTTGTGTTTGCTTTGTTCACCCCTAAACCTGTCCCAGGATGCCTGTGTCCGGTCTAGGGAAGACCTGGCTTGGCAGTTCTGGCTGGACTATTCCCATGAGGCACAGGGTCAGGTCTGATTTGCATAGGGCTGGGTCTGATCTGGGGTGGTGAAGTGATCTAAAGGACAATCATGGATTCAACCCAGGTCTGTGACTGGGGTGAGTGTCTGAAAAGTTTCAGCGTTCTGTCTTTGTGTTTGGTTTGTTCGCTATAATTTGGCAGGGTATGCCCAGACGTGGGTCCCTTGCTCACTTTGCCACTGGATTCAAGCTAGCCTGGCTGGTGAGGGGTGTTTCCCTGAAACCTGTCCCAGGATGCCTGTCTCCGGGCCAGGGAAGGCCTGGCTTGGCAGTTCGGGCTGGACTGTTCCCATGAGGCTCAAGGTCAAGACTGATTTACATATAGCTGGGTCTGAACTGAGGTGGCGAAGTGAGCTAAAGAACGATGATGGATTCAACCCAGATCTGTGACTGGGGGTTAGTGTTTGAAATGTTTCAGCACTTCGTCCATCGTCTCTTTGTGTTTGCTTTGTTCGCCCTAAGTTGGCAGGGTATGCCCAGACATGGGTCCCTTGCTCACTTTGCCACTGGATTCAAGCTAGCCTGGCTGAAGAGAAGTGTTACCTGGAAACCGGTCGAAGGATGCTTGTTTCCAGTTCAGGGAAGACCTGGCTTGGCAGTTCGGGCTGGACTGTACACATGAGGCACAGGGTCAAGACTGATTTGCATATAGCTGGGTCTGAACTGAGGTGGTGAAGTGAGCTAAAGAACAATGATGGATTCAACCCAGATCTGTGACTAGGGGTGAGTGTTTGAAAAGTTTCAGCACTCCGTCCATCATCTCTTTGTGTTCGCTTTGTTCACCCTAATTTGGCAGGGTTGCCCAGACGTGGGTCCCTTGCTCACTTTGCCACTGGATTCAAACTAGGCTGGCTGAAGAGGGGTGTTACCCCGAAACCGGTCGCAGAATGCTTGTTTCCGGTTCAGGGAAGACTGGCTTGGCAGTTCGGGCTGGACTGCTCTCATGAATCACTGGGTCAAGACTGACTTGAATAGGGCAGCGTCTGCACTGGGGTGGCGAATTGAGCTAAAGAACGATGATGGATTCAAGCCAGATAGGTGGCTGGGGGTGAGTGTCTGAAAAGTTTCAGCGCTCCGTCCATTATCTCCTTGTGTTTGCTTTGTTTGCTCTAAGTTGGCAGGTTATGTCCAGATGTTGGTCCCTTGCTAACTTTGCCACTGGATTCAAGCTAGCCTGGCTGATGAGGAGTGTTACCCGAAACCTGCCCCAGGATGCCTGTCTCCAGTCCAGGGTATACCTGGCTTGGCAGTGCAGGCTGGACTATTCCCATGAGGTACAGGGTCAAGACTGATTTGCATAGGGCTGGGTCTGAACTGGGGTGGCGAAGTGAGCTAAAGAACGATGATGGATTCAACCCAGATCTGTGACTGGGAGTGAGTGTCTGAAAAGTTTCAGTGCTCCGTCCATTATCTACTTCTGTTTGCTTTGTTCGCTCTAAGTTGGCAGGGTATGCCCAGACAAGGGTCCCTTGCTCACTTTGCCACTGGATTCAAGCTAGCCTGGCTGATGAGGGGTGTTACCCCAAAACCGGTCTCAGGATGCCTGCCTCCAGTCCAGAGAAGACCTGGCTTTTCAGTTCGGGCTGGACTGTTCCCATGAGTTACAGGGTCAAAACTGATTTGCGTAGGGCTGGGTCTGAACTGGCTTGGCGAAGTGAGCTTAAGAACGATGATAGATTCAACCCAGATCCGTGACTGGGGGTGAGTGTCTGCCAAGTTTCAGTGCTCTGTCCATTATCTCCTTGTGTTTGCTTTGTTCGCTCTAAGTTGGCAGGTTATGCCCAGACAAGGATCCCTTGCTCACTTTGCCACTGGATTCAACCTAGTCTGGCTGAAGAGGGTGTTACCCCAAAACCGGTCCCAGGATGCTTGTTTCCGGTTCAGGGAAGACCTAGCTTGGCAGTTCGGGCTGGACTGTACACATGAGGCACAGGGTGAAGACTGATTTGCATATAGCTGGGTCTGAACTGAGGTGGCGAAGTGAGCTAAAGAACGATGATGGATTCAACCCAGATCTGTGGCTGGGGGTGAGTGGCGGAAAAGTTTCAGCGCTCCGTCCATTATCTCCTTGTGTTTTCTTTGTTCGCTCTAATTTTGCAGGGTATGCCCAGACAAGGGTCCCTTGGTCACTTTGCCACTGGACTCAAGCTAGCCTTGCTGATGAGGGGTGTTACCCCAAAACCGGTCTCAGGATGCCTGCCTCCGGTCCAGAGAAGACCTGGCTTTTCAGTTTTGGGTTGGGCTGTTCCCATGAGTTACAGGGTCAAAACTGATTTGCGTAGGGCTGGGTCTGAACTGGCGTGGCGAAGTGAGCTAAAGAACGATGATGGATTCAACCCAGATCTGTGACTGGGAGTGAGTGTCTGAAAAGTTTCAGTGCTCCGTCCATTATCTACTTCTGTTTGCTTTGTTCGCTCTAAGTTGGCAGGGTATGCCCATACAAGGATCCCTTGCTCACTTTGCCACTGGTTTCAAGCTAGCCTGGCTGATGAAGGGTGTTACCCCAAAACCGGTCTCAGGATGCCTGCCTCCGGTCCAGAGAAGACCTGGCTTTTCATTTCGGGCTGGACTGTTCCCATGAGTTACAGGGTCAAAACTGAATTGCGTAGGGCTGGGTCTGAACTGGTGTGTCGAAGTGAGCTAAAGAACGATGATAGATTCAACCCAGATCCGTGACTGGGGGTGAGTGTCTGCCAAGTTTCAGTGCTCTGTCCATTATCTCCTTGTGTTTGCTTTGTTCGCTCTAAGTTGGCAGGTTATGCCCAGATGTGGGTCCCTTGCTCTCTTTGCCACTGGATTCAAGCTAGCTTGGCTGAATAGGGGTGGTACCCCAAAACCGGTCCCAGGATGCTTGTTTCTGGTTCAGGGAAGACCTGGCGTGGCAGTTCGGGCTGGACTGTACCCATGAGGCACAGGGTCAAGACTGATTTGCATATAGCTGGGTCTGAACTGAGGTGGCGAAGTGAGCTAAAGAACGATGATGGATTCAACCCAGATCTGTGGCTGGGGGTGAGTGTCTGAAAAGTTTCAGCGCTCCGTCCATTATCTCCTTGAGTTTGCTTTGTTCGCTCTAATTTTGCAGGGTATGCCCAGACAAGGGTCCCTTGCTCACTTTGCCACTGGATTCAAGCTAGCCTTGCTGATGAGGGGTGTTACCCCAAAACCGGTCTAAGGATTCCTGCCTCCGGTCCAGAGAAGACCTGGCTTTTCAGTTTCAGGCTGGGCTGTTCCCATGAGTTACAGGGTCAAAACTGATTTGCGTAGGGCTGGGACTGAACTGGCGTGGCGAAGTGAGCTAAAGAACGATGATGGATTCAACCCTGATCTGTGACTGGGAGTGAGTGTCTGAAAAGTTTCAGTGCTCCGTCCATTATCTACTTCTGTTTGCTTTGTTCGCTCTAAGTTGGCAGGGTATGCCCATACAAGGATCCCTTGCTCACTTTGCCACTGGTTTCAAGCTAGCCTGGCTGATGAGGGGTGTTACCCCAAAACCGGTCTCAGGATGCCTGCCTCTGGTCCAGAGAAGACCTGGCTTTTCATTTCGGGCTGGACTGTTCCCATGAGTTACAGGGTCAAAACTGATTTGCGTAGGGCTGGGTCTGAACTGGTGTGTCGAAGTGAGCTAAAGAACGATGATAGATTCAACCCAGATCCGTGACTGGGGGTGAGTGTCTGCCAAGTTTCAGTGCTCTGTCCATTATCTCCTTGTGTTTGCTTTGTTCGCTCTAAGTTGGCAGGTTATGCCCAGATGTGGGTCCCTTGCTCTCTTCGCCACTGGATTCAAGCTAGCTTGGCTGAATAAGGGTGGTACCCCAAAACCGGTCCCAGGATGCTTGTTTCTGGTTCAGGGAAGACCTGGCGTGGCAGTTCGGGCTGGACTGTACCCATGAGGCACAGGGTCAAGACTGATTTGCATATAGCTGGGTCTGAACTGAGGTGGCGAAGTGAGCTAAAGAACGATGATGGATTCAACCCAGATCTGTGGCTGGGGGTGAGTGTCTGAAAAGTTTCAGCGCTCCGTCCATTATCTCCTTGTGTTTGCTTTGTTCGCTCTAATTTTGCAGGGTATGCCCAGACAAGGGTCCCTTGCTCACTTTGCCACTGGATTCAAGCTAGCCTTGCTGATGAGGGGTGTTACCCCAAAACCGGTCTAAGGATGCCTGCCTCCGGTCCAGAGAAGACCTGGCTTTTCAGTTTCGGGCTGGGCTGTTCCCATGAGTTACAGGGTCAAAACTGATTTGCGTAGGGCTGGGTCTGAACTGGCGTGGCGAAGTGAGCTAAAGAACGATGATGGATTCAACCCAGATCTGTGACTGGGAGTGAGTGTCTGAAAAGTTTCAGTGCTCCGTCCATTATCTACTTCTGTTTGCTTTGTTCGCTCTAAGTTGGCAGGGTATGCCCATACAAGGATCCCTTGCTCACTTTGCCACTGGTTTCAAGCTAGCCTGGCTGATGAGGGGTGTTCCCCAAAACCGGTCTCAGGATGCCTGCCTCCGGTCCAGAGAAGACCTGGCTTTTCATTTCGGGCTGGACTGTTCCCATGAGTTACAGGGTCAAAACTGATTTGCGTAGGGCTGGGTCTGAACTGGTGTGTCGAAGTGAGCTAAAGAACGATGATAGATTCAACCCAGATCCGTGACTGGGGGTGAGTGTCTGCCAAGTTTCAGTGCTCTGTCCATTATCTCCTTGTGTTTGCTTTGTTCACTCTAAGTTGGCAGGTTATGCCCAGATGTGGGTCCCTTGCTCTCTTTGCCACTGGATTCAAGCTAGCCTGGCTGAATTGGGGTGGTACCCCGAAACCGGTCCCAGGATGCTTGTTTCTGGTTCAGGGAAGACCTGGTGTGGCAGTTAGGGCTGGACTGTACCCATGAGGTACAGGGTCAAGACTGATTTGCATATAGCTGGGTCTGAACTGAGGTGGCGAAGTGAGCTAAAGAACGATGATGGATTCAACCCAGATCTTTGACTGGAGGTGAGTGTTTGAAAAGTTTCAGCACTCCGTCCATCATCTCTTTGTGTTTGCTTTGTTCACCCCGAAACCTGTCCCAGGATGCCTGTCTCTGGTCCAGGGAAGACCTGGCTTGGCAGTTCTGGCTGGACTGTTCCCATGAGGCACAGGGTCAAGACTGATTTGCATATGGCTGGGTCTGAACTGGGGTGGCGAAGTGAGCTAAAGAACAATGATGGATTCAACCCAGATCTGTGAATGGGGGTGAGTGTCTAAAAAGATTCAGTGCTCCGTCCATTATCTCCTTGTGTTTTCTTTGTTCGCTCTAATTTGGAAGGGTATGCCCAGACATGGGTCCCTTGCTCACTTTGCCACTGGATTCAAGCGAGTCTGGCTGATAAGGCTTGATACCCCAAAACCGGTCCCAGGATGCCTGTCTCCAGTCCAGAGAAGACCTTGCTTGGCAGTTCGGGCTGGACTGGTCTCATGGGGTACAGGGTCAAGACTGATTTGCATAGGGCTAGGTCTGACCTGGGGTGGCGAAGTGATCTAAAGAACAATCATGGATTCAACCCAGGTCTGTGACTGAGGTGAGTGTCTGAAAAGTTTCAGCGTTCTGTCCAATCATCTCCTTGTGTTTGCTTTGTTCGCTCCTAATTTGGCAGGGTATGCCCAGACGTGGGTCCCTTGCTCACTTTGCCACTGGATTCAAACTTGCCTGGCTGGTGAGGCGTGTTACCCCAAAACCGGTCCCAGGATGCCTGTCTCCAGTCCAGAGAAGACCTGGCTTGGCAGTTCGGGCTGGACTGTTCCCATAAGGCTCAAGGTCAAGACTGATTTACATATAGCTGGGTCTGAACTGAGGTGGCGAAGTGAGCTAAAGAACGATGATGGATTCAACCCAGATCTGTGACTGGGGGTGAGTGTTTGAAATGTTTCAGCACTTCGTCCATCGTCTCTTTGTGTTTGCTTTGTTCGCCCTAAGTTGGCAGGGTATGCCCAGACATGGGTCCCTTGCTCACTTTGCCACTGGATTCAAACTAGCCTGGCTGAAGAGAAGTGTTACCTGGAAACCGGTCCCAGGATGCTTGTTTCCAGTTCAGGGAAGACCTGGCTTGGCAGTTCGGGCTGGACTATACACATGAGGCACAGGGTCAAGACTGATTTGCATATAGCTGGGTCTGAACTGAGGTGGTGAAGTGAGCTAAAGAACGATGATGGATTCAACCCAGATCTGTGACTAGGGGTGAGTGTTTGAAAAGTTTCAGCACTCCGTCCATCATCTCTTTGTGTTCGCTTTGTTCACCCTAATTTGGCAGGGTTGCCCAGACGTGGGTCCCTTGCTCACTTTGCCGCTGGATTCAAACTAGGCTGGCTGAAGAGGGGTGTTACCCCGAAACCGGTCGCAGAATGCTTGTTTCCGGTTCAGGGAAGACTGGCTTGGCAGTTCGGGCTGGACTGCTCTCATGAATCACTGGGTCAAGACTGACTTGAATAGGGCAGCGTCTGCACTGGGGTGGCGAATTGAGCTAAAGAACGATGATGGATTGAAGCCAGATAGGTGGCTGGGGGTGAGTGTCTGAAAAGTTTCAGCGCTCCGTCCATTATCTCCTTGTGTTTGCTTTGTTTGCTCTAAGTTGGCAGGTTATGTCCAGATGTTGGTCCCTTGCTAACTTTGCCACTGGATTCAAGCTAGCCTGGCTGATGAGGAGTGTTACCCCGAAACCTGCCTCAGGATGCCTGTCTCCAGTCCAGGGTATACCTGGCTTGGCAGTGCAGGCTGGACTATTCCCATGAGGTACAGGGTCAAGACTGATTTGCATAGGTCTGGGTCTGAACTGGGGTGGCGAAGTGAGCTAAAGAACGATGATGGATTCAACCCAGATCTGTGACTGGGAGTGAGTGTCTGAAACGTTTCAGTGCTCCGTCCATTATCTACTTCTGTTTGCTTTGTTCGCTCTAAGTTGGCAGGGTATGCCCAGACAAGGGTCCCTTGCTCACTTTACCACTGGATTCAAGCTAGCCTGGCTGATGAGGGGTGTTACCCCAAAACCGGTCTCAGGATGCCTGCCTCCAGTCCAGAGAAGACCTGGCTTTTCAGTTCGGGCTGGACTGTTCCCATGAGTTACAGGGTCAAAACTGATTTGCGTAGGGCTGGGTCTGAACTGGCTTGGCGAAGTGAGCTTAAGAACGATGCTAGATTCAACCCAGATCCGTGACTGGGGGTGAGTGTCTGCCAAGTTTCAGTGCTCTGTCCATTATCTCCTTGTGTTTGCTTTGTTCGCTCTAAGTTGGCAGGTTATGCCCAGACAAGGATCCCTTGCTCACTTTGCCACTGGATTCAACCTAGTCTGGCTGAAGAGGGTGTTACCCGAAACCGGTCCCAGGATGCTTGTTTCCGGTTCAGGGAAGACCTAGCTTGGCAGTTCGGGCTGGACTGTACACATGAGGCACAGGGTCAAGACTGATTTGCATATAGCTGGGTCTGAACTGAGGTGGCGAAGTGAGCTAAAGAACGATGATGGATTCAACCCAGATCTGTGGCTGGGGGTGAGTGGCTGAAAAGTTTCAGCGCTCCGTCCATTATCTCCTTGTGTTTTCTTTGTTCGCTCTAATTTTGCAGGGTATGCCCAGACAAGGGTCCCTTGCTCACTTTGCCACTGGATTCAAGCTAGCCTTGCTGATGAGGGGTGTTACCCCAAAACCGGTCTCAGGATGCCTGCCTCCGGTCCAGAGAAGACCTGGCTTTTCAGTTTCGGGCTGGGCTGTTCCCATGAGTTACAGGGTCAAAACTGATTTGCGTAGGGCTGGGTCTGAACTGGCCTGGCGAAGTGAGCTAAAGAACGATGATGGATTCAACCCAGATCTGTGACTGGGAGTGAGTGTCTGAAAAGTTTCAGTGCTCCGTCCATTATCTACTTCTGTTTGCTTTGTTCGCTCTAAGTTGGCAGGGTATGCCCATACAAGGATCCCTTGCTCACTTTGCCACTGGTTTCAAGCTAGCCTGGCTGATGAGGGATGTTACCCCAAAACCGGTCTCAGGATGCCTGCCTCCGGTCCAGAGAAGACCTGGCTTTTCATTTCGGGCTGGACTGTTCCCATGAGTTACAGGGTCAAAACTGATTTGCGTAGGGCTGGGTCTGAACTGGTGTGTCGAAGTGAGCTAAAGAACGATGATAGATTCAACCCAGATCCGTGACTGGGGGTGAGTGTCTGCCAAGTTTCAGTGCTCTGTCCATTATCTCCTTGTGTTTGCTTTGTTCGCTCTAAGTTGGCAGGTTATGCCCAGATGTGGGTCCCTTGCTCTCTTTGCCACTGGATTCAAGCTAGCTTGGCTGAATAGGGGTGGTACCCCAAAACCGGTCCCAGGATGCTTGTTTCTGGTTCAGGGAAGACCTGGCGTGGCAGTTCGGGCTGGACTGTACCCATGAGGCACAGGGTCAAGACTCATTTGCATATAGCTGGGTCTGAACTGAGGTGGCGAAGTGAGCTAAAGAACGATGATGGATTCAACCCAGATCTGTGACTGGGAGTGAGTGTCTGAAAAGTTTCAGTGCTCCGTCCATTATCTACTTCTGTTTGCTTTGTTCACTCTAAGTTGGCAGGGTATGCCCAGACAAGGATCCCTTGCTCACTTTGCCACTGAATTCAAGCTAGCCTGGCTGATGAGGGGTGTTACCCCAAAACCGGTCTCAGGATGCCTGCCTCCGGTCCAGAGAAGACCTGGCTTTTCATTTCGGGCTGGACTGTTCCCATGAGTTACAGGGTCAAAACTGATTTGCGTAGGGCTGGGTCTGAACTGGCGTGTCGAAGTGAGCTAAAGAACGATGATGGATTCAACCCAGATCCGTGACTGGGGGTGAGTGTCTGCCAAGTTTCAGTGCTCTGTCCATTATCTCCTTGTGTTCGCTTTGTTCGCTCTAAGTTGGCAGGTTATGCCCAGATGTGGGTCCCTTGCTCTCTTTGCCACTGGATTCAAGCTAGCCTGGCTGAATGAGGGTGGTAGCCCGAAACCGGTCCCAGGATGCTTGTTTCTGGTTCAGGGAAGACCTGGTGTGGCAGTTAGGGCTGGACTGTACCCATGAGGTACAGGGTCAAGACTGATTTGCATATAGCTGGGTCTGAACTGAGGTGGCGAAGTGAGCTAAAGAACGATGATGGATTCAACCCAGATCTTTGACTGGAGGTGAGTGTTTGAAAAGTTTCAGCACTCCGTCCATCATCTGTTTGTGTTTGCTTTGTTCACCCCGAAACCTGTCCCAGGATGCCTGTCTCTGGTCCAGGGAAGACCTGGCTTGGCAGTTCTGGCTGGACTGTTCCCATGAGGCACAGGGTCAAGACTGATTTGCATATGGCTGGGTCTGAACTTGGGTGGCGAAGTGAGCTAAAGAACAATGATGGATTCAACCCAGATCTGTGAATGGGGGTGAGTGTCTAAAAAGATTCAGTGCTCCGTCCATTATCTCCTTGTGTTTTCTTTGTTCGCTCTAATTTGGAAGGGTATGCCCAGACATGGGTCCCTTGCTCACTTTGCCACTGGATTCAAGCGAGTCTGGCTGAAAAGGCGTGATACCCCAAAACCGGTCCCAGGATGCCTGTCTCCAGTCCAGAGAAGACCTTGCTTGGCAGTTCGGGCTGGACTGGTCTCATGGGGTACAGGGTCAAGACTGATTTGCATAGGGCTAGGTCTGACCTGGGGTGGCGAAGTGATCTAAAGAACAATCATGGATTCAACCCAGGTCTGTGACTGAGGTGAGTGTCTGAAAAGTTTCAGCGTTCTGTCCAATCATCTCCTTGTGTTTGCTTTGTTCGCTCTAATTTGGCAGGGTATGCCCAGACGTGGGTCCCTTGCTCACTTTGCCACTGGATTCAAACTAGCCTGGCTGGTGAGGCGTGTTACCCCAAAACCGGTCCCAGGATGCCTGTCTCCAGTCCAGAGAAGACCTGGCTTGGCAGTTCGGGCTGGACTGGTCCCATGGGATACAGGGTCAAAACTGATTTGCATAGGGCTAGGTCTGACCTGGGGTGGCGAAGTGATCTAAAGAACAATCATGGATTCAACCCAGGTCTGTGACTGGGGGTGAGTTTCTGAAAAGTTTCAGTGTTCTGTCCAATATCTCCTTGTGTTTGCTTTGTTCGCTCTAATTTGGCAGGGTATGCCCAGACGTGGGTCCCTTGCTCACTTTGCCACTGGATTCAAGCTAGCCTGGCTGGTGAGGGTGTTTCCCTGAAACCGGTCCCAGGATGCCTGTCTCTGGGCCAGGGAAGGCCTGGCTTGGCAGTTCGGGCTGGACTGTTCCCATGAGGCTCAAGGTCAAGACTGATTTACATATAGCTGGGTCTGAACTGAGGTGGCGAAGTGAGCTAAAGAACGATGATGGATTCAACCCAGATCTGTGACTGGGGGTGAGTGTTTGAAATGTTTCAGCACTTCGTCCATCGTCTCTTTGTGTTTGCTTTGTTCGCCCTAAGTTGGCAGGGTATGCCCAGACATGGGTCCCTTGCTCACTTTGCCACTGGATTCAAGCTAGCCTGGCTGAAGAGAAGTGTTACCTGGAAACCGGTCCCAGGATGCTTGTTTCCAGTTCAGGGAAGACCTGGCTTGGCAGTTCGGGCTGGACTGTACACATGAGGCACAGGGTCAAGACTGATTTGCATATAGCTGGGTCTGAACTGAGGTGGTGAAGTGAGCTAAAGAACGATGATGGATTCAACCCAGATCTGTGACTAGGGGTGAGTGTTTGAAAAGTTTCAGCACTCCGTCCATCATCTCTTTGTGTTTGCTTTGTTCACCCTAATTTGGCAGGGTTGCCCAGACGTGGGTCCCTTGCTCACTTTGCCGTTGGATTCAAACTAGGCTGGCTGAAGAGGGTGTTAGCCCGAAACCGGTCGCAGAATGCTTGTTTCCGGTTCAGGGAAGACTGGCTTGGCAGTTCGGGCTGGACTGCTCTCATGAATCACTGGGTCAAGACTGACTTGAATAGGGCAGCGTCTGCACTGGGGTGGCGAATTGAGCTAAAGAACGATGATGGATTCAAGCCAGATAGGTGGCTGGGGGTGAGTGTCTGAAAAGTTTCAGCGCTCCGTCCATTATCTCCTTGTGTTTGCTTTGTTTGCTCTAAGTTGGCAGGTTATGTCCAGATGTTGGTCCCTTGCTAACTTTGCCACTGGATTCAAGCTAGCCTGGCTGATGAGGAGTGTTACCCCGAAACCTGCCCCAGGATGCCTGTCTCCAGTCCAGGGTATACCTGGCTTGGCAGTGCAGGCTGGACTATTCCCATGAGGTACAGGGTCAAGACTGATTTGCATAGGGCTGGGTCTGAACTGTGGTGGCGAAGTGAGCTAAAGAACGATGATGGATTCAACCCAGATCTGTGACTGGGAGTGAGTGTCTGAAAAGTTTCAGTGCTCCGTCCATTATCTACTTCTGTTTGCTTTGTTCGCTCTAAGTTGGCAGGGTATGCCCAGACAAGGGTCCCTTGCTCACTTTGCCACTGGATTCAAGCTAGCCTGGCTGATGAGGGGTGTTACCCCAAAACCGGTCTCAGGATGCCTGCCTCCAGTCCAGAGAAGACCTGGCTTTGCAGTTCGGGCTGGACTGTTCCCATGAGTTACAGGGTCAAAACTGATTTGCGTAGGGCTGGGTCTGAACTGGCTTGGCGAAGTGAGCTTAAGAACGATGATAGATTCAACCCAGATCCGTGACTGGGGGTGAGTGTCTGCCAAGTTTCAGTGCTCTGTCCATTATCGCCTTGTGTTTGCTTTGTTCACTCTAAGTTGGCAGGTTATGCCCAGACAAGGATCCCTTGCTCACTTTGCCACTGGATTCAACCTAGTCTGGCTGAAGAGGGGTGTTACCCCGAAACCGGTCCCAGGATGCTTGTTTCCGGTTCAGGGAAGACCTAGCTTGGCAGTTCGGGCTGGACTGTACACATGAGGCACAGGGTCAAGACTGATTTGCATATAGCTGGGTCTGAACTGAGGTGGCGAAGTGAGCTAAAGAACGATGATGGATTCAACCCAGATCTGTGGCTGGGGGTGAGTGTCTGAAAAGTTTCAGCGCTCCGTCCATTATCTCCTTGTGTTTGCTTTGTTCGCTCTAATTTTGCAGGGTATGCCCAGACAAGGGTCCCTTGCTCACTTCGCCACTGGATTCAAGCTAGCCTTGCTGATGAGGGGTGTTACCCCAAAACCGGTCTCAGGATGCCTGCCTCCGGTCCAGAGAAGACCTGGCTTTTCAGTTTCGGGCTGGGCTGTTCCCATGAGTTACAGGGTCAAAACTGATTTGCGTAGGGCTGGGTCTGAACTGGCGTGGCGAAGTGAGCTAAAGAACGATGATGGATTCAACCCAGATCTGTGACTGGGAGTGAGTGTCTGAAAAGTTTCAGTGCTCCGTCCATTATCTACTTCTGTTTGCTTTGTTCACTCTAAGTTGGCAGGGTATGCCCAGACAAGGATCCCTTGCTCACTTTGCCACTGGATTCAAGCTAGCCTGGCTGATGAGGGTGTTACCCCAAAACCGGTCTCAGGATGCCTGCCTCCAGTCCAGAGAAGACCTGGCTTTTCATTTCGGGCTGGACTGTTCCCATGAGTTACAGGGTCAAAACTGATTTGCGTAGGGCTGGGTCTGAACTGGCGTGTCGAAGTGAGCTAAAGAACGATGATAGATTCAACCCAGATCCGTGACTGGGGGTGAGTGTCTGCCAAGTTACAGTGCTCTGTCCATTATCTCCTTGTGTTCGCTTTGTTCGCTCTAAGTTGGCAGGTTATGCCCAGATGTGGGTCCCTTGCTCTCTTTGCCACTGGATTCAAGCTAGCCTGGCTGAATAGGGGTGGTACCCCGAAACCGGTCCCAGGATGCTTGTTTCTGGTTCAAGGAAGACCTGGTGTGGCAGTTAGGGCTGGACTGTACCCATGAGGTACAGGGTCAAGACTGATTTGCATATAGCTGGGTCTGAACTGAGGTGGCGAAGTGAGCTTAAGAACGATGATAGATTCAACCCAGATCCGTGACTGGGGGTGAGTGTCTGCCAAGTTTCAGTGCTCTGTCCATTATCTCCTTGTGTTTGCTTTGTTCGCTCTAAGTTGGCAGGTTATGCCCAGACAAGGATCCCTTGCTCACTTTGCCACTGGATTCAACCTAGTCTGGCTGAAGAGGGGTGTTACCCCGAAACCGGTCCCAGGATGCTTGTTTCCGGTTCAGGGAAGACCTAGCTTGGCAGTTCGGGCTGGACTGTACACATGAGGCACAGGGTCAAGACTGATTTGCATATAGCTGGGTCTGAACTGAGGTGGCGAAGTGAGCTAAAGAACGATGATGGATTCAACCCAGATCTGTGGCTGGGGGTGAGTGGCTGAAAAGTTTCAGCGCTCCGTCCATTATCTCCTTGTGTTTTCTTTGTTCGCTCTAATTTTGCAGGGTATGCCCAGACAAGGGTCCCTTGCTCACTTTGCCACTGGATTCAAGCTAGCCTTGCTGATGAGGGGTGTTACCCCAAAACCGGTCTCAGGATGCCTGCCTCCGGTCCAGAGAAGACCTGGCTTTTCAGTTTCGGGCTGGGCTGTTCCCATGAGTTACAGGGTCAAAACTGATTTGCGTAGGGCTGGGTCTGAACTGGCCTGGCGAAGTGAGCTAAAGAACGATGATGGATTCAACCCAGATCTGTGACTGGGAGTGAGTGTCTGAAAAGTTTCAGTGCTCCGTCCATTATCTACTTCTGTTTGCTTTGTTCGCTCTAAGTTGGCAGGGTATGCCCAGACAAGGATCCCTTGCTCACTTTGCCACTGGTTTCAAGCTAGCCTGGCTGATGAGGGATGTTACCCCAAAACCGGTCTCAGGATGCCTGCCTCCGGTCCAGAGAAGACCTGGCTTTTCATTTCGGGCTGGACTGTTCCCATGAGTTACAGGGTCAAAACTGATTTGCGTAGGGCTGGGTCTGAACTGGTGTGTCGAAGTGAGCTAAAGAACGATGATAGATTCAACCCAGATCCGTGACTGGGGGTGAGTGTCTGCCAAGTTTCAGTGCTCTGTCCATTATCTCCTTGTGTTTGCTTTGTTCGCTCTAAGTTGGCAGGTTATGCCCAGATGTGGGTCCCTTGCTCTCTTTGCCACTGGATTCAAGCTAGCTTGGCTGAATAGGGGTGGTACCCCGAAACCGGTCCCAGGATGCTTGTTTCTGGTTCAGGGAAGACCTGGCGTGGCAGTTCGGGCTGGACTGTACCCATGAGGCACAGGGTCAAGACTGATTTGCATATAGCTGGGTCTGAACTGAGGTGGCGAAGTGAGCTAAAGAACGATGATGGATTCAACCCAGATCTGTGACTGGGAGTGAGTGTCTGAAAAGTTTCAGTGCTCCGTCCATTATCTACTTCTGTTTGCTTTGTTCACTCTAAGTTGGCAGGGTATGCCCAGACAAGGATCCCTTGCTCACTTTGCCACTGAATTCAAGCTAGCCTGGCTGATGAGGGGTGTTACCCCAAAACCGGTCTCAGGATGCCTGCCTCCGGTCCAGAGAAGACCTGGCTTTTCATTTCGGGCTGGACTGTTCCCATGAGTTACAGGGTCAAAACTGATTTGCGTAGGGCTGGGTCTGAACTGGCGTGTCGAAGTAAGCTAAAGAACGATGATAGATTCAACCCAGATCCGTGACTGGGGGTGAGTGTCTGCCAAGTTTCAGTGCTCTGTCCATTATCTCCTTGTGTTCGCTTTGTTCGCTCTAAGTTGGCAGGTTATGCCCATATGTGGGTCCCTTGCTCTCTTTGCCACTGGATTCAAGCTAGCCTGGCTGAATAGGGGTGGTACCCCGAAACCGGTCCCAGGATGCTTGTTTCTGGTTCAGGGAAGACCTGGTGTGGCAGTTAGGGCTGGACTGTACCCATGAGGTACAGGGTCAAGACTGATTTGCATATAGCTGGGTCTGAACTGAGGTGGCGAAGTGAGCTAAAGAACGATGATGGATTCAACCCAGATCTTTGACTGGAGGTGAGTGTTTGAAAAGTTTCAGCACTCCGTCCATCATCTCTTTGTGTTTGCTTTGTTCACCCCGAAACCTGTCCCAGGATGCCTGTCTCTGGTCCAGGGAAGACCTGGCTTGGCAGTTCTGGCTGGACTGTTCCCATGAGGCACAGGGTCAAGACTGATTTGCATATGGCTGGGTCTGAACTGGGGTGGCGAAGTGAGCTAAAGAACAATGATGGATTCAACCCAGATCTGTGAATGGGGGTGAGTGTCTAAAAAGATTCAGTGCTCCGTCCATTATCTCCTTGTGTTTTCTTTGTTCGCTCTAATTTGGAAGGGTATGCCCAGACATGGGTCCCTTGCTCACTTTGCCACTGGATTCAAGCGAGTCTGGCTGAAAAGGCGTGATACCCCAAAACCGGTCCCAGGATGCCTGTCTCCAGTCCAGAGAAGACCTTGCTTGGCAGTTCGGGCTGGACTGGTCTCATGGGGTACAGGGTCAAGACTGATTTGCATATTGCTAGGTCTGACCTGGGGTGGCGAAGTGATCTAAAGAACAATCATGGATTCAACCCAGGTCTGTGACTGAGGTGAGTGTCTGAAAAGTTTCAGCGTTCTGTCCAATATCTCCTTGTGTTTGCTTTGTTCGCTCTAATTTGGCAGGGTATGCCCAGACGTGGGTCCCTTGCTCACTTTGCCACTGGATTCAAACTAGCCTGGCTGGTGAGGCGTGTTACCCCAAAACCGGTCCCAGGATGCCTGTCTCCAGTCCAGAGAAGACCTGGCTTGGCAGTTCGGGCTGGACTGGTCCCATGGGATACAGGGTCAAAAATGATTTGCATAGGGCTAGGTCTGACCTGGGGTGGCGAAGTGATCTAAAGAACAATCATGGATTCAACCCAGGTCTGTGACTGGGGGTGAGTTTCTGAAAAGTTTCAGTGTTCTGTCCAATATCTCCTTGTGTTTGCTTTGTTCGCTCTAATTTGGCAGGGTATGCCCAGACGTGGGTCCCTTGCTCACTTTGCCACTGGATTCAAGCTAGCCTGGCTGGTGAGGGGTGTTTCCCTGAAACCGGTCCCAGGATGCCTGTCTCCGGGCCAGGGAAGGCCTGGCTTGGCAGTTCGGGCTGGACTGTTCCCATGAGGCTCAAGGTCAAGACTGATTTACATATAGCTGGGTCTGAACTGAGGTGGCGAAGTGAGCTAAAGAACGATGATGGATTCAACCCAGATCTGTGACTGGGGGTGAGTGTTTGAAATGTTTCAGCACTTCGTCCATCGTCTCTTTGTGTTTGCTTTGTTCGCCCTAAGTTGGCAGGGTATGCCCAGACATGGGTCCCTTGCTCACTTTGCCACTGGATTCAAGCTAGCCTGGCTGAAGAGAAGTGTTACCTGGAAACCGGTCCCAGGATGCTTGTTTCCAGTTCAGGGAAGACCTGGCTTGGCAGTTCGGGCTGGACTGTACACATGAGGCACAGGGTCAAGACTGATTTGCATATAGCTGGGTCTGAACTGAGGTGGTGAAGTGAGCTAAAGAACGATGATGGATTCAACCCAGATCTGTGACTAGGGGTGAGTGTTTGAAAAGTTTCAGCACTCCGTCCATCATCTCTTTGTGTTTGCTTTGTTCACCCTAATTTGGCAGGGTTGCCCAGACGTGGGTCCCTTGCTCACTTTGCCGCTGGATTCAAACTAGGCTGGCTGAAGAGGGGTGTTACCCCGAAACCGGTCGCAGAATGCTTGTTTCCGGTTCAGGGAAGACTGGCTTGGCAGTTCGGGCTGGACTGCTCTCATGAATCACTGGGTCAAGACTGACTTGAATAGGGCAGCGTCTGCACTGGGGTGGCGAATTGAGCTAAAGAACGATGATGGATTCAAGCCAGATAGGTGGCTGGGGGTGAGTGTCTGAAAAGTTTCAGCGCTCCGTCCATTATCTCCTTGTGTTTGCTTTGTTTGCTCTAAGTTGGCAGGTTATGTCCAGATGTTGGTCCCTTGCTAACTTTGCCACTGGATTCAAGCTAGCCTGGCTGATGAGGAGTGTTACCCCGAAACCTGCCCCAGGATGCCTGTCTCCAGTCCAGGGTATACCTGGCTTGGCAGTGCAGGCTGGACTATTCCCATGAGGTACAGGGTCAAGACTGATTTGCATAGGGCTGGGTCTGAACTGTGGTGGTGAAGTGAGCTAAAGAACGATGATGGATTCAACCCAGATCTGTGACTGGGAGTGAGTGTCTGAAAAGTTTCAGTGCTCCGTCCATTATCTACTTCTGTTTGCTTTGTTCGCTCTAAGTTGGCAGGGTATGCCCAGACAAGGGTCCCTTGCTCACTTTGCCACTGGATTCAAGCTAGCCTGGCTGATGAGGGGTGTTACCCCAAAACCGGTCTCAGGATGCCTGCCTCCAGTCCAGAGAAGACCTGGCTTTTCAGTTCGGGCTGGACTGTTCCCATGAGTTACAGGGTCAAAACTGATTTGCGTAGGGCTGGGTCTGAACTGGCTTGGCGAAGTGAGCTTAAGAACGATGATAGATTCAACCCAGATCCGTGACTGGGGGTGAGTGTCTGCCAAGTTTCAGTGCTCTGTCCATTATCTCCTTGTGTTTGCTTTGTTCGCTCTAAGTTGGCAGGTTATGCCCAGACAAGGATCCCTTGCTCACTTTGCCACTGGATTCAACCTAGTCTGGCTGAAGAGGGGTGTTACCCCAAAACCGGTCCCAGGATGCTTGTTTCCGGTTCAGGGAAGACCTAGCTTGGCAGTTCGGGCTGGACTGTACACATGAGGCACAGGGTCAAGACTGATTTGCATATAGCTGGGTCTGAACTGAGGTGGCGAAGTGAGCTAAAGAACGATGATGGATTCAACCCAGATCTGTGGCTGGGGGTGAGTGGCTGAAAAGTTTCAGCGCTCCGTCCATTATCTCCTTGTGTTTTCTTTGTTCGCTCTAATTTTGCAGGGTATGCCCAGACAAGGGTCCCTTGCTCACTTTGCCACTGGATTCAAGCTAGCCTTGCTGATGAGGGGTGTTACCCCAAAACCGGTCTCAGGATGCCTGCCTCCGGTCCAGAGAAGACCTGGCTTTTCAGTTTCGGGCTGGGCTGTTCCCATGAGTTACAGAGTCAAAACTGATTTGCGTAGGGCTGGGTCTGAACTGGCGTGGCGAAGTGAGCTAAAGAACGATGATGGATTCAACCCAGATCTGTGACTGGGAGTGAGTGTCTGAAAAGTTTCAGTGCTCCGTCCATTATCTACTTCTGTTTGCTTTGTTCGCTCTAAGTTGGCAGGGTATGCCCATACAAGGATCCCTTGCTCACTTTGCCACTGGTTTCAAGCTAGCCTGGCTGATGAGGGGTGTTACCCCAAAACCGGTCTCAGGATGCCTGCCTCCGGTCCAGAGAAGACCTGGCTTTTCATTTCGGTCTGGACTGTTCCCATGAGTTACAGGGTCAAAACTGATTTGCGTAGGGCTGGGTCTGAACTGGTGTGTCGAAGTGAGCTAAAGAACGATGATAGATTCAACCCAGATCCGTGACTGGGGGTGAGTGTCTGCCAAGTTTCAGTGCTCTGTCCATTATCTCCTTGTGTTTGCTTTGTTCGCTCTAAGTTGGCAGGTTATGCCCAGATGTGGGTCCCTTGCTCTCTTTGCCACTGGATTCAAGCTAGCTTGGCTGAATAGGGGTGGTACCCCAAAACCGGTCCCAGGATGCTTGTTTCTGGTTCAGGGAAGACCTGGCATGGCAGTTCGGGCTGGACTGTACCCATGAGGCACAGGGTCAAGACTGATTTGCATATAGCTGGGTCTGAACTGAGGTGGCGAAGTGAGCTAAAGAACGATGATGGATTCAACCCAGATCTGTGGCTGGGGGTGAGTGTCTGAAAAGTTTCAGCGCTCCGTCCATTATCTCCTTGTGTTTGCTTTGTTCGCTCTAATTTTGCAGGGTATGCCCAGACAAGGGTCCCTTGCTCACTTCGCCACTGGATTCAAGCTAGCCTTGCTGATGAGGGGTGTTACCCCAAAACCGGTCTCAGGATGCCTGCCTCCGGTGCAGAGAAGACCTGGCTTTTCAGTTTCGGGCTGGGCTGTTCCCATGAGTTACAGGGTCAAAACTGATTTGCGTAGGGCTGGGTCTGAACTGGTGTGGCGAAGTGAGCTAAAGAACGATGATGGATTCAACCCAGATCTGTGACTGGGAGTGAGTGTCTGAAAAGTTTCAGTGCTCCGTCCATTATCTACTTCTGTTTGCTTTGTTCACTCTAAGTTGGCAGGGTATGCCCAGACAAGGATCCCTTGCTCACTTTGCCACTGGATTCAAGCTAGCCTGGCTGATGAGGGGTGTTACCCCAAAACCGGTCTCAGGATGCCTGCCTCCAGTCCAGAGAAGACCTGGCTTTTCATTTCGGGTGGACTGTTCCCATGAGTTACAGGGTCAAAACTGATTTGCGTAGGGCTGGGTCTGAACTGGCGTGTCGAAGTGAGCTAAAGAACGATGATAGATTCAACCCAGATCCGTGACTGGGGGTGAGTGTCTGCCAAGTTTCAGTGCTCTGTCCATTATCTCCTTGTGTTCGCTTTGTTCGCTCTAAGTTGGCAGGTTATGCCCAGATGTGGGTCCCTTGCTCTCTTTGCCACTGGATTCAAGCTAGCCTGGCTGAATAGGGGTGGTACCCCGAAACCGGTCCCAGGATGCTTGTTTCTGGTTCAGGGAAGACCTGGTGTGGCAGTTAGGGCTGGACTGTACCCATGAGGTACAGGGTCAAGACTGATTTGCATATAGCTGGGTCTGAACTGAGGTGGCGAAGTGAGCTAAAGAACGATGATGGATTCAACCCAGATCTTTGACTGGAGGTGAGTGTTTGAAAAGTTTCAGCACTCCGTCCATCATCTCTTTGTGTTTGCTTTGTTCACCCCGAAACCTGTCCCAGGATGCCTGTCTCTGGTCCAGGGAAGACCTGGCTTGGCAGTTCTGGCTGGACTGTTCCCATGAGGCACAGGGTCAAGACTGATTTGCATATGGCTGGGTCTGAACTGGGGTGGCGAAGTGAGCTAAAGAACAATGATGGATTCAACCCAGATCTGTGAATGGGGGTGAGTGTCTAAAAAGATTCAGTGCTCCGTCCATTATCTCCTTGTGTTTTCTTTGTTCGCTCTAATTTGGAAGGGTATGCCCAGACATGGGTCCCTTGCTCACTTTGCCACTGGATTCAAGCGAGTCTGGCTGATAAGGCGTGATACCCCAAAACCGGTCCCAGGATGCCTGTCTCCAGTCCAGAGAAGACCTTGCTTGGCAGTTCGGGCTGGACTGGTCTCATGGGGTACAGGGTCAAGACTGATTTGCATAGGGCTAGGTCTGACCTGGGGTGGAGAAGTGATCTAAAGAACAATCATGGATTCAACCCAGGTCTGTGACTGAGGTGAGTGTCTGAAAAGTTTCAGCGTTCTGTCCAATATCTCCTTGTGTTTGCTTTGTTCGCTCTAATTTGGCAGGGTATGCCCAGACGTGGGTCCCTTGCTCACTTTGCCACTGGATTCAAACTAGCCTGGCTGGTGAGGCGTGTTACCCCAAAACCGGTCCCAGGATGCCTGTCTCCAGTCCAGAGAAGACCTGGCTTGGCAGTTCGGGCTGGACTGGTCCCATGGGATACAGGGTCAAAAATGATTTGCATAGGGCTAGGTCTGACCTGGGGTGGCGAAGTGATCTAAAGAACAATCATGGATTCAACCCAGGTCTGTGACTGGGGGTGAGTTTCTGAAAAGTTTCAGTGTTCTGTCCAATATCTCCTTGTGTTTGCTTTGTTCGCTCTAATTTGGCAGGGTATGCCCAGACGTGGGTCCCTTGCTCACTTTGCCACTGGATTCAAGCTAGCCTGGCTGGTGAGGGGTGTTTCCCTGAAACCGGTCCCAGGATGCCTGTCTCCGGTCCAGGGAAGACCTGGCTTGGCAGTTCGGGCTGGACTGTACACATGAGGCACAGGGTCAAGACTGATTTGCATATAGCTGGGTCTGGACTGAGGTGGCGAAGTGAGCTAAAGAACGATGATGGATTCAACCTAGATCTGTGACTGGGGGTGAGTGTTTGAAATGTTTCAGCACTTCGTCCATTGACTCTTTGTGTTTGCTATGTTCGCCCTAAGTTGGCAGGGTATGCCCAGACGTGGGTCCCTTTCTCACTTTGCCACTGGATTCATGCTAGCCTGGCAGAAGAGGGATGTTACCCCGATACCGGTCCCAGAATGCTTGTTTCCAGTTCAGGGAAGACTGGCTTGGCAGTTCGGGCTGGACTTCTCTCATGAATCACAGGGTCAAGACTGACTTGAATAGGGCAGGGTCTGAACTGGAGTGGCGAAGTAAGCTAAAGAACGATGATGGATTCAACCCAGATCTGTGGCTGGGGGTGAGTGTCTGAAAAGTTTCAGCGCTCCGTCCATTATCTCCTTGTGTTTGCTTTGTTCGCTGTAAGTTGGCAGGGTATGCCCAGACATGGGTCCCTTGCTCACTTTGGCACTGGATTCAAGCTAGCCTGGCTGATGAGGGGTGTTACCCCAAAACCGGTCTCAAGATGCCTGCCTCCGGTCCAGAGAAGACCTGGCTTTTCAGTTCCGGCTGGACTGGGTCAAGACTGATTTGCATATAGTTGGGTCTGGACTGAGGTGGCAAAGTGAGCTAAAGAACGATGATGGATTCAACCCAGATCTGTGACTGGGGGTGAGTGTTTGAAAAGTTTCAGCACTCCGTCCATCATCTCTTTGTGTTTGCTTTGTTCACCCTAATTTGGCAGGGTCGCCCAGACCTGGGTCCCTTGCTCACTTTGCCACTGGATTCAAGCTAGCCTGGCAGAAGAGCGATGTTACCCCGATACCGGTCCCAGAATGCTTGTTTCCTGTTCAGGGAAGACCTGGCTTGGCAGTTTGGGCTGGACTGTTCCCATGAGTTACAGGGTCAAAACTGATTTGCGTAGGGATGGGTCTGAACTGGCGTGGCGAAGAGAGGTAAAGAACGATGATGGATTCAACCCAGATCCGTGACTGGGGGTGAGTGTCTGCCAAGTTTCAGTGCTCTGTCCATTATCTCCTTGTGTTTGCTTTGTTCGCTCTAATTTGGCAGGGTCGTCCAGACGTGGGTCCCTTGCTCACTTTGCCACTGGATTCAAGCTAGCCTGGCTGAAGAGGGGTGTTACCCCGAAACAGGTCCCAGGATGCTTGTTTCCGGTTCAGGGAAGACCTGGCTTGGCAGTTCGGGCTGGACTGTACCCATGAGGCACAGTGTCAAGACTGATTTGCATATAGCTGGGTCTGAACTGAGGTGGCGAAGTGAGCTAAAGAACGATAATGGATTCAACCCAGATCTGTGACTGGAGGTGAGTGAGTGAAAAGTTTCAGCATTCCGTCCATCATCTCTTTGTGTTTGCTTTGTTCACCCCGAAACCTGTCTGAGGATGCCTGTGTCCGGTCCAGGGAAGACCTGGCTTGGCAGTTCTTGCTGGACTATTCCCATGTAGCACAGGGTCAAGTCTGATTTGCATAGGTCTGGGTCTGATCTGGGGTTGCGAAGTGAACTAAAGAACGATGATGGATTCAACCCAGATCTGTGACTGGGGGTGAGTGTCTAAAAAGATTCAGTGCTCCGTCCATTATCTCCTTGTTTTTGCTTTGTTCGCTCTAAGTTGGCAGGGTATGCCCAGACATGGGTTCCTTGCTCACTTTGCCACTGGATTCAAGCTAGCCTGGCTGATGAGGGGTGTTACCCCGAAACCGGTCCCAGGATGCCTGTCTCCGGTCCAGGGAAGACCTGGCTTTGCAGTTCAGGCTGAACTGTTCCCATGAGGCACAGGGTGAAGACTGATTTGCATAGGGCTGGGTCTGAACTGGGGTGGCGAAGTCAGCTAAAGAACAATGATGGATTCAACCCAGATTTGTGAAAGGGGGTGAGTGTCTAAAAAGATTCAGTGCTCCGTCAAATATCTCCTTGTGTTTTCTTTGTTCGCTCTAATTTGGAAGGGTATGCCCAGACATGGGTCCCTTGCTCACTTTGCCACTGGATTCAAGCTACCCTGGCTGATGAGGCGTGTTACCCCAAAACCGGTCCCAGGATGCCTGTCTCCAGTCCAGAGAAGACCTGGCTTGGCAGTTCGGGCTGGACTGGTCTCATGGGGTACAGGGTCAAGACTGATTTGCATAGGGCTAGGTCTGACCTGGCGTAGCGAAGTGATCTAAAGAACAATCATGAATTCAACCCAGGTCTGTGCCCGGGGGTGAGTGTCTGAAAAGTTTCAGCGTTCTGTCCAATATCTCCATGTGTTTGCTTTGTTTGCTCTAATTTGGCAGGGTATGCCCAGACGTAGGTCCCTTGCTCACTTTGCCACTGGATTCAAACTAGCCTGGATGGTGAGGGGTGTTTCCCTGAAACCGGTCCCAGGATGCCTGTCTCCGGTACAGGGAAGACCTGGCTTGGCAGTTCGGGCTGGACTGTTCCCATGAGGCTCAAGGTCAAGACTGATTTACATATAGCTGGGTCTGAACTGAGGTTGCGAAGTGAGCTAAAGAGCGATGATGGATTCAACCTAGATCTGTGACTGGGGGTGAGTGTTTGAAAAGTTTCAGCACTTCATCCATAGTCTCTTTGTGTTTGCTTTGTTCGCCCTAAGTTGGCAGGGTATGCCCAGACGTGGGTCCCTTGCTCACTTTGCCACTGGATTCAAGCTAGCCTGGCTGAAGAGGGTTGTTACGTGGAAACCGGTCCCAGGATGCTTGTTTCCGGTTCAGGGAAGACCTGGCTTGGCAGTTCAGGCTGGACTGTACACATGAGGCACAAGGTCAAGACTGATTTACATATAGCTGGGTCTGAACTGAGGTGGCGAAGTAAGCTAAAGAACGATGATGGATTCAACCCAGATCTGTGATTGGGGGAGTGTTTGAAAAGTTTCAGCACTCCGTCCATCATCTCTTTGTGTTTGCTTTGTTCACCCTAATTTGGCAGGGTTGCCCTGACGTGGGTCCCTTGCTCACTTTGCCACTGGATTCAAGCTAGCCTGGCGGAAGAGGGGTGTTACCCCGAAACTGGTCCCAGAATGCTTGTTTCCGGTTCAGGGAAGACTGGCTTTGCACTTCGGGCTGGACTGCTCTGATGAATCACAGGGTCAAGACTGACTTGAATAGGGCAGGATCTGAACTGGAATGGCGAAGTAAGCTAAAGAACGATGATGGATTCAACCCAGATCTGTGGCTGTGGGTGAGTGTCTGAAAAGTTTCAGCGCTCCGTCCATTATCTCCTTATGTTTGCTTTGTTTGCTCTAAGTTGGCAGGTTATGTCCAGATGTGGGTCCCTTGCTAACTTTGCCACTGGATTCAAGCTAGCCTGGCTGATGAGGAGTGTTACCCCGAAACCTGCCCAAGATGCCTGTCTCAAGTCCAGGGAATACCTGACTTGGCAGTTCAAGCTGGACTATTCCCATGAGGCACAGAGTCAATTCTGATTTGCATAGGGCTGGGTCTGATCTGGGGTTGCGAAGTGAGCTAAAGAACAATGATGGATTCAACCTAGATCTGTGACTGGGGTGAGTGTCTAAAAAGATTCAGTGCTCCGTCCATTATCTCCTTATGTTTTCTTTGTTCACTCTAATTTGGGAGGGTATGCCCAGACATGGATCCCTTGCTCACTTTGTCCACTGGATTCAAGCTAGCCTGGCTGATGAGGGGTGTTACCCCAAAACCAGTCCCAGGATGCCTGTCGCCGGTCCAGAGAAGACCTGGTTTTGCAGTTCGGGCTGGACTGTTCCCCTGAGGCTCAAGGTCAAGACTGATTTGCATAGGGCTGGGTCTGAACTGGGGTGGCGAAGTGAGCTAAAGAACAATGATGGATTCAACCCAGATCTGTGAAGGGGGGTGAGTGTCTAAAAAGATTCAGTGCTCCGTCCAATATCTCCTTGTGTTTTCTTTGTTCGCTCTAATTTGGAAGGGTATGCCCAGACATGGGTCCCTTGCTCACTTTGCCACTGGATTCAAGCTATCCTGGCTGATGAGGCGTGTTACCCCAAAACCGGTCCCAGGATGCCTGTCTCCAGTCCAGAGAAGACCTGGCTTGGCAGTTCGGGCTGGACTGGTCTCATGGGGTACAGGGTCAAGACTGATTTGCATAGGGCTAGGTCTGACCTGGCGTGGCGAAGTGATCTAAAGAACAATCATGAATTCAACCCAGGTCTGTGACTGGGGGTGAGTGTCTGAATAGTTTCAGCGTTCTGTCCAATATCTCCTTGTGTTTGCTTTGTTTGCTCTAATTTGGCAGGGTATGCCCAGACATGGGTCCCTTGCTCACTTTGCCACTGGATTCAAACTAGCCTGGCTGGTGAGGGGGTTTCCCTGAAACCGGTCCCAGGATGCCTGTCTCCGGTCCAGGGAAGACCTGGCTTGGCAGTTCGGGCTGGACTGTTCCCATGAGGCTCAAGGTCAAGACTGATTTACATATAGCTGGGTCTGAACTGAGGTGGCGAAGTGAACTAAAGAACGATGATGGATTCAACCCAGATCTGTGACTGTGGGTGAGTGTCTAAAAACATTCAGTGCTTTGTCCATTATCTCCTTGTGTTTGCTTTGTTCGCTCTAAGTTGGCAGGGTATGCCCAGACATGGGTCCCTTGCTCACTTTGCCACTGGATTCGAGCTAGCATGGCTGATGAGGGGTGTTACCCCGAAACCGGTCCCAGGATGCCTGTCTCCGGTCCAGGGAAGACCTGGCTTGGCAGTTCAGGCTGGACTGTTTCCATGAGGCACAGGGTCAAGACTGCTTTGCATAGGGCTGGGTCTGAACTGGGGTGGCGAAGTGAGCTAAAGAACAATGATGGATTCAACCTAGATCTGTGACTGGGGTGAGTGTCTAAAAAGATTCAGTGCTCCGTCCATTATCTCCTTATGTTTTCTTTGTTCACTCTAATTTGGGAGGGTATGCCCAGACATGGATCCCTTGCTCACTTTGCCACTGGATTCAAGCTAGCCTGGCTGATGAGGGGTGTTACCCCAAAACCAGTCCCAGGATGCCTGTCTCCGGTCCAGAGAAGACCTGGTTTTGCAGGTCGGGCTGGACTGTTCCCCTGAGGCTCAAGGTCAAGACTGATTTGCATAGGGCTGGGTCTGAACTGGGGTGGCGAAGACAGCTAAAGAACAATGATGGATTCAACCCAGATCTGTGAAGGGGGGTGAGTGTCTAAAAAGATTCAGTGCTCCGTCCAATATCTCCTTGTGTTTTCTTTGTTCGCTCTAATTTGGAAGGGTATGCCCAGACATGGGTCCCTTGCTCACTTTGCCACTGGATTCAAGCTATCCTGGCTGATGAGGCGTTTTACCCCAAAACCGGTCCCAGGATGCCTGTCTCCAGTCCAGAGAAGACCTGGCTTGGCAGTTCGGGCTGGACTGTTCCCATGAGGCTCAAGGTCAAGACTGATTTACATATAGCTGGGTCTGAACTGAGGTGGCGAAGTGAGCTAAAGAACGATGATGGATTCAACCTAGATCTGTGACTGGGGGTGAGTGTTTGAAAAGTTTCAGCACTTCATCCATAGTCTCTTCGTGTTTGCTTTGTTCGCCCTAAGTTGGCAGGGTATGCCCAGACGTGGGTCCCTTGCTCACTTTGCCACTGGATTCAAGCTAGACTGGCTGAAGAGGGTTGTTACCTGGAAACCGGTCCCAGGATGCTTGTTTCCGGTTCAGGGAAGACCTGGCTTGGCAGTTCAGGCTGGACTGTACACATGAGGCACAGGGTCAAGACTGATTTACATATAGCTGAGTCTGAACTGAGGTGGCGAAGTGAGCTAAAGAACGATGATGGATTCAACCCAGATCTGTGACTGGGGGGAGTGTTTGAAAAGTTTCAGCACTCCGTCCATCATCTCTTTGTGTTTGCTTTGTTCACCCTAATTTGGCAGGGTTGCCCTGACGTGGGTCCCTTGCTCACTTTGCCACTGGATTCAAGCTAGCCTGGCGGAAGAGGGGTGTTACCCCGAAACCAGTCCCAGAATGCTTGTTTCCGGTTCAGTGAAGACTGGCTTTGCACTTCGGGCTGGACTGCTCTGATGAATCACAGGGTCAAGACTGACTTGAATAGGGCAGGATCTGAACTGGAGTGGCGAAGTAAGCTAAAGAACGATGATGTATTCAACCCAGATTTGTGGCTGTGGGTGAGTGTCTGAAAAGTTTCAGCGCTCCGTCCATTATCTCCTTATGTTTGCTTTGTTTGCTCTATGTTGGCAGGTTATGTCCAGATGTGGGTCCCTTGCTAACTTTGCCACTGGATTCAAGCTAGCCTGGCTGATGAGGAGTGTTACCCCGAAACCTGCCCAAGATGCCTGTCTCAAGTCCAGGGAATACCTGACTTGGCAGTTCAAGCTGGACTATTCCCATGAGGCATAGAGTCAATTCTGATTTGCATAGGGCTGGGTCTGATCTGGGGTTGCGAAGTGAACTAAAGAATGATGATGGATTCAGCCCAGATCTGTGACTGTGGGTGAGTGTCTAAAAAGATTCAGTGCTTTGTCCATTATCTCCTTGTGTTTGCTTTGTTCGCTCTAAGTTGGCAGGGTATGCCCAGACATGGGTCCCTTGCTCACTTTGCCACTGGATTCGAGCTAGCCTGGCTGATGAGGGGTGTTACCCCGAAACCGGTCCCAGGATGCCTGTCTCCGGTCCAGGGAAGACCTGGCTTGGCAGTTCAGGCTGGACTGTTTCCATGAGGCACAGGGTCAAGACTGATTTGCATAGGGCTGACTGAACTGGGGTGGCGAAGTGAGCTAAAGAACAATGATGGATTCAACCTAGATCTGTGACTGGGGGTGAGTGTCTAAAAAGATTCAGTGCTCCGCCATTATCTCCTTATGTTTTCTTTGTTCACTCTAATTTGGGAGGGTATGCCCAGACATGGATCCCTTGCTCACTTTGCCTCTGGATTCAAGCTAGCCTGGCTGATGAGGGGTGTTACCCCAAAACCAGTCCCAAGATGCCTGTCTCCGGACCAGAGAAGACCTGGTTTTGCAGTTCGGGCTGGACTGTTCCCCTGAGGCTCAAGGTCAAGACTGATTTGCATAGGGATGGGTCTAAACCTGGGTGGCAAAGTGAGCTAAAGAACGATAATGGATTCAACCCAGATCTGTGACTGGGGGTGAGTGTCTGAAAAGTTTCAGCGCTCCATCCATTATCTCCTTGTGTTTGCTTTGTATGCTCTAAGTTAGCAGGGTATGCCCAGACGTGGGTCCCTTGCTCATTTTGCCACTGGATTCAAGCTAGCCTGGTTGATGAGGGGTGTTATCCCAAAACCGGTCCCTGGATGCCTGTCTCCGGTCCAGGGAAGACCTGGCCCGGCAGTTCGTGCTGAACTGTTCCCATGAGGTACAGGGTCAAGACTGATTTGCATAGGGATGGGTCTCAACTGGGTGGCGAAGCGAGCTAAAGAACGATGATGGATTCAACCCAGATCTGTGACTGGGGGTGAGTGTCTGAAAAGTTTCAGCGCTCTGTCCATTATCTCCTTGTGTTTCACGGTGGTGCCCCCTCCCCAGGCTGATGTCAGCCTTTATGACCCCATCCCCGGGGCCTGACCAATATTAAAAACGAGGAGGGGGCCTCATGGCCCCACTCCCCGGGCTGATTTGGCCCTGGGGACCCCATGTCCCAGAGCGCAGTCTTTTTTTTTTGCAGTTTTTTTTTCTTTCTATTTATTAAACAAAAGAAGCATCAGGTATATGCATTATACAGTATACATTAAAAGCATTTATCAGATAGGACAACTATCAAGTCATTGCAACCCATGTTCTATATTAAAGGTGTGCGCGGAGCCCAGCAAAACCCAATGGAGTACGTCCCTGAACAACCCATGGAAACCATACGGTGTTCCACACAAGTCTCATCACAGGCCTCTATATTCTGTCCAGGGCCCCCATATTTTTTCCCTTTTTCGCGGGCAGCCCCGGCTTTGATATACCACCTGCTCTGCACCGCTGCACCAATCCATATCACTGAGCCAGGCAGCCACTGTCAGAGGTTCGGGCGCACCCCAAGCTCTTGATATGTTCCTCTTGACAACCCCCCCTGCCAGAGCCAGCCACAGTTTGACCCATTTCGTCCACGTGAAGTCTCCTGTGACACCAAGGATGTGCCATCTGGGCTCAAGCGGAACTCGTGCACTCGTTACAGCTCCCATTACACGGGTGACGCCTTTCCAGAACTTCTGAATCATGGGACAGGACCACAAAATATGGAAAAACGAACCCTTCTCGCCACAGCCCCTGAGACAATCTATAGAGCCCCCTCCCTTAATATGCACCTGCACCATTCTTGAGGCATATGACCTGTGAAGGATACGCAGTTGGACCAGTCGAAATCGCGCTCTGACGGCTATTTCCCTAGGACATTGGAGGGCCTCTGCCCAGTCGTCGTCCTCCAGCAGGCCCACATCTATTTCCCAGGCCTCCCGCAAGGGGCCCAAACAATCTGGAGTGTTGTTAACCAGCTTTTTGTACGTTAATGACACCGCCTTTTGAATCATGGGGTCTAAGAGCCGCCTATCCTCTAATGGGGTGTATTCTGGAAGCACCGTCCCTTCTTTCACGTGGCAGTGGAGCGCCGAGCGCAGCTGACAGTATTGAAGGAATTCTCCTCCACTCATTTGGAAGCCCTCTCGCAAACTATCAAAGGTTACATATCTATGACCATTTTTGTATGTGGTGGTAGATGTGCTGAGCCCCCACCCTTCCCATAGAGTTCCCCCAAATGACTGCTCGAGCCCAATGTCAATGTGTCCACCCTATATGCCGGTTCCTAACGTGGGGAGAAGACCCAGCCATTAATGTTGATAAGATGGGCAGCCCAATAGTATTTTCTGAGGTCCGGGACTGCGAGCCCCCCTTCGTACACTCCCTTTTGCAGTTTCTTAAGCGTAATTCCAGGGCTACCTCCCCCCCACAATAGCAGGCGTAATTCAGAGTCTATCGTATGAAAGACTGAATCTGGGATGCGATAAGGAGTATTCTGTAGGATGTACAGTAGGCGCGGGAGGGCCATCATTTGAAGAGGACAGCCCGTCCCATAAGGGAAATAGGGAGCCCCCTCCAGTGCGTTGCGTCTTCACGCAACTGGGACAGCTGCCCCTGCAGGTTCAGTTGTGTAAATTCCACTTCATTCTTAGTGATCCAAATGCCCAGGTATTTGAATTTATCCTGAAGTCCCATTTCTGAACATGCAGACGTCAAGACCGGAGGGTCCCCCGCGAGAGGAAAAACCAGGGACTTGTCCTCATTTATACGATAGCCAGAGTAGGAGCCAAAGGATCGTATGATATGAATAAGCCGATGGAAGGTCTTTCGGGGCCGGTGTGCGTAAAGAAGGATATCATCTGCATATAGCAAAATATGCTCTTCCCAGCCCCCTCCGAAATCGATCCCTCTTACCACCGGGTCTTTCCTAATCCAAGCCACCAAAGGCTCAAGCGCCAGCACAAAGAGAATCAGGGACAGAGGACATCCCTGTCGTGTCCCCCTGTGCAATGCAAAGGCTCTGGAGATAGCCCCGTTAACCCGCACTCTGGCCATCGGGCAGTGTATAGCAATCGGATCTACCGTTGCAGTCGCGGGCCAATGCCCATCTTCCCCAGCACAGCAAAAAGGTATGGCCATTTGATGCTATCAAATGCCATCCTCGCGTCTAGAGAGAGGAGGGCGGCTGGGACCTCCGGCTGCCTTTGGGTCATATACATGACTCCAAATAAGCGTCTCAAGTTCAATCTCGTACTCCTATGGGGCATAAACCCTGACTGATCCGGATGAATCAAGGATTGTATAACCGGACCTAACCGGTTCGCAATAATTTTGGCTAATACCTTAGCTTCGAAGTTTAAGAGGGATATAGGTCTGTAGGAGCTGCAGAGGTCGTGTGGTTTTCCTTTTTTAAGAAGAACCACGATAGTAGCCATTCTCATGTCTTCCGATAATTGCCCCCCCTCATACACCTCCTTAAACATTTCTAACATGTACGGAGACAACTTGCCCGCCACACATTTAAACATTTCAGAGGGGAGCCCATTCGGGCCCGCGGCCTTCCCCGATTGTAAGTCTCTCATGGCACTCTCCACCTCCTCCAAGTGGAAGTCAGAATCAAGCGCATCCCTGTCTTTGGAACCTAAGGTTGATAGAGAGATGTCTCACAAAAATTCGTTGCATTCCGATTCCCCCTTCATGGATTGGGATTGGTAAACGCTTTCAAAATATTTGGCAAAAATCTTTTTTTTGGGCAGTTTTATGTAGAGCAAACTCGACCCAAAGGTATTGGAGCCCTTTACATGAGCACCAGTTGCATTACAGATGGTCACATTCAGTTTATTTCTAGGCACGGGGACATTAAGTGATTTGCCCAGAATAACAGGATGTGTGAACCTCCAGCCTGACTCGAACCTGGTTCCCCAACTTCAAAGTCTCTAAGCCTTATGAATAATTGGGAGGGGGGCACACAGCCATGCACTGAATTGCTTGCATGGGGTGGTTGTTCGCAGGTCCTGGCCCTCCGCTGCACAGTGCCAAAGGCCGTGCATGGTGTGGGGTTGGCAGCATGCCGAAGGCCGTTCCCTGCAGCTATTGGATTAATGTATGGTAATTAAATTTAACTTTACGTAAAAAATCTCTAGAAATTCACTGAAGAAATCAATGCATACAGGGACGTTATAGTTAGGAAATAGAATTAAAAAAACCTTGGAAATTCACTAAAAAACCAAAGGTACAGGGATGTAATAGTTGGGTTCAGATTTTACACACACAAAACCATAGCAATTCAGCAGTTATAGTTAGAGTTATCTCAAGTAACTATAATTCATGCCCTAAAGTAACTATAACTGACACCCTTGCCATGCACTGCTAATGACCCCACATATTACATCACTCATCTACTTCTATGACATCATTGATAATATCACTGCCCCATTTGCTGTAAAATTATTGTTGAGAAAACTGTGCATGTGCAATTTATTCCAACCTTCAAATTATTATAAGTAGCGGATCTCCTTCAACACTATTTTCAGCTCGCTAACTAGACAACACTATTCACCATTCTCACAAATAATGATACTCCACTGTACAACACTACACTGTACGAGACTCTCCATTGCTCTAATGCCTGACACTACACTCGACAACACTGCACTATACGACACTCTACTCCACTGAACTCTACTCTTTGCCACTACACTCTACAACACTCTGCTACACTCTATGCCACTCTATGCGTACAGTGGAGTGACATAGACTCGAGTGGCATACAGCGACGTTGCGTACAGTGTAATAGCATAGAGTGGAGTGGCGTAGAGTGTAACCACATACAGTGTCGAGGCATAGAGTGAAATGGCATTGAGTGAAATAGCGTATAGTGAAGTGGCTACAGTGGCGTGGTATATGCATATATGTGAAAGTTAGCAGCAATTTAGATTATGGTAGGCAGAGTAATGCAAAACAGCGAATTGCGCTGCCTTGCGTTTCTCCAGATTCACCAGTTAACACAGGGCCACACATGGTGGCCTTGCGCTCCTTTGTAAATCTGTCTTAAGTATTGTATTGCACATGTGACACCATAAAATTCTCAGATAACCATCCTTACAAACTACATATTCTTTACCATCCCCCAGGTAAAAACGCCATATTCATAGACCAACTTATGGAAATCATTGCAACAAACTCGACCCCTCGCTCTAGTGACATATTCCTAGGAGACTTCAATCTGCACTGGGAAGCCCCTTTAGATAAGCAAGTCAATGCTGTCAAAATCTTCCTAGAAGACCATTCCTTGATCCAAGCCTGTTCACTACCAACTTATTCCAAAGGTGCTACACTCGACTGGATCATCTCTAAAGAAAGAAAGATTGAATCTATCTCGATCATCCCATGTGATTGGTCAGACCATCACATTATCACTTTCCAAATACCCTCCACCAAACGGAAAACTTCCTCGCAGAAAATCAAGCCCAGACATTGGATTAGAGACACGAAAAACCTAAACTGGAACAATCTAGCTTCCTACTGTGAGAAAGTACTCACTCCTAATAACTTGTCAGACGTCTACGAACTCACGGATCACTACAACTCCACTATGACCAAACTATTTAACCAATTAGCCCCACCTAAAGTCAAAAGAATACCGGACAGAGACAAACACCTGTGGTTCAACGGAGCCCTGAATGAAGAAAGGTGTAAACTGAGACTAACTGAACGGAAATGGAGACAACACCCTTCTTCCCACCAACTCAAACTGCTAAGAAAGTCTAGAAACTCCTATAACAAAAGTATTCTAAAATCAAAAAAAGACTTCTTTAGATCGGAACTAGACAATGCTAAAAATAGACCGAAGAAACTCTTCTAAATGTTAAAACAACAATCAAACAAATTGCCTAAAAGTTGGTCAAGTCATCCCCATTCTAAAAAAACCTACAGAAAACCCCTCGGATCCCAATAACTTCCGACCAATAACCAATATCCCCATGCTAGCCAAGACTTTGGAAAAATGTGTTCAACAACAATTAAACCAACACATCACGGATTTCAAGCTACTAAACGACTGCCAATCAAGTTTCAGACCAGGGCATAGCACCGAAACCGCAATTCTTCATATAGTTGACGACGCCCTACTTGCTCTCGACCAAATGAAACCTGTCTACTAGTCCTGCTTGAACTCTCGTCCGCCTTCGACATGGTTAAACACGGCAAAATCCTTGAGAGGCTAGAAAACGGGATGGGACTATCAGGCACAGTCCTTCACTGGTTCAAATCCTTTCTAGAAAACAGAACGCAAAGGTTTATGGTGAATAAAAATCTTTCTACCTCATCCCCAACTCTACTAGGAGTACCACAAGGCTCGACTCTATCCCCTGCACTATTCAACCTCTATGTCGAACCCCTAACTGAACTATTACAGTAGGCGAATATCTCCTTCGACGTGTACACGGACAACACTCAGCTGTATATCAAGATCACTTCCATTGAAGAGATCAAGATGATGAATCAAGACCGTCCACTGGCTAACGACTAACTTCCTCAAGCTAAAGTCGCAAAAAACTGAATTCCTTCTAATTTCCCCTCCAAAAAACTCTTCGATGATGAAGGAGTGGACCAAGATTATCACTGCTCTAAATTGTACGCCAATCCTGATGGACTCCACCAAATCGCTTGGAATCACGCTGGATAAGAACTTTAATATGCAAACACACATCAACAAGTTGGCTAAAAATGCCCGCTTCACCTCAGCTACCTCAGAAAAATGAAACCATTCATCGAGAGCTAGGTTCTCAAAACTGCAGTTCAGGCTTTAGTCATCTCGAGATTGGAATACGGATGTACTACTTTATCGGGGCTTCCCAAAATCTCAACAGCCCCTTTAAAGCCTGTCTCAACGCAGCCGCAAGACTCCTAACAGGATCTAGAAAATTTGACCATATCTCGCCACACCTGAAGGCGCTCAACTGGCTCTACGAAGCTAGAATACATCTAACGTTGACCTGCATCACACATAAAGCTTTACACCACAAAACCCCCCAATATCTAGCCCAGAAACCTACTATCTCTGGTGGAAACAGACACTCTAGGAGCTCCAACAATCTACTGCTGAAACCGTCATGCTTCAGCAAGAAAAAAACATTTGGCAGAGCATTTTCTGGAGCTGCACCAAGAATCTGGAACTTACTCCCTCCGAGCATCAGAAAAATCTCTTCATCGACATTATTTAAAAGGGAAGCTAAAACCTTCCTGATGAGCAAATTCCTCCCTTAACTCCTTAACAATCCTCACCCTCTTGGGCCCTATAAAATGCTACAGATAACTCTTTGATTTGCCCCTCTCTGGGATTGAATCTCCCCACTTAACGGTCACAAGATCCAACTCCGACGGAAGCTGTACTTTCGATATCACTCCTGCTTGCATTGAACCAATCGGCTACTCTAAACTCCTATGTATCTATGACGCCCATGATGACAGCCTCGCTAAAATGATTTGTCTGTACTTGAACTTGTTCCGACTGCACCGAATCAAACAAATTATCTGTACTTATTATGTTCACTATCCATTTGTTCTATGCCGAACCTCATATATGCCACTTATCTATGTCTAGGACCCTACTAAAAATGTTCTTGAACTTGTTGCTCTGTACTGTGAAGCACTCTGATACCCTACTCAGGGTCTTGTTCGTGCTATAGAAAACACTAAAAATAAAATAAAATAAGTGACGCAAGGGTACCGCAATCCAATAATACAGATAGGCCTTAGTGATAGTTTGGGCCATGGTATACTGTGATAACTTTGCAGTATACCGTGGTTCATAGTGATGACAAGCCAGTACATAATTAGGTAATGACTGCTTTCAGAGACTGAAAAGGCAGCCATATTGTTTTTGCTACACTTTGGCTGTGTTCAGTGTTAGGGACTTAGATATAGGTAAGTAGTAGGTCCCTATCTATTACCACTTTATTAAAGTGGTAAGAGGTAAGGAGATTTATTTATATTTTGATATATTTTTAAATAGGTTTATGGCAAACATTTGTGAAATTCTGCGAAAGTACAGCGGTGACAGATGCAACTAAGTTTAAATGTCTTATGGCTTAAAAATTACTTACTCTACTTAACTGCGGTACCCAAAAGGCATCATCTTTGCACCATAATGTATAATCCTGTCAAATTTCAGGTAAATCCATTCAGCCGTTTTCGCGCTAAGTCAAATACAATAGTCTATGGAAAATGCATTGGTGGATAAATGTGTTCTGGGACCCCCTTAAAAAGTCACCAAAAAATACACATCATCTCAAAATGTAGAAAATTATATAGATCTGTAAAGTTTTTACAGGTGATTCGTCAAATTGAGGGAAAGTAATAAGGGGGCTAATATCTGAGGAATTTATAACTTTTAGAATACTAACTATAACTATAGAGTGGCAATCAGATTTAATGTTATGTCTTTCTTTTTTATCTATTGTATTTGTTATGTATTTAGTTTGTTGGTTTACCTAATCATGCGGCCATAAATGTGCCTATTGTTACAATAGTATTGTAGTATTTCTGAAACTTTAAATATGTAGTAGAGTTTTTGTTTTGGGCCTCCTTGCTTTTATCAGTAGTATTGTGCTACATTTAAAGCCCAAAGTGAATGAAAGTAAATCATTGTTGTTATATAAATAAGGATTATTCTTTTTTTCTAATGACCAATTATTATGTCCTCCATAAAGTAGTTTATGTGCTCACTGCTAGGTCACTTTTCCAGTTTGTTACACAGGAGTACATAAGGAAGATAGTCTTTGTTTTCCTTGTTGGGCACAGTTTTATTTTGTAAGCCAGAAAGCATGCAATGACAACTTATGCAGATTAAGATGTATTTTATTTGTTATGTATTTGTTTATAAGTTTCCATTGGCATGTAACAATAAATGGGTCTTTCACTTGTTCATGTAGTAAAACTGAAGCAGTCTAGTTTATTCTTTTGGCTTCCTTGCTACGTTTAGTACGATTGTGCTACATATGAAGGCCAAAATTAATGAAAGACAATCGTTGTTAATGTAATAAAAATTGAGATTATTATTTTTTTCCTAGTGGCCAATTATCATGTCCTCCAAATAGTAGTTTGTGTGGCTCACTGCTAGGTCAATGTTTTATTTTGTGGTTCTGAGGTGCATAAGAAAGATGGTTTTTGTTTGGCTTGCTGGATCAGTTTTATTTTGTGAGCCAGAGAGCATGCAAAGGAAACGTATGTAGATTAAGATGTATTCGATTCGTTATGTATTTGTTTTTTTGGTTTCGATTAGCATGTCACCATAAATGGGTCTTTCAGTTCTTGAAGTAAATCTGAAACTTTACAAATGCAGTCTAGTTAATTTTTTGTGTTTCCTTGCTACTTTTAGTAGTATTGTGCTGCACCATATCATTAAGTTGAAAAACCTTATAACTTAAAAAGTACTTACTCTACTTACCTGTTATACCACAAAGAATCATCTGTGCATCCAAATATCTAATGCTGCCAAATTTCAGCAAAAACCGACTGCCCGTTTTCGCTACACGTAATACAAAGGTGTATGTAAAATGCATTGGATTTCAAGCCCGTTATAGACTACCCTTTTTTCTTTGTACCACCTTGTCCAAATGCCCTGAAACATTCAGTCCTCTGACAATGAAACGGGTTAAACAGGTCTGCAAAGTTTCGCGAACATTTGTTAAATGGGTGTAAAGTTATTAAGGGACGAAAATCCCAAAATGCCCTATCTCTAATGACCCTAACTATAACTGTAGAATGACTACCGCCACTCTGTAATATAAATATATATATTCGACATTGATATGGCTTTGTGTTTGTCTAGTGGTTTGAAATCAAAATCAAAATTTGATCCTCCAACGAAAGCAGATAATGTAATGTATGTGTTTTAGAATTTGGTTATTCCTGATATTGATCTACAACAAGAATCTACAAGTTAAGCGAATTTGAATAAATTTGAGTTGAAAGCATTCAATGATTTAAAATCCGACAAATTCAATTATCATTAGGCAAGCTGACAAAGGCGGAAATGTAGTGAGTTTGAATTTTAAAGATTATTATTCTGAAGCGTATCGCTAGTTAAAGGATCTGTCAAACTATATGAAAGTTGAAATGTCAGAACTAGAGAAATCAAAATCACTGATTAAAACTACATTAAGAGGATATGTAGATAAGCAGCTATTAGACACAGAAGAATACAACTATTTGTGGGTTGAAAATACTAAAAGTCCAGTGATTTATTTTTGGCCTAAGATTCATAAAGGAGGGAGAGTTACTCCAAGAATGCCCTTTATTGCAGGCATTGACGTACACACAGAATATGCATCTGAATATAGTGAAATGTAAATTGACTCCCTTCGCTATAACATTGCCTTTATTCATTAGGGATGCTAAAACCAGGTTAATGATATTGCTTGGTATCCAGATTACTGGTAACTATGGATGTCAATAATCTATATACCAGTATAGAACACCACATTGGATTGGAAGTAATCAAGTACTTTCTTTTCACAAAGTTAGCCAGCTTTCTACAACATTCACTCATAATTCTAGATCTATTAGAGAATGCTCTTACAAATGACCTTTTACTATATCAGAATGAACTTTATCATAAAAGACGAGGAACAGCAATGGTTACCAGGTTTGCTCTCTGTTATGTAAATATATTTAAGGCTTTTTATGAGAGGGAGCATGCCTGGACCAGATCGTGGAATAAGTGTGAAAAGCTAGTAATCTAGTCAGTATATAGACGGCAGTTTTATCATTTGGAAGGGTAATGATGAACATCTAAAATCCTTTCATGATTTTCTAAACAACAATCCATTTAACATTTCCTTAAGCTTCGAATATAATAAGATAACCATGGAAATGTATATAGCTGGTGGAAAACTGGTATCTAGGTTATTCAGAAAACCATCACCAGCAAACTCTATCTTGACTGCTGGATCAGGTCATCTTAAAAAGCAAATAAATATCATACCTTTTGGAGAATTTTTGTGGCTGAAAAGAAATTGTAGTGTACAGAAAGAATATGAAACACAAGCTTATGATATAATGGATAGATTTTTAAGATGAGGCTATGACCCGACAATTCTGCACCTAGCCAAAAATAGAATAAGTAAAATAACGTGAGAAGAGCTATTAGAAGATTGAATCAAAGAAACTAATCGAAGTGGTGGTGATATAAGATGTATCACTACTTACAGTAATGGAAATAGACGTGTATAAAAGCCTAATAAAACATTGGGAGATCTTAATTTTAGATCATGATATTAGAGAAATTCTTCCTATGAGACCACAGATTGTTTATAAGAAAGCACCAATACGTAGAACATTGGTTAGTCCTAGTGATACTGTAATCAAGATATGGGAAAGACAGATATTGAAGACTCTAGCCGGGTACCTAGATTACCAAATGGTTCACACAAATGTGGGAATTGTATTTGCTGTACTTATGTCTCAGACAATGTCAAGATGTTTAAGGCTGGTAAAAGGTATAATCATTGCATCACTTATCAATTCTAACACCTCCAACTGTATATATATGATGATTTGTGTCTACGGTAAAAAATATATTGAATTCACAATGAGGAAACTTAAGAGAAGCTGGAAAGAACAAATCGGAGCTATCAGAAATTTAGATACTAAGTACGCCATGGAAGTCCATTTTATGGCATCACATACTCTAATGCAATTAGATGAGATCAGATTCATTGGTGTAGAACATGTCATGTTGGATACGAGAGATGAAGATTTAGAAAGAAAAGTAAGGGCTAGAGAAAATTTCTGGAATAACAAGCTTAATACCGTTCAATTAGGATTGAACATAGATAGGGAACTCCATATGTTGTATCAATGAAGCATCAGTGGAAGAATATTTTTCTTTTTGGTGATTATGAACCACTAAGAAACAGCAGTTTCATATAACTGCACTGTAGCACAAGATAATAACCTGGGGATGTGCAACATTTGAATGGAAAGTTCGATCTTGGAGTATGGTAAAATGGCATATTTCATAAAAGTTAATTTTCAAATAAGAAATATGGAAACATTTTTTACTTATTAATACTTACACATAACAATCTTAAATGCATTATTGTCAAATGAAATTATATCTAATTAATTGATGAAGATTTAAAGACTGAATTATTTTAATGATGAATCTAAATTTGAATCACATTGAGAATAGTGCTAGTTCTGTAATTTCCACAGTAGCACAAAAGTTCTGATAGGTAGTTATGAAGTAACTAATTAGAAGTTCGAACTCAGGCCAGTCTCAAACATAAAATTTAAAATAGTTTTAGTTATTCCATAATACATTTATGCCATTATTGTGATGGAAACTATTAATATTTTTTTTTCAGGTTAATCAGAAACATTTCTAATTGTATAATTATTGTTTGCTAATTAATATAACATAGAAGTATAGAGATTTCTGACTTGTAATTGAATTCTGGTTCTTCTGATGTCCAAACTTGTGATTTGAAGTTTTGGCAGGCATTTGGTAATTTGAAAAATGCATAAATAACTGAAAGGAGAAGTACCCTGGTTTGGTTGGATATGATGGCTCTGTAACAGAACTTTAAGAAATATTTTTCTGTTTGGACAGGTAGGAAATGCTTGCAAGCGCAGTGCTATATTCCAATTTTATTACAGTAAAGGAGCAAAGTGTGGTGAGGTACTAAGACTCATAATTAATTTGCATTTTAGATTCCTGTGTTAAAAGGGGAGTATTCCATATCGTTAAGACTAGATAATATGACCTAGGAATAAAATCTATAAAAAACATGAAGTATAATATTGTTTCCATGCATGGTTTATGTGTTAGTGACGTTTGCAAGAAATACAGTGTAGTATATGAGGATGTAGATATTCTATGAATTTATTATCTTCGTTGTGTTAGATAACAATAATGTAAATTTGGGGCTGTGAGGGAAAGGATTTATCAAGACGTTACCTCTACAATCTTTATGGTGAGATATGCTTTGATTTTAGGGTTAAGACAATGCATTTAAACAATGATTTTTTACAACTCTACATCTCATTAGCTCTGATGATAATCAACCTTCACAAGCTCTGAAAGAGTTGGGCATTTCCCCTGGTGAATAATATTTAGCAAAGTGTATAAGCATCCTAATGGTCACTCAATTTGAAAGATTCAGTTTTTTGGTATTGTTTTAATTATTTGCAATTTCAAACTATTTTCACGTATATGTTTGGTCTTTTCTGTGGTGCAACAATGTTTCTATGGGATGTTATTTTTCATCAAAATTGAGATGAGTTGTATGTTTTTAATGTATCATGTTAAAAATGAAGATATGCACTATTGCATTTCAAATATATTCACAGCCCTGAAGAAGCAACAGTTTTGCGAAACACATGTTGGCTGCGTGGCTGTGAACAATTTTGCAAGAATAAACTAATCACTTGGAACAGCATTTGGAAGAGTTGTTTCTCTCAGACTGCGAACAATTATTTGTAATAATTATTTGAATAATATTCCTGTTGCCCCAATTATTATTATTTTTTAGTGTATATATATATATATATATATTATCTACTGGCGGTCGCCAGTAGATAGTTATAGTTACAACCTATTATCCATAGGAAATCCGCAACATTCTATTTGAAATAACGTTGGCGCCGGTTGACGAATCTTCGTGAAAGTTTCCAACTTGTTGGGGCGCTCCGCTCCGCTCCTACCCTGAAAGTCTCGGGGTGATACGTGAAGCGGGGGCCGAGAAAAAGGGGGTCCCAAAACGCGTTTTCCCCATTCATTTTTCCATAGGAACCTTTAGTCGCAGCTACAGCCCGAACTGCTGAACGGAATTACACCAAATTTGGCAAAGAGGTAGTCCTTGGTTCAGACTGGTGCCTTTTGCTTAAATGGTGTAAATCCGTTCAGTAGTTCCTGAGAAAATCAAAAGTAAAAGTACATATATATCTATGGGCGCGTCGGATACGCGTACCCTCAGCGCACCCTGCGCGCACCGTCCCGATCACGAGCTGCATGCTAATTGGCTGTCAGCTGGCTGTCAACATTCCGATTCAGGAAGTGTTGGCAGCCATTTTGTCCCTCGGTAGAACCGAGGGACAGAAACAAGTGCGCAAGCGCAAAAGGGGGCAGGGTAGAAACACCCTGACCCCTAGGTCTGCTCAGGGGTCCCACAAGGACCCCTGGGCAGAAAAGATTTTTTTTTTAAATCGGCGGGATGCGCTTAGGGTGCGCGTATCCCGCCGAGAAAAAAAAAGAAACAAGTGTGCAAAACGCACAAAGGGGGCAGGGTAGAAACACCCTAACCCCTAGGCCTGCTCAGGGGTCCCACAAGGACCCCCTGGGCAAAAAAAGCATTTAAAAAAAAAATCGGCAGGATGCGCTCAGGGTGCGCGAATCCTGCCGAAAAAAATCGAAGCGCGGTCTCCCGCGCTCGATTGTATTTTGCCCCCGGGTGGCCCAAGTCCCGGGGCATGGTGGGGGTTTAATTTATGTGTGGGGGCCTCAAAGGGCCCCCAAGCCCCGGGGACCGCCACCCCCGGGGCTTTCTTTTAAAAATGGTGCGGGAGGGCTCTGAGCCCTCCCGCAGCCCCGGGGACCACCACCTCCCTGGGGCTTTTTTAAAAAAATTAAACAACCTGTGTGGGGGCTCCAGCCCCCCACACGCCCCGGGACCGCCACCTCCCCGGGGCACTAACAAATTAAAATGGGGGTCCGTTTTGGACCCCCGAAGCCCCGGGGACCACCACCTGCTATGGCAGGACGGGAGCCTCGCGGCTCCCATCCTGCCATAGCAAACTGCTTTGGATATTGGAAGAGAGAGAAACCTGCTCTCTCTTCCAATATCCAAAGCCGATTGCTTTTCCACATGGGGAGCAGCATGTCAGCTGCTCCCCATGTGGAACAGCAATGCCGGCTCCCAAGGGACGTGGTGAGCCGGCGGGACTGTGGGGGATTGGGGACCCCCCCACAGTCCCCAACGGAGAGGGCCAGCCCCGGGGGATGGGGTCCCCGGGGCAAGTAGTGGCCCGGGAGGGGGGCCACGCGGCCCCCCTCCCCAAAAAAGAGCAAAAAAAATGTTTTAAAAAAAGGAAAGGCCGGCCCCGGGGGATGGGGTCCCCGGGGCCTTAAAATGGCCAGAGGAGGGGGGCCACGCTGCCCCCTCAAAAAAATAAATATAGAGGCCATGCCCCGGGGGATGGGGTCCCCGGGGCCAATACAGGCCAAGGGAAGGGGGCCACGCGGCCCCCTTCCCGTTTTTTTTTTTTAAAGGTAATTTAAAAAGGGGTAAGGCCCTGGGGGATGGGGTCCCCAGGGCCCAAAAAAAGAAAAGGAAGGGGGCCACACAGCCCCCCTTCAGGGGAGAATTTTTTTTTTTTAAAACGATCGGGCCCGCAGGCCCCGCCCCTTCCTTCACCACTCTGCAAACGCCCCCTGGCGCGTTTGCAGAGGGGAGACGAATTCCCCTTGAATACTGGGGGTCCCTGGGGCCAACTAGCCCACCAGGTACCTCTAGTATGCGCCAGGGGCTGCCTTGCAGAGAGGTGTACAGAGGCCACGCCCCTTTTACACCTCTCTGCAACGCAGCTCTGTGGCGCTTTTGGAGGTATATGGTGGGCTAGTTGGACTCCGGGGACCCTCAGGATTCAAGGGGACTTAATCCCCCAACTTAAAATGCGCCACGGGGCGCGTTTGCACAGTGGTGAAGGGAGGGGCGGGGCTTCAGGTGACATGTGTGCAAACAGGCCCCGTGGCGCGTTTTAAGATGGGGAATTAAATCCTCTTCAATCCTGAGGGTCCCTGGGGCCAACTAGCCCAACAGGTACATCCAGAAAGCGCCACAGAGCTGCGTTGCAGAGAGGTGTAAAAGGGGTGTGGCCTCTCTACACGTCTCTGCAACGCAGCCCCTGGCGCATATTGGAGGTTCCTGGTGGGCTAGTTGGCCCCTAGGGACCCTCAGGATTCAAGGGGACTTAATCCCCCAACTTAAAACGCGCAACAGGGCGCGTTTGCACAGATGTCACCTGAGGCCCCGCCCCTCCCTTCACCATTGTGCAAATATTCCTCTAAAATCAGCCGAAATACGAATTCCGATTTACTCACCTGTTATCAGGAGAGACCTCAGTGCTGCATCTTTCAGCCCAGTACTGGTCCTGAAAAGTAATTTTAACCGTACTTACCAGTAACTTGAATTTCCTTCCATAGGCTAACATTGACTGGTTTCACTTTGAAATTCTTCTAAGTGTGGAGTTTTGGAACTTTAAAATATTCCTCTAAAATCAGCCGAAATACGAATTCCGATTTACTCACCTGTTATCAGGAGAGACCTCAGTGCTGCATCTTTCAGCCCAGTACTGGTCCTGAAAAGTAATTTTAACCGTACTTACCAGTAACTTGAATTTCCTTCCATAGGCTAACATTGACTGGTTTCACTTTGAAATTCTTCTAAGTGTGGAGTTTTGGAACTTTAAAATATTCCTCTAAAATCAGCCGAAATACGAATTCCGATTTACTCACCTGTTATCAGGAGAGACCTCAGTGCTGCATCTTTCAGCCCAGTACTAATCCTCAAAAGTAATTTTAGCCGTACTTACCAGTAACTTGAATTTCCTTGCATAGGATATCATTGCCTGCTTTTTGCTGAAAAAGTTTCTAAGTGTTGATTTTTGGAACTTTAAAATATTCCTCTAAAATCAGCCGAAATCCGAATTCTGATTTACTCACCTGTTATCAGGAGAGACCTCAGTGCTGCATCTTTCAGCCAAGTACTGATCCTCAAAATTAATTTTAACCGTACTTACCGGTAACTTGAATTTCCTTCATAGGCTAACATTGACTGGTTTCACTTGGAAATTCTTCTAAGTGTGGAGTTTTGGAACTTTATAATATTCCTCTAAAATCAACCAAAGTACGAATTCCAATTTACTCACCTGTTATCAGGAGAGAACCCAGTGCTGCATCTTTTAGCCCAGCACTGACCCTGAAAAGTAATTTTAACCGTACTTACCAGTAACTTATATTTTCTAACATATGAATCCATTGTCTGGTTTTCAGCAGAAAACTTTCAAAGTGTCGATTTTCACAAACTACAAATATTCCTTAAAAATCGCCTGTATGACTTAAACGCATTCATTCAACTGTTTACAGGAGATGCACCAGTGCTGGATCCAGGATCCAACACTGAGTAAGAAAAAGTAACGATAACAGTTTTTACCTGCTAAGTGAATTTCCTTCCATAGGATAACATTGGTGATTCTATGAGAAAAAGTTTCTAAGTGTCAACTTTTAAAGTACAATAATATTCCTTAAAAATCACGACTGTAACCAAAACGCTTTTACTCAACTGTTTACAGGAGATGTGCCAGGACTGAATCTAGGATCCAGTCCTGTGGTTAGAAAAGTAATCCATAAAGTAACTAATTGCATTTAACTAGAAATTCACATTGAGCTGAATGTTGCATTGTGTTTGAAAATGTGTTGCACATTGCAACAACTGTAACTACTGTACTTAAAAGTCTATTGCCTATGTGCAAAGTATTTAAACTAAAGTAATTCATTCTGAGAAAGTATTTTTTGTAATGTAATGTATAATGTAATTACAATGTAATTTAAATAATAAAATATGTAAAAAAAAATTGTTTCTAAAAATGTAGTAAATCAGTATTTTAAAAATTTATATAACAATTAATACATTTAAAAATTGTCATTTACAAAACCTTTGAAATTCACTGAAAAAACCGTAGGTTTCAGACATGTTATAGTTACAAATTAGCATTTAAAAACCTTTGAAATTCACTGAAAAAACCATAGGTTTCAGGGACGTTATAGTTACAAATTAGCATTTAAAAAACCTTTGAAATTCACTGAAAAAACCATAGGTTTTAGGGACAGTTATAGTTAGTTGGACATTGCACTCGTACAAAACCCGTGAAATTCCCCGTTATAGTTAGTCCAGCTAACTATAACTCGCGCCCGCAATGCACTGCTGATGACGTCACATATTACATCACTCATGACATGGTCAGTGACATCACTGATGACATCACTGATGACATCTCAAATGACATCACTGATGACATCACTGATGACATCATCCATGTGATAATTTCATGCATCTTCTCACACCCTAATATAACCTTTGATACACCCACTCTAAAGTACAGACTGCCATTCGCAAAACCATAGACACTCCAACACCAATAACTACATACCCACTCACTGATTCTTAGGTCTACGCACACATCCACTCACTCACCCGAACAGTCACTCATATTTACGGTCACTCAGTACAGGACTATCATATGCACTCATACTCCTATATAGACACTCAAACACCGCCACTCATCCATAGAGGTACTCACACACCTAGTCAGTCATGCAAATAATTAAACACACTACCATTTACTCACCTATACAGTTATACACACACCAGCTCACTTACTCATACAAATACTAGCACATTCTTACGCTCTTATACAATCACTGATACAAGCACACACTCATCCATACAGCCACTATCACAATCAGTCACTCTTGCTTATAGCTATTTATATACTCCAACACACATATATACTGCCTTTCACATATGTAGTTACTCACACATGTACCACTGGGACATACATTCACTCACTAACACACTCTTACACACACTTACCCACCCATACAGTCTATCACAGATGCACTCTTGAAACCATCCACCCAGTGAATCACCCACTCACACATCTATGCACAGAGTCGCACACACCCCTCCCACACAAACACTCAGGCACCCATACAGATACTCACACAAGCATTCAATAACTCATATAGACACTCATGTAGCTATTCTCAAACACATGCAGCCACTTACAAAGCAACAGACAGACGGATACAGACATTCACCCAGTTTAGTCACTAACCCATGCATTCAGTAAGATACGTTAAATCACTCACTTATACAGTCAGTCACGCACCTACTAAATCATCCATACAGACACTTACACACCCACTCATTCTTCAATACGTCTTTTCCTATATATATTAAAAATATTTAAACTTTACAGAAACACACAGTCACTGGATGATGTCATCAGTGATGTCATCAGTGATGTCATTTGAGATGTCATCAGTGATGTCATCAGTGATGTCACTGACCATGTCATGAGTGATGTAATATGTGACGTCATCAGCAGTGCATTGCGGGGCGCGAGTTATAGTTAGCTGGACTAACTATAACGGGGGAATTTCACGGGTTTTGTACGAGTGCAATGTCCAACTAACTATAACTGTCCCTAAAACCTATGGTTTTTTCAGTGAATATATATATATATATATATATATATATATATATATATGTGTCGAAATCTATCTATCTATCTATCTATCTATCTATCTATCTATCTATCTATCTATCTATCTATCCATCTATCTATCTATCTATCTATCTATCTATCTATCTATCCATCTATATATCTATATCTATATCTATATATATATATATATATGTATATATATATAATTATATATATATATATATAAATAGATAGATATTGATAGATAGATAGATAGATAGATAGATAGATATTAAAGATTCCTGTTCGTAGTCTGAAACAGAAATGGCACGCCATGGAGTGGTTATGGTTAGGATCATGTTTCCATATATAAAAATGTTTTGGGTTTGCTTATAACTTTGGCGCCGTTTGACAAATCTTCACAAAACTTTCCATAGGAAAGTTCCTCCACCTCAGCTCCTTCTTTGAAAGTTTTGGGGTGATCCGTCAAGCAGGGACTGAGAAAAGGGGTGGTCCCAAAACACTTTTCCCCATTCATTTTTCGAAAGGAAATTTAGACTGAGCTGCATCCCAAACAGCTGAACTAATTTACACCAGATTTAGCAGAAAGCTAGATCTTGATCCATAAAGTCTACCTTTTGTGATTTGGTTTAAATACATTCAGTAGTTTTTGAATAATTAAGACTCAGTAGCTTTGTATGTTTCTTGCCGTTGAGGATTCACGGAGCTGACAGATCTTAGGAGAAATCTGATTTGCTGCAACCACAAAAACAATGATGTGGCAGCAGACATCTTAGGACTCAGGACTGAGTCCCGAGTACTGGGAAAAAGGATAAAACATATATAATGGGGCAGGGTAGGTATACCCTGCCCCCCTATGCAAGGTGATGGGATCACAGAAGGGCACCCATGGGGCCCACATTTTTTTTTTTTTAAATTGGTGGCTTCACAAAACATTGGCAAAATAAAAAAAAAAAGAGTGCGGACTCCCGCACTCAAAAAAGTAATTGCCTGGGGTGGGTGATGCATTATTATATTTTGTAGAGTGTGGCATGCTGCCCCCCCCTCCTGAGTCTCTACAAGGCTCCGCTGACTCCATCCCCGGGGCTGATTTAATAATAAGGGGAGGGGGTTATGCGGCCCCCCTCTCTGTGCCTCAACGAGGCCTTAGGGACCCCACACCCAGGGCCAAATATGAAATAAAAGGGAGGAGGTATGCGGCCCTCCTCCCGGAGCCATTCTAGGGCCCCCAGGCCAATTTTTAAGAAAGGAGAGGGGGCCACACCCACCTCCCTGAGCTGATATTGGCGCCAGGCGCCCCATCCCCTGGGGCACGATACTTAACAGTGGGTCCCTTCCAGGTAAAGTGCGGGCATACCCTGCATGCACTCTACTGGGCAGTGAACAGTACTTTGCTTCTGCCTTCTGGGAGCAGTAAAAAATGCTGCCAGCACCCAGGAGGGAGGAAAGGAAAGGTTCCGGATCCAGCCAGGACCCAGTATGGAGCTGGTTGAGGAGCAGGCTGGAGCCGCAAGGGCCTTGGGGTTCCACCCACAGCCCCCAGTGTGCCCAGCATTGTAGGTGCCTCAGGTGGGCATCGGGGCCCCCACCACAAATTGAAAAAAATGGCTGGCTGTCGCAAGTGGAGCTGGCTGTGGCCACTGGGGCTCTGGGGCTGCCCTTGTAGCCCCAACAAAAGTTGAGCTGTGGGTATTCTGTGGACCACTGGGGCACCCAGTTAATAACACAATGCTGGATCCCATCAATAACCACAATGGTTGCAGGCTGGGGAACATTGCATATGGGAATTCATAAGCAATAGAAATCTGTCATCCCTTTTAGAACTTCTTCTAATAACAAATTGTACATTTGCAATTTTGCATATTTTTCCTGAAATTTTCTGTAATCACATGAATGCAAATAATGCAAATTTCGCACACTCCTAATTTCTCCCTGTGAGTTAAAATGATTCCTGGCACCTGCTGTGCCACTCTAGTGCACCTCAGAAAATGGAAGCCTAGTGGCACGGCAGTCACATTTCTCTGTCTCCAACTACACAGGGTCACTGCTCTGACAGTCACTCAGCAGTCTGGCAGCTCCTCCTTGTTGGTGGCAGCTCTGCAGCACCTTCGGTCGCATATCTTGGCCAAAGAAAGGGCAAAAGGTCAGGAGCCCCAGGATTCTGAGCCAACTGGGGCTGCAGCTGTTCCTGATCTCTGTTCCAAAGAGAGCTCTTAGAGCCCCATTTATGTCCCTTCCTGGTGCTACATTCACCACCTTTGATACAATGTTATATAGGTTGCACCAGAGTTATGAAAAAGAAATCCAATCCTAACTGCTACCATAGATACCGTTAATTGAGATCAGTGCTCATGCTCTGGACAGGGTTACCCAGCACTAGTACTGCGGGAGCCTAAGGATGCACCAAGATGGTTCAATTTCTTTGCACCCACTTACAATCTCACCATGGAGAATCCTTGTGGCTCCGGAGATGTCAATTGACCTTTTCCACTGTAGGAGAATTAGAGCTATTCCAATAACTTTAAAATATCATTGACATTTAGGGGTCGATTCCGATTCCGTAAGGAAGGCCTTCCCAGAGCCATCCGGAGCTGTAGCCTCCGACCGACTCTTACTGGAAGCTGCGTCTTTCAAACATCGAAGTACGATGCTCAAAATCCCTTACTTACCGAACAATTCGGTCACTTAGAATCCGTCTCCATTTTCACATCGAGAAACCTCCGTAAACGCTGAAAGGAGTCGTTTAAGGCATATTCCCAGCTCGATTACAGCTGGCCAAGGATGATGCGTACTTCCCATGCGCCGAATCCGTTGCCACTACCCACACCTCAGAGCATCCGGAAGAGGAGTATTTCAGCTCCGAAGCACTCCACAACACGATCCCTGCAAACGAGATGGTGCAGCCACGTATCCTATCGCTCATGTCTAGGTCTGGGCAGTGAACTTCGCTCCATTCATGGAGTTTGCGGAGTTTTCTGCACTCCGCACTCCGCGGAGCTCGCGGAGTGCAGAAAACTCCGCTTCGCGATGTGCAGCGGAGTTTTTTCCCCGCTCGTGATCGCGAACGGTAAGTTCGCGAACGGTAAGTTCGCGAGCGCGAGCTGCCGCTCGGGTAGAATTTCTACCCAAGCGGCAGGAATACCAGCACAAACTGCAGTTTGCACTGTACTCCGCCACTCGTGGAACTTCGCGGAGGTTTTTTGTAACTTCGCGGAGTTCCGCGTAGCAAAATTCCACGAACTACGCCCAGGCCTGCTCATGTCATACCCATACTCTATGCCTACGGTCAATACTATAACCCCAACTGACGCGTTTGTCACAGACGGTAAGTCAGACACCCACAACACACAAAAACGCCACTACCCCGCGAAAGGAAACATTGCACACAGATTGTGGGAAAGCACAGTCACCAATGTGGTGGAGGTAATACTTGCAGCACTTTCTACCCTATAGAGGGGTGGATGGCTAACACTACCAGCAATCTAATGCCCATGGGGGGGTGGATGGCCAACACTACCAGCATTGTCTGCCCCATAGGGGGGTGGATGGCTCACACTACCAGCAACTTAATGCCTATAGGGGGTGGATGGCTAACACTGCCAGCAATCTAATGCCTATAGGGGGTGGATGGCTAACACTACCAGCAATCTATTGCCCATGGGGGGGTGGATGGCTAACACTACCAGCATTGTCTACCCCATAGGGGGGTGGATGGCTCACACTACCAGCAACTTAATGCCTATAGGGGGTGGATGGCTAACACTGCCAGCAATCTAATGCCTATTGGGGGTGGATGGCTAACACTACAAGCAATCTAATGCCCATAGGGGGTGGATGGCTAATACTACCAGCATTGTCTACCCCATAGGGGGTGGAAGGCTCACACTACCAGCAATCTAATGCCTATAGGGGGTGGGTGGCTAACACTACCAGCAATCTAATGCCCATAAGGGGGGTGGATGGCCAACACTACCAGCAATCGAATGCCCATAGGGGGGTGGATGGCTAGCACTACCAGCAATCTAATGCCCATGGTGGAGTGGATGGCTAACACTACCAGCAATCTAATGCCCATAGGGGGGTGGAGGGCTCACACTACCAGCAATCTGGAGACAATAATGGGTTTGGGGGGCTAACCCCCCAGCAATGTGGAGACAATATGGTGTTTGGGGAGCTAACCCCCCCAAAAATGTAGAGACAATATGGGGTTTGGGGGCCAATCCGCCCCCCCCCCAGAAATGTGGAGACAATATGGTGCTTGGAGGGCTAACCTCCCAGCAAACTGGAGACAATATGGGGTATTGGGGGCTAACCCCCCCAGCAAAGTGGAGACAATATGGGGCTTGGGGGGCTAACCCCCCCAGCAAAGTGCAGACAATAGGGGGTTTTGGGGCTAACCCCCCAGCAATGTGGAGACAATATGGTGTTTGTGCGAGTAACCCCCCTGCAATGTAGAGTCAAACCTGGGTGTTGTGGGGGTCAAATACCCCCAGCATGGCATAATCATAAGATCTGTGGGAGGCCAACACCCACACGCAAGTTAGATATTATGGTGTGTTGAGGGCAAAATACCCACAGAAACGTACAGGTAAGCATTGTTGGGGGGTTTACATATACACAGCTATGTGAGGCAATCTGGTGTTTGGGGGGTTAACACTTCCAGCAATGTGTAATTATACAATGTATCAGTTTACCATCAAAAATGCATCAATACACACATTTGAGTACAAGCTGCTGCAAAAACAAAATAATCTAAGCCAATTCTCACTTTTAATGAAACTAAGTTCCACACTGTGGCATTAATGTTGACTGGCAAGCTTAAAGAATGGCCAGAGTGGAGATGTTGGAGGCCCAGGGCCAGGAGGAAAAAAGAACAAAGAGCAACATCCACTCAATGCCCCTCAAATGTAGGTGAAATACATGGGTGCTGATTCACAAAGGCAACAGGCCAGCCACACACATAAGATACATTTCAACGCGTGTGTGTGTGTGTGTGTGTGTAAGCTGTGTCAGCCTGGCATGACACACACGACGGGGGTGCTGAACTCCACTGAGCCATATGTATGTTGAGTCCAATCAGGAAGTGGCCTGGATAGGCCTTGGATTGGCAATGTGGGCAATCAGGCATTTGTCGATGAGCGGTGCACCAGGATCACTTGCGGCCCAAGCTGTGGGCAGTCTCCAACAACCACAACAAGAGACTGACTCACTTCTCAAGTCCCCACCAGGCCACAGCACTGTGGTGACAATATCTGGTCCCCTAAGCTGCTGTGCTGCAAATTGATGATGTGGGCCAGACTACAGAGCAGACACTCTGTTGCTCCCTGTGTTCCATGCCTTGCAAGTAGCAGTGTCTTCGCACACACCCAAACATGACTTCCAGGCCATGGCAGGTGCAGGGAGGCTGTATTGGAGGTAGAAGCCTTGCAGGGAGCAAAGTCACTATTGGATAGTCGAGCCCCCCGCCCCCCTTGATCAGCAGCATTGTGCCTCATTGAACACAACATCAACAGGTGACATTGCAGAGCCCACCATGACAGCGAAGATCAGGGAATGTATGGCAAGACGTCCATGAGTGCCTAGGCATCATTGTGATTCAAATCTGACCATGGGTCCATAGCACGTTGAGTATGACCAATGAGGGAACAAACGTACAAGCGAATTGCATTTTAAACTAAAATTCTTTTAGTGTCACTAGATTAATTTGCCCCATTCCTGTTCCTTCACAGTGTCCTACACAGAATCTCCCAGCCCTGAGGAAGACCTTCTGAAAATCCTCACGGTCCCCACACGAAGGTCGAAACGCGTCGGCACCCCCCACACTGAGGCCAATAGTTTCCCTGTTCTGAACTACTCAGCCCTTGAAAGACATCAAGCCTAAGCTGGACTTAGACAGCTTAGTTACGGACTTTGACAGGCTTTCTCTGACCTCACCACTTTGGACCCATGAATGATTACAGTATCAAGGACGTATAAATAAATAAGGCCCGATACATTAGAAATATAGTAGGACTATTTAAAACAATAAGATGAAGATCTTTGTAGTCTATGTAATGTATGTCATGGTTTGATGTGTCACTGTGCATAGAGTGTTTTATGTATAAAATTTGCTGAATAAAGCTGCAATTGTGCTTGTACTATTGTTTTTGTCACAAGAGAAAGAAAACAAACAAAAAGAAAAAGCAAAAAATACATTTCTTGATAAGATGAATGATATGTTTTGTTTTCAGAGAATAATGTTTGCATGTTGGCTCTCATCTTAGTACACAAAATGAAAAAAGTAAACAAAGTTTATTAACATAAACACACTTGCAGGTATTAATAGAGGACCTGCTTAGTTAAAAGAATATAATATCAATGGTCCAAGAGGTAATTGTTCATTGTATTGCCAATGAGGGAATGCCACATCAGGTAGGTTCACCCAGCATGCTACATACTATGAGAAACACACATTTGACGGTGGTTCAGGAAGGGCCAGACCTACCCATATGCATGTGATACATACTCCAAGCATCCGTCTAACACAACACATACTCAAACATCGCTGGGCAACACGAGTACACATACTCACAGAAGGATGACATTGTGATGAGTCTCTGTACACTGAAGCACAGAGGATACCAGACCCAACAGCACACAAGTATACAAACTATGAAAAACGATTTATGAGCCTACAACTCCAACAAACCAGAAGTGTTTGTGTCACAGTTGTCAGAGCCACATCTGTGGACTACATTCCTACTTGCAATTGGGAAAAGCATAGGACCAACAACAATGTTGGAGACAGTCACCATGTGTGTCCTGGTGGTGCTACACACAACTCTAATTCAGAACATGTACTCTGTCAACATTGTTGCATGTCATTCACAGCAAGTCTGCACAAAACTACAAAAGCTGAAGTATGTGCAGCTAATGACTAATGCCATTTTGATAATGCAGATGGTGTACTGCAGAAAACTTGGATGACTAATGAGTCACCGGACAGAGGATACACCAACAGGCTTCGGAGGCTCCAATGCACAGCCAAATGTTTAAGAGAATGTGACAGCCCTGGTTATGATGCCGGGGGGAATCAAGCTGTGGCTCACATACACAACCCACATAGCTATCCGCAAGATAGTGTAAATTGCTACATCTTGTGAGGGTGGTGGACATGTGCAGAATGAATTCTGTCTTGGCCACATTTTGTACTTTATCACTGTATCAAAATCCATCCATCCATCAATCCGTAAAGGAGATCCACAACAAAGACATATATACCTCAAGCTCCAGGGCAGGGTACAAAGTTCTGATTGGGAGCCCTCATGTACACCTACAAGGCCCACCCTTGCCATACCAGATAATAGCTACCAAGAAATTGACAATGCCAACACCTATGGAAATGTGTGAACTGTTCAGGTGTCACTTGTGAGTTTCTCACAGTGCAGAGTGTTGTCCTCAGCACAACCAGAGATGTCATCACAATGAGTTTACTCCCCTGGTTCCCCAACATCTTGGCCATTCAAAGTCGGAATGCCATGAATATCCACGTGTGTGTAGTCTACTGGCAAGTGTGGGGATGCGAGTCTGGACTAGTCTGAGCACAGGTGCCAATCACTTGAGGTGCCAATAACACCCTAAGCAATGGAATGCCAGCCAATGTTTCCATCTTCATGACTAAACATCAGAAGCAAGCACCACCTCCATCCCAGGGCATCATACAAGGGCATTGTTGACCAATCAGTGACTACTACTGACTACAAAGGGTAACTTGCCACTCATGCCCACACACGACTCACACAAGCCAAGGCTAGGTGGAGGCTACTCCTCTTGTGATGACAATTGTGTTAGAACACACCAGTGTCATCAAAGAGACCATCACAACAATCATCCATGTACATACATTGTCAAATAGCAAGCTTCAGCAAACACATAACACATCAACATATTCATTCTGGCTACTGTTTCTGCACACTCACATAGACATAATAAACACATATGCACATGTCAACTTCAACACAAGGCCTGCATCAACTCAACATATGCAGGTATCACCCCTCCAACATCCAGGTCACAGTACATGCTCAACTCTCATTACTAACAGACACACAAGCACGCCACAAGCACCCTCTGTTTAATCTAAATGTAAAAACATGTCTGACACACAAGCTCAGGCCCACTACACAAACCATTCCAATTGGAGTCGTCCTCACTCACATGTGCGCTGCCCTCATCTCATCCACTCATACACTGGCAGCACCACTATCCATCAACACCTCTCACATGCACGACATGCACACAATGTACAGTACACATCCCCTCCTCAGCAGACATCAAACATAACATTCCAGATTGACAACACCCATCACCAGTAGCACACTCAGTGATGCCTTGGACTGCACTCATGCCACAACATGCAGCATCACTGCACACCCTAACATGCAGTGTACTCCACACATCACCACATCTCACAACAAGACACATACATAGCTCAATGGATGTGTACTAATTTGCATATCACCACATACCCACTCATATCTGCACAAGTCCAACCACTTGTCACTTGAGTAAATGATCCATCTGCAGAATCAAACACAACACACCACAACTCTACAACACCTCACATTTCACCATCCAATACCCATTATCACACTACTGGTATACATACCTTCACAAACACTTGTCAACTCTGTTACATATGACTATTTAAAAATTGTCTCAATGTGGCCCAGTCACATCCACATTAGACTTCCATGAGCAAGAACATCATGGACTCATGCACAGTATCAACAAACCTCACTCATCATCAAACATGCACCATCACTGCCCACATGCACAATAGTGCCACAGACCACAGCTCTCATCACCTGCAAAATCCAACCTTGTCCAGCTGGATATTCCCCTATCACATCTACACATTCCTACCATACCTTGCGCAGTATGGAAGCAGGAAATCAAGCTCGCTTATTCTGAATCACACACCTGCATGTCAAGCCCTCACATAGGGACAATGTGGACACACCATGTCACCAACACAAGAACTGCTAATGTACTTTAGTCACAACCCACACCCTCTGGCATTCTCCTAAATTGTACTTTCGCCATCACATAGGACTCTACACTACACGAAAAGTAACGTTACACCAGTCTCCATCACCTCTACCCTTGTGTGTGCCAGCTCATCACATGCAATATCAACTTTGCTAAACACACCTGCAGTTAGGTTCTGCAAACACATTTCAACATACTCCCCTGTGTGGCTTTGCAGAGCATAAATGTGACACAGGCTCAAGTTGCATCTATATGGCAAACAGACACACTACACATCTGGGCACACACAGTCCACTCGTCTGAACACATGGAGCACAGGGCTAAGCAACATACATCACAGCACCCCTAGTCCAGATCAGTGTGACCCGGCACAGCATCAAGCATAGCTCAAAAGGACAACATTAGTGGTCTAGCACAAATTACAACCTACACACAAATCTCATGCTCAATTACAAATGTTGTGTGGGTGAATACATGATGTTAAAGCTTGCACAGACAAAAAACAGCATCAACATGAAGTATCCAGACAAAAGCAGGATGGCACCACACACATTTGGATGAGAAAGCACTGGACTAGTATGACCATGGAAACCTTGTCAAACATGAACATCTTCTTACACTTGAATATTTGGAGGCAACAGGGTCTGAAGACTGTCAGGTTCCTGATCACCTCACACACACCATGGGCTCAGGATATGTCACAGATGGTCACACTGCCATGAGGGAAATTTCCTACAGTGGAAGGCCACCTGTGCCAAACTTGTCATTGTCAGGGGAGTGCCAGATCAAAAGGAGACACAGATATGGCTCCAACACTATCAAGTCACATGATAGCTTTTGGACCAATACCTTGTGTACATGGTTGTGTCCAAAGTCACCACCACGTATACAAAGTCTGTATGTACCCAGATGTACTGATGAGACAGGAGACTTGCTGCACATCACAAACATATTCTGCATGCCCATCATAAACTGTTGCACTTTGCAACACTTGCACTATGGTAACATATGGCAGCATTACCTATGTGCAAAGGTGAAATGAAAACAGGGAAGCTTGGCAGATTCATGTCACCTTCATGGCCCAAAATGATATGGGTGATGATACCCTGCAGAGGTAAACTATGCGGACTTGTATACATACTGTAATAGGTGACATACTCCATGGACCACATGCAGTCCATGACATAACAACCTCATTTTATACCCACCACAAGAAGTGTACATTAGTGACATTGACTTATAAGCAAGTTGTGGGACACAGACATCAACAGTGAGAAACTTCAAACATGCTTTATTCAGCATGAAAATGCAAACATTTTAAACTCAAACATAAGGCCAGTGGCCAGTCCATAGTTGTAAATTCTCTGAGGGGGTGAGGGGTAATCCCCCTCCAGCACTTGCCTACACTGTATGTGCAAGGGGACACCTCCCCTGGGAAGGGCATCTTGGGGCATGCCAGGCACCAATGGGACCGGACTAGGGAAGAATGTGTTAGGTTGTGGGAGGAATGGGATCCGGAGGGGTGTGTGGGTCCACTGCAGTGGATGGCCCAGATAGAGGGGGAGGGTCCACCGCAATGGAAGGGCCAGATTGAGGGGTGTGTGGGTCCACTGCAGTGGATGGGCCAGATTGAGGAGGGGGGTCCACTGCAGTGGCAGTTTCAAACTGAGGGGGGACAGTTGGAGGGGGAATGTTCATGGGAGAGGGGGAGGGGCTGGGCCTGACTAACTTTGGGATTGTGTATTTGTGGAGGGTGAAACCTGTGATGGGGATGGACTCTGGATCTTTGGGAGGGGGCCTTGGATTGGGATGACCTTTCTTTGGTGGGGGAAGTATGGGTCAGTGGTGGGGTTTTTGATTGGGGACTCCGGGGGGATATTCGGGTGGGGGATTTGGGCTATTCCTCTTGGAGGGAGGTGGGGCCAGGTTTGGTTGTGAGGTTGGGGGATTTCCTCTTCCCCTTGGGAGGGGGGGACAGATGGGTCTTTCGGGAAGAGGCCATGGTCACAGAGGAATAGCTTCTAGGCAGAGCGGGATGCAGTAGAGTCAAGGGTAGGGGTTGTGGAGGCAGAGGGATCTGAGGTATGCAGAGTGCCTGTGGATGCATGTCTGTCAAGTTTCGGCCTCTCCCTGGTGTGTGTGCTGTCAGTCCCCTGAGTGTGCTTGCGTGTGTGTTTGGAGTCATGTGTGTGGGGTTGTATGCTGCATGTGGAAGTTAATGTGTGTGCACGTGCATGTTTGCATGAGCTTGGGTCAGGTAAAGTAGTTGGGACTGTGGATGGGGAAGAGGAAGGAGGGTTGAGGAAATGCTGGATGAGGGACACAGCTGCCGTCAGTGTGGAGGCCAGTGCCTGGTTTGATCTCTGTAGGGCAGACATGTCTGAGTGGATGCCCTCCATGTATGACACCAATTGTGTCAAAAGACTGGGATGCACATGGAGGACATTCAGCATGGATGTCTGCCCCACATGGATCTGCTTCAGCAAATCCATGGCCTCCACACTCAGTGCAGCAGGAGAGACTGGTGCAGGGGGCGCCGTGCCTGGCCCAAAGGAGACATGATCCCCTACATGGGAGCGGCCACGGACACTGGGCATGGGAGCAGCTGGGAGGGTTACAATGCTTCATGTGGTACACTATGCCACAGGCCTGTCTGGGTGCACCATCTGTAAGTACAAGGAGTAGTACAAAACTTCAACATTACATCACATGATTCCAGTCATCACTGTGTACCAATCCTGTCCAGACTACTTCAGTCCACATCTTTGGCTGCCAAGTCTGCATGTCCCTTACGTGGTAGACACAATTTGCACATTTTGACAAGCTGATATTGCTCTTGTTCACCATCAGGGTTTGTGAACTCACAAACGAAATTGGATGCACAGTTGACATCTATCATGATGAAAGTAATGCAGCACGCACATGGATGACCAAGCCACAAGTACATATAGTCAAGAGATTTTACACACATGTAACCAGTTGTGTATGCAAAACCTAAACAATACATTCGAAGTGTAGCCTTGTTTCCAACAGTGACCACCTGTGTCTGTCAAAGATTGTCACATGTAGTCACTGTAACAGAGTCTGACACATGGATTTTCTAATTTTAATGTGGAAAAAGGAATAACACATACTAACATATGATAGGACAGTGTCACAGTTGCCCGGAATTGGCATACCTCCCCTTGGCCCATTGGATTCATGTGATTACGCTGAGCACTACAGCTGGGACAGAATTTTGCCAGAATGAGCAAGATAAACTCAACAAGGCATCCACATTAGTGTCACCTGCAGCCAGGATGCATAGCATTGGCATCACACACCTGTGTGCTCCACTTGCAACATATGATAATATGAGGGATTGCTGGATGAGGGACACAGCTGCCGTCAGTGTGGAGGCCAGTGCCTGGTTTGATCTCTGTAGGGCAGACATGTCTGAGTGGATGCCCTCCATGTATGACACCAATTGTGTCAAAAGACTGGGATGCACATGGAGGACATTCAGCATGGATGTCTGCCCCACATAGATCTGCTTCAGCAAATCCATGGCCTCCACACTCAGTGCAGCGGGAGAGACTGGTGCAGGGGGTGCCGTGCCTGGCCCAAAGGAGACATGATCCCCTACATGGGAGTGGCCACGGACACTGGGCATGGGAGCAGCTGGGAGGGTTACAATGCTTCATGTGGTACACTATGCCACAGGCCTGTCTGGGTGCACCATCTGTAAGTACAAGGAGTAGTACAAAACCTCAACATTACATCACATGATTCCAGTAATCACTGTGTACCAATCCTGTCCAGACTACTTCAGTCCACATCTTTGGCTGCCAAGTCTGCATGTCCCTTACGTGGTAGACACAATTTGCACATTTTGACAAGCTGATATTGCTCTTGTTCACCATCAGGGTTTGTGAACTCACAAACGAAATTGGATGCACAGTTGACATCCATCATGATGAAAGTAATGCAGCATGTGCATGGATGACCAAGCCACAAGTACATATAGTCTAGAGATTTTACACACATGTAACCAGTTGTATATGCAAAACCTAAACAATACATTCGAAGTGTAGCCTTGTTTCCAACAGTGACCACCTGTGTCTGTCAAAGATTGTCACATGTAGTCACTGTAACAGAGTCTGACACATGGATTTTCTAATTTTAATGTGGAAAAAGGAATAACACATACTAACATATGATAGGACAGTGTCACAGTTGCCCGGAATTGGCATACCTCCCCTTGGCCCATTGGATTCATGTGATTACGCTGAGCACTACAGCTGGGACAGAATTTTGCCAGAATGAGCAACATAAACTCAACAACGCATCCACATTAGTGTCACCTGCAGCCAGGATGTATAGCATTGGCATCACACACCTGTGTGCTCCACTGGCATCATATGATAATGCACATATATATTAGAACCACTCTGAGTACAGGTCATACATTAGACACTGTGCTGACACATGTCAGACAATTGCATCACTCCAGAAGGTCATCTCCATGCACATGTTGTTGTAGATTGTGCAGATCACATGAGCATGGGACTACAGTCACTAACCTGGACATAAGTGACACACATGTCACAGATGGGAAGGGGCACAACAGGCAATTTAGTAGTCATGGTGCATATGCATCTCATGAGACAGAACTGTGTGTTTGGATGGCTTATGAACTGTAATAGGGGCAGCAAGGTGAGAGACTGCTACATGCATGTTGAACATAGGTGTGTGACATGGCACATACTCACCCCCTCTTTGCTGCTGTCTGGCCTTCAACTGCCATCCATGTCTGGGAAGACCACCGCCAGAATCCGGAGCATGTGGGGGGTCAGGGTCTGGCGTCTGCCCCTCTTGCGTGGAGGTGACAGGTTCAGTTGGAACAGCGCAATCCTCTGCGTCCAGCCCCGGAGGTCCTGCCACCTCTTCTGGCAGTGGCGGACACATCAGTTGGTGACCCCCACTGAACGAACTGTACGGGCGATGGTCTACCACATCTTGACCTTCTGATGGGAGTCGACCTGTGAGGATGACATGGTGACAGTCCCTTAATTCACATGCTACATGTTTCAGGGTCACACAATTTTATAGATTGTTCAGGATAAGATTGCAATCAATGTCTAAGGGGTGAACAAGTGGCATTATGGGCAGTTGTCCTGTATGCAATGATCCCTCCATCCCATGTGAAGAGTGCTGAGTAGTCAACACCACCCAGTACACAAACTTCTACAGCAGTGTATCTGCCCAGAACACAATTCTACACACAGCAAAACTTACAGAAACTCTGTTTGCATGCTTCCACTTGAGATTCCCAATGCTAGCAGTGCATGTTTTTGCACATGTCCAATGAAAAGGCAGTGGAATCATCACTCACCTGCTCCTCTGGTTTGCCGTACAGCAGGCTGTACAGTGGAAGGAGGCTGTCCAGCAGGGCCTGGTTTTCTTCTTCAGTGAATGCTGGGGCCCTGTCCACTGTAAGTGCCATGGTATCTCCCAGAGGATGTGGAGACAGCAGCAGAGAGATGGGGAGATGCAGGTAATGTGCAGGTAGTGCAGGCAAGTGAGGTCTGTAGGGAACAGACAGACTTTTATCTGTTCAGCAGAGGTGGTGTCTTTTCCATGCGGACAAAGCGATAGGTCCGACTCTGTCGCATTATCCAAATCTGTCCAATCCATAACATTGCTAGCATACGACACACCTACCACGACGTTCAAAATACCCGCATCGTCCCACTATTGAATTAGATACATTGGTGATGGAAGGTTACCGATTCGTTTTGCACGCAAATCGTACACGAAACGAAAAGCGCGTCGTTCACCATGACGACCAACAGCAAATGGGTGCGACGGACTCGGTTTGGATGCCTCTAACGCGTCCTTTGAATACTTACCCGCGTCGTCCACCATGACGACCAACAGCAAATGGGTGGGACGGACTTGGTTCGGATGCCTCTAAAGCATCCTTTGAATACTCACCCGCGTCGTTCACCATGACGACCAACAGCAAATGGGTGCGACGGACTCAGTTCGGTTCGGTTGCGGCTACCGCGTCCTTCCACTAATCGGTCGGCAAGGCAGACACTAGTGCAAATGATGATGTTCTTGTGCATTACATGTGTGGAGACAGTGTTTTTTGTGATATATTGCACATTTGAATTGATAGCTCACACTCTAATGAGGAGCATACCTTGAGGGGCACACAACACACTGTTTGTGAGTCCCATTACAACATTGAGAGCACACTTCTCAGATTACCCTCCTAGGTTTGGTCACAGTCCCAGGGGATAATTTCTGAAAACATGTTTTAGATACACATATTCACTGCTTTTGTGGACTGTGTGACCCACTGTGCATTGGGGGAAGTTTCTGACTGTGAATCTGCTGTGTCTGAGTCATGTACAGCGCAGTCAATTTTGACTTTTTGTACCTTGACATTTAGCTGCTACATCAGCTTGTGTATGTTATGTGAGTTGCTGTGGTGTGTTTGTGTCACAGGCTGATGTGGATGATTGCAAACTTAATGCCACCCCTACATTGTACCTGTTCGGTGTATGTGATTGTACATGTTTGTCAAACATGACATCAGGACAGTGTCCAACCTATGACAGTGCTGTGCAGGTTTCTCTTGGTGACCCACTGTATGTATGATGTCTAACATATATGTGGCATTACATAAACCTATTGTGTGTACCTTTCAACCATGTGATGGCTGTCACAAACCCATTTCTTGTATAAAGTGTTTGACGTGTTGTTGACTATGTGATGGTTGCTCACATGTACGGTGACAGACATTAGTGACTATTTACAGTACAACACTGACACTGCTGTGTAACCATAGTTTGTTGACATGTCTGGAAAGGGAATTAATGCTGTGCTTTGTATCTAGGCTCAATAATTATCCTATCAATGTTCATTTCCAATGTCCTTGGACTTCTTTTTGTCCAGATATCATGTTACATGTGTTGCAATGCATGCAGCTTTGTACGTTGTAAACTGACATCAACTGTGTTTACACTCTACACATAAGTATCGCCGAAGACCTCCAGTCTACAGGCCCTTCCCCGCCCTCCAGACCATGAAAGAACGTGATTGCATCTGTAGATACCGCTTTATCAGGCCACTTATTGTTGAGCTGGCTGACCAGTTGGCACCGCATTTGCAGCCTGGACGCCCATATCCAACTGCGCTGACCCCCAAGGGGAAGGTGATGGCGGCACTACATTTCTTCGCCACGGGTTCATTTCAGTACACTCTGACAACATCAGATGGCATGTCACAGACCATGTTCAGCTGTGTGCTTCGTGATGTTTTTGAGGCATTGCTGCATTTCCTGGAACAATACATTAAGTTCCCAACACCTACACAGTTGACAGACATCAAGGGGGAGTTCTATGCATTGTGGGGCGCCACATGTCATTGACTCAATTGATAGGACACATGTAGCTTTGATCCCACCACAAGCCAATGAGCAGACCTACAGGAATCGCAAACACTACCATTCAATCAATGTCCTGGCGGTATGTCTGGCTGACATGGTGATCTCCCATGTGTGTGCACGTTTCCCTGGATCAGCCCATGACATGTACATTAAGACGAGTGGCACCATCCCCCAGTTGATGTCTCAGCTACAACCTGAGCGTGCCTGTCTTGTTGGTAGGTTATGTTGTATGTTTATGTTGTGTGTGGATTTATGTCAGATTGTGCTCTGTTTTCAGACAACTGAAGTATTTTCTGTGTTCAATGTAGGAGACTCTGGTTACCCCAACATGCCTTGGTTGCTGACACCACTCCGGAACCCTGTCACCCCAGCTGAGATTCATTACAATGAGGCACATGGGAGGACCAGGAGAGTGATTGAGCGTACATTTGGGCTACTGAAGACAAGGTTCCGGTGCCTGGATCGGACAGGAGGTGCACTACAATATGGCCCCCTGAAGGTCTGCAAGGTTATCACAGCAGCAGGAAATACCACTTATACTGGATGACGGAGACCAGCAGCCACCAGCAAGGGAGGAACCAGACTTGGGATATGATGCCAGTGATGATGGGGATGATGAGGGTGATTTGCAACAACAACTTATCCACAACTTCTTCACGTAAATGTGAGTATTAAATGAGAGGAGTCAGCCCATAAATGTTTGTTTGTGTGTTGCTGTTGTCCTATGTGTATGTATGTTGCTGAGTGTCTGTCATTCTTCAATGGTTTTCGACAGAATTGGCTAATCCAAATTTGCATGTGACAAGTACAATGCTACACTCAGTAACTGCTTGTGTTCACACTGACATTGGCATGCTTTAGCTGAGACAGTTTGCAACATCAATCTAAATATTTCCTGAGTTCCTGACTCAATTATGTTTTTCTCCTTCCCAGGATCATTCACCATGTCAACTGCTGAGTTGTGACCACACCAGAGCCATGAACCTGTGTCATACTCAAACAGTGAACAGTGGTGGACATCCCTGGGCCACGACACCTTTTGAACAGATGGTGATTTGTTTGGACTTATGAGACTTTTGTAACTGTGTGATGTGATTGTAGTTTGTGTCAAGGTGCAAGGTTGTATCATTTAAATAAACCTGTGCTCCACATTGAGGTGTGGCTTGTCTGTTTGCACACATCCACAGGATATCCTGATACAAAACATGTTCCATGGAGAACAATTTTGGTAACAATGAATGTTTTAGGGCTTGCAGATGGTGACATGTGTGCTGACAGTAGACTACAATGGCATCATTACCATGTATGATGGGTTGTGTGATGACCTGGTTGTGTCTGTCTCTCATACTGTGACTGGTTACATCTACTGCCAAGCCAGTAGTTGACATTACTGGATTGATTCCTTGTCCAATTTTGTGGACACCTTCATCTTTGATCTTTAGTGTGTCATTTCAACATGTACATTTGTGTTTCAAAGTCACTACATGAGCAAGTATTTTGTACAAAGTGATTTATTTCAGTGCATGGTTGGTTGATGACAAATGAGTTGATGGGGGAGTGATAAAACAAAACACGGACAACAAAGTGCAGAAAGGAGTTGGTAGTGTTTGTAGATGAGGTTGTCTGAGATAAATCCACAGTTATTTGCGTCCAAAGTCCAAATAAGACCCTCCAGCCAATGTGAGAGAGTTCAGTGAGAGTCAACAAAGTGCACGCTTGGCACACAATGGAGGGTATCAGGAGCAGCTTTTCACTCCCTGGGGTGATGCGTAGCCATCGGTCTCTCAGGTTGTCTTCTTCGGCGGATGACCCTTTTTCTCGGGGGGCCCTCAGGTACAGGCAGCGTCGGCGATGCAGGGTGCGCTCCACCAGCGCCCACATCACTCCCTGTGGCAGGTGCAGATGTTGATACACCAGAAGTTGTGGGCACACAGGGAGGTGTGGACATGTTGGTGGCAATCTGTCGGAGGCAGGTGAGAATGTCCCTGTGCACCACCATCAGGTCTTCATTTTTGGACATGTATTTCTCCACTTTTGCATAATGGGCTGCCTGCTGTTCTTGCATGGTCCTGAGGATCCCAACTACCTTGCCAAAATCCCCCGTGCAACCCTCATTTGCATTGAGGATTCTGGATAGGTGTGAGTCATCTACAGCATCAGCACCAGCTGCATGTTGGCGCATGTCCCCACGGCCCCTCCCACAACCCCTACCCACGCGAGCAGGGCCAGTTCATGCTGGCACAGTCACCACTGAGCCTCCTTCCTCGTTGACAGTGCTGGTGTTGTCCGCCAACTCCAGAGTGCCCCGAGTTGCTGTGCTTTCGGTGTTGGCTCGGGCTGGTGTGTCTGTGAGGGTAGGGGTCAGCTGTGTGTTGGCTGCTGAGGCGGGAGGGGTCTCAGAGGATGCTGGTGTTACTGCTGCTGGTGCTGTGGTCTGAGCCACACCTGATGGGCCAGGTAGTTCATAGTAGTCCGAGGGATGTTGAGAGACCTCTACGGCGGAGAGCTCAGGGTTGACCAGAGTCTGGGACTGGCTATCCTGGTTTGTTGCTGAGGTGTTCCCAGATTGCCCTGTGGGTACATGAAAGACACAATGATTGTTGTGAATGTCCACAGCCCCTCATATCATTACCATGACATTGTCTACTGAAGCTAAGGATGACTTGATGTCCAGAGTTTGTCCTCTCGCAGCAGGGTGGAGGAGTGTTGTCAATGGCCACATCTCCCATCATGCCCTGTCCCCAACACACCTTCCCAGCCAGCCCAGACAGCACACCTGGGACCATGCTGTCCCAGATGTTGAGTGGAAAAGTACTGTCAAGATGTCTGACACTGTGGACTGCTGTGGGGAGCACAAGGCTTTGGTGGGAGTTGTGGGCAGCAGCAAACAGCAGGTCCCAGTGTCAGCCATCTTGCCAGTACATTTCCATTCAGTCTCAGGGACAGCATAGTCACAGGTGCGCTGTTTGGGCTTGATGGGAGGAGTGTGTGTGGGACAGGGCTTGCTGGTAGATGTAATCAGGGCTAACACTCCTCCTCCCACCCAGACCAAATAGGCCACCATGAACCATGCTTCCCTGACAGTGAGTACAAATTTACAGTCAAGATGCCTGACAGTGCTGCCTGGTGTTTGTTTTGACCACAACTCCCATCAGGGCCTTGTGCTCACCACACCAGACCCCAGTGTCAGCCATCTTCCTGGTAATTTCCCACTCACTGTGAGTAAAGCATATTTCCAGGTGGGGTTGCTGGGCTATGTGGGAGGAGGATTGTTATCTGTGACTACAACTCCCATGAGGCCTGTACCCCACCCACCTTTCCAGCTATCCCAACCTTCCTTCCTGTGATTCAGCTTCCATGTGAGTGAGTGAAATTGTGCTGGCAAGATGGCTGACGATAGTGACTGTTGTTTGGAGCACAAAGCCTTGCTGTGAGTTTGTTAGACGTTTGTACATGTTATGACATATTTAAATTTACTCGGACATATCAGGTATTTTGTTTGTCAAACTGGCATACACATCACATGCTCAATTGCTCCATATTGTTATGGCTTTGTATCACTGTATCCTTGACAGTGATGTGTGTGAATGTGTAATTGATAACATTATTGGACAGTTGAGTAGGTACATACCAGGCTCAGGTGCTCCTGGTATTCCATAGACGCCCTCCGGTGGAAGGATGGCACGCACCTTCTCCTCCCAAAAAGTGAAGTGCACAGGTGGTGCAGGAGGGCCACTGCCAGTCCACTGACTTAAGGCGTGTTCTCGGGCAATCAGCTTCTTTACCCTCCTTCGCACATCATAGTACCTGCTCCTGATATCATCCATTGTGTGCAGGCAAGGTGCTTGAGCGTTCACCTTGTCAACTATCCTCTCCCACATCCTATTTCTCAGGGACAGGGGGGTCTGTTGGACTTGGTTCCCAAATAACTGTGGCTCTACTCCCCCTGGCTCATATTGCACACAATTGCTCCTGGAAATCTACTAGTATTTACAACTCCTTATCTGTGAAACGTGCCTGCTTGGGGGGCATGGTGATGGTGAAGGTGAAGGTGTGGGTGGGTGTGAAGGTGTGGGTGAGTGTGAATGGGTAAAGGAGTGTGTGTTTGAGGGTGTCCTTTCACCCAAACAAAATGTGTGACAGTTGTTTGGTGGTTGATGTATGTGTGAGTGGCAGGGTCAGTGGCTCAGTGGCTCTTTTGGTGTCTTCTGGTCAGTTCTGTTGTTGCAAAGGATAATGGTCATCTGTTTTGCTCTTTATATAGTTGGATTAGTGGGTGTGGCTAATGATTTTGATTTATCTTGTATTTTTGATGTGGCCAGTGCTTGTTTTCCTAATATTTGCCATTTCCCAGTTGCATGTTCTGTCACAAGCCGACACGTTTCAAAGACAGGCTCGTACGCATCGTCATCTGTTTGCGGGATGAACCGTGTCTGATTCATGCCCGCAATGCTATTTCAGCGTTCCTAAACGATTCGGTTGCCTTTTCCGTCACACGCCGACACATTTCAAAGACCGCGTTGTACGCATTGTCATCTGTTCACGGGTTGAACCGTGTCTGATTCATGCCCACAATGCTAAGTTTCAGCGTTACCATACGATTCGGTCAGATTGGGCTTGTTTCCGGACGAATTGGTCGGATAAATCGGACTCCGAACGTGTCGGTTGGAGTTTACATCCATTGCATCGTACTCCGTCGTTCGGACACCTCGCGGTCGACTCGTTTGGAACGCATTCTGGAACAGAGTCGGTAGGAATGCTTCCCGAACGAGATCAGAATCGGGCCCTTAGAATTTTAGATGAATAGTCAATGATGAAAGGTTGGGAAAGTTCAAAAACCTTTATTTATTTTAAAGGTTAGCATCTCTAATTATATTCATTCAGTTAGTAAGTTTACAGAAATATAAAAAGAATTTGGTTAGGAATCAGCATTAGAAAAATACACAGTGTTCCATAAAGAAACCCAATAAACTAACTAAGGAGCTAATCTAAATAGAACCCTAAAGAGTTCTTTGGAAAAGAGCAAGAGAGATGAACTTATCATAAGAGTAGTTCTCAGCCGAGTTCCCTACAGCTGCAATACCAACTGCATATAATGAAACGATCTCTGCAGTAGCACTGATCTAAAAAATCTAAAATAAGTCAGCAACCCTCCTTAAAGAAGACTCTAAGGTCCGGAAAATATCAAGCAGCAGGACCGGCAGAATAAGGTATAGGAAGTAAAAGATGGGCTGGAAAATGGGAATGAGAACATGATTGATTAACTAACCAGGAACACTCATTAATATAGGTTCATACTATTGTATCAATTTTGAAGGTGTCTTCATGTAATGTCAAATCAGAATCGTCCATTCATTGGTGTCGTCAGTTGAATGATGCCTCTTCTTCCAATTCCCACAGTCTGCACTCACGTCATCACATTTGACACAGTTTTGCTACGCCACTTGTTACATGAGGGAAGGTTCTCATGAGAACCCTTCTACCTAAGGTAAAAGATGCTCTATGAGCTCAATGTGTAGACAAAGGCTAGTCAGTATTACGAAAGCATCTATCAATGAAGGAAAATGGCCACTGGGCAGAAAGGAGCTGGAGGAAGGAGCTCCAGGGTTGGGGATAGCATTTTTGGTGTAAATCCCTTCTAAGCCCGCACACTCTCACGCATGCCTTTCAGCTTTCGAAAAAATAAGAAGAATCTCGCTGATTAACCAACTCACCGCAGTGGGCCCCTCTGGAAATATTCCTGGACTCTGACGCGGTCAATGCCGCCTCTTCCCGAACGAAGCTGTGACGGAAGGTGAGGAGAGATCCAGTTGTCGGGCTTGATTATCGACGGAGCCCTGTATGTTAGGCAAGACTCCAGGGCTTTAATCTAGACTAGACGAGGCGGAGGTGCCGTTCTGACCGCCTTTCCCCCCAGTCCCGCTGGCTCATATTGCACACAATTTCTCCTAGAAATCTATGGAGGTGCCGGTGGAGTGACCCCCCCCCTTGCAGTGCACCGACGCAGGTCTTGGTTGATGGAGGGCTCCACTTCTTGCATAGGAACACTAGTGCACTGCCAGCAGCTCTCGGGTATGAGGGAAAGTAGATTTGGAGCTCAGCGGGTCTACGGGCGGAATCGGCTGGTCTCACTGCACCATACTGCGCAAGGAAATTGACGAAGACGCCGGTGGAGCGACCCCCACCCCCCCGGCCATGCCCCGTTGCTGGTCTTTGGCATAATAAGGGCTCCACTTCCCGCATCTGACCACAGGAGCATGGCCAGCTGCTCTCGTATTAGAGGGGAGTCGGTCTGGAGTGCTACGGGTCTACTGGCAAGATCAGTAGCGTGGGGCAGCAGCAGTGGAGCAAGGGGACGAATAGCATAGCAGAGCTGTAATCGATGTGAAATGGTGCCTCCTCGCTCCCACTTTGTGTTAGTGGAGGAGGCAGTGGTAGAAGCCAGCTGGGAGAAACGTGTTATAGGATCTCTACCGACCGAGGGCCAGGAAGTGATTTCCTGTGTTTTTAAGCATTTCCGGGGGGATTTGTTTGCCTCTCTGATCGGTGGAGGCTATAAAATGACCGTTTCTCTGGCATAGCCCCCCCCCCCACAACATTCTGGAGAGTAGACAAAGAAGGGGCAGATAACCTGAGGAACAGAAAGAGGACTGAAAAGGAAAAGGTGCCTAACAAGGGAGGCTGAGATAGCCCCTCCCTACAATAGTCATGGAAAGAGGACAAAGGTTTAGGGATCCATAGTAAAGAAGAGAGGACTTATCCTAGAAAAACTGAAAAAGGACAATTTTCAAAAGTACAAGGAAATGTAAAGGTTTAAGAGGCTTCCCATACATATGGATCATTCAGCGGAACCTGAATATATAATTAAATATTCAAATAAAAAAATAAAAAAATAAAAAAAATTAAGAATTAACTATTTAAAAAAATAAGAAGAAAGAAGATCGTCACTAAAATATTAACAAATAAATATAGTGTGACAGCTATAGGAGGACAAACACTAAGGGAACTAGGAAAGGAAGGCTATTGGAAGTGGTTTGTCTCGATAATTTCTTCACACAGTGGCGACCGTTCTCAATCCTCCAGGACCTGCATCACAGATAATCACATTTAGCGTAGGTCGCTCTCAGTATCACTACTCGGTAATCAATTGCCTTAGACATTAACCTTGACAAGATAGGGGGAAATCCTATATCAGGAGTTACAACTATGCCCCTCAAGATGAAAGGAGCGAATATGATACCGGCAGGTTTTAATTCATACTTTATAGTCTACCTGCCCAATCTTTCCAGGAATGCAACCAAAACCTTTAAACACAACCTGCTCAGAAAAAACCCTGAAACACTTATCTCAGATCCCTCCTACAACCCAAAAAATGGCATAATTATCAATGACTTAATTTTCTTCACTAGAGCTCTGGCAAAATGGCTCACCTCTGTGGCTAAATTTCTCAGCGTCCAGGAGTCAAGAAACATCCCTTACGGATCTAAGATGCTGATAATACCCTCAAAACATTTGAGAGCCACACTGAACATTACATATTACAAAAATGGCATTGTACTTGTCCAGGCAGCCAACAAAGATCTGGAACTATTTGATGACTACTTTGGCAAGCTAAAAGATCACGTTAACTCTATACACCAGAAATTCCTCACCGAAAATACTAACACCTATACACCACGAAGTACATTGGCCACTAATGAAAATGGGATTGACAATGAGAGCCAGCGGCTAAATCTTTGCTTAGCAACACTGAAACTAGTGACAACAGGATACAGCACAGGGAGTCAGTATCACTACTCCAAGGTAATAGCCCCCATACTTTGACCCGCAGCACAAGATTCAGTGCTAAGACTTGCAGGTTAGCCTCCAATCGGTCTTTGGACATACCCAAAGCAGTTAGCAATAACCCCATAGTTGCAAACCATTTAAAATCTAGCCCATTGTCCATCAGTGCTAAGACTTGCAGGTTAGACTCCAATCGGTCTTTGGACATACCCAAAGTAGTTAGCAAGAACCACATAGTTGCATACCAGTTAAAATCTAGCCCGTCTTCCATCCCTAACACACACCTCGGGCGAATACATCTAATACTTTGCAAGGAAAGGGTCTCTCGGATGCAGCTTCCTGCGGTCAGAACTTCATTAGGTTAGTTCACTATACTAGTTCCGATCTATCCCTACAGTTGAAGGAAAAATCGTCAGAAGAACCCGTAAATAGCCACAATCACGCTGAACTAGATACATCTAGCATTCAGTTCTCCATGACTGCAGACATGCTGCAAATCCCACTTCTCTCCCCTCCCCCACGAATTGAGCTAGAATCAATGTTAGAAATGGGGGTCTCTAATTGGCAAGGGTTTGCACCTTTGTCCAAGTAGGGGCCCTTCCTTCTAGTCAGGATAAGGGAGTTACACTCCTTTAACCCCTGCTCACCCCCTTGGTAGCTTGGCACAAGCAGTCAGGCTTATCTTAGAGGCAGTGTGTAAAGCATTTGCACATAACCAACAGTAATACAGTGTAAGCACTACAAAGGGACACCACACCAGTTTAGAAAAATATCCAATATTTTTTTATACTTAAGACAATACCAAAACGATAACAATCCACAATACAGTACTTAGAAATCTTCAGTTATCAAAATAACCTTGAAAAACAGTTCCTTGAAGTCGATAGCTCCCTCTGGGGCTATCACAGTGTCGTGAACAAACAAATCCAAACAGTTCAGGCTGACCGCGGAGTCGCAGGCCAGCTACGGTGTCGGGAAGAAATGCAGGGCATCGGCGACCTCTTCGTTGAGCTTCCGAAAGCACGGCGTCCGCAGGTGTCGGTTCCGGAGGCCGATGCAGGAGTCATCGGGCCCTTGAAGTCACACGTGTTGCAGATCGAACTCCTCGCGGATGAAGTCAGGAGCGCTGGTGTCGGCAGGCGTCGGATGCTGCGCTGCTCGTCGCGGTGCTGGCAGGTCATGGTGCAAGAAGCAGCGTCGTCGTTGCTGAAGCGCTGTCGTCGGCTGACGAACTGGAGTCGATGGCGCCGGCGTCGGTAGGCCAAGGCTGCGGCGCGGAATGAGGGCGGTGCATCGTGTAACTTTACGAGCGGTGCCCTCAACCACGGTGCAAGCAGCGGTGTAGATTTCGGCGTGGAGCGTCGTCGTCGGGGATACCAAGGTGGCGTCGTGAAGCGAGGCGGTGTGGAGTGTAGTGCCCACAGGTCGCGGTGCGAGCAGCGGCTCGGTGGGGGCGTCAGCAGGTATCGTCGGTGAGACCAGGGTTGCGGTGCAGTGTTGCGGCGGTGCCCTCTGCTGTGCCTTCAGGACACGGAGTCGGCAGTTGCGTCGTAGACGGCGTCGGGTTGCTTTTTCCTCTGTTGCAGCACAAAACACACAGACCCCAGTGCTGAGGGCAGAAGAACTTGAAGTCTTTGCTGTTCCTGAGACTTCTTGAACAGGGGGCAACTCTACCTCAAGCCCTTGGAGAAACTCACAAGAATAGATTGCAGAAAGTCCAGTCCAGTCCTTTCACTGCCCAAGACAGAAGCAGCCACTGCAGGCCAACACAGCAAAGCACACAGGAAAGTGATAGTTCCTCCTCACAGCTTCTCCAGTTCTTCTTCTTGGCAGTCTTCTTGGTCCAAAAGAATACTAAAGTTCAGGGGTTTGGGCCCCACTTTTTATAGCCCAAACTCCTTTGTCCTCCCAGGCAGAGAGTGTCTGTGCCCAGCCAGAACCAGTTCTGCCCTCTCTGGTGTGGCTTCCTGGCAGGAGGTGGAGATGGCATTGTCAGAGGCAGACCAGGCCCATTCAGGTGAAAGGAAATCTCCCCCCCTACTCTAAATGCAGCCCAGGTCTATTCAGCCCTTTCCTGACCCACCTAGACTATCTGGAGCCACGGCTCCTCCCCAGTCCCTGTCATCCAAAACCCAGACAGTGAATCCACAACCCCAGCAAAGGCCTACTGTATGGCTGAGCAAGAAAATACCTACTTTCTAAAAGTGGTATTTTCAAACACTGAATGTAAAAATCACCTTCACTAAAAGATGCATCTTTAAATTCTGAGTTCAGGCATACTAAACTTTATTTTTCTACCTAGTTCCCAGGGCCAGTTATGTTGCTAAGATGTTATAAACAAACTCCCCATTCTGTCCTATGGGAACAGGTAGCCTTGCAATAGTGAAAAACAAAATTGGCAGTAATTCATTATCAGGACATGCCACACACACCAGGGCATGTCCTACCTTTCACATACACTGCACCCTGCCCACAGGGGTACCTTGGGCCTACCTTAGGGGTGACTGACATGTAAGAAAAGGGAAGGTTAGGGCCTGGCAAGTGGGTACACTTGCCAAGTCAACATGGCAGTCCCAGACTGCACACAGGCTCTGCAATGGCAGGCCAGAGTTACATTTACAGGCTGTTTGCGTGGGTGGCACAATCCAGTGCTGCAGCCCACTAACAGCATTTGATTTACAGGCCCTGGCATGCTCAGTGCACTTTACTAGGGACTGACAGGTAAATCAAATATACCAATCATGGAAACACCAAACCATAACACAGTTTACAACAGGAGCACTTGCACTTTACCACTGATCAGCAGTGAGAAAAGTGCGCAGAGACACTAAGCCAGCAAAAACAGAGTCAAAACCGGGAGGTCAGAAAGCAAAAACTCAGGGGAAACACACCAAAAGATGCCAAGTCTAACACATGTCCCCTCCATCTGAAAGTAGGGAGAACTACCCAACCTCCTGGGATTTCTCTTCACTAAGGCGGAAGAACCTGGACAGACCATCTGCATTGGCGTGTTCTGTGCCAGAGCAGTGTTCCACCGTAAAGTCCATTCCCTGTAGGGAGATGGACCACCTCAGCAGTTTTGGATTCTCACCCCTCATTTGCATCGACCATCTGAGGGGCCTGTGGTCTTTCTGAACCCGGATGTGAGTCCCAAACAGGTAGGGCCTCAGCTTCTTCAGTGCCCAGACCACAGCGAAAACTTCCCTTTCTATGGCACTCCACCTCTGTTCCCTGGAGAGTAGTCTCCTGCTAAGGAAGACTACAGGCTGGTCTAGGCCCTCTACGCTCAGTTGTGAGAGCATCGCTCCCACACCATGCTCTGAAGCGTCAGTCTGCACGACGAATTCCTTGGAGAAGTCGGGTGCCTTGAGCACAGGCGCCGTGCACATGGCTGCCTTCAGGGCATCAAAAGCCTTCTGGCAGGACTCAGTCCAGATCACCTTCTTGGGCTGCTTCCTGGAAGTCAGCTCTGTTAAGGGGGCAACAATTGTGCCATAGCCCTTAACAAACCTCCTGTAGTAACCAGTGAGACCTAAAAAGGCTCTCACCTCTGCCTGGGTCTTGGGGGGCTCCCAAGCCAGAATCGTGTCAATCTTGGGTGGAAGGGGCGCCACCTGGCCGCTTTCTACCTGGTGTCTCAAGTACACCACAGAACCCTGCCCGATCTGGCACTTACTGGCCTTGATCATGAGGCCCGCCCTCTGCAGAGCCCTCAACACTTCCCTGAGGTGCTGCAAGTGTTCTTCCCAGCTGGAACTGAACACTGCAATGTCATCCAGGTAGGCGGCACTGAAATCCTCCAGTCCAGCCAACACCTTGTTGACCAACCTCTGAAAGGTGGCAGGGGCATTCTTCAACCCAAAGGGCATCACCCGGAACTGGTAATGTCCTTCTGGGGTTGAGAATGCTGACCTCTCCGTGGCCCCATCAGTTAAGGCAATCTGCCAGTACCCAGACGTTAAATCAAACATGTTGAGGAACTTGGCAGCTCCCAACCGACCAGATCATTGAGCTCATCAGTTCTGGAGATGGGGTGCACGTCAGTCCTGGTGACGGCATTGAGCCCAGAGTAGTCCACACTAAACCGCAGTTCTGGAGTGGCACCAGTGGGCTGGCCCAAGGACTGTTGGAGGGCTCAATCACCCCTTACGGCAACGTCTTAGAGACCTCCTCCTTGATGCTGGCCCTGACCCAGTTAGTCAACCTGTAAATCTTGTGTTTTACAGGAGGGCTGTCACTGGTGTCCACGTCATGGGTACACCACTGAGTAACACCTGGGGTCAGAGAGAACAGTGGGGCAAACTGTCCTAACAACTGGTGACAGTCGCTCTGCTGCTCTGGGGTCAGTGTAGGGGAGAGGATCACACCTTCCACTGACCCATCGTGCTCCTTGGTGGACAGGAGGTCAGGGAGAGGTTCACTCTCCTCTTCCAACCCATCATCTGTCGCCAAGAGCATACTCACTTCGGACCTCTCGAAGTGGGGCTTGAGGTGGTTCACGTGCAGTACCCTCAAAGGGTTCCGTGGCGTCTGCAAATCCACCAGATAGGTGACATCACTTTTGCGCTCCACCACCTCAAATAGCCCAGTCCACTTGTCCTGCAAGGCACAAGGTTCCACTGGGGCCATGACCCACACTTTTTGCCCAGGATGAAATTCGACCAGAGTGGTCATACCACTTCTTCATTTCTTCCTGGCTTGCTTTTAGGTTCACCTGAGCGAGCTTCCTGAAGCGGGCAGTTTGGTTTCTGAAGGCCAGCATGTAACTAAACTAAACACATCCTGGGGAGTTTTCCTGGGAGCTGCCTCCCAGCCTTCCTTCACCAAACTCAGAGGTCCTCTCACAGGGTGACCATACAGAAGCTCAAAGGGACTGAACCCAAGAGACTTCTGTGGCACCTCCCTGTATGCAAAGAGAAGGCATGGCAAGAGGACGTCCAACTTACGCCTCATGGGTTCTGTTAGACCCTTAATCATGCCCTTAAATGCCTGGTTGAATCTCTCCACCAGACCGTTATCTTGTGGGTGGTAAGGAGTGGTGAAGTTGTAGGTTACACCACACTCCTTCCACAGGGATGTCATATACTTGGATATGAAATTGGTCCCCCTGTCAGAAACCACCTCTCTGGGGAACCCCACCCGGGAAAAGATCCCCATTAACGTCCGGCCCACCACTGGCGCCGTCGTTGTCCTGAGAGGGATTGCCTCCGGGTACCGGGTGGCATGGTCCACCAAGACCAGGATGTACCTGTTGCCCATGGCTGTCTTGGGATCCAGTGGCCCCACAATGTCCATCCCTACCCTTTCAAAGGGTGTTCCAACAACTGGAAAAGGTTGGAGAAGAGCTTTGACCTTCCTCCCACTCTTATCACTTGCCTGGCAAGTTTGGCAAGACCTACAATGTCCATCCGACTGCCTTCGCATTTGGGGCCAGAAGAAGTGGGTGACAAGCCTGTCAAAGGTCTTGTCCCTCCCCAAATGTCCTGCCAAAGGCACGTCATGAGCCAGGCCCAGTAGGAATGTCCTGAAGTGTTGGGGTACCACCAGCACACGGGCTGACCCAGGCTCAGCGACCTTAGGCTCACTATACAGGAGACCATTCTCCCAGTAGATCCAATGTGATCCGGACTGATCACCAGCTGCCTGGTCTGCAGCCTGCTGCCACAGACCCTTCAGAAAAGGGCACTCTTTCTGCTCCCTGCAGAATTCTTCCATGGTGGGACCCCCTTCTTGCTGCCAATGGGTCAGCTCAGAGATGTCCCCCAGTTCAGCTACTTGTTCCCCTGTAGTCACCGGGGCGTCCCCCTCAAGGTCCGCCTCCTCCCGATCCATGGGAACTTCAGGGGCCAGTTTCCCGCGCCCTGTGCCCTTTCTCTTGGCAGGGACCTGGGCCACTGTTTCAGGCTCCAAGTCCTTCTGATCACCCTTTCTGGCCGCCATTGACCGAGTGGACACGCATGCCAACTCTGGCAACCCATGCAAAAACAACAGTTGATGGACAGAATGCAGAACAATGTCATACATTCACCCCAGTACAGAGATCTGGGCCTAAATCCATCGTTTTTTGCTCACCATGCCATTCCAGTTTGAACCCAGCCATATGCAAATCAGTCTTGACCCTGTGCCTCATGGGAACAGTCCAGCCCGAACTGCCAAGCCAGGTCCTCCCTGGACTGGAAACAAGCATCCTAGGACCGGTTTCGGGGTTTCACCCTCTTCAGCCAGGATAGCTTGATTCCAGTGGCATGGAGAGCACGGGACCCACGTCTGGGCATACCCGTCCCACTCGGGGTGACAAATGCAAAAACAACAGTTGGTGGACAGAATGCATAACAATGTCATACATTCACCCCAGTACAGAGATCTGGGCCGAAATCCATCGTTTTTTTGCTCACCATGCCATTCCAGTTTGAACCCAGCCATATGCAAATCAGTCTTGACCCTGTGCCTCATGGGAACAGTCCAGCCCGAACTGCCAAGCCAGGTCCTCCTTGGATTGGAAACAAGCATCCTAGGACCGGTTTCAGGGTTTCACCCCTCTTCAGCCAGGATAGCTTGATTCCAGTGGCATGGAGAGCATGGGACCCACGTCTGGGCATACCCGTCCCACTCGGCGTGACAAATGCAAAAACAACAGTTGATGGACAGAATGCAGAACAATGTCATACATTCACCCCAGTACAGAGATCTGGGCCTAAATCCATCGTTTTTGCTCACCATGCCATTCCAGTTTGAACCCAGCCATATGCAAATCAGTCTTGACCCTGTGCCTCATGGGAACAGTCCAGCCCGAACTGCCAAGCCAGGTCCTCCCTGGACTGGAAACAAGCATCCTAGGACCGGTTTCGAGGTTTCACCCCTCTTCAGCCAGGATAGCTTGATTCCAGTGGCATGGAGAGCACGGGACCCACGTCTGGGCATACCCTTCCCACTCGGGGTGACAAATGCAAAAACAACAGTTGATGGACAGAATGCAGAACAATGTCATACATTCACCCCAGTACAGAGATCTGGGGCTAAATCCATAGTTTTTTTGCTCACCATGCCATTCCAGTTTGAACCCAGCCATATGCAAATCAGTCTGGACCCTGTGCCTCATGGGAACAGTCCAGCCCGAACTGCCAAGCCAGGTCCTCCCTGGACTGGAAACAAGCATCCTAGGACCGGTTTCGGGGTTTCACCCCTCTTCAGCCAGGATAGCTTGATTCCAGTGGCACGGAGAGCACGGGACCCACGTCTGGGCATACCCGTCCCACTCGGGGTGAAACACCGAAACCGGTCCTAGGATGCTTGTTTCCAGACCAGGGAGGACCTGGCTTGGCAGTTCGGGCTGGACTGGTCCCATGAGGCACAGGGTCAAGACTGATTTGCATATGGCCAGGTCTAAACTGGGGTGGCATGGTGAGCTAAAGAATGATGGATTTAACCCAGATCTCTTGACTGGGGGTGAATGTTTTGATTTGTTCTGCATTCCGTCCATCAATTGTGTGTCTTTTGCTTCCTCACCCTAAGTGCGCCGGGTATGCCCAGACGTGGGTCCCGGGCTCACTGTGCCACTGGAATCAAGCTATCCTGGCTGAAGAGGGATGAAACCCCGAAACCGGTCCTAGGATGCTTGTTTCCGGTTCAGGGAGGACCTGGCTTGGCACTCGGGCTGGACTGTTCCCATGAGGCACAGGGTCAAGACTGATTTGCATATGGCCAGGTCTAAACTGGGGTGGCATGGTGAGCTAAAGAATGATGGATTTAACCCAGATCTCTTGACTGGGGGTGAATGTTTTGATTTGTTCTGCATTCCGTCCATCAATTGTGTGTCTTTTGCTTCCTCGCCCTAAGTGCGCCGGGTCTGCCCAGACGTGGGTCCCGGGCTCACTGTGCCACTGGAATCATGCTATCCTGGCTGAAGAGGGGTGAAACCCCGAAACCGGTCCTAGGATGCTTGTTTCCGGTCCAGGGAGGACCTGACTTGGCAGTTCGGGCTGGACTGTTCCCATGAGGCACAGGGTCAAGACTGATTTGCATATGGCCAGGTCTAAACTGGGGTGGCATGGTGAGCTAAAGAATGATGGATTTAACCCAGATCTCTTGACTGGGGGTGAATGTTTTGATTTGTTCTGCATTCTGTCCATCAATTGTGTGTCTTTTGCTTCCTCGCCCTAAGTGCGCCGGGTATGCCCAGACGTGGGTCCCGGGCTCACTGTGCCACTGGAATCAAGCTATCCTGGCTGAAGAGGGGTGAAACCCCAAAACCGGTCCTAGGATGCTTGTTTCCGGTCCAGGGAGGACCTGGCTTGGCAGTTCGGGCTGGACTGTTCCCATGAGGCACAGGGTCAAGACTGATTTGCATATGGCCAGGTCTAAACTGGGGTGGCATGGTGAGCTAAAGAATGATGGATTTAACCCAGATCTCTTGACTGGGGGTGAATGTTTTGAATTGTTCTGCATTCCGTCCATCAATTGTGTGTCTTTTGCACTCTGGCAACCCAAGCATCTCCAAGTGAGACCTGAGCTCAACATCCTTCCATAAGGACTGCTCCAGGTCGTTACCTAGCAGACAATCTACAGGCATGGTAGGGCTCACAACCACCCTCAAGGGACCTGAGACCCCCCCATTCAAAGGGAACCTGCACCACCATACACTGGCGCTCTGAGTTGTCCACAGCAACTACTTGGTGGAATGCCCCTGGGACTACCTGCTCTCCAGAGACCAGGTGACACCGGACTGAGGTCACACTGGCTACAGTATCTCTGAGAGCCTCTACTCATTTCCCATTGATGGTCACCCAGGTGCTGTATTTCTTTGTGTTAGGGTGCACCTGGTTTCCAGGGACCATCTCACTATCCTCAAGTGAGACGAGGGTCATTTCTGCGAGATCCCCACCCTCCTGTGCGCACCCCTCCTCCCCAAGCGCTACAATAGCCAAAACCTTGGACTGCCCACTGGTGGGTGGCTGTGCCATCCTGGGACACTTGGGGTCCCCCTTTAAGTGACCCACCTGATCACATGCAAAACACTTGCGGGGCCGGTCTCAGCAGGCTTTCCTGAAGAGACCCCTTGTTTCTTATCTCCTGGGCGATGGGAACCTTTACCCTGGGTGTTAGTTTGGGGCCCTTTAGAGAACTCCTGTCCTTTACCCTTGCCCCCCACTTTTCTGCTGGGGACCTTGCCCACCTTTGGCTGAGTCTCCCCCAAACGCTTTCTTGTGGACCCTGGGACTCATCCAGCGGTCCACCTCCATAGCAAGCTGACTATCAGTCAGCTTACTATCAACCAAGTGCTGGCGCATCTCTGCAAAACATAGACTAGACAAGTGCTCCCATGCAATCAAATTGTAGAGCCCCTGAAAATCTGTTACATTACTGCCTTTCACCCAGCCATCCAGAGACCTATAGAACGAATCCACACATTCCAACCAAGTGTTAACATCAGACTTCTTACTGGACCTAAACTGATCCCTGTACTTTTCAGGAGTGAGGCCATACCTGGGGAGGAGAGCGTCTTTCATGTTAGCATAGGTGAGGTTCTGCCCCTTACCCAAAGCTATCAGAGTATCCCTAGCTTCTTCTGGGAAGAGAGGCCACAACCCTGCTCCCCAATTCCTTTCAGGAACCCCATTCATATGAATAGACGCCTCATACCCCTGGAACCATCTTTGTATGTCATCACCCTTCTTGTACTCCTTGCCTACATTCTTGGGGATGTGCACAATTCTATTTGACTGCCCTGACAAATTGCTGCCACCATCTGAGCTGGGCCTACTCCTTAGCTCCAGCTCCTTAAGACTTCACTCATGATTTAAGATCATATTCCTTTCCTCCCTGGCTATCCTTTTGTCTTCCCTCTCCCTTTCCATTCTGAGTTTTTCCAACTCAAACTTCCTCGCTTCCCGCCTGTCCTCCAGCTCCTCTGGGGACAGGCCACTGCTGCCTGGCCTGGAGGGTTCTCCCCCTCCCAAAAGCACATCCACCCTAGGAATAGGCTCCTCTGCCTCCCCACTGAGATCTCCAGACTGCTCGCTGGCATGTCTGGCTGCTACCCAGGCCCTCAGCTCCTTTTGCAGCTCCTCCTTCCTGGTGAGGCCTCCTACTTGGACTTTTAGGTTTTTGCAAATAACCTTCAATTCTTTCACATTGTAGGATTCCAACCTATCCTCCTCAAAGGCCACTTCCAAAGATGCAGCAGATGATGCTCTTGATTCAGTCATGATGAAGTAGCAAGTTCAAGTTCTCAGAAATCTGGCAAGATCAAAAATAGGCCACAAAGAAAGAGAACCAGTATGTGGTACGTAATGATCTGCGATATGGTAGTAGTGCACACCAATCACTGTAAGTCAAGTGTAAACGCAAGTCCTATCCTCACCGCTGACAACCAATGTTAGAAATGGGGGTCTCTAATTGGAAAGGGTTTGCACCTTTGTCCAAGTAGGGACCCTTCCTTCTAGTCAGGATAAGGGAGTTACACTCCTAAAATAACCCCTGCTCACCCCCTTGGTAGCTTGGCACGAGCAGTCAGGCTTATCTTAGAGGCAGTGTGTAAAGCATTTGCACATAACCAACAGTAATACAGTGTAAGCACTACAAAAGGACACCACACCAGTTTAGAAAAATATCCAATATTTTTATATACTTAAGACAAGACCAAAACAATTAAAATCCACAATACAGTACTTAGAAATCTTCAGTTATCAAAATAACCTTGAAAAACAGTTCCTTGAAGTCAATAGCTCCCTCTGGGGCTATCACATCATCGTAAACAAACAAATCCAAACAGTTCTGGCCGACCGCGGTGTTCGGGCCAGCTACGGTGTCGGGAAGACCTGCAAAACAGTACCTTTAGAAATGCAGGGCGTCGATGAACTCTTCGTTGAGCTTCTGAAAGCACGGCGTCCGCAGGCGTTGGTTCCGGAGATCAGTGAAGGAGTCGTCGGGCCCTTGAAGTTACACGCGTTGCAGATCGAACTCCTTGCGGTTGAAGTCAGGAGCGCAGGCGTAGGCAGGCGTCAGGTGCTGCGGTGCTGGCAGGTCATGGTGCAAGCAGCGGCGGCGTCGTTGCTGAAGCTATGTTGACAGCTGACGAACTGGAGTCGATGGCACCGGCATTGGTAGGCCAAGGTTGCGGTTCGGGATGAGGGCGGTGCATCGTGTAACTTTATGAGCGGTGCCCTCGAACCACGGTGCAAGCAGCGGCGTCGATTTCGGCATGTAGCGTCGTCGTCGGGAATACCAAGAAGGCGTCATGAAGTGAGGCGATGCGGAGTGCGGTGCCCACAGGTCGCGGTGCAAGCAGCAGCTCGATGGCAGCATCAGCAGGTATCATCGGTGAGACAAGGGTCACGGTGCGGTGTTGCGGCAGTGCCCTCTGTGGTGCCTTCAGGACACGAGTCGGCAGCGGTGTCGTAGACAGCGTCAGGTTGCTTTTTCCTCTGTTGCAGCACAAAACACACAGTCCCCAGTGCTGAGGGAAGAAGAACTTGAAGTCTTTGCTGTTCCTGAGACTTCTTGAACAGGGGGCAAGCTCTACCTCAAGCCCTTGGAGAAACTCACAAGAATAGATTGCAGAAAGTCCGGTCCAGTCCTTTCACTGCCCAAGACAGAAGCAGCCACTGCAGGCCAACACAGCAAAGCACACAGCAAAGTGGTAGTTCCTCCTCACAGCTTCTCCAGCTCTTCTTCTTGGCAGTCTTCTTGGTCCAAAAGAGTTCTAAAGTTCAGGTGTTTGGGCCCCTTTTTTTTGGCCCAAAATCCTTTGTCCTCCCAGGCAGAGAGTGTCTGTGCCCAGCCAGAACCAGTTCTGCCCTCTCTGGTGTGGCTTTCTGGCAGGAGGTGGAGACAGCATTGTCAGAGGCAGACCAGGCCCATTCAGGTGAAAGGAAATCTCCTCCCCCTACTCTAAATGCAGCCGAGGTCTATTCAGCCCTTTCCTGACCCACCTAGACTATCTGGAGCCACGACTCCTCTCCAGCCCCTGTCATCCAAAACCCAGACAGTGAATCCACAACCCCAGCAGAGGCCTACTAGATGGCTGAGCAAGAAAATACCTACTTTCTAAAAGTGGTATTTTCAAACACAGAATGTAAAAATCACCTTCACTAAAAGATGCGTCTTTAGATTCTGAGTTCAGGCATACTAAACTTTATTTTTCTACCTAGTTCCCAGGACCAGTTATGTTTATAAGATGTTATAAACAAATTCCCCATTCTGTCCTATGGGAACAGGTAGCCTTGCAATAGTGAAAAACGAAAGTGGCAGTAATTCACTATCAGGACATGCCACACACACCAGGGCATGTCCTACCTTTCACATACACTGCACCCTGCCCACAGGGGTACCTTGGGCCTCCCTTAGGGGTGACTGACATGTAAGAAAAGGGAAGGTTAGGGCTAGGCAAGTGGGTACACTTGCCAAGTCGACATGGCAGTCCCAGACTGCACACAGGCTCTGCAATGGCAGGCCAGAGTTACATTTACAGGCCATTTTTCGTGGGTGGCGCAATCCAGTGCTGCAGCCCACTAACAGCATTTGATTTACAGGCCCTGGCATGCTCAGTGCACTTTACTAGGGGCTGACAGGTAAATCAAATATGCCAATCATGGAAACACCAAACCATAACACAGTTTACAACAGGAGCACTTGCACTTTACCACTGATCAGCAGTGAGAAAAGTGCGCAGAGACACTAAGCCAGCAAAAACAGAGTCAAAACCGGGAGGTCAGAGAGTAAAAAACTCAGGGGAAACACGCCAAAAATGCCAAGTCTAACAATCACTCAATGCCCAGACAGATAGGATAGCTATAGACATGCAAAACGCGCTCAGAAACATTAAGAATTGTTTACTTCTCTCAGAAAGTTATCTATCTAAAATCATCCAGATTCAAAAATCAGTACCCTCATTATACAACAAAATTGATAAGATTAACACAACCCCATTGCCTCTGTCAAACAGGATTATTCGTCCTCGCAAAATCCTCAGTTATCTGACGGACTTCGAAACAAAATCCTTATTGCAATCATATGAGTTGTCATACAGTCCCCCCCGAAGAGAAATGAACTACAAATTAGAGCAGTTCTGATCAATGTAAACAGAATAACACAGGTGAATCCTAGAAAGCTAAATGCCAGCAACAACCTGAAAGAAATAACATTAATCCCTGTAGGGCAAGACTCTATTCTAAATACCCCTCCGAAACCGCTCTTGTGCTTACTACTGAATTGCCGATCAGGAATGAAACATGCAGCGGACATTGCCGACCTAATCTTGTACCAGGGTATTGACGTAGCTATTCTAACGGAAACGTGGCTCAATAATGCATCGTCCCGGTGCCTAGACCTTTTGGTTCCACCAAACTACAATATTGTGAGACTAGACAGGCTAAACAAAATGGGTGGAGGTGTGGCCTGTATCCAGAGATCAAACATCTCCATTTCTAAAGCTCACTCTGACCCTCTTGAGTCCTGTGAATACCTTGGGCTCTCTCTACATCTCTCAGATAATCAACACGTTAAACTACACGCGTTCTACCACCCTCCAGGTAAAAATGCAATATTCATTGACCAACTAATGGAAATTATTACAGCAAATTCTGATCCACACTCCATTGATATCTCTCTAGGGGACTTCAATCTACATTGGAACGACCTCATAGATAATCAGGTCAATATTTTCAAAAATTTCCTAGCAGACCATTCACTAGTGCAGGCTTGTGGTCTTCCAACTCACTCTAAAGGCGCTACATTAGATTGGATCATCTCCAAAGAAAACGAGGTAGATTCAATCTCTATTGTCCCTTGCGACTGGTCAGATCACCACATCATCACCCTCCAAATTACATCCTTAAAGAAGAAAAGAGCCACACAATCAGTCAAGCCTAAGCAATGGGTTAGAGATACTAAAGTCCTGAACATGGAGTCGCTAACAGCAAGTTGAGCGAACAAACTTCAACCTCCTCCTGAATTGGTGGACGTCAGCAAGATTACGGATCATTACAATCATACGATGTCTAAAATAATCAATAACATAGCCCCTTTAAAACTCAAAAGAATTCAAGTTAAAGATAAAAACTCATGGTTCAACGGCTCCCTGAATGAAGAAGGACGGAAACTCAGACTTACAAAAGGAAATGGAGACAGCGCCCATCATCCCCACATCTAAATCAGCTAAGAAAGATCAGGAAAGCCTACAATAAAAGCGTACTTCAGTCAAAAAAGACTGTTTTAGAAATGAGCTTGATAATGCTAAGAACAGACAGAGAAAACTCTTCGATCTACTAAAGGATCAGTCGAACAAATTGGCCAAATCCTCTCAACTAACAGCTCAATCGGGTCTGAGCTGTGAAGACTTTTCAAAATTTTTTACTTCCAAAGCTAGCTCCCTGGAGAGAGAACTCAAGGTTACTGCTGATAAACTCGTGACTCAAAAGAGTACTCAAGCGAAGCAGCCAGCCCAGCCTGTATAATCAGTGCCCAAAAATAATGCCCATTGGTCAACCTTCAAACTTTATGATCAGGAAGACATTGCTAAAACCCTATTGTCCTTAAAACCAAACAACCATTACAATGATCCTCTTCCCGCAAAATGTTGGCCTACTGTCAACCACATGGTCATCCCTAGTTGGACTAAAATAATTAATGCCTCGCTTTCCCACGGTTCCTTTCCTGACTGCCTAAAAACAGGCCAGGTCATCCCTCTACTGAAAAAACCTACTGAGAATCCTTCGGACCGAAACAACTTTAGGCTGGTAACAAACATTCCCTTACTGGCCAAGGTTTTGGAAAAATGCGCTCAACAACAACTGAACCTTCACATCACTGAATATAAGCTACTAAACGACTGGCAGTCAGGGTTTAGACCAGACCACAGCATGGAAACAGCAATTATGCACATAGTTGATGACGCTCTACTTGCCCTAGACCGTAACGAAACCTGTCTACTAGTCCTCCTTGACCTATCTTCAGCATTTGACACCGTAAATCATGGCAAATTATTAGACCGATTGGAGAATAGGATGGGTTTCTCTGGGACAGTCTTAACATGGTTTCATTCCTTCTTTTAGAACAGATCGCAAAGATTCTTGGTGAACCGTAATCTATCCCTCCCATCCCCGAGTCATATTGGAGTTCCTCAAGGTTCAACTCTATCCCCGTCCCTATTCAATCTGTACATTGGGCCACTCACTGAAGTACTACAGCAGGCTAACATCTCCTTCCACATGTATGCAGACGACACTCAGCTGTATATGAAGATCACATCGCTTGAAGAGATCAACATAATGAACCAAATTACAAAAGACCGTTCACTGGCTTTCTAGCAATCATCTTAAACTCAACTCACAGAAAACTGAATTCCTTCTGATTGTCCCCCTAAATCCTCCACGTTGATTAAGGAATGGACCAAATTTATCACAGCGCTAAACTGTACTCTGATTCTAGTGGATTCTACCAAGTCACTTGGAATCACGCTGGCTAAGGATTTAAACATGCAAGCGCACATCAACACTATGGAAAAAAATGCCTGATTCCATCTGAGCTATCTCAGAGAATTGAAACCGTTCATCAACACTGCTGACCTGAAAACGGCTGTCCAAGCTTTGGTTATCTCAAGGATTGAGTATGGATGCACAACTCTAGCAGGGCTTCCTAAGATTTCAACAGCTCCACCAAAAGCCTGCCTCAATGCTGCAGCGAGACTCGTAATGGTTGGGGAAGCTTTGAAGAAACTTCATTGGCTCCCAATTCAGGCAAGAGTCACTTTCAAGGCCTTATGCTTTGGTCACAGGATCCTTAGTCAGAAGGGGCCGCGCTTCCTGCTCCCCCTTCTTACAGCTTATCGGCCCGCACGGGATCTGAGATCGCTTGGCTCTGCCAGGGTGATTGTGCCCAGGGTGCGGAAGGTTCGAGCTGGAGGGAGATCTTTTGGCTTCCTGGCTGCTAAGGCATGGAATGACCTCCCTATGGATCTTAGGACCTGTGAGTCGGAGTCTCTGTTCCGGAAAAACCTAAAAACTTGGCTTTTCCGACTCCCGTCTGGTGGACGGAAGTAATATTTCTGCTTTTTATTATTCTGTCAGTCTTCGGCGCAGGAAGGCTTCTAGGTCTGGATTGTTGCGGGGTTTTCATTGATGTTCTAGCGCGGGGACACTCCGTTAGAGTAACAAGGCGCTTTACAAGCTAGCTAATAATAATAATAATAATAATGGGTACTAGAAAATTTGACCACATCACTCCACATCTGAAAGCGCTCAAATGGCTACCGTACGAGGCAAGAATTCAGCTAAAGATGGCGTGTATTACACACAAAGCTCTACACTACAAAACACCACTTTACCTTGCCCAGAAAATTACAATTTCCAGAGGCCTTAGATCTTCAAGGGGGGGCCGCAGATCTCCTACTGAAACCAGCAATCTTCCGTAAGAAGAGAACTTATGATAGAGCATTCTCGGGAGCTGCACCAAGAATTTGGAATGCGCTTCCACCGAATATTAGAGGAATCACCTCTGTCTCGCAATTCAAAAAAGAGGCAAAATCCTTTCTCATGAGTAAATTCCTCCCTTAACTAACTACGGTCCTCTCTCAGCTCCATTGAGACATTTAGTCATTCCTGAATCTACTACTTTCAGATATGCTAATAGGTGAAGATAAACAGGATGATTGTACTGCTATTATCAGAGCAATGACTCCGGGGATAGCTCAAGTCAGTGGGCTTTCATCGAGTCTCACCTATGGTCCACAATCAGCCCTGTTTGGATAACCAAGTCCATTCGCAAGATTCCGGGACGATGGCTAATGAAGGTGCCTCTATCAAGCCACATGGATATTGGTCTGCTCTTGTAACTGTGTATCCAGTTCTGACTCCACGTTTTTCTTTAGGAATGATATTACACTTTAAATACAAATATGTAATGACATGTACTACTATAACCTGAGTGGTCGCCTAGTAAGACTTAATATGTTTATTATTTGTAAATTTGTAAATTGTGATCAAAACTGATTGCTGTTGAATTGTAAAGCGCTCTGACACCCAGGATTGGGTCATGTTTGTGCTATAGAAAACACTAAATAAATAAATAAATAAATAAATAAAAATCAATATTATTAGGAAATAACATTCATAAAGTCTCTAAATCATCATTTATCATGTACAGTTTTAATAAGCTAATTCTGTTCTAATGAATGATCTAACGTGGGGTAAGGAGCTGAATGAACGGGAGGTTGGAGTCAGCACATTTCTAAACAAATCACTAATGCTAAGTAGTTGCACAAAAATGTTTCACTTATGAAGTTGTGAGCAAGGTGCGAGAGAAAAGCTGTGGGCCTTATTAAAATAAACATTAAGTAATGGTTGCCTGGTGCAAACATTTTCAAAAACACATTTATTAGTAAATATTCCAGGGACATTCTTATTTGTACATTTGATTACTAATGTATAATACACAGTTTATTTACTAAGGTTTCACACGTTCTGGATTTACACTTTGGCTGCAAGTTATTTCCTAACGTAAACATTTCTGCAGCATTTACACAGCATTCTAAAGTGCACTTCTAAGACAGCTGACAAGTCAGTTTTCAAATTTCGCACTATTTCTCTCAGTACCCAGGACATATCCCCATAGTAAAAAATTAGGCATATTTACAAGAACTTAACACTGCGTATCGTCAATTTTTTTACGTTACAGCGACTTTTTTTATCGCCGTATTTACAAGTTGCCGCTAACTCCAGTTAGCTGCAATTTTCCGGCGTAAACATGAATTTTCAAGGTCGCCACTTTTGTTAGCGGGACAGAACGAAAATGAGATGCAAGGTAGGCATTCCCATGAAAAAACTGCCACTAAACACACAACACAACATTTACAAGAAAATCCCAGTACATCGATAAACACCCAAAACTGCTGCTAACTCAAATTAGCGGCAGTTTTCTAACATCAATACTTACCTGGTCTTATAAATGGTGCAAACACACCTGTATATAAGGAAGACAATCCCAGATCCTCATTGGCAACCTTAACGACTCCATGGAGCTACTACTATTGCAACTTAGAGCCCCAAGAAGACCACCTCCACCACCACCACCAGAAAGGCGGCATCGCAGAAGAGAGGGGGTCTACCGCCAAAGAATCACCCTCATACACCTCCGTCCAGATGAGGTGATAGCCCTTTACAGGCTAAAAAGGTCCTGCATTCTACTCCTCCTCAACCAGATCGCTCCAAGGCTGCAGGCCACATCCCAGCACAGCACAAACATCCCTATTCAGACCAAGCTACTTGCTGTGCTGCACATGTTGGCCTCAGGCACCTTCCAACCTACCACTGCCAGAGTGGCCGGAGTCTCCCAGACATCCTTCTCCAGGTGTCTCCCTACTGTCTTGGATGCCGTCATAAGCCTGACACTGCAGCATCTACGCTTTCCCAACACTCAAGAACAACTCACCAACAAGCAAGGCTTCTATGCCATTGCTGGTTTTCCACATGTGTTGGGGGCAATGGACTGCACCTATGTGCAACCTGTGCCTCCTGCATGACTCTTGTGCTTACTACTGAATTGCCAATCAGGAATGAAACATGCAGCGGACATTGCCGACCTAATCTTGTACCAGGGTATTGACGTAGCTATTCTAACGGAAACGTGGCTCAATAATGCATCGTCCCGGTGCCTAGACCTTTTGGTTCCACCAAACTACAATATTGTGAGACTAGACAGGCTAAACAAAATGGGTGGAGGTGTGGCCTGTATCCAGAGATCAAACATCTCCATTTCTAAAGCTCACTCTGACCCTCTTGAGTCCTGTGAATACCTTGGGCTCTCTCTACATCTCTCAGATAATCAACACGTTAAACTACACGCGTTATACCACCCTCCAGGTAAAAATGCAATATTCATTGACCAACTAATGGCAATTATTACAGCAAATTCTGATCCACACTCCACTGATATCTCTCTAGGGGACTTCAATGTACATCGGAACGACCTCATAGATAATCAGGTCAATATTTTCAAAAATTTCCTAGCAGACCATTCACTAGTGCAGGCTTGTGGTCTTCCAACTCACTCTAAAGGCGCTACATTAGATTGGATCATCTCCAAAGAAAACGAGGTAGATTCAATCTCTATGGTCCCTTGCGACTGGTCAGATCACCACATCATCACCCTCCAAATTACATCCTTAAAGAAGAAAAGAGCCACACAATCAGTCAAGCCTAAGCAATGGGTTAGAGATACTAAAGTCCTGAACATGGAGTCGCTAACAGCAAGTTGAGCGAACAAACTTAAACCTCCTCCTGAATTGGTGGACGTCAGCGAGATTACGGATCATTACAATCATACGATGTCTAAAATAATCAATAACATAGCCCCTTTAAAACTCAAAAGAATTCAAGTTAAAGATAAAAACCCATGGTTCAACGGCTCTCTGAATGAAGAAGGACGGAAACTCAGACTTACAGAAAGGAAATGGAGACAGCGCCCATCATCCCCACATCTAAATCAGCTAAGAAAGATCAGGAAAGCCTACAATAAAAGCGTACTTCAGTCAAAAAAAGACTGTTTTAGAAATGAGCTTGATAATGCTAAGAACAGACCGAGAAAACTCTTCGATCTACTAAAGGATCAGTCGAACAAATTGGCCAAATCCTCTCAACTAACAGCTCAATCGGGTCTGAGCTGTGAAGACTTTTCAAAATTTTTTACTTCCAAAGCTAGCTCCCTGGAGAGAGAACTCAAGGTTACTGCTGATAAACTCGTGACTCAAAAGAGTACTCAAGCGAAGCAGCCAGCCCAGCCTGTACAATCAGTGCCCAAAAATAATGCCCATTGGTCAACCTTCAAACTTTATGATCAGGAAGACATTGCTAAAACCCTATTGTCCTTAAAACCAAACAACCATTACAATGATCCTCTTCCCGCAAAATGTTGGCCTACTGTCAACCACATGGTCATCCCTAGTTGGACTAAAATAATTAATGCCTCGCTTTCCCACGGTTCCTTTCCTGACTGCCTAAAAACAGGCCAGGTCATCCCTCTACTGAAAAAACCTACTGAGAATCCTTCGGACCGAAACAACTTTAGGCTGGTAACAAACATTCCCTTACTGGCCACGGTTTTGGAAAAATGCGCTCAACAACAACTGAACCTTCACATCACTGAATATAAGCTACTAAACGACTGGCAGTCAGGGTTTAGACCAGACCACAGCATGGAAACAGCAATTATGCACATAGTTGATGACGCTCTACTTGCCCTAGACCGTAACGAAACCTGTCTACTAGTCCTCCTCGACCTATCTTCAGCATTTGACACCGTAAATCATGGCAAATTGTTAAACCGATTGGAGAATAGGATGGGTTTCTCGGGGACAGTCTTAACATGGTTTCATTCCTTCTTTTAGAACAGATCGCAAAGATTATTGGTGAACCGTAATCTATCCCTCCCATCCCCGAGTCATATTGGAGTTCCTCAAGGTTCAACTCTATCCCCGTCCCTATTCAATCTGTACATTGAGCCACTCACTGAAGTACTACAGCAGGCTAACATCTCCTTCCACATGTATGCAGACGACACTCAGCTGTATATGAAGATCACATCGCTTGAAGAGATCAACATAATGAACCAAATTACAAAAGACCGTTCACTGGCTTTCTAGCAATCATCTTAAACTCAACTCACAGAAAACTGAATTCCTTCTGATCGCCCCCCCTAAATTCTCCACGTTGATTAAGGAATGGACCAAATATATCACAGCGCTAAACTGTACTCTGATTCTAGTGGATTCTACCAAGTCACTTGGAATCACGCTGGCTAAGGATTTAAACATGCAAGCGCACATCAACACTATGGCAAAAAATGCCTGATTCCATCTGAGCTATCTCAGAGAATTGAAACCGTTCATCGACACTGCTGACCTGAAAACAGCTGTCCAAGCTTTGGTTATCTCAAGGATTGAGTATGGATGCACAACTCTAGCAGGGCTTCCTAAGATTTCAACAGCTCCACCAAAAGCCTGCCTCAATGCTGCAGCGAGACTCGTAATGGTTGGGGAAGCTTTGAAGAAACTTCATTGGCTCCCAATTCAGGCCAGAGTCACTTTCAAGGCCTTATGCTTTGGTCACAGGATCCTTAGTCAGAAGGGGCCGCACTTCCTGCTCCCCCTTCTTACAGCTTATCGGCCCGCACAGGATCTGAGATCGCTTGGCTCTGCCAGGGTGATTGTGCCCAGGGTGCGGAAGGTTCGAGCTGGAGGGAGATCTTTTGGCTTCCTGGCTGCTAAGGCATGGAATGACCTCCCTATGGATCTTAGGACCTGTGACTCGGAGTCTCTGTTCCGGAAAAACCTAAAAACTTGGCTTTTCCGACTCCTGTCTGGTGGACAGAAGTAATATTTCTGCTTTTTATTATTCTGTCAGTCTTCGGCGGAGGAAGGCTTCTAGGTCTGAATTGTTGCAGGGTTTTCATTGATGTTCTAGCGCGGGGACACTCCGTTGGAGTAACAAGGCGCTTTACAAGCTAGCTAATAATAATAATAATAATAATGGGTACTAGAAAATTTGACCACATCACTCCACATCTGAAAGTGCTCAAATGGCTACCGTACGAGGCAAGAATTCAGCTAAAGATGGCGTGTATTACAAACAAAGCTCTACACTACAAAACAACACTTTACCTTGCCCAGAAAATTACAATTTCCGGAGGCCTTAGATCTTCAAGGGGGCCGCAGATCTCCTACTGAAACCAGCAATCTTCCGTAAGAAGAGAACTTATGATAGAGCATTCTCGGGAGCTGCACCAAGAATTTGGAATGCGCTTCCACCGAATATTAGAGGAATCACCTCTGTCTCGCAATTCAAAAAAGAGGCAAAATCCTTTCTCATGAGTAAATTCCTCCCTTAACTAACTACGGTCCTCTCTCAGCTCCATTGAGACATTTAGGGGCCGATTCCGATCTCGGTCGGAGGCGCACCCAATACCATTCGGTCGGGAAAAAAGCCATGCGAATGCCTGTTTCCCGACCGATCCGTACAGCATACCGAACGAGTAAGTACGATGCGCAGAACAGCACAGAATCCGGCCGAGTCGTACTCACCCAATCCAGGTCCTGTCCTCCGACCGAGGCGAATCCGGAAACGCAGAAACGAGTCGCACGGAAGGGAAAAGGCAGCCCCGTCCGGCCGAACAAGTACGATGTGCTTTCCGTACGCGCCTAACCCGTCGCTACGCACGGCACGTCAAAGCATCCGGGAGAGGCGCACATAAGGTCCGATTTGCGCCACAACACGATCCACGGCTATGAGGCGAACACGCCAGCGACGAGGACGACGCGAAGCGACGAGGACGACGCGAAGCAACGAGAAAGACGAACGACGCGAACCAACCATGAATCCCTTCGTCCCGATCATACCAATATTCTACATTTACTACCGGAACAGGCACGGACGCGTACGGCGCAGAAGGTAAGTCAGACACCAACCACAAAACACATACAACACGTACACGACACATCACACACACACAGAGGGATGCAGAATTTACTTACACCAGCAACAGCAGCACCATAGGGGCGGGATGCCCATCACCAATGCCACATATGCACACAGGGGCCTGAATGCGCACCACCACCCCTACCCAGGGGGGGCCGGGTGCCAAACACCACTACCACCCTTAGCCAGGGGGGTGCCAGATGCCCACCACCACTACCACCCTTACCCAGGGGGGCTGGATGCCTACCACTACTACCACCCTCAGCCATGGGGGTGCCAGATGCCTACCACTACTACCACCCTTACCCAGGGGGTGCCAGATGCCTACCACTACTACCACCCTAAGCCAGGGGGGGCTGGATGCCTACCACTACTACCACCCTTAGCCATGGGGGTGCCAGATGCCTACCACTACTACCACCCTAAGCCAGGGGTGCTGGATGCCCACCACTACTACAACCCTTAGCCAGGGGGTGCCAGATGCCTACCACTACTACCACCCTTACCCAGGGGGCTGGATGCCTACCACTACTACCACCCTTACCCAGGGGGCTGGATGCCTACCACTACTACCACCCTTAGCCATGGGGGTGCCAGATGCCTACCACTACTACCACCCTTAGCCATGGGGGTGCCAGATGCCTACCACTACTACCACCCTAAGCCAGGGGGCTGGATGCCCACCACTACTACCACCCTTACCCAGGGGGGCTGGATGCCTACCACTACTACCACCCTAAGCCAGGGGGCCGGATGCCTACCACTACTACCACCCTTAGCCAGGGGGTGCCAGATGCCTACCACTACTACCACCCTTAGCCAGGGGCTGGATGCCTACCACTACTACCACCCTTAGCCAGGGGGTGCCAGATGCCTACCACTACTACCACCCTTACCCAGGGGGGCAGGATGCCTACCACTACTACCACCCTAAGCCAGGGGGCCGGACCAGGGGGTGCCAGATGCCTACCACTACTACCACCCTTACCCAGGGGGTGCCAGATGCCTACCACTACTACCACCCTTACCCAGGGGGGGCTGGATGCCTACCACTACTACCACCTCTACCCATGGGGGGCTGGATGCCTACCACTACTACCACCCTTAGCCATGGGGGTGCCAGATGCCTACCACTACTACCACCCTAAGCCAGGGGGGCTGGATTCCCACCACTACTACCACCCTTAGCCAGGGGGGTGCCAGATGCCTACCACTACTACCACCCTTACCCAGGGGGGGCTGGATGCCTACCACTACTACCACCCTTACCCAGGGGGGGCTGGATGCCTACCACTACTACCACCCTTAGCCATGGGGGTGCCAGATGCCTACCACTACTGCCACCCTAAGCCAGGGGTGCTGGATGCCCACCACTACTACCACCCTTAGCCAGGGGGGTGCCAGATGCCTACCACCACTACCACCCTTACCCAGGGGGGGCTGGATGCCTACCACTACTACCACCCTTACCCAGGGGGTGCCAGATGCCTACCACTACTACCACCCTTACCCAGGGGGGCTGGATGCCTACCACTACTACCACCCTTAGCCATGGGGGTGCCAGATGCCTACCACTACTACCACCCTAAGCCAGGGGGGCTGGATGCCTACCACTACTACCACGCTAAGCCAGGGGGGCCGGATGCCTACCACTACTACCACCCTTAGCCATGGGGGTGCCAGATGCCTACCACTACTACCACCCTTAGCCAGGGGGGTGGATGCCTACCACTACTACCACCCTTAGCCAGGGGGTGCCAGATGCCTACCACTACTACCACCCTTACCCAGGGGGCTGGATGCCTGTCACTACTACCACCTCTACCCATGGGGGGCTGGATGCCTACCACCAACACCACCCCCACTCATAGGATGGACAATGCATGACACAACCAGCACACCACAACCTAGGGAATGCAAGAAAAAGACATCCCCCCAACACCATGACAAGCGTGTGTAGACTGTGTCAAATGCCTACAACACTGAACATGACTTTGAACATACAATGTGACCCCCTATCACATGTGCCACACATATATGTGTGTGGCCCCCACAATGCAAGCAGGCCATGACCATTGTGGCAATGGGGTCCAAACCCCCATCATCACAGTGACCAAAATGTAAGTGTGGGGTCCATAGCTGAAGCACATTTTGAACAGTGTGGCAATGGGGTCCAAACCCCCATCATCACAGTGACCAAAATGTAAGTGTGGGGTCCATAGCTGAAGCACATTTTGAACAGTGTGGCAATGGGGTCCAAACCCCCATCATCACAGTGACCAAAATGTAAGGGTGGGGTCCATAGCTGAAGCACATTTTGAACAGTGTGGCAATGGGGTCCAAACCTCCATCATCACAGTGACCAAAATGTAATTGTGGGGTCCATAGCTGAAGCACATTTTGAACAGTGTGGCAATGGGGTCCAAACCCCCATCATCACAGTGACCAAAATGTAAGTGTGGGGTCCATAGCTGAAGCACATTTTGAACATTGTGGCAATGGGGTCCAAACCCCCATCATCACAGTGACCAAAATGTAAGTGTTGACAAAGAAAAATCTGCAACTGCCAAACTGCATGGATGATTCCTGGTCACAGAACATAAAACACATCAGTGGCAAAGTAGTGCATGTGTCCCATTGCAACATAAATTGGGGAGGCAAATACTGCAGTGCAAATAAGACATACCTTTGGCCATGTGCAGACAAACAACACCCATGGGGGCTGACACTGTCAACATTCATCAATGACACAATGACAGAAGTGACCATCAGAATGCAGACCCACATATTTGCACCAATGGGCACACAAATGCAGATACCCTGTGGAGACTGTAGATGTGAGGTGAACAGATACCATACCATGGCAGCAATGGGACACACAAACCATGATCATTGTGCTGACCGATGACCGAGGAGTCCCAGGGACAGCAGGGGAAACCCACCAAACTACATACAGCCAATGGCACACCCAAGATATGCCAATGCAGTGGTGCAGATGCACAAACACAAACAGGCAGACCCACACTGCACATCATACACAACAGGTGGGGGGGTGCCAGTGTCCCCAGGTAACCACACAACACATGAGGAGACCTGAATACCAATCATACAGATGTGCATACAGTGCCACACAAAGGTAACTCATGGATCCAAATCCCCTATGTGGGCAAGCAGGCATTGTCAGATGAGAGGGAGCACAAATCACACATGTCACACAGGCACGTAGGAACATCAACTGACACAGCAAGACACAGACACACCACAGCACTACCCCCAGGGCCCCCACAATGTGGTGACCCTGGGCTGCATTACAATCCCACTGTGATGACAAAGCTAAATGTCGTTCACACTGTGAACCACAGTCATGTGTCCTGAGCAACAAACTACCATCACACCTACACAAGCACAAATCAATCAGCACGGCCAGTAAGCCAAGGCCAACATGGAGGCAGGGGCCTAGCCGGGCAACAACTCTCATCTGCACACACTCAACACCACACCCCTCGACCTCCAACAATGTGCAGCAGTGAAGCACACATGCACTGGTGACATTGCACATGCACCCATGACTATTCCAGGGTGGTGGGTGGGAACCAAGGTGCAGAAACACATCACACATGGCCACTCAACAAGACTCCTGAATGTCTGACACACTGCACACTACGCTGTACATGGACATGACGGCAATACCACACCAACCAATGGGATCCCAGCCACAGTCACACACCAATGAAGAAGCCAAGGTCACCCACAAAGAACACACATAGACAACAACCAACATTGCAGCCCGGACCCTGAGGAGTGCCAGCAGTCACACACACAACGTGTCACAATCACTGAAAGATAACACAAACTGGAAATCACATGACAGGGGCAAACAACAAGTGCCAAGGGGAAACCTGACTGTGACCCATCTGCGTCTGCACACAAACTCAGCCCTGACAGCAAACACACCTATGGGTGACACCCTGATGACCAGTAATGTGTCATGCACCCACATCACAGAGAACCCAGGGAGAAGACTTTGGGGGAACACAGGTCAACTCAGCAAGCATCACAAACAGGTACAACACTAGGGATCACAGCATGCACAGCTAAACGGAAGTGAACACACAGACATATCACCATCACTGCAGCAAGGGCATGGTTAGCATCATCAACAACATGTACATCAGAAGCATAAGCACTAGAGAACAGAAAGTTGCTTTATTCAGCATATGTGTGTATTGAAAACTGAAAGTCCAGAAAAAACACAAAGGCCAATGGCCAGTCCATTGTCAAAGTCCAAACAGGGTGACAGTGGCAGATGTCACCCTACGCATGCCTGCACTGTACAAAACCAGGGACAATCCACTAGGAGGGGCAACCGGGGGGGCAGGCCAGGCACCGCAGGGACAGGATGAGGGCTCACCAGGAGGAAGCAGGGAAGGGGTGGTGGATGCTGGAGAGCCACTGACAACTGCAGTGGAGGTGTCTGACATGGTGTGTGCCGGCACAACTGGGGGGCATGACTCAGATGTTGTGGGTGCCGGCACGACTGCAGTGGACCCTGCAGATGGAGTGGACAGGTCCGCCACTGCAGTGCCCAAGTCAGACAGGGTGGTAGTGGACTCCACTGCAGTGCCTACCACCAGGGGAGGAGAATGGGGAACAGGCAAGGTGGGCTGGACAGAGGGGAGGACACCCTCACCACATCAGTGGCACAGACAAGCGCAGCGGGGGTGTGGTACCGGGAGAGCAAGTGGCAGGGGAGAAGGCCGGATCCTCTTGGGGATGGTATATCTGTGGGTGGGGGAACCTGGGGCAGGGTGTGGTGGGGGCACCTGTGGAGTGGGGGCCTGAGGGATGGAGGAAGGAGACCTGGTGCCTGAGCTGCAGGGCGGCGGCGGGGTCTTGCTCTTACGACTCCGGGGGACTTGCGGGTGGGGGCCTCAGTCTGTCTGCACCTGGGGTAGGGTGTCCGGGGGCGAGGGGCACTCTGCTCCATGTGGGTGGGCTTCCTCTTCCCCCTGAATGCTGTATCAGCTGGATCGGAGGGGAAGAGGCCGAGGTCACTGAGGAAGAGCCGCTGGGTCTTTGGGGTTGCAGGTGAGGCAAGGGAGGGTGCTTTGGAGGGAGAGGCAACTGAGGACTGCGCAGTGCTCGTGGATGCGTGTGTGTGTTCCAGGGCCCCATACCCTGTGAGTCTGGTTTCAGTCCCCTGACTGTGCGTCCGTGTGCGTTTTGTTTGTGGCGTGTGTGTCTGTGTGCTGGACGTGTGTGTGCTGGTGTGTGCCTGTGCCGGTGTGTGTGTGCTTGGGACGGGTAAGGTGCTGGGGAGTGTGGATGGAGCAGAGGCAGGAGGGGTGAGGGACTGTCTGAGGAGGGACACTGCTGCCATCAGGGAGGAGTCCATGGACCTATTGCCCCTCTGTAGGTCAGACATGCCCGATGAGATGCCCTCCATGAACGACACCAGCTGAGTCAACAGAGCGGTGTGCGCATGGAGGACACTCAGCATGGCTGTCTGCCCTACATGGAGCTGGCGAAGGAGGTACACAGACTCCTCACTCAGGGCAGCAGGGGACACAGGGGTAGGGGGTGCGGTGCCTGGCCCAAAGGAGGCACGCTCCCAAACATGGGAGCCTCCACGGACCTGGGGAATGGGAGCCGATGGGAGGGCGGTGGTGGTGCTGGTGGTGGCGGGGACAGCAACACTAGCTGGGGTGTGGTGGCTGCTGACACCCGCCTCCATAAGGGAGTCATCCTCTGAGTTGCTCTGGTCTTCAGCTGAGGTGGATGGTGCTGAGGACTCCTCGGTGTGGCTCCCCTCGACCTCCGTGCCACTGGGTCCCTCCGACCACTCCTCGGCTGCTGACCCAGTCTGGCTCTCCGGCTCTTCCTGGTCCATGGAGCTGTCCCCTTCCGTGGCCGTGGATGTATCTGCAAACAATGGGGAAACAGACAGACATCAGTCACCTGCACCAAACGCACACACCACTGTGAGCACAGCACATTACAGAGCAAGCCCTGGCATCATTAGTTGAACATTGCTAAAAGTGCCCTAACTGAACAGGAGAAGTCAATTGTCAGTCTGATGCCAACCATGGCACTCACATCCCACATGGCCTTGCACCCATCTGTCTGGTGTCTGTTGGATAGCAACACCCCAGTGTGGACACATGCACCACCTACACAGTAGTTGGACAGTGCAGAGGACACGGTGTAGCATGTGGACATGCACACATCACAACTCTTGCCACTGAGTCAGTACAGGTTTCCGGATGAAAGGGATGCCCAGAGTCAAATAGGAAATGCATGTGATGCATACCAGAGACAGACACCATGATGCACCCATGTCCTGATAGCCATCGCCACAATGGTGTGCATGTAGCACATGTCACTCCCCTGCAGGATCACCAATAAGTAGACACATGCCATGGCGGAGGCATGACTGCTAAGTCATACATCACTGTCTCAGTGATGTATGACTTGGCAGCCAGACAACAACACTCTGCACTGTGTCACAATAGTAGGTCATGGGGAATGCAAGTCCTGGAGCTGCACAAGTGCACATGTACATCCCCCACACAACACATCATCTTAACCCTCATCTGTCCAGGTCATACCGATTGGACATATGGGAGACCTGTGACACTACCCTCTGAACCTGAGCCCCTCACAATCTGCTGTGAATGGGAAACAGCTGCCTGAACTTCACATTCGCATACCCCAGTCTGCACGGGCAGCTGATCAAACACCTATGTGACACACAAGTATCGTCTCCTATGGTCACATCTCCAGTGGCATGCTGAGCCCCTACCGAGAAACACCCCAGCAGTCCTGGCAACAAATCCACAGCACACTGACACAGAGGCAGACACCTGAGGGGTCAAATCACTGCGCACAATGTGTCAGCTGATACACGGGAGTGGGAGTACAGAGTGCATTGCATGGCCTGGAGTAGGCATGACTGTCCTGCCCCACATGAATGAGGGATGAGCCCTGGACAGTGGATAGCTGGCTATGTATGTGTGACACACGTAATCTGCACACTCCTGGGGCCCAAACATTGTTCCCACCCGCTGCATGGGCATGTGCCACATACCCCAGGCACATGTGGTGGCTCAGCTCAGCAAGTGGACCGCATATCAAAGCAACACGCAGATTACATGTCCGAACACAGGCGTTGTGTGAACAATGGACCCACCCATGATGCATACAACAGAGTTAGGGAAACAGATGCTGTCCCCCACCTTTAGTGAAGCAAACTGCAAGGACACAGTCCCAAGTGACACAATTCCCTGAATGTAAGGGCCACACCTGGGTATCAGATGAGGAGTGGGCAGTGCACAATAGAGGGACATGGCTTCTGGACAACATGACTGCTGTACTGTGGCAGTTTAACCAGGCCAGAGGAGGGCACATAGCATGTAATACAGAGTTCACAGTGCAGTCTTTGACTCACCCCCTCCTTGCTGCTGTCTGGCCTTCAGCTGCCCATCCAGGTCTGGAAACACCACCGCCAGGATCTGGAGCATGTGGGGGTCAGGGTCCATGTTCCGCCCCTCCTGCGAGGAGGCGACAGCTTCAGCTGGACCCGTGCAATCCTCGGGGTCCAGCCCCGAAGGTCCTGCCACCTCTTCTGGCAGTTGCGGATCCGGCGCTTGTAGACCCCCACGGACCGGACAGCCCAGACGATGTGCTTCCGATGGGCATTAACCTGTCAGGATGACAAAGTGAAAAGGCCATTACTACACATGCAACATATCCGTGCATGACACAGTTGTATATACATGTCTCAATCACAGGGGCACATGATGTACACAGGCAGTGCAACGCTGCCCATGGACAGTTTGCCAGAAGTCACTACATGGTATCATTGCATGGGAAGTAAAACCTTGTTCAAATGCACTGTCACTGCACCATACCTGTCCAGTGCATGTCACTACACACTATGGGGGGTGACAACTACTCAGTGAGCCTGCTAGCCAGTGGCGTGCAGACTTTCAGCCTTGCTAGTCAGACAAAATGCACATTCAGAAAGGCAGTGCACAGAACACTCACCTGCTCCCCTGGTCTCCCATACAGCTTGCTGTACTGTGGAAGTAGGCTGTCCAGCAGGGCCTGGTTCTCCTCAAGGCTGAAGGCTGGGGCTCTCTCCACAGTACGTGCCATTGCAGGGTCCAGAGGGGGCAGAGACAGCAGCAGTGCAGTGGCAGATGTCGTCCTGGAGCATGTAGTGCAGGCAAGTGAGCTCTCAGGGGAACAGCCAGCAATATATATGTGCTGGAGAGGCAGATACTGTCCCATGTGTCCAAAGTGATAGGTCCAAGTCGTTTGCATCTTCTGAATCTGGCCAATCCATGGAATAGCAGCACCAATACACACCCACAGCATCCTTCAAATCTTCAACTTCATGACATACATGATTTTGCAACATTGTTGTGGGTGACCAACTGAATTTCCAGCAACCGACTCGTTCGAATTTCGAAAACGCGTCCGTTGCCAGGCTAGGCCATTGTCAATGGGTGCGCACCGATCGGTCCATTGCTGTTCAACGCGTACAGGGGTACAACGCGTACCCGCACACATTGAATGCAATGGGCCGGCCAGGGGCACCGATCGGTCCATTGCGGTACAATGCGTACAGGGGTACAACGCGTACCCGCACACATTGAATGCAATGGGCCGGCTGGGGGCACCGATCGGTCCATTGCGGTACATCGCGTACAGGGTACAACGCGTACCCGCACACATTGAATGCAATGGGCCGGCCGGGGCACCGATCGGTCCATTGCGGTATCAACGCGTACAGGGGTACAACGCGTACCCGCACACATTGAATGCAATAGGCCGGCCGGGGGCACCGGTCGGTCCATTGCTGATCAACGCGTACAGGGGTACAACGCGTACCCGCACACATTGAATGCAATGGGCCGGCCGGGGGCACCGATCGGTCCATTGCGGTACTACGCGTACAGGGGTACAACGCGTACCCGCACACATTGAATGCAATGGGCCGGCCGGGGGCACCGATCGGTCCATTGCGGTACTACGCTTACAGGGTACAACGCGTACCCGCACACATTGAATGCAATGGGCCGGCCGGGGGCACCGATCGGTCCATTGCGGTACAACGCGTACAGGGGTACAACGCGTACCCGCACACATTGAATGCAATGGGCCGGCCGGGGCACCGATCGGTCCATTGCGGTATCAACAGCGTACAGGGGTACAACGCGTACCCGCACACATTGAATGCAATGGGCCGGCCGGGGGCACCGATCGGTCCATTGCGGTACAACGCGTACAGGGGTACAACGCGTACCCGCACACATGGAATGCAATGGGCCGGCCGGGGCACCGATCGGTCCATTGCGGTACAACGCGTACAGGGGTACAACGCGTACCCGCACACATTGAATGCAATGGGCCGGCCGGGGTCACCGATCGGTCCATTGCTGTTCAACGCATCCCTGTACAAGTGACTGGCATATGTCACCATGCCTGTCTCAGATGAACATATGCCAGCCACAGATAGCTCCCAGGGAGTGAGGGGCACACCTACAACACGACAGCCTGTCCAAACTGTATCATAAGGCATGTAAGGCTGCATTTCCTATTGTGTGTATGTTGGTGTACATGTTGTCCTGTGGGTGTCACCTGGGGGCAGCCACCCCAGGCTGTGCACGTGTTCATGGGGACAGGATCCTGGGTCTTACGTGTACATGACCACTGTGATGTGCAACTGTTCATATCTGTGCATGTGCCATGGTCACATTTCACGGTGGTGTATGTGTATGTCATGTCACATACCCCGTGAGTCCCATGTGGGACGGTATGTTTGAGCCAGGGTGTCCCAGTGGCACAATAGTGATGGTCCTCCACAGTCTGTGTGCATGTAGTGTTTACAATGTCTCTGATTTCATGTGCACAATGGGAGACAGTCTCCACATCCACGTTGTGTGTGCATGGACTTTGATGTTGTGCGTGTGTGTGTCACAGACGTCCATGTCTGTCCTGCAGTGGCAAGTGGGACCACTACCTGTGGGGGTCATGGTTGTTTTGCTGTGGTGTATACATGATACTCCATGTAATGCCAGTGTCCATGTGGCAATACAGGGTCCCTGGGAATGTACCTGTCGTTGAGCTGTGCTGCCTGGGGCACATCTGTCCTCACATGTCACTGTGGGGGGTGATTGTGACACGGCAGCAGGAGATGGGAACTGTGACACGGCCTCATGACATCCAATGGGCCAACCTGGGACTTATTGATGCCACTTGTTGAACCGTGATGACAGATGTTGGCCATGTATGTACCATACATGTCCTTACGGAACTGCACACTTCATGTAGTTGTGCCTCATAATGATGTATGTTGTGATATTGAGTGTGTTCAATGCCGCATATGTGGGGTGACGGACAATCTTGCTTTCTTCTCCTCTGCACTGCAGGGCTCCTGCTGTCCATCGACCATTCCCAGACCTGGCAACGATGGTGGAACGGGACAGCATCCGACGGTACCGCTTCACCAGGCAGCTGATTGAGGATTTGGCAGTGCAGTTGGCCCCACATTTGCAGCCTGGCCGGCCGTATCCTACAGCGCTGACCCCCAAGGTGAAGGTGATGGCAGCCCTACACTTCTTTGCCACCGGTACCTTCCAACATACTGTGGCGACTGCTGGTGGGATGTCACAGACCATGTTGAGCCGTGTGCTCCGCGATGTTTTGGAGGCAATGTTGCTATTCCTGAACCGGTACATCTATTTCCCTAGACTGCAACGACTCACTGACGTGAAGAGTGACTTCTATGCCCTGGGGAGGATGCTGCATGTCATTGGCTCCATTGATGGGACACATGTGGCTTTGGTACCACCACAGGCCCAGGAGCAGGCCTACCGTAACCGCAAGCACTACCACTCGGTCAATGCACTGGTGGTGTGTCTTGCAGATATGACCATCACACACGTGTGTGCCCATTTCCCTGGTTCAGCACACGATGCCTTTGTGATGAGGAGTAGTCGCATCCCCAGGATGATGGCACAGATGCAGAACCAGCGTGCCTGGCTTGTCGGTGTGTACTGACTTTGTGCCATTGTGTGTGATCTGATCTGTAGTATTCCGCCCACTTTTCCAAGTCAGCTAATGTGCACTTGTCTGTCCGTAGGTGACTCGGGATACCCCAACATGCCGTGGTTGCTGACACCCCTCAGGAACCCTGTGACACCAGCCCAGATGCGCTACAATGAGGCACATGGTCGGACCAGGAGAGTGATTGAGCGGACATTTGGTCTCCTGAAGAGCCGCTTCCGCTGCCTGGACAAGACAGGAGGGTCCCTTCCATATGCCCCAGCGAAAGTGTGCAAGATTATCATCGTCTGCTGCATGCTCCACAACCTGGCAGTGCGGAAGGAGTTGCCTCTCATCCAGGATGACAATGACCAACATCCGCTACCTGTGGACGATCCTGGCCTGGACCACGATGCCAGTGATGATGATGATGATGAGGGTGATGTCCGCACACAGCTCATCACCAACTTCTTTAGCTGAATGTGAGTATCCTGAGGTGTAATGTCAATGATGTGAGTTGGCATGATATGTGTAGGTGGTGCTCTGGTGCTGTTGGAGTGTGTCCATGGGCTACTTGACTGGATGTGTGTAGCGATCTGTGCTTACAGGTGGTCTGTACTCCCCAACAGTGTTGACATGCTAACTTGGTTTCGGGTGGGTATCTTGTAACATGTATTGTGCATGAGTTTTGCTGTTCTGTCCTGTTCTCCATTGCTTTTGACTGTGTGTCATTTCTGTCCTTCACAGGGTACTTTCAGATTCGTTTGGTCAACTGTGTCCACCGACGACGTGATTGTTCTTCCAGGGTGGTAGCTGTTGTGTCCCTACAGGTGATGTGCGCCACACCCATGGACTTCCTTCCTTCTACAGTTGTTGACTGTGTGCCCGCTGCCAGGTGGGATTACCTTGCATCTGTAGTGGTTACGACATGTTGCAACTGTGTAATAAACCTGTGCTTCACTTTGTGATGTGCGTTGTCTGTGGTCACACATTTGACTGCCATTTGCTTACTGCACCTGTGGGCTACTTGACTACAACTGGGAATAGGTGTGGTGTCTGTGCATTGCACCGTCTTCCCTGGCAACATCAGTGTAGGCAATGAGTCAGATGGCCTAGGTGAGTATGTGTTGTGTAGCCCTGGTGGTGTGTCTCCCTCATATGTGTCACGTTGCCTTTACTCACATGCCTGTGTTGTACTTGCTGTTGCAGTTCGCATACACAGTGTAATTTTGCAGTTCATCATCCCCATGACAGCACCCACGTTGGAATCACAACAGAGGCAAGTATGGTGTATTAGTGTGTTTATTGTGATACATTTGTGTGAATAGTGCATAGGATGGTTAGTGCTGTACATATATCTTGCAATCAGAAGTTCCTAGGTGAATTGAAAGTCCTGGTAGACAAAATCCCCAATATCGGGCCCACAGTTGTCTGAGACATTGGTCCAACTTGTACTCCCCATGTAATGTGTGGGAGTTGTGTTGCCGTCAACAGGGTGAACAGTTTGTGCACAAAGGTGAACATCCAGAACAGGTTCAGGCTTCCTGGGAGTTGCACTTGGCCATCTGCCTCTCACTTGCCCCTCCTCGGACGACCCCTCTTCTTTGGGGGGGCCCCTCAAGTACAGGCTGCTGTGGTGCAGGGGACTCTCCGCCAGAGTCATCCTCCCTCCCTGTGGCAGTTGCAGTTTGTTCAGCACCAGATGTCGTTGGCACACAGGGAGGTGTGGACTGGTTGCTGTTCATCTGGCGGAGGCATTGTAGTATGTCCCTGTGCACCGCCGTCATCTCTTGCAGTGCGTCCCACTTGGACTCCACGCGGGACATGTGTGAGTCCAAGCGGGCATGATGGGCAGCCTGCTGCTGTTTCATGTCTCTGAGGAGCCCCACTACCTGGCTGAGATCTCCGGTGCTGGACTGGTACGCATCGGCTATGCGTACCAGTTGTGGGTCATCATGCACACCAGCAACCTCTGCAAGCAGCGACCTCTGTCTCCCACCCCTCCCACCACCCCTGCCGACATGTGCAGTGCATGCAGTGGCGTGCACAGATGACCCTGGTCCCCCTTGGGGGTTGGTGGTGGTGGTGGTGTCCATGGCCCCACGTTGGTCCAGGGTCCCTGTGCTGGTGTTGCTCCTTGTTCTGTCCATGTCGGCAGGGATGGTATTTGTGGTGACAGTCGTTGGAGGGGTGGGTGCAGGGGGTGCAGCTGGTGGTCCTGCTGGTGCTGCAGCTGGTGGTCCTGCTGGTGCTGCATGTTGACTTGCACCGGATGTGCCAGGTTGGTCTTCTTCGTCCGAGGAGGGCAGAGGCTGTACGACACCAGTGAGCTCCGCATCCTCTTGAGCCTGGGACTGGGACTCCTCAGCGTCTGCTGCTGTGTCCCCATCATCACCTGTTTTTGGGAGACACACACAATGTATGTTATGTTTCTGCAGGCATCAATGGTTGACACACCTGACAGTTGTGACTGTGCCTCTGGGTGCGGGCCTGTACATTGCATTGTCCTAAGTCGTCACAGTCAGGGGTTGATATTGGTGTAGCACATTGTCCTGCATTATTTGGGCATTTCTATGTATTTGTTGGGGTGTGAACATGGTCTGCATTGGTTGTATTTGGTTGACAGCCGGCCCTCCTTCCCACCCAGCCAGTCAGTTATCCCACCATGGACTGTGCTTGCATTACAGGGAGTGAAAGTTGTCTTTCAGGATGTCAGTCAGTGGTGTCCTGCTGTTGGTTGTTGCACAGTTGCCAGCAGGGCCTTGTGCTCCCCACAGCAGTAGCCAGTGTCAGCCATCTTGTCAGTCCTTATCCACTCTCTGTGATGTGAGCATGGTTCAGGGTGGTGTTGATGGGACAGTTGTGGGGGTGAGCTATGTCTGTGACTATGACTCCCATCATGCTATTGCCTCCACCCCACTTCCCAGCATTCCCATACTTACTTGCTTATGTGGGGAGTTCAGTGTGTGTGGGTGTGAGTGCAATGGCAAGATGGCTGACAGTGGTGTCCTGCTGTTGGTTGGTGTGCAGTTCCCAGCATGCCCTTGTGCTCCCCACAGCAGTAGCCAGTGTCAGCCATCTTGTCAGTCCTTATCCACTCCCTGTGATGTGAGCATGGTTCAGGGTGGTGTTGATGGGACAGTTGTGGGGGTGAGCTATGTCTGTGACTATGACTCCCATCATGCTATTGCCTCCACCCCACTTCCCAGCATTCCCATACTTACTTGCTTTTGTGGGGAGTTCAGTGTGTGTGGGTGTGAGACCAATGGCAAGATGGCTGACAGTGGTGTCCTGCTGTTGGTTGGTGTGCAGTTGCCAGCAGGGCCTTGTGCTCCCCACAGCAGTATCAGTGTCAGCCATCTTGTCAGTCCTTATCCACTCCCTGTGATGTGAGCATGGTTCAGGGTGGTGTTGATGGGACAGTTGTGGGGGTGAGCTATGTCTGTGACTATGACTCCCATCATGCTATTGCCTCCACCCCACTTCCCAGCATTCCCATACTTACTTGCTTTTGTGGGGAGTTCAGTGTGTGTGGGTGTGAGAGCAATGGCAAGATGGCTGACAGTGGTGTCCTGCTGTTGGTTGGTGTGCAGTTCCCAGCATGCCCTTGTGCTCCCCACGACACAGCAACAGTGTCAGACATCTTTGATGGGCCTTTCCACTCTCTGTGGGATGTGCATGCGTGAGTGTGAGCTTGCTGGGCCATGTGGTGGGGGATGTAGAGCTGTGCCTACGACTCCCATCATGCTATTGCCTCCACCCCCTTCCCAGCATGCCCATGCTTCCTTCCTTTTAACTCTGCTTCCCTGTGGGGTGGGCTGCCTGTGCTGACAGGATGGCTGGGAGTGTTGTCCTGGCAGTTGTTTGGCTAAAAGTCCAAAGAGTGTCCCTGTGCTTCACACAACATAACCCAGGGTGGTGGTTCTTTGTGGGATCTTCAGTTAGGATGTGAGGCATTGCATTCTCCCAGGTGGGTTCTGTGGAGTATATGTTGAGGGGGTGTGTGAGGGGAGGTGCTTGTGACTATGGTCAGTGCTGCAAGTCCTCCTTCCCACCCAGCCAGATATCCCACCATGGAACGTGCTTGCATTGCAGAGAGTGCAAGTTGGCTTTCAGGATGTCAGGCAGTGGTGTTGTGCTGTTTGTTGGTGCACAGTTGCCAGCAGGGCCTTGTGCTCCCCACAGCAGTAGCCAGTGTCAGCCATCTCGTGAGTCCTTATCCACTCCCTGTGATGTGAGCATGGTTCAGGGTGGTGTTGATGGGCCAGTTGTGAGGCTGAGCGATATCTGTGCCTACTACTCCCATCATGCTATTGCCTCCACCCCCTTCCCAGCATGCCCATGCTTCCTTCCTTTTGACTCTGCTTCCCTGTGGGGTGGGCTGCCTGTGCTGACAGGATGGCTGGGAGTGTTGTCCTGCCAGTTGTTTGGCAAAAAGTCCCAAGAGTGTCCCTGTGCTTCACACTACATTACCCAGGGTGGAGGTTCTTTGTGGGATCTTGAGTTAGGATGTGAGGCATTGCATTCTCCCAGGTGGGTTCTGTGGAGTTTGTGTTGAGGGGGTGTGAGGGGAGGTGCTTGTGACTATGGTCAGTGCTGCGAGTCCTCCTTCCCAACCAGCCAGATATCCCACCATGGAACGTGCTTCCATTGCAGGGAGTGGAAGTTGTCCCTCAGGATGTCAGTCAGTGGTGTTGTGCTGTTTGTTGGTGCACAGTTGCCAGCAGGGCCTTGTGCTCCCCACAGCAGTAGCCAGTGTCAGCCATCTTGTGAGTCCTTATCCACTCCCTGTGATGTGAGCATAGTTCAGGGTGGTGTTGATGGGCCAGTTGTGAGGCTGAGCAATATCTGTGCCTACTACTCCCATCATGCTATTGCCTCCACCCCCCTTCCCAGCATGCCCATGCTTCCTTCCTTTTGACTCTGCTTCCCTGTGGGGTGGGCTGCCTGTGCTGACAGGATGGCTGGGAGTGTTGTCCTGGCAGTTGTTTGGCTAAAAGTCCCAAGAGTGTCCCTGTGCTTCACACAACATTACCCAGGGTGGAGGTTCTTTGTGGGATCTTGAGTTAGGATGTGAGGCATTGCATTCTCCCAGGTGGGTTCTGTGGAGTTTGTGTTGAGGGGGTGTGTGAGGGGAGGTGCTTGTGACTATGGTCAGTGCTGCAAGTCCTCCTTCCCACCCAGCCAGATATCCCACCATGGAACGTGCTTGCATTGCAGAGAGTGCAAGTTGGCTTTCAGGATGTCAGGCAGTGGTGTTGTGATGTTTGTTGGTGCACAGTTGCCAGCAGGGCCTTGTGCTCCCCACAGCAGTAGCCAGTGTCAGCCATCTTGTGAGTCCTTATCCACTCCCTGTGATGTGAGCATGGTTCATGGTGGTGTTGATGGGACAGTTGTGGGGGTGAGCAATATGTGTGACTACGACTCCCATGATGCTATTGGCTACACTGACTTGCCCAGCATACACAGAATTCCTTCCTTTCAGTGGTCTTCACTGTGTGTTGGTGTTGTAGTGGTGGCTACATGTCTGGATGTGTTTGTTAGTTCTATTTGTGCCACTGCCTAGCTGTAGTTGTAGTTGTGTTTGTACATGTGATGACATGGTTAAATGTAACTTTGAGATGGCATGTGTTGTGTTTATCTGACTGACATACACATTTTGGGATGATTCTGTTCTGGTTGCTGTGTAATTGCTATGAGTGCATGGTTTGACTCTCCCCTTGACAGTGATGTGTGTGTGTATTGTGGCAGAATATTGTGTACATTTGTTGTGTACTCACCAGGCTCTGGGATGTTCTCTAGTCCATAGACGCTCACTGGCGGAAGGATGGCCCGCACCTTCTCCTCCCAGGGCCTGAGGTATACTGGCTTGGCAGGAGGGCCACTGCCGGTGTATTGGCTCAGGAGATAGTCCTTCTTGAGCAGCTCCCGTACCCTCCTGCGCACGTCATACCACCTGTTCTGGATGTCAGTCTTTGTGCGCAGACATGGTGATTGTGCGTTCACCCTGTGGATGATCCTCTCCCACATCTTGGTTTTCTGGGAGATGGGGGTCTGTTGGACCAGTGTGCCAAACAGCTGTGGCTCTACCCTGAGGATCTCGTCTACCAGGACTTCCAATTCACAATCTAGGAACTTGTGATTCTTCTTGGGGGCATGGTGATGGGTGGTGATGGTGAGTGATGTGTGTGTTGGTGTGCAGGTGAGGGTGTGTGAGTGTGTGTTTTGCTGGGTGTATGTGAGGTAGCTATTTGTTGGTGTGCTGATGGTGTGTGGCTTGTGTGAGGGATGAGCTGTGGGTGTGTGGTTGCTGTCTGATGAGTGCTGGCAGTAGAATGGCATTTGCAAAGGATCATGGTTGGGATTTGTGTCCTTTATATGGGTGGAGTTGTGGGTGTGTCTTTGTTCTCTGTCCCCACCACCCCCAGTATTTATTGGCTTTGTAATTGCTTGTTTGGCCTTTTTTTGTGTATTTTTCCTTAGTACTTTTTGTGCATGTTGGAAACGTTCTTGTGACCGAGTCGGACCCTGCATTTGTCTCGTACGGTCTTCTCCGTTTCGTTCACGCTGTGTTTGTGCAGTTTTCTATGCTGCGTACGCGTCGGTTGCGGTGTTTTGTGTTACTTCGGCTCGCAGTTTTGTATGCGTGTCGGTCGTACGGCTTGTCCTCCGTTCGACTCGGTCGTGGTTTTCGCGCCTTGCATCGTACTTAGCGGTTTGGAGTTCACGTGTATGTTTCGGTTGGATTTGTTCCGGGTGCGTGTCGGTCGGTTCGATTCACGTGTTTTTCCGGCCGGATTGCTGTTTTCCGTGCGGCTCGGTCGTTCGGCTTGGGTTCAGTACGTGTCGGTCGGATTTTGCACGCCTTGCATCGTACTTGGCGTGTCGGGCGCCACAGGTACTTGTCGGTCGGAATAAATTCCGGCTCCGAGTCGGTCGGTGCTTTTTCCGGCCCGAATCGGAATCGACCCCTTAGTCATTCCTGAATCTACTACTTTCAGATATGCTAATAGGTGAAGATAAACAGGATGATTGTACTGCTATTATCAGAGCAATGACTCCGGGGATAGCTCAAGTCAGTGGGCTTTCATCGAGTCTCACCTATGGTCCACAATCAGCCCTGTTTGGATAACCAAGTCCATTCGCAAGATTCCGGGACGATGGCTAATGAAGGTACCTCTATCAAGCCACATGGATATTGGTCTGCTCTTGTAATTGTGTATCCAGTTCTGACTCCACGTTTTTCTTTAGGAATGATATTACACTTTAAATACAAATATGTAATGACATGTACTACTTACTATAACCTGAGTGGTCGCCTAGTAAGACTTAATATGTTTATTATTTGTAAATTTGTAAATTGTGATCAAAACTGATTGCTGTTGAATTGTAAAGCGCTCCGACACCCAGGATTGGGTCATGTTTGTGCTATAGAAAACACTAAATAAATAAATAAATAAAAATCAATATTATTAGGAAACAACATTCATAAAGTCTCTAAATCATCATTTATCATGTACAGTTTTAATAAGCTAATTCTGTTCTAATGAATGATCTAACGTGGGTTAAGGAGCTGAATGAACGTGAGGTTGGAGTCAGCACATTTATAAACAAATCACTAATGCTAAGTAGTTGCACAAAAATGTTTCACTTATGAAGTTGTGAGCAAGGTGCGAGAGAAAAGCTGTGGGCCTTATTAAAATAAACATTAAGGAATGGTTGCCTGGTGCAAACATTTTCAAAAACACATTTATTAGTAAATATTCCAGGGACATTCTTAATTGTACATTTGATTACTAATGTATTAAACACAGTTTATTTACTAAGGTTTCACACGTTATGCATTTACACTTTGGCTGCACGTTATTTCCTAATGTAAACATTTCTGCAGCATTTACACAGCATTCTAAAGTGCAATTCTAAGACAGCTGACAAGTCAGTTTTCAAATTTCGCACTATTTCTCTCAGTACCCAGGACATATCCCCATAGTAAACAATGAGGCATATTTACAAGAACTTAACACTGCGTATCGTCAATTTTTTTACATTACAGCGTCTTTTTTTATCGCCGTATTTACAAGTTGCCGCTAACTCCAGTTAGTTCAATTTTCCGGCGTAAACATGAATTTTCAAGGTCGACACTTTTGTTAGCGGGACAGAACGAAAATGAGATGCAAGGTAGGCATTCCCATGAAAAAACTGCCACTAAACACACAACACAACATTTACAAGAAAATCCCAGTACATCGATAAACACCCAAAACTGCTGCTAACTCAAATTAGCGGCAGTTTTCTAACATCAATACTTACCTGGTCTTATAAATGGTGCAAACACACCTGTATATAAGGAAGACAATCCCAGATCCTCATTGGCAACCTTAACAACTCCATGGAGCTACTACTATTGCAACTTAGAGCCCCAAGAAGACCACCTCCACCACCACCACCACCAGAAAGGCGGCATCGCAGAAGAGAGGGGGTCTACCGCCAAAGAATCACCCTCATACACCTCCGTCCAGATGAGGTGATAGCTCTTTACAGGCTAAAAAGGTCCTGCATTCTACTCCTCCTCAACCAGATAGCTCCAAGGCTACATCTCTATTCAGACCAAGCTACTTGCTGTGCTGCACATGTTGGCCTCAGGCACCTTTCAACCTACCACTGCCAGAGTGGCCGGAGTCTCCCAGACATCCTTCTCCAGGTGTCTCCCTACTGTCTTGGATGCCGTCATAAGCCTGACACTGCAGCATCTACGCTTTCCCAACACTCAAGAACAACTCACCAACAAGCAAGGCTTCTATGCCATTGCTGGTTTTCCACATGTGTTGGGGGCAATGGACTGCACCTATGTGCAACCTGTGCCTCCTGCTGACACAGGAACAGGAAGCGCACATACTCAATGAATGTGCAGGCAATAGTTGACCATCTTGGTGTGTTCCTCAATGTCGTTGGCAAGTATCCAGGCAGTGTCCATGATTCATACATCTTCCGTCAATCGTTCATCAACCAGCGGTTCCAGAATGGCATCTATGGAAATGGACTGCTTGTTGGTAAGTACAAACTGAACACACCACACACCTCAAGTCACCCAATCATGTAGCTCAACTATGTGAGAATGCACATGTAGCAAATTACATTGTGCATATATTGCTACTGGACCAACTACTATAAACAAACACCTAATGGCAAAGAACAACATTTATGTAATTAGTTCCAACCAGGAAGTAGGCTAGAAATACACTCACAAACCACTAAGTCACTCAAGGAATACAGATCTTGCAGAACACATCAGACAAAAATTGCAAAGAATCAATGCAGCTGGTGCCACAAGTCCCTACTGTCCTTGTCAAGTCCTGTGTCACTGTCTTAACGTGTTTTCTGCGTATTTGTGATTGTTTTGTCGGGTGTTTGTCCTAGGGGTATATTTGTAAGTTTCTTGGGTTTTTGGGATATTTTATGGGGTTTTATTTTGGAATAGTGGGTTTAGTTGTGTGGTGGGAGATGTTGGTTGAGGGTAGGGAGGGCCGTATGTCCGGGGGGGGCTACCTCTGGCTGGTGAAGTTTTTCTTACCACGGATTGTGGAGGGTGGGGGGCGGATCCTGCAGGGCTCCAACGTCAAGATCAGGAAGGTGAGGTGGGAGCACAACCACAATCAGATGCTGCTCATCTTCGGGGTGGACAAGACTGTCCACCAGGGAAACACCAATGGAAGGATTGTGTTGGACGTGAGGGAGACCTATTGGATCACCTGGGGATCATTGCTGGCAGGCAAGGTGTTAAGTACATGACAAAGGTTGTATGAAGTTACAGTGTGTTCTTTAAGTTAACAACTGTTGTCACTGATATAATGTAATATACGCCACAGGATGATGCCATCAAATGTTTGGAAACAGAAGCTGCCTAGCTCCAACACAGCCACACTTGCACCATTGTGCAACTGTGCCTGTGTTGAAGTGAATGATTGACCATGTGCAGGAATGTGTTCCCTCCTGCACATAAACAATCAGAAAGTTCTGTATCACATTTATATGAGTGCTGCGCAATGCAGAATACAAAGATAGTGGACAACGTGATTCATCTGTGAGGACTTACAATGTGCACGAAGGGCCTATGTGAGCTGCACAACGCAGCGCGCATGGCAAAATGCCTGACCTGATGGAATCACTGGTCTACCCCTGCTGGGCAAGGGTCTAGCCATTTTTTAACAGTTCCCAATGTAAACGCAGGACCAGTTGTACGCCAGCCTTTCAAAAGTGGTCCATTGCAATATTGTATGGGTGTTGTGTTGGAAAGCCCATTGCAACACCCAGTCCCAAAGGAACACTTCACAGAAAGTTGAGTTTGAAAGGCTGCCTTAGTCACAATGCGGGATCAAACCACGTCAAAGTTCTGAACACACCCTTTGGAAAAATGCTAGGCCCATATTGACTACACAACATCAAGAAAAGTGACGTTGTAGAGGCAAATAGTGCCTTGTGAATGTGTCCCTCAAGTTGTAGTCACAATATGATTACATATACTTGCAGTATTGTCTTGTAGTCCACAAGGCTGCAATGGTCATGTGTTGTGTGTCAGACATGCAAAGTACATCCCTTCATGTAGGCAACATGAACAGAGACATAACTGTTACAGTTCAGAAAAAGTGAATGTAGATGACTTCAATAATGAACATGACACATGTGAAAAACCATGTCTAATACACTTTTTCTTTTACATGTGTCACAGCTGGTAGACCATTGATCACTCAAGTTGATGTTGATGCCTTCATGGACCCACATGCCACTGGTGAGTGCCTTCGGTCATGTATTGTGCTATTTTGTGAGGAGAGATGCTATTAGGTGAATGCTCCAGTATGGTGTTGAACACAGTCTGGGTGTACATTACATGGACCTCACCTCTGTTGTGATGAGGCAGCATTGAGTAGAGATGTTTGAACATATTTATGATGTACTGAAAGAGCACAGCATTGGCCTTCTTGAATTTACGTTGCACATCCCCAGTTTGTTAATTTCATCCCTGCACTGTACTAGCAACTATACAGCTTATTCCAGTGTATTGCCCTGTCATTGAGCCTATTTTGCTGCATCCCAACCATGTAGGCACTCTGCCACTATTGTGCAAGGGGGCCTGCTTTAGTGTAAGGCAGAAAAAGTGGACACTGTTTTAAATGAAAAATAGTGTTTGCCACTTATCATGACTCAATCGTTTCTACCATGCAACATGTTTGAGCAGATGGGCAACCAATTTTGAAAGACACCACCCTACACCATTCTTCTCGAAGTGTGTACATGGACAATTTTTTTTTATCTGATGTTTGGTCCTGTGGTATTCATTGTGTCCCTCCTTTTCATTTCCATTGGATGCTGTGGCTGTGGGTGCTTATGGCAAGATCAATACTGTATGAATTTGTCACACAATGGGCCAGCAATTTGCATAGTGTTGTGATATCAGGCGTAAAATCATATACAAATCAGAAAGTGAATATGCATTTTTGGTATAGTGTCATGTGTACATGGCATCTTCAGTTCACTTTGCCTGACTACAGCTACATGAAATATGATTGTGTCAGTCTGTATTGACTAATTCAGTCAATCAGTCTTGTGAAGTACAAGCAGCACTTTCACTGAGTCCATAAATGCAAATTGTGTATGTTACTCCATCCGATGCAGGTGGGTTTTACAGTGTACATACAGAAGAGAGCACATTTGAAGGATGTTGGTGATGGGTATGACCAGACATGGAATCCAAGTACACCCTGGCCTGATGAAGCTGTCACTGATGATCATTTCATTGGAGAAACAGTTGTCAATGACAAGTATTACTCCAAAGAGGCAGTCTCATACACAAGATGTGAGCTGGTGTATGCGATAATATTGTCTGAGTGGCCTAACCCAGAGCAACAAGTTGTTTGAATAAGTCAATACAACTGTAAGACATTGTTAGGTGGCAAAATTCAATTTCAGAACTTAGGGGGTCATTACGATTGCGGAAGGACCGCCACTGCCAGCCATGCGGTGGCGGCCCTTCTGCAATCGGACAGCGATTTTCCCTCCGCCACATTACGATGGCGGAGGAAATCGCGATCGGACCATGGCAGACGCAAAGACCGTCCACCACGGGTCAGCCAAAAGCAATCTCACAGATTGCCTGGCGGACGGATAAGGATAGCCATGAATGGTGGCGGTGCCTACCAGGCACCGTCCACCAAATCAGGATGCTGGCCTTTGCAGGCCTTTCCATGGCGGCGATGCCGCCATGGAAAGGCTGGTGGGGATTGGTGATGGGGGCCCGTTGTGGGCCCTCCTTGTCTTGGGGGGAGGTGAGGGTGCACTTGGGGGTGCCCATGGTACCCCCCTACATTTCGCAGCACTACGTGGCAGGCACCGCATGGTGCCTGCCACGTAGTGCTGTGGAATGCACCACATGCTGTTTTAGCATTGCGGCGGGTGCTGCTGTCAGCAGCACCCTCCGCAATGTTAAAAATAACGATCCGACCGCCATGGTGGCGGTTGCATCCTGATCGGGTGTGCGGGACCGCCGCATGCATGGCGGACGGTCCCGGTTTACACCAGGATGGTGGACGGACTCCAGTCCGCCCGCCATCCTGATGACCCCCTTAATCCCTGTCATTCTTCAAATGTAGTGAATCTTTGACATGTTAGGGCATATTTCAAGGGGTAAACAGTCTAAATATCGAGTTTTTTATGTCGACTTGCACTAATATCGAGTGCAGAATATCGTGATACAAAAATATCGACTGTCAGAATATCGTGGTCAAGAATATCGACTCTAAGGTAAGTAATATCGTTTTTAACAATATCGAAATCATTAATATCGTTTGCAAAAATATAGTTGTTAAAAATATCTTTTTTTTAGTTAGTGTTATGTATTTTAGTATGTATTTTAAATGTATGTGTTCTTTTTTTTATCTAAGTATTGCATTTGTTTTTTAATATATGTGTTACATTTTTAGAAGTTATTAATTTTATTTTAATCAAATTTTGCGTTTTAGTTCCGTAGCGGGTTGTCGGTTTATAGGGGAATAGGGTGGGAAGTAATTTAATTATAATTAATTTATTAATATTTGTTATTAATTATTATTTATGTATTCAATATTTTATATTGTTAATTGTGGGAATTAATTTATTATTAATTATTTATTAATTGGTTGTTAATTATTAATAATCAATTGGTAATTATGTTAATTGTGTCATTTTTTAGGAGCGGGTTGTGGGTTGATAGGGGAGTAGAGTGGGAAGTAATTTAATTATAATTAATTAATTAATTTTTTTATTAATGTATATTTATGTATTTAATATTTTATATTGTTAATTGTGGTAATTAATTTATTATTAATTATTTATCAATTTGTTGGTAATTATTATTAATTAATTGGTAATTATGTTAATTGTGTCATTTTTTAGGAGTGCGTTGTGGAGTGATAGGGGAGTAGGGTGTGAAGTAATTTAATTTTAATACATTTTTTAATATTTATAATATAATATTTATTTAATGTTATTTTATAGTGTTAATTGTGTGAATTAATTTATTATTAATTGTTTTTATTTTGCTTGTTAGTTGTTATTAAATAATTAATTAATTGTTAATAAATTATGTTAATTGTGTCATGTTTTACGACATTGGTGGTGTCATTTATAGGGGAATATGTTGGGAGGTAAAATATTTATAAGTAATTAATTATTTGTTAATTAATGCAAATTAATTAATTAAATATTAAATATGCTAATTGTGAAATACTTTTGATGTGTGAGTTGTGGCGTTTATAGTTGTAAATATTTTTAGGTGTGTGTTTTTGTGTTTATTGGGGTAGAGGGTTGAAAGTAATATACTTTAAATAAATTAATCATTAGTTGATCATTAATATTCATTTATTAATTGATAAATATTGTTAGTAATTGTTTTGTTTTTATGTTGTTTGGGGATTTAGGTTCAATAGCTGTAATGTTTTGTTTTATCCCCTCCGTTATCCAACACTTTCCCTACTGTTGCACTCATTGGAGTGGGAATAGTAATTTATTCCCCTCCACTATCCAACACTTTCCCTACTGTTGCACTCCCTGGAGTGGGACTAGTAATTTTTACCCCTACGCTATCCAACACTTTCTCTAATGTTGTATTAGTTGGAGTGGGAATAGTAATTTTTACCACTCCGCTATCCAACACTTTCCCTACTGTTGCACTCCCTGGAGTAGGAATAGTAATTTTATCCACTACGCTATCCAACACTTTCCCTACTGTTGCACTCATTGGAGTGAGAATAGTAAATTATTCCCCTCCGCTATCCAACACTTTCCCTACTGTTGCACTCACTGGAGTGGGAATAGTAATTTTTACCCCTATGCTACCCAACACTTTCCCTACTGTTGCACTCACTGGAGTGGGAATAGTAATTTTTACCCCTCCGCTATCCAACACTTTCCCTACTGTTGCATTCTTTGGAGTGTGAATAGTAAATTATTTCCCTCCGCTATCCAACACTTTCTCTACTGTTGCACTCGCTGGAGTGGGAATAGTAATTTTTACCCCTACGCTATCCAACACTTTCGCTACCGTTGCACTCGCTGGAGTGGGAATAGTACTTTTTAACCCTCCGCTATCCAACACTTTCCCTACTGTTGCACTCGCTGGAGTGGTAATAGTAATTTTATCCTCTACGCTATTCAACACTTTCCCTACTGTTGCACTCATGAGAGTGAGAATAGTAATTTTTACTCCTACGCTATCCAACACTTTCCCTACTGTTGCACTCGCTGGAGTGCGAATAGTAATTTTTTCCCCTTCGCTATCCAACACTTTCCCTACTGTTGCACTTATTGGAGTGCGAATAGTAAATTATTCCCCTCCACTATCCAACACTTTCCCTACTGTTGCACTTGCTGGAGTGGGAATAGTAATTTTTACCCCTCCGTTATCCAACACTTTCCCTACTGTTGCACTCGCTGGAGTGGGAATAGTAAATTATTCCCCTCCGCTATCCAACACTTTCCCTACTGTTGCACAAGCTGGAGTGGGAATAGTAATGTATTCACCTCCGCTATCCAACACTTTCTCTACTGTTGTACTCAATGCAGTGTAAAATGTAGTTTTAAAAAATAATGCATATTTTAATATTTTAATTTATAATATATATATATTTATTTTATTTTTATGTTACAGGTGTATGTATATATATGTATTTATAATGTTAAATATATTTCTAACATTTTATAATTTATTAAAATAATTATTTCTTAATTATTATTAAGTAAATATATATATTACATTTTATATATGTATGGTTAATTTATTTTTACATTATATTTATTACTTATAATTGTTAACATTTTCTAATAATTCTAAATATATTTTTTTTAAGTTATATGTATTATTTAATTTATTTTACATTATTTTTTATACATTTAAAAAAAACGATATTTTGTACTTCGATATTTTTAACAACGATATTTTTTTTGTTGATATTTTAGTACTTACCATTATGAAGATAGGATGTCGATATTTTTGACATTGATATTTATGTCCCGATATTTTGGGATCACGATATTCTGTCACTCGATGTTTTGTCAGTGATCCATTTCAAGGCACCTATCGCCACAGCAACGTTACTTTGTGCAACTTTGTGGTGGCAATAATGGTTTAGCCTTAGTCACAAGGCAGCGTTAAGCCACTTAACATTGCTTGATGCCAACATGAGCGTAAGACCCACTTTCATACCATAGTTAGGGTGAGAGGGGTTGGCAATGTTACACCACAAAGCCCATTGGTTTGTATGCTGCCCTCGATCTACAAGGTAGCGTAAATATGGTGGAGTACGTAATTGGTAAGATCATTGAATAAATGTTCTTAAACATGCGCAATAATGAGAACTGTTTATTTTCTCATCATATTTGCCGTTCCTATGTGTGCTGCATTGTGCGGCACACATTGAAACAGCAAAAAGCCATTGATTGTTCATGTACAGGAAGGTGAGCCTTCCAGCACATAAACAATCTTCTGCTCAACGCAGGCACCCTTGCACTCTTGTGCAAGGGTGCCTGCGTTGGGGCTAGCCTTATGAGTATTGCACCCACACAGGGGGAAATGCAGTGCTGCACCAATATGAAGCAAGTATGGTGCAGCTCTGCGTTTCCATAGTGGCAGAGCACAGAGTGATGGTAAACATGCCGCATTTTCTTAAAAAAAGCAGAGTTGTGATATACGTTTACTCAGATGTTTCAAGTAGAAGTATACAGCATGACTCATGGATGTGTAGCTGTGTAGACACATCCAACTATGTGGCGAAATTATGAAAATAGATTTGTTATACTGTTCTACATGAGTACCACTGTGGTGCTTAGTAGTCTGCCACTATTTTAACCAGTGAACCCTATGTCTTTATGTAAATGTCATGGCCTAGCTCTGCAATGGGCCTGTAAAGCGGTCTTCTTGAGGACATTCCCCTGGTAGACTCAGTCTGAGGGGCCGATTCCGATTCAGGCCGGAAATCTCTCCGACCGAGCCGGACCCGGAGAGATTTCCGACCGAATCGGACCCTAGCAGTCCGACCGAATGAATACGATGCGTTCGCATGCTATCGGACTCGATTCGGTCGGACTCCCATTGAAGTCAATGGGAGCCGGTCGTACAACGCGTACGTGGGCTCCCATTGACTCAATGGGTGCGAGGCGAACAAGGGCGCCCCCTACAGCGGGTACGCGTCGAAGCGGGTCACGCCATACATGCACAGGTAGGGGGGACCCATGGGTCCCCCCTGTGTGCGACTCGCGCGGCTAGGCATACAGGGGGGTCTGACACGGACCCCCAAAGTGCGGCTCTGACTGCTCTTTCGAGCCGGACGGCACGAGTCGGTCGGACTGCTCGCGGCGCGCATCGTACTTACCCGGCCGGGGAACGTCTCCATTGCGCTGTGCGAGTCGTGTCCGTGCGAGTCGGTCGGAGCGGTTGGGTCCCGCGAACGAGTCGGTCGGCGATTTTGCGTACGTTCGCATCGTACTCGCTTGCCCGGACGCACGTCCGACTCGGTCGGGAAACAGGGCTCCGAATCGGATCCGGTAATGCCGAGTCCGATTCGGAGCCCTACCGGCCGAGATCGGAATCGGCCCCTGAGTCTCTGCCTGCGGCATCATTGAACTCAGCTAATCTACAACTGTTGTTACTCTACTCTGCCCGTTTCCATGTTGGTATCACTGTCAGGTTGTGATAAGAATTTTTCTTCAAATAGAACTTGAAGTAGCAAACAGTGGATAAGAGTGTAGGATCCCTGATTTTGTACACTTGTGTTTGTGTGATACATGGTGAACATTGTTATTTGTCTTGGATCTTATATCTTGTCATGTGTGTATTTCCTTACAGACAACATGTCACCTGAGGAAGTCAGGGAGTTCCATCTGCGGAAGGACAGATACAAGCACTTCCATTGAGTGGCAAAGGGGTATAATGCAATGGCAAGGAGGTACCGTGAGGTGAAGGCATCCGGACGCTGGAAGTCAATTCCGGATTTATCCCAAAAAAGTGGACAAAAGCGTGGTGTCCTGCCTGCCTCTTCAAATCAGCAGAGGGACAATGAGGCAATGCCAGGCCCTTCTGGTGTCTCATGTGGTGGCACACATCCGCGCCTGTCTGCTGCTCCCAAACCGACCACACCTGCCCAACCTGCTGCAACAAACTCAGCTCCGCAACCAGTTGCAGCAGCACCACAGAGACAGATTGTTGGATACACCTACGAGGACCGAAGGTTGCTTTTGGACCTCAATGTGCAGATGGCTCATGTGGGAAGAGACATCTCTGAGATGAATTCACAGCTCCAGGACAGCCCTGGGGCTCCCCTTCTGAGCCTCAAACGTTTTTATGCATCCCCCTTCTACAGTCCTCCTTATTCCTTGATTCTGACTTTTCTAATTTTTCTTACTGTAGGATGTTAGGTAGTGTTAAGTGTAGTTTTAGAGTAGGTATAGATTAGTGTTAGGTGTAGGTAAGGCTTTACATTTTATATGCGTTTTGCATAGTGTTTTGGGTTAAGTTTCCTTGTACCTTTGGGTGGGGGGTTAATGTATTTTTGACTTGGTTAATTAAAAAAAAAAAATATTATATATATATATACACATATATATCCAATACAATCCCTACTCCACAAGGAAGAGAGCACGCACACGAGGGCTGCTGGATTAAGGCTTTTTTATTTCATTGGGCCTCCTCCGACCCAGCAAACAGGAGAGACGCGTTTCGGCTGACACAGCAGCCTTTCTCAATCTGGTGAGCGCCATTTTTCTTTGATATATATACCCTGTCCCAATCATAGACATAGAAAAATTCTTTGTCACAAGTTATAGAGCATCAAACTGCATAAAAATGCATAAAAATACATTAATGTGCAATACATTTAATACACTTAGTGGAAATTGCTGTAACTAAAAATTGATATTAGAATGCCTAGTGCATCAAAATGTGCCCATTGAGTGCATAATGCATAAACAATCCACTAAACGATGTATACAATATAGAAAATTTGCTTGAGCGCAAGAAATGTATCACCATCTCTTTCATTGTGTTGGAACACGTACTGTTATTGTGCCATATCTTAAAAAATAGCGCAGACCCCATCAGGTAGCACTGTTAAAATAGAGCATACTGCATAAATACATGACAAATGGGAGATTTAATTAGACTCATCTGTGCCCTTAATTACATGAAGACACCTCAGGGCAATGACCGTAACGTCTCATTTCAAGTTTCAGTGTGAAGAAATAATGCCCAATACCGAATTGAGCTCAAACAAACGCAATTTACCTTTAAGATTATTGAAACTTGTGAACTAACAGTGCTTATATAGGACTAAATACACATAGGGGTCGATTCCGATCTCAGCCGAAAGCGCACCTAATACTATTCGTCCGGAAAAAATACAAGCCAAACGCGTGTTTCCCGACCGATTCGAACAGTCGTCCGAACGAGCAAGTACGATGCGCATTACTGCTCAGATTCCGACCGAGCCGTACGTACCCATTCCAGCTCCTGTTCCCCGCCCGAGCCAGATCCGTAAACGCCGATTCGAGTCGCACGGAAGTAAATATACAGCACCTTCCGGCCGGACTAGTACGATGCGTACTCCGTACGCGCCGAACTGGTCGCTACGTCCGGCACGTCAGAGTATCCGGGAGAGCTGCACATAAGCTCCGATTCGCGCCACAAGACGATCCACGGCTACGAGACGAACAAGCCAGCGACGAGTACGAGTCGAAGCCACGAGAAACCCGAATGAGATGACCCAACCATGAATCCCATCGCGCAGGTCCTACCAATACTCTACATCTATTACCGGAACCGGTACGGACGCGTACGGCGCAGACGGTAAGTCAGACACCCACTACACAAACAAACGACACAAACCCGATATATGTCACACACATAGGGATGCAGAAATGACGTACACTAGCAACAGCCGAACCATAGGGGCAGGATGGCTATCACCAATGCCCTACACACCCATAGGGGCCTGATGGCTACCACTACCACCACCCCTACTCATGGGGGCCTGGATGCCTACCACTACCACCACCCCTACTCATGTGGGCCTGGATGCCTGTCACTACTACCATCCCCACTCATAGGGGGATGGATGCCTACCACTACCACTACCCCTACTCATGGGGGGCTGGATGCCTACCACTACCACCACCCCTACTCATGGGGGCCTGGATGCCTACCACTACCACCACCCCTACTCATGTGGGCCTGGATGCCTGTCACTACTACCATCCCCACTCATAGGGGGGTGGATGCCTACCACTACCCCTACTCATGGGGGGCTGGATGCCTACCACTACCACCACCCCTACTCATGGGGGCCTGGATGCCTACCACTACCACCACCCCTACTCATGGGGGCCTGGATGCCTGTCACTACTACCATCCCTACTCATGGGGGGCTGGATGCCTGTCACTACTACCATCCCCACTCTTAGGGGGATGGATGCCTACCACTACCACCAAACCTACTAATGGGGGCCTGGATGCCTATCACTACCACCACCCCTACTCATGTGGGCCTGGATGCCTGTCACTACTACCATCCCCAATCATAGGGGGATGGATGCCTACCACTATTCCTACTCATGGGGGCTGGATGCCTACCACTACCACCACCCCTACTCATGGGGGCCTGGATGCCTACCACTACCACCACCCCATCTCATGTGGGCCTGGATGCCTGTCACTACTACCATCCCCACTCATAGGGGGATGGATGCCTACCACTACCACTACCCCTACTCATGGGGGCCTGGATGCCTACCACTACCACCACCCCTACTCATGTGGCCTGGATGCCTGTCACTACTACCATCCCCACTCATAGGGGGCCTGGATGCCTATCACTACCACCACCCCTACTCATGGGGGCCTGGATGCCTGTCACTACTACCATCCCCACTCATAGGGGGATGGATGCCTACCACTACCCCTACTCATGGGGGGCTGGATGCCTACCACTACCACCACCCCTACTCATGGGGGCCTGGATGCCTACCACTACCACCACCCCTACTCATGTGGGCCTGGATGCCTGTCACTACTACCATCCCCACTCATAGGGGGATGGATGCCTACCACTACCACCACCCCTACTCATGGGGGCCTGGATGCCTGTCACTACTACCATCCCCACTCATAGGGGGATGGATGCCTACCACTACCACCACCCCTACTCATGGGGGCCTGGATGCCTACCACTACCACCACCCCATCTCATGTGGGCCTGGATGCCTGTCACTACTACCATCCCCACTCATAGAGGGATGGATGCCTACCACTACCACCACCCCTACTCATGGGGGCCTGGAGCCTGTCACTACTACCATCCCCACTCATAGGGGGATGGATGCCTACCACTACCACCACCCCTACTCATGGGGGCCTGGATGCCTACCACTACCACCACCCCTACTCATGTGGGCCTGGATGCCTGTCACTACTACCATCCCCACTCATAGGGGGATGGATGCCTACCACTACCACTACCCCTACTCATGGGGGGCTGGATGCCTACCACTAACACCACCCCTACTCATGGGGGCCTGGATGCCTACCACTACCACCACCCCTACTCATGTGGCCTGGATGCCTGTCACTACTACCATCTCCACTCATAGGGGGATGGATGCCTACCACTACCCCTACTCATGGGGGGCTGGATGCCTACCATTACCACCACCCCTACTCATAGGGGGATGGATGTCTACCACTACCACCACCCCTACTCATGGGGGCCTGGATGCCTACCACTACCACCACCCCATCTCATGTGGGCCTGGATGCCTGTCACTACTACCATCCCCACTCATAGGGGGATGGATGCCTACCACTACCACTACCCCTACTCATGGGGGCCTGGATGCCTACCACTACCACCACCCCTACTCATGTGGCCTGGATGCCTGTCACTACTACCATCCCCACTCATAGGGGGATGGATGCCTACCACTACCACCACCCCTACTCATGGGGGCCTGGATGCCTGTCACTACTACCATCCCCACTCATAGGGGGCCTGGATGCCTATCACTACCACCACCCCTACTCATGGGGGCCTGGATGCCTGTCACTACTACCATCCCCACTCATAGGGGGATGGATGCCTACCACTACCACTACCCCTACTCATGGGGGGCTGGATGCCTACCACTACCACCACCCCTACTCATGGGGGCCTGGATGCCTACCACTACCACCACCCCTACTCATGTGGGCCTGGATGCCTGTCACTACTACCATCCCCACTCATAGGGGGATGGATGCCTACCACTACCACCACCCCTACTCATGGGGGCCTGGATGCCTGTCACTACTACCATCCCCACTCATAGGGGGATGGATGCCTACCACTACCACCACCCCTACTCATGGGGGCCTGGATGCCTACCACTACCACCACCCCATCTCATGTGGGCCTGGATGCCTGTCACTACTACCATCCCCACTCATAGAGGGATGGATGCCTACCACTACCACCACCCCTACTCATGGGGGCCTGGAGCCTGTCACTACTACCATCCCCACTCATAGGGGGATGGATGCCTACCACTACCACCACCCCTACTCATGGGGGCCTGGATGCCTACCACTACCACCACCCCTACTCATGTGGGCCTGGATGCCTGTCACTACTACCATCCCCACTCATAGGGGGATGGATGCCTACCACTACCACTACCCCTACTCATGGGGGGCTGGATGCCTACCACTAACACCACCCCTACTCATGGGGGCCTGGATGCCTACCACTACCACCACCCCTACTCATGTGGGCCTGGATGCCTGTCACTACTACCATCCGCACTCATAGGGGATGGATGCCTACCACTACCACCACCCCTACTCATGGGGGACTGGATGCCTGTCACAACTACCATCCCCACTCATAGGGGGATGGATGCCTACCACTACCACCACCCCTACTCATGGGGGCCTGGATGCCTGTCACTACTACCATCCCCACTCATAGGGGGATGGATGTCTACCACTACCACCACCCCTACTCATGGGGGCCTGGATGCCTACCACTACCACCACCCCATCTCATGTGGGCCTGGATGCCTGTCACTACTACCATCCCCACTCATAGGGGGATGGATGCCTACCACTACCACTACCCCTACTCATGGGGGCCTGGATGCCTACCACTACCACCACCCCTACTCATGTGGCCTGGATGCCTGTCACTACTACCATCTCCACTCATAGGGGGATGGATGCCTACCACTACCCCTACTCATGGGGGGCTGGATGCCTACCATTACCACCACCCCTACTCATAGGGGGATGGATGTCTACCACTACCACCACCCCTACTCATGGGGGCCTGGATGCCTACCACTACCACCACCCCATCTCATGTGGGCCTGGATGCCTGTCACTACTACCATCCCCACTCATAGGGGGATGGATGCCTACCACTACCACTACCCCTACTCATGGGGGCCTGGATGCCTACCACTACCACCACCCCTACTCATGTGGCCTGGATGCCTGTCACTACTACCATCCCCACTCATAGGGGGATGGATGCCTACCACTACCACCACCCCTACTCATGGGGGCCTGGATGCCTGTCACTACTACCATCCCCACTCATAGGGGGCCTGGATGCCTATCACTACCACCACCCCTACTCATGGGGGCCTGGATGCCTGTCACTACTACCATCCCCACTCATAGGGGGATGGATGCCTACCACTACCACCACCCCTACTCATGGGGGCCTGGATGCCTACCACTACCACCACCCCTACTCATGTGGTCCTGGATGCCTGTCACTACTACCATCCCCACTCACAGGGGGATGGATACCTACCACTACCACCACCCCCACTCATGGGGGCCTGGATGCCTGTCACTACTACCATCCCCACTCATAGGGGGATGGAGGCCTACCACTACCACCACCCCTACTCATGGGGGCCTGGATGCCTACCACTACCACCACCCCTACTCATGTGGGCCTGGATGCCTGTCACTACTACCATCCCCACTCATAGGGGGATGGATGCCTACCACTACCACTACCCCTACTCATGGGGGGCTGGATGCCTACAATTACCACCACACCTACTTATGGGGGCCTGGATGCCTACCACTACCACCACCCCTACTCATGTGGACCTGGATGCCTGTCACTACTACCATCCCCACTCATAGGGGGATGGATGCCTACCACTCCCACCACCCCTACTCATGGAGGCCTGGATGCCTGTCACTACTACCATCCCCACTCATAGGGGGATGGATGCCTACCACTACCACCACCCCTACTCATGGGGGCCTGGATGCCTGTCACTACTACCATCCCCACTCATAGGGGGATGGATGCCTACCACTACCACCACCCCTACTCATGGGGGCCTGGATGCCTACCACTACCACCACCCCTACTCATGTGGGCCTGGATGCCTGTCACTACTACCATCCCCACTCATAGGGGGATGGATGCCTACCACTACCACTACCCCTACTCATGGGGGCTGGATGCCTACCACTACCACCACCCCTACTCATGGGGGCCTGGATGCCTACCACTACCACCACCCCTACTCATGTGGGCCTGGATGCCTGTCACTACTACCATCCCCACTCATAGGGGGATGGATGCCTACCACTACCACCACCCCTACTCATGGGGGCCTGGATGCCTGTCACTACTACCATCCCCACTCATAGGGGGATGGATGCCTACCACTACCACCACCCCTACTCATGTGGGCCTAGATGCCTGTCACTACTACCATCCCCACTCATTGGGGGATGGATGCCTACCACTACCACCACCCCTACTCATGGGGGCCTGGATGCCTACCACTACTACCATCCCCACTCATAGGACGGGTAATGCATGACACAACCAGCATACTCCAACATAATGAATGTCAGCAAAAGACATCCCCCCAACATCATGACAAGAGTGTGTAGTCTGTGTCAAATGCCTACAACACTGAACATGACATTGAACATACAATGTGACCCCCTATCACATGTGTCACACATAAATGTATGTGGCCTCCACAATGCAAGCAGACCATGACCACTGTGGGAATGGGGTCTAAACCCCCATCGTCACAGTGACAAAAAGGTAAGTGTGGGGTCCATAGCTGAAGCACAGGTTTGAACATTGTGGCAATGGGGTCTAAAGCCCCATCATCACAGTGACCAAAAGGTAAGTGTGGGGTCCATAGCTGAAGCACAGTTTTGAACATTGTGGCAATGGGGTCTAAACCCCCAACATCACAGTGACCAAAAGGTAAGTGTGGGGTCCATAGCTGAAGCACATTTTGAACATTGTGGCAATGGGGTCTAAACCCCCATCATCACAGTGACCAAAAGGTAAGTGTTGTCATGGAAAAAGCTACAACTGCCAAACAGCATGGATGATTCCTGGTCACACAACAACAAACACATCAGTGGCAAAGTAGTGGTTGTGTCCCATAGCAACATAGATTGGGTGAGGCAAACAGTGCAGTGCAAATAAAACATACCTTTGGCCATGTGCAGACAAACATCACCCATGGGGGCTGTCATTGTCTCCATTTATCAATTACACAATGCCAGAAGTGACCATCATAATGCAGACCCACATATCTGCACTACTGGACACACAAATGTAGATATCCTGTGGAGACTGTAGATGTGAGGTGAACAAATACCATACCATGGCAGCAATGGGACATACAAACCATGATAATTGTGCTGACTGATAACCTAGGAGTCCCAGGGACAGCAGGGGAAATCCTCCAAACAACATACAGCCAATGGCACACTAAAGATATGCCAATGCAGTGGTGCAGATGCACAAACACAAACAAGCAGCCTCACACTGCATATCAAACACAACAGGTGATGGGGGGGGGGGTGCCAGTGTCCCCAGGCAACCACACAACACATGAGGAGGCCTGAATTCCAATTACACAGATGTGTATACACTGCCATACAAAAGTAACTCATTTATCGGATTCCCCTATGTGGGCAATCAGGCATTGTTAGATGAGAGGGAGCCCAAATTACACATGTCACACAAGCTTGTAGGAACAGCAACTAACACAGCAAGAGACAGACCCACCACAGCACTACCCCCAGGGACCCCACATTGTGGTGACACTAGCCTGCATGATAATCTCACTGTGATGACAAAGGTAGATGTCGTTCACACTGTGAACCACAGCCATGTGTTCTGAGCAACAAACTACCATCACACCTACACAAGCACAAATCAATCAGCACGGCCTGTCAGCCAAGGCCAATATGGAGGTAGGGGTCTAGCCGTGCAACAACTCACATTTGCACACACTCAACACCACACACCTTGATCTCCACAAATGTGCAGCAGTGAAGCTCACATGGACTGGTGACATTGCACATGCACCCATGACAATCCCAGGGGTGGTGGTGGGAACTAAGGTGCAGAAACCCATCACACATGGCCAGTCAACAAGACTCGTGAATGTCTGACACACTGCACAGTACGCGGTACATGGGCATGACGTGAAATCCACCCCAATCAATGGGATCCTGGCCACAGTCACACACCAATGAAGAAGCCAAGGTGACACACAAAGAACACACGTAGACAACTTCCAACATTGCAGCTCTGACCCTGAGGAGTGGCAGCAATCACACACACAATGTGTCACAATCACTGAAAGCTACCACAAACTGTAGATTACATGACTTGTGTAACCAACAAGTGCCAAGGGGAATCCTGACTGTGTCCCATCTGCGTTTGCCCACATCCCCAGCCCTGACAACAAAGACAACTAGGGATGACAACCTGATGAACATTAGTTTGCCATGCACCCACATCCCGGAGAAACAAGGTCCAAGATGCTGGGTGAACACAGGACAACTCAGCAAGCATCACAAACAGGAACATCCGTAGGGACACAGCCTGTGTAGGAAAAGGGAAGGGAACACGCACAGACATGCTTACACAACACACAACACGGGCCCAGGCAATGTCACGGGATTACACACTGCCATGAGGGCACTCCACTCCTGTGGAAGGTCCGCTGTGCCAAACCTTGTCTGTGCACGACTCAAACATGTCAGTAGAACACTCGGTCAGTGAGTCAACAATTACAACACACTGAAGGCTCTGCTCACATCAGCCTGGGTACGGGAGTGTCACTTCAGTCATCTGCATATACCCAAAACACGTGTCAAGCAAGTTGCACTGTATACACAGATGAGTCCTTCAACATTGATGTGCTAAACTGCATGTCCAGTGGAGATGGGCACACAGTCAGGGAAATAGAAACATTGAACAGTGGTAAGCCCACCAGATGTGCATCAGTGTAAGTCACAGATGTTAATTTACAAATGCAAAACGTACATCCCTGTGTCAAATGCTGAACATTACACCCTCAGACTGCAGCAAAGGATGCTATGGATCCAGACTAGATTAGGACACATATCCCTTGGACCACATGGAGTCCATCACAGCAACACTTCATTTTCCTGATCTGAAGACTATAACAACAGCAAATGCACGATGATACTCATCTACATCATGTACATCAAAAGAAAAACCACTAGTAAACAAAAAGAGGCTTTATTCAGCAAATGTGAAACAAAAATTTGAAGTTCAAAAGAAACTAAGGCCAATGGCCAGTCCACATACACAGTCCGAACAGGGTGATATGTGACAACTTGTCACCCATTGATTGCCTGCACTGGTACGGACAGGGGACATCCCCCTCGGAGGGGCATACAAGGGGCAGGCCAGGCACCGCAGGGACAGGATCAGGGGATGTCAGAAGGAGGCAGTGAAGGGGTGGTGGGTGCAGGTGTGTCACCGGCAACTGCAGTGGAGGTGTCTGACTCAGTGGGGGCCAGCACCACTGTAGGGCACAAGTCAGATGGTGTGGGTGATGGCACCACTGCAGTGGGCCGGTCAGATGGAGTGGACTGGGTCCCCACTGCAGTGCCTAAGTCAGACGGGGTGGTTGTGGACTCCACTGCAGTGCATAACTCCAAGGGAGTGGAAGGGGGGCAGATGAGGTGGGCAGGACAGAGGGGGGGGACCCGGTCTCCACACCAGTGGCACAAACAGGCCGAGCGTCTGGCTTGGGGGTGGAGGAGCAAGTGGTAGGGGGGGAGGGCCTAAGCAGTTTGGGGATGCGGTATCAGTGTGTGGGGGAACCTGGGGCAGGGTGTGGTGGGGGGAACCTGTGGAGTGGTGGCCTGGGGGATGGAGGAGAGAGACTGCGTGGTGGAGCTGCGTGGTGGTGGTGGTGGGGTCTTGCCCTTCCTGGTCCGGGGGGACTTCCGAATGGGGTCCTCAGTCTGCCTGTGCCTGGGGGAGGGTGTCCAGGTGTGAGGGGTACTCCCCTCTGTGTGTGGTGGTCGCCTCTTCCGCCTGTACGTTGGCTCAGATGGATCTGTGTGGAAGAGGCCAAGCTCACAGAGGAAGAGCTTCTGGGAGGGGGGGGTTGCAGGTGAGGCAAGGGAAGGGGTTTTGGAGGGAGAGGTATCTGAGGACTGCGCAGTGCTCGTGGATGTGTGTCTGGGCCCCATCCCCTATGAGTGAGGTATCAGTCCCCTGACTGTGCGTGCGTGTGCGTCTGGATTTTGGCATGTGTGTCTGTGTGCTGCTTGTGTCTGTGCTGGTGCGTGCCTGTGCCGGTGTGTGTGTGCTTGGGACAGGTAGGGTGCTGGGGATTGTGGATGGGGCAGAGGTAGGAGGGGTGAGGGACTGTTGCAGGAGGGACACTGCTGCCGTCAGTGAGGAGGCCATGGACTGATTGGTCCGATGTAGGGCAGACATGCCAGATGACATGCCCTCCATGAATGACACCAGTTGTGTCAACAGACCCGTGTGTGCATGGAGGACACTCAGCATTGATGTCTGCCCTACATGGATCTGTTTCAGCAAGTCCACAGACTCCACACTCAGGGCAGCAGGGGAGACAGAGGCAGGGGGTGCGGTGCCTGGCATGAAGGAGACACACTCCCCTACACGGGAGCCTCCACGGACATGTGGGATGGGAGCAGATGGGAGGGTGGAGATGGTGGTGGTGGCGGGGACAGACTTGCTAGATTTTGTCCGTGGTCTGCTGACACCCGCCTCCACAAGGGAGTCCTCACTGGAAGTGCTGTGTTCCTCAGCCGAGGTGGTCGTAGCTGAGGTCTCCTCAGTGTGGCTCCCCTCACCCTCCGTGCCACTGGGTCCCTCGGTCTCCTCTGCAGTGGACCCAGTCTGGCTCTGCTGCTCCTCTTGGTCCGTGGAGCTGTCTCCTCCTGTGGCCGTGGATGTATCTGCAAACAATCAGGATAAACAGAGCAACATTAGTCACCTGTACTGACCACACACACCATAGTAAGTACAGCACATCACAGAGCAAGCCCTGCCATCATTCGCTAGACATTGCAATAAGTGCTGACACTGATTTGAAGAAGCCCATTGTCTGCCTGACAGTCATTCATGCCACTCATATCCTACCTGTCCATGCACCCATCTGTCTGGTGCCTGTTGGATGCCACTAATCATATGTGCACACATGCACCACATACACAGTTGTTGGACATCCAAGAGAACATATGGAAATGTGTCACTCCAAACACATGCCATCTCCTGCCACTGACTCAGTACATGTGTCAGGAAAAGTGATGGGCAGAGTCTCTGTCGCTATGCGGATTTTGGTTCCATCACCAGACACAATGAGGTCCTCATGTCCTGATAAACAATGCAACAATGGTGTGCATGCAGGACATATCACACTACTGCTGGATCACCCTTTGCAAGTTGAATGTCATGGCACAGGCCTGTCTGGCAAGTCAGTCATAACTGTCTCCTGTCACAGGGGCAGTGCATACACACAACACCAGTCTGCACTGTGTCACAATCATGGAAGTTTTGGGAATGCAAGCCCTGTAGCTGACAGGTGCACATGTGCACCCCTGGCCACCCACATCATGAGGACTAAGATGATCCCACGTCATTCAAATGAGACATTTGAGTGACTGCAAACACAAATCCATACACATGAGCCCTTCACCGTCTGATGAGAATGAACCAAAGCTGCCTGCACCTCAATGTTACATACACCATTGTGCACAGTCAAGGGATCAGAGACCTATGCATTAACCAATGTGCAGATCCTATAGTCACAACTCAGATGGCTGGCCACCCCAAATTGTAAAACACTCCAGGAGTCCAAAAAGCAAGGCCACACCACGGTGACACAGAGGCAGACACCTGAGTGCACTATTCACAATGCCCAATATGTATGCTGACACACGGGAGTGGGAGAACAGAGTGCCTTCAATGTCTGGAGTAGGCATCACAGTCCTGGTCCATGTGCAACATGGTATTACCCTGAACGCTAGGCAGGTGGCTATGCATGTGTCACACACATGATGTACATACTCCTGATGCTCCTACCTTGGTCTCTGCTGCAGCATGGGTGTGTGGCACATACCCCAGACATGTGGTGAGTCAGAGCAGCAATTGGAACACATATTAAAGCCATACCCAGAGTACATGTCAGATCACAGGCATTGTGGGAGCAATTGTACCACCCATGCAGCCCACAACAAAGTTCCTGTAACTGATGCTGTCCCCAACTTAAACCACAGGTAACTGCAAGTACACAGTACCCAAGTGACCTAAGTCACAGACTGTAAGGGCCACATCTGTGTATCAGATGAGGAGGGGGCATGGCACAAGTGAGGGACATGAGTCCAGGACGACAAGACAGTCGTACTGTGGAAGTGGAACCAGGCTAAAGGAGTGCATAGAGCATGTTAGTCATAGTACCCAGAAAAGGCTAGCACTTACCCCCTCCTTGCTGCTGTCTGGCCTTCAGCTGCCCATCCAGGTCAGGGAAGACCACCGCCAGAATCTGGAGCATGTGGGGGGTCAGGGTCCGGTGTCCGCCCCTCCTGCGAGGAGGCAACAGCTTCAGCTGGACCCTTGCGATCCTCCGGGTCCAGCCACGAAGGTCCTGCCACCTCTTCTGGCAGTTGCGGATCCTGCGCCTGTAGACCCCCACAGATCGTACTGCCCGGGCGATGGTCAGCCAGATCTCCTGCTTCTGGTGGGCATCAACCTGTGAGGATGACAAAGTGAAAAAGCCATTACTACACATGCAACATATCCGTGCATCACACAGTTGGATATACATGTCTCAATCACAAGGGCATATGATGTACACAGGTAGTGCAACTATGGCTATGAACAGTTGTCCAGCAGTTACTAAATGGTATCATTGCCTGGGAAGTAAAACCTTGTTGGAATGCACTGTTACTGCACTATACCTGTTCAGTGCATGTAACTACACACTTTGGGGGGTGACAAGTACTCAGTGAGCATGCTAGCCACTGGTGTACACACTGTAAGTCTTGCTAGTCAGACAACATGCACAATTAGTAAGGCAGTGGACAGCCCACTCACCTGCTCCCCTGGTTTCCCATACAGCTTGCTGTACTGTGGAAGGAGGCTGTCCAGCAGGGCCTGGTTCTCCTCAGCGCTGAAGGCTGGGACTCTCTCCACAGTACGTGCCATTGCAGTAGCCAGAGGATGCAGAGACAGCAGCAGTGGTGGTGGCAGATGTCGTCCTGGAGCATGTAGTGCAGGCAAGTGAGCTCTCAGGGGAACAGCCAGCATTATATGTGTGCTGCAAAGGCAGATACTGTCCCATGTGTCCAAAGTGATAGGTCCAAGTCATTTGCATCTTCTGAATCTGGCCAATCCATGGAATTGCACCACTTATACACGCCTACAGCATCCTTCAAAATTTCAACTTGATGACCCCCATGAATTTGCAACATTGTTGTGGGTGGCCAACTGAATTCACTGCATCCGACTCGTACAAGCTTCGAATACGCGTCCGTTAACATGTCAGTCCATAGGCAATGCGTGCGCACGGATCGGTCCTTTGCTGTACGACGCGTATTTCGTAACACAACACGCATCCGTCAACGTCAGATGCAATGGCTAATGCGTGCGCACGGATCGGTCCATTGCTGTGCGACGCGTATTTCGAAACACAACACGCATCCGTCCACATCATATGCAATGGCCAATGCGTGCGCACGGATCGGTCCATTGCTGTACGACGTGTATTTCGGAGCAAAACACGCATACCTCCACATCATATGCAATGGCCAATGCGTGCACACGGATCGGTCCATTGCTGTACGACGTGTATTTCGGAGCACAATACGCATCCGTCCACATCATATGCAATGGCCAATGCGTGCACACAGATCGGTCCATTGCTGTACGACGCGTATTTCGGAGCACAACACGCATCCGTCCACATCATATGCAATGGCCAATGCGGGCACACGGATCGGTCCATTGCTGTACGACGCGTATTTCGGAGCACAACACGCATCCGTCCACATCATATGCAATGGCCAATGCGTGCACATGGATCGGTCCATTGCTGTACGACGCGTCCCTGTACAAGTCACTCGCATATGTCACCATGGTTGTCACTGGTGAACGTATGCCAGCCACAATTACTTGCCAAGGACTCAGGGGAACACTTACAACACCACAGCCTGTCCACACTGTATCCTAAGGCATGTAAGGCTGCATTACCTGTGTGTGTATAGGGGTCAACATGTGGTTTGTTGGGTGGCACTTGGGGGCAGCCACTCCCAGGCTGTGCACGTGTTCATGGGGACAGAATCCTTTGTGTGTTGTGCACATGACCACTGTGATGTGCAAATGTTCAGTTCAGAGCATGTGGCATGGCCACATTTCCAGGTTGTGTATGTGTATGTTATGTCACATACACCCTGAGTCCCATGTGGGATGATATGTACCTCACAGGGTGACCCATTGCCACAATTGTGATGGCCCTCCAAAGTCTGTGTGCATGTTGTGTTTCAGATGTCTCTGATTCCATGTGCACAATGGGATACAGTCTCCACATCCACGTTGTTTGTGCATCGACTTTGATGTTGTGCGTGTGTGTGTCACAGACGTCCATGTGTGTCCTGCAGAGGCAACAGGGGCCACTACCTGTGGGAGTCATGGTTGTTTTGCTGACGTGTACATGATACGCCATGTCATGCCAGTGTCCATGTGGCAATACAGGGTCCCTGGGAATCTACCTGTCAAAGAGCTGTGATGCCTGGTGCACATCTGTCCTCACTTGTCACTGTGGTGTGTGTTTGGAACGTGACAGCAGTACATGGGTACTGTGACACAGCCTAATGATTTCCCATAGCACAACCTGGAACTTGTTGTCAACACATGTTGAACTGAGATGTTAGATGGTGGCCATGTAGGTGCCATATATGTCCATACAGAACGGCACACACATCAAGTACTTGTGTCTCGTAATGATGTATCATGTGATATTGAGTATGGTCAATGCCACATATGTGGGGTGACTGACAATCTTTCTTTGTTCACCTATGCATTGCAGGGCACCAGCTGTCCATAGACCATTCCCTGACCTTGCAACCATGGTTGAACGTGACTGCATCCGACGGTACCGCTTCAACAGGCCGCTGATTGAGGAATTGGCGGTTGGCCCCAGATTTGCAACCTGGCCGGCCATACCCTACAGCGCTGACCCCCAAGGTGAAGGTGATGGCAGCCCTACACTTCTTTGCCACCGGTACCTTTCAACACACTGTGGCGTCTGCTGGTGGGATGTCACAGACCATGTTCAGCCGTGTGCTACGCGATGTTTTGGAGGCGATGTTGAGATACTTGAACAAGTACATCTATTTCCCTAAACGTCAACAACTCACTGACGTCAAGAGTGACTTCTATGCCCTGGGGAGGATGCCACATGTCATCGGCTCCATTGATGGGACACATGTGGCTTTGTTACCACCACAGGCACATGAGCAGGCATACAGGAACAGGAAACATTACCATTCTATCAATGCTCTGGTGGTATGTCTTGCAGATATGAGCATCTCACATGTGTGTGCACGTTTCCCCGGTTCTGCACACGATGCCTACGTAATGAGGAGTAGTCGCATCCCGAGGATGATGTCACAGATGCAGAACCAGTGTGCCTGGCTTGTCGGTGTGTACTGACTTTGTACCATTGTGTTTGTTCTGCAATGTTGTATTCCACCCTCTTTTCCAACTCAGCTAATGTGCAATTGTCTGTATGTAGGTGACTCCGGATACCCCAACATGCCGTGGTTGCTGACACCCCTCAGGAACCCTGTGACACCAGCCCAGATGTGCTACAATGAGGCACATGGTCGGACCAGGAGAGTGATCGAGCGGACATTTGGTCTCCTGAAGAGTCGCTTTCGCTGCCTGGACAAGACAGGAGGGGCCCTCCCATATGCCCCTGCAAAGGTGTGCAAGATTGTCATCGTCTGCTGCATGCTACACAACCTGGCAGTGCGGAAGGAGTTGCCTCTCATCCTGGATGATGATGACCAACATCCGCCACCTGTGGAGGATCCTGGCCTGGGCCACGATGCCAGTGATGATGATGATGATGATGAGGGTGATGTCCGCACACAGCTCATCACCAACTTCTTCAGCTGAATGTGAGTATACAGAGATGTTATGTCAATGATTTGAGTTTGCATGATATGTGCTGGTGGTGCTCTGTTGCTGTTTGAGTGTGGGCATGTGCTACTTGACTGGATGTGTGCAGCGATGTGTCTTTACAGGTAGTCTGTACTCCCCAACAGTGTTGACATGCTAACTTGGTTTTGTGTAGGTATCTTGTGACATGTATTGGGCATGAGTATTGCAGTTCTGTCCTGTTCTTCAGTGCTTTTGACTGTGTGTCATGTCTGTCCTTCACAGGGTACTTTCAGAGTTGTTTGGTCAACTGTGATCCCCCGACACCATGATTCAACTTCCAGGGTGGAAGCAGTTGTTTCCCTACAGGTGATGTGCCACACACCCCTGGACTTTATTTCTTCAACACTTGATGACTGTGTGGCCACTGCCACGTGGGATTACCTTGCATCTGTAGTGGAAACAACATGTTGCAAATGTGTAATAAACCTGTGCTTCACTTTGGGATGTGCGTTGTCTGTGGTCACACATCTGACTGACATTTGCTTACTGCACCTGTGGGCTAGTTAACACAGACTCTGAATAGGTGTGGTGTCTGTGCATTCCACTGTATTTCCTGGCAACATCAGTGTAGGCGATGAGTCAGATGGCCCTGGTGTGTATGTGTTGTGTAGCCCTAGTGGTGTGTCTCCCTCATATGTGTCACGTCGCCATGACTCACATGACGGTGTTGAACTTGCTGTAGCAGTTAGCATGCACAGTGTCATTTAGCAGATCATCATCTCCATGACAAAAACAACATTGGAATCACAACAGAGTCAAGTATGGTGTATTAGTGAGTTTATTTACATACATGTGTGAGGATAGTGCACAGGATGGTGGGTGCTGTACATTGGGATTGGAATCCAAAGTTCACAGATGAGTTGGAAGTGTTGGTAGCAGAAATGTCCTGAGTAAAGTCCACAGTCATCTGATACATTAGTCCAACTTAAACTCCCCATGTCATGTGGGAGAGTTGGGTTGCATTCGACAGGGTGAACAGTTTGCACACAAAGGAGATTTTCCAGAACAGGTGTTGGGTTCCTGGGGGATGTACATGGCCATCGGCCTCTCAGTTGTCCTTCCTCGGACAACCCTTCTTCTTTCTGGGGGGACCCTCACGTGCAGGCCGCTGCGGTGCAGAGGACTCTCCACCAGAGTCATCCTCCCTCCCTGTGGCAGTTGCAGTTGTTGCGGCACCAGATGTTGTGGGCACACAGGGAGGTGTGGACATGTTGGTGCTAATCTGGCGGAGGCATGTCAATATGTCCCTCTGCACCGCTGTCAGTTCTTCCAATGTGTCCCACTTGGACTCCATGCCAGACATGTGTGTCTCCACACGGGACATGTGGGAGTCCAAGCGGGCATGATGGGCAGCCTGCTGCTGTTGAATGTCCTTGAGGATCCCCACTACCTGGCTGACCTCTCCGGTGCTATTCTGGTACGCATCAGCAATGCGTACCAGTTGTGGGTCATTATGCAGTCCAGACCCCTCTGCAAACAGCGACCTCTGCCTACCACCCCTCCCACCACCCCTGGCCACACGTGCGGGACCTGCGGTGGCACGCACAGGTGACCCTAGGCCCCCTTGGGGGTTGGTACTGGGGTTGTTGTCCGTTGCTTCACGGTGGGCCGGGGTCCCTGTGCTGTTGTCATTCAGTGCCCTTGGTCTGTCCGTGTCGGCGGGGTTGGTCTGTGTGTTGGCAGATGTTGGAGGAGTGGGTGCAGGGGGTGCAGATGGTGGTCCTGCTGGTGCTGCATGATGATTCACACCGGAGGTGCCAGGTAGGTCTTCGCCATCCGAGGAGGGCAGAGGCTGTTCCACACCAGAGAGCTCAGGGGCCACCGGAGCCTGGGACAGGGACTCCTCACCATCTGCTGCTGTGTCCCCATCATCACCTGTGTTTGGAAGAGACACACAATGTATGTTATGTTTCTACAGGCATCAATGGTTCAAAAACCTGACAGTTGTGACTGTACCTCTGGATGCGGGCCTGTACATTGCATTGTCCTAAGTTGCCACAGTCAGAGGTTGATATTGGTGTAGCACATTGTCCTGCCAACCTGAAGCATTTCAATGTGAATGTTGAGGTGGTTGACATCCGGACCTCCTTCTCCCCCAGCCCAGTTATCCCACCATGAAGCATGCCACCCTTGCAGTGGGTGCAGGTTAACTCTCAGGATGTCAGTCAGTGGTGTTCTGCTGTTGGTTGGTGCCCAGTTCCCAGCAGGGCCTTGTGCTCCCCACAACAGAGCACCATTGTCAGACATCTTAGAAGTGGCTTTTCACTCCCTGTGAGGTGTGCATGCTTCAGTGTGAGCTTGCTGGGCCATGTGGGTGGGGGATGTTGAGCTGTGACTACCACTCCCATCATGCTATTGCCTACACCCCCCTTCCCAGCATGCCCATACTTCCTTCCTTTTGAGTCGACTTCACTGTGTCTGAGTGTGACAGCAATGGCAAGATGGCTGACAGTGTGGTCCTGTTGTTTGTTGGTGCACAGCTCACAGCAGGGCCTTGTGCTCCCCACAGCCGAGGCCAGTGTCAGACATCTTTGAAGTGGCTTTTCACTCCCTGTGAGGTGTGCATGCTTCAGTGTGAGCTTGCTGGGCCATGTGGGTGGGGGATGTTGAGCTGTGACTACCACTCCCATCATGCTATTGCCTACACCCCCTTCCCAGCATGCCCATACTTCCTTCCTTTTGACTCTGCTTTCCTGTGGGGTAGTGTGCCTGTGCTGACAGGATGGCTGACAGTGTTGTCCTGGCGTTTGTTTGGCTACAACTCACAAAAGTGTCCCTGTGCTTCACACAGCATAACCCAGTGTGGTTGTTCTTTGTGGGATATTTAATTAGAGTGTGAGGCAATGCATTCTCCCAGGTGAGTTGTGTGGAGTTTGTGTTAAGGGGTGTGTGAGAAAAGCTGCTGGTAACTATGGTCAGAGCTGTCAGTCCTCCTTCCCACCCAGCCAGATATCCCACCATGGAACGTGCTTCCATTGCAGGGAGTGCAAGTTGGCTTTCAGGATGTTAGGCAGTGGTGTCCTGCTGTTGGATGGTGCACAGTTCCCAGCAGGGCCTGGTACTCCCCACAACAGAGCACCATTGTCAGACATCTTAGAAGTGGCTTTTCACTCCCTGTGAGGTGTGCATGCTTCAGTGTGAGCTTGCCGGGCCATGTGGGTGGGGGATGTTGAGCTGTGACTACCACTCCCATCATGCTATTGCCTACACCCCCTTCCCAGCATGCCCATACTTCCTTCCTTTTGAGTCGACTTCACTGTGTGTGAGTGTGACAGCAATGGCAAGATGGCTGACAGTGTGGTCCTGTTGTTTGTTGGTGCACAGTTCCCAGCAGGGCCTTGTGCTCCCCACAGCTGAGGCCAGTGTCAGACATCTTGGAAGTGGCTTTTCACTCACTCTCTTGTAGAGCACGGTCCCAGTTGTGTTGTTTGGAGTTAGTGGAAGTGGTGTGTGTGTAAGGGCCTGCTGGTAGCTGTAGTCAGAGCTGGCACTCCTCCTCCCCCAGGCCAGACATCCCACCATGAAACGTGCTTCCATTGCAGGGAGTGCAAGTTGGTTGTCAGGATGTCAGTCAGTGGTGTCCTGCTGTTGGTTGGTGCCCAGTTCCCAGCAGGGCCTTGTGCTCCCCACAACAGAGCACCATTGTCAGACATCTTAGAAGTGGCTTTTCACTCCCTGTGAGGTGTGCATGCTTCAGTGTGAGCTTGCTGGGCCATGTGGGTGGGGGATGTTGAGCTGTGACTACCACTATTATCATGCTATTGCCTACACCCCCCTTCCCAGCATGCCCATACTTCCTTCCTTTTGAGTCGACTTCACTGTGTGTGAGTGTGACAGCAATCAAGATGGCTGACAGTGTAGTCCTGTTGTTTGTTGGTGCACAGTTCACAGCAGGGTCTTGTGCTCCCCACAGCCGAGGCCAGTGTCAGACATCTTTGAAGTGGCTTTTCACTCCCTGTGAGGTGTGCATGCTTCAGTGTGACCTTGCTGGGCCATGTGGATGGGGGATGTTGAGCTGTGACTAACACTCCCATCATGCTATTGCCTACACCCCCCTTCCCAGCATGCCCATACTTCCTTCCTTTTGACTCTGCTTCCCTGTGGGGTAGTGTGCCTGTGCTGACAGGATGGCTGACAGTGTTGTCCTGGTGTTTGTTTGGCTACAAGTCACAAAAGTGTCCCTGTGCTTCACACAGCATAACCCAGTGTGGTAGTTCTTTGTGGGATATTTGATTAGAGTGTGAGGCAATGCATTCTCCCAGGTGAGTTGTGTGGGGTTTGTGTTAAGGGGGTGTGTGAGAAAAGCTGCTGGTAACTATGGTCAGAGCTGTCAGTCCTCCTTCCCACCCAGCCAGATATCCCACCATGGAACGTGCTTCCATTGCAGGGAGTGCAAGTTGGCTTTCAGGATGTCAGGCAGTGGTGTCCTGCTGTTGGTTGGTGCACAGTTCCCAGCAGGGCCTTGTGCTCCCCACAGCAGTACCCAGTGTCAGCCATCTTGTCAGTTCTTTTCCACTCCCTGTGATGTGAGCATGGTTCAGAGTGGTGTTGATGGGCCAATTGTGAGGGTGACCAATATCTGTGACTACAACTCCCATCATGCTATTGGCTACACTCACTTCACCAGCATACACACAATTCCTTCCTTTCAGTGAGCTTCCCTGTGAGGTGGTGTTCTAGTGGTGGCAAAATGTCTGACAGTGTTTGTTGGTTAGATTTGGGCCACTGCCTTGCTCTATTTGTTGTTAGGTTTGTACATGTCATGACACAGTTACATATCACTATGAGATGGCAGGTATTGTGTTTGTCTAACTAACATGCACATCTTGGGATGATTATCTTTTGGTTACTGTGGCTTTGCTAACGGTGCATGGTTTCACTATCCCCTTGACAGTGATGTGTGTGTATTGTCACACAATATTGGGTATATTGGTTGTGTACTCACCAGGCTCTGGGATGTTTGATAGTCCATGTACGCTCTCTGGTGGTAGGATGGCCCGCACCTTCTCCTCCCAGGGCCTGAGGTATACTGGTTTGGCAGGAGGGCCACTGCGATGACTCAAGGCGTAATCCTTCTTGAGTAGGTCCTTGACCCTCCTGCGCACATCATACCACCTGTTCTGGATGTCTTCCTTTGTGCGCAAACATGGTGATTGTGCGTTCACTCTGTCGACGATCCTCTCCCACATCTTGGATTTCTGAGACATGGGGGTCTGTTGGACCAATGTACCAAACAACTATGGCTCTACCCTGAGGATTTCATCTACAAGGACTTCCAATTCACTGTCTAGGAACTTTGGATTCTTCTTTGGGGGCATGGTGATGGGTGGTGGTGGGGATTGATGTGTGTGTGAGTGTGCAAGTGAGGGTGGGTGAGTGTTGGTTTTGCTGGGTGTATGTGAGGGTGCTATTTGGGAGGTGCTAATGGTGTGTGGCTTGTGTGATGGATGAGTTGTGAGTGTGTCTGTGGTTGCTGTCTGATGGTGTTCTGTGCTGGCAGGTCAGTTGAATTTGCAAAGGATCATGGTAGGGATTTGTGGCCTTTATATGGGTGGAGTTGTGGGTGTGTCTTTGTTCCATGTTTTTTCCCCCCTGTATTTATTGACTTTGTCATTGCTTGTTTGGCCCTTTTTTTAAAATATTTTCCTTTGTAGTTTTTAGGCATGTAGGAGACGTTCTTCTGACTGAGTAGGTCGCTGCAGTTGGCTCGTGCGAGCTTCTCCAAGTCTTTCAAGTTGTCTTTCTTCTGGGTTTCATGTGCGGCGTACGCGTCGGTCGCAGAATATTGGGTTGCTTCGGCTCCGTTTTGTATGCGTGTCGGTCGTACGGCTTGAGCTCCGTGCGACTCGGTCTGGTTTTACACGCATTGCATCATAGTTCGCGGGTCGGAGTTCACGGGTTCGTTTCTGTCGGGTTCATTCCTGGTGCGTGTCGGTCGGTTCGATTCGCGTAGATTTTCCGGCCGGATAGCTGGTTTCCGAGCGGTTCGGTCGTTCGGCTTGTGTTCCGTACGAGTCGGTCGTAATACACATGCATTGCATCGTACTACGCGGATCAGCCAGCGCAGGTACGTGTCGGTCGGACTAAATTCCCGTACCGAGTCGGTCGGTATGTTTTCCGGCCTGAATCGGAATTGGCCCCATAGTGTGTATTTTATGAAACTATTTTGCCAATCAGAAAACTGCATATTCAAACAAGCGGGGACTACTAGTCCCATAATGCCCTTTCAGACTAACATGCAAATTGCTAGAAGGCATAGATAGTTTGTATGGCATGCAAACTGCCACAAAAGGCGTTGATTGAAAGTTTGTAATGACGCTCAGAATAGTCCGATTTCGTGCGAGATGGTAACCCATTATAGATGCACAACTTCACCACTTAACTCCAGACACAGGCTCCATGTGAGCTTCGTGTGAGCTAAACTCACAAGTTAGAGGCAAACCAAAATAGGCGTTCATGTCAGGAAGTCTCTACTGTTGAAGCAGCACAAAATATACAAATAAAATGATAAGCAGGGTCGGGGGAGATCTTTGTACAAAAATTAATAAGCTAAACAGTCCTCACCACTACAGCCATAGCATACACGGTGCCCAGTCACCAGAAGTCCGTCGGCCTGCTGAGTGAGGCATGTCAAGACATGGAGAAACACGGACCCTGCGCTGAAAGTCGGCAGACTTCCTCGCGTCAAGAATAGATCACCACCTCCCACACTGCTTTCGTCCTCTATTCCTCTTCCTGGCGGATGCTCTGGGGGCTTGTCAGAATAGCACTTGCCATGCTGCTCCGTCCAAACTGCGGTTGAATCTGACAGCCCAGAACGACTGGTGGTGCGTGAACAGCGTCAACCGCCGACGCTGAATAATATCCAATACAATCTCTACTCCACAAGGAAGAGAGCACGCACACGAGGGCTGCTGGATTAAGGCTTTTTATTTCATTGGGCCTCCTCCGACCCAGCAAACAGGAGAGACGCGTTTCAGCTGACACACCAGCCTTTCTCAATCTGGTGAGCCCCATTTTTCTTTGACATATATACCCTGTCCCAATCATAGACATAGAAGAATTCTTTGTCACAAGTTATAGAGCATCAAACTGCATAAAAATACATAAAAATACATTAACGTGCAATACATTTAATACACTTAGTGGAAATTGCTGTAACTAAAAATTGATATTAGAACGCCTAGTGCATCAAAATGTGCCCATTGAGTGCATAATGCATAAACAATCCACTAAACAATGTATACAATATATAAAATTTGCTTGAGCACAAGAAATGTATCACCATCTCTTTCATTGTGTTGGAACACGTACTGTTATTGTGCCATATCTTAAAAAATAGCGCAGACCCCATCAGGTAGTACTGTTAAAATAGAGCATACTGCATAAATACATGACAAATGGGAGACTTAATTAGACTCATCTGTTCCCTTAATTACATGAAGACACCTCAGGGCAATGACCGTAATGTCTCATTTCAAGTTTCAGTGTGAAGAAATAATGCCGATACCGAATTGAGCTCAAACAAACAAACAAACGCAACTTACGTTTAACATTATTGAAACTTGTGAACTAACAGTGCTTATATAGGACTAAATACACATAGTGTGTATTTTATGAAACTATTTTGTCAACCTGAAAACTGCATATTCAAACAAGCGGGACTACTAGTCCCATAATGCCCCTTCAGACTAACATGCAAATTGCTAGAAGGCACCAATAGTTCGTATGGCATGCAAACTGCCACAAAAGGCGTTGATTGAAAGTTTGCAATGACGCTCAGAATAGTTCGATTTCGTCCGAGATGATAACCCATGATAGATGCACAACTTCACCACTTAACTACGGACACAGGCTCTGTGTGAGCTAAACTCACAAGTTAGAGGCAAACCAAAATAGGCGTTCATGTCAGGAAGTCTCCACTGTTGAAGCAGCACAAAATATACAAATAAAACGATAAGCAGGGTCGGGGGAGATCTTTGTACAAAAATTAATAAGCCAAACAGTCCTCAGTGCTACAGCCATAGCATACACGGTGCCCAGTCACCAGAAGTCCGTCGGCCTGCTGAGTGAGGCATGTCTAGACATGGAGAAACACGGACCCTGCGCTGAAAGTTGGCAGACTTCCTCGCGTCAAGATCACCGCCTCCCACACTGCTTTCGTCCTCTATTCCTATTCCCGGCGAATGCTCTGGGGGCTTGGCAGTATAGAACTTGCCATGCTGCTCCGTCCAAATTGCGGTTGAATCTGACAGCCCAGAACGACTGGTGGTGCGTGAACGGCGTCAACCGTCGACGCTGAATAATATCCAATACAATCCCGACTCCACAAGGAAGAGAGCATGCACACGAGGGCTGCTGGATTAAGGCTTTTTTATTTCATTGGGCCTCCTCCGACCCAGCAAACAGGAGAGATGTGTTTTGGCTGACACAGCAGCCTTTCTCAATCTGGTGAGTGCCATTTTTCTTTGACATATATACCCTGTCCCAATCATAGACATAGAAGAATTCTTTGTCACAAGTTATAGAGCATCAAACTGCATAAAAATACATAAAAATACATTAACGTGCAATACATTTAATACACTTAGTGGACATTGCTGTAACTAAAAATTGATATTAGAACGCCTAGTGCATCAAAATGTGCCCATTGAGTGCATAATGCATAAACAATCCACTAAACAATGTATACAATATATAAAATTTGCTTGAGCACAAGAAATGTATCACCATCTCTTTCATTGTGTTGGAACACGTACTGTTATTGTGCCATATCTTAAAAAATAGCACAGACCCCATCAGGTAGTACTGTTAAAATAGAGCATACTGCATAAATACATGACAAATGGGAGACTTAATTAGACTCATCTGTTGCCTTAATTACATGAAGACACCTCAGGGCAATGACCGTAACGTCTCATTTCAAGTTTCAGTGTGAAGAAATAATGCCCGATATATATATATATATATATATATAATTTTTTAGGATGTATGTTTAGTTAGTTCATGTCTAGGTTAAGCTGTCTTGGTCCTGTCTACTGATGTGATTTAAGGGGGGAGTTGGGTTGATGTTTAATATATGATGTTATGTGAATAGTATAAGTTAAAGTAGTTTAGTGTTCATATTAATTAGCCTAAGTTAGATTAATGTAGGTTAGGATAGTTTATTAGTATTAGGTTCGTTAGTATATTATTATGAAATATAAATTTTGTGGTTAGTGATTTGCGGTGTCACTGATGTTTAATGTGAATCGACGAACTGGTGAGCTAGAATTTGGATACATCAGATTAATTCCCCCAAAAATCTATTGAATACCTAAGAATGGAGGGACGTCATCTTCTAGGGACAGGTCACTGTCATACTGCTGTTTGATTGTGATTTACAAACATGCAGGATATGTAGGCTAGCAAAGTTAACTTTAAACATTGCATAGGGATGGTAGGCTGAATAAGTTGACATCTTAAAAGAAACTTGCTTAATACAAAAACACATTAGGCAATGGAGGCATTGAGGTCCAACAGGATTGGTTCCATGATGTAGGTATGTTGGTTGGTACTTAGGGCTTATTTACTGCCCCTTTCCCCACCTCAGCTTCATGTTTCACAGATATGTGCTGCTAAGATGGGCTTTGTCTTATTTACACTGAAGCATTTAACCACTTAACCTGTATAAACGCTGCCTTGTACATTAGGCACAAATTCACTATATACTTAGCTTACAAGTGTAGGGCAATGGGTGATGAGGTGGGTGTTCCACCACAATTCCCCAAAGATGTAGGCACAGCCCCATCTTTACAAAGTATAATTTCTATGCCATTCCTCTTCTTACAGCAATATTGGTACAGCATCTTTGTTGAATGTGATGAGGGCTCTATCTATAAATGTGTGATGGCATTACACCCATCACAACAACCATTGTTCACACCATTGACAATTAGTATAGGATCAAAATATGCATTGTTGGCAAGGTTAGGCCACTTCAGGTGGCTTGACACTGACTTGATATTTGATCCAAGTCCCTATCCCCACCTGAACGTAAGGAAAGGTAAAGTTCCAGTGACAATGTTGGATTGGAGCTTTGACCCATTGTGTAATTCACACATGTTCTGTCATCTCACTGCCTATCAGGGACACAGACGGCCACATATTTGCAAAGGCCCTCTGGATTATTTGTGCTGGCGACACTGCTTAGGCATTGTTGACACGTCTCAAATTTGATGGTCACAGGCAACACACATCTTTGTAATGTTAGTGCTTTTATTTACAAGTGCATTATAGGAATTGACAGACTGGACCAGTTCTTTTGACAACAACCCCCACATTGTGTACATAGCCAGTGGAGGGCCAGACAGAGTCCTTGTGACAGAACATATCCTGAGACATGTAGAGGAATCAGAAAACTTCAGTCAGGAGGATGATTGCAGTGTCATTGGGGATCAATGGCCAAATTGACAATCCATTAAATGTCCAAGGTGAATGTAGCATAGCCAATCTGAGGACAGTGACAGGTGATGTTCTGAGGCATGATGGTAAGTACAGGGCTAAGCAGAAACTAGCCATTTGACACAGAAGAATGCTACCGCAGGGTTTTCCTTTGAATAGATATACCCTCCACATCTTCTTCCTCTGATGTGTCTGGTGCCTCCCGTGAGGGTGATGGTGGATTGGCGGCAGCACAGGGAGACACAGACACATCAGGGGCAGAAGAGGTGGATGGTGTAGGTGCAGCAGCATTCATCTGTGCCACCAGATGAGGCATCACTGCAGGGAGGATGAGCTGCAGGGCTTGCAGGACTCCAGCAACGTCACAGTGGTAGGCAGCCATGGCAGCCAAGTGGGAATCCTGCTTCCGCTTTATGTTCTCCAGGATTTAGTGTTTTGCCCCCAACTCTTTGGCCACATCTCTGGTGCCACTTTGACACAACAGTTATTCTTGTCTCTGAGTCAGGACACCAGCGATGTCACCCATGGACTGCTGGAGGTCACGGAGCGGACTGTGGGTGCCTCTGATGGCATCTAGGTGGTCCCTAATGAGACTGAGGCACCCACGGATCCCATCCAGTTTGGCTGCCAGGCTCTCCAACCCCACACGCCATCTCACGCTGGACTCCTACTGCACAACATTGAAATTGTATCTTTGGGTCCTCAGAGTCCAGGTATGTGGCTGTGGTGGTAGGTGGTGCCTGCTTGATGTTTTGTGGGGCATGTGGAGACGCCACTCACTGCTGGATCTCTCTGCTGCCAGAGATGGGCTGCCTATGGAGTCGAGCAGTTCTTGGAGGGTGTCCTGGTCGATGGTTGTGAGATCTTCTTCATCTTCATCATTGAAGAGTGGGACAGGCTGCTGAGCAGGAGTTGATGTTTCATCCTCTGCAATGTAAAGGGCAGATACTGTTGTATGTGTATGTCCAATTATAGAATGCATTTTAGCATTTGACAGTCAGTGTGCATGACACATTCCATTATCCTGTGTTACATGGTACACCTGTTACATGCAGCTTTGTATTTCAATGTAGAAAGTCCATGACTGTTACATTTAGGTTGTTCATTGATTTGGACAGTTGCCCTGTATGCCAACAGTGATGGTCATATTTATAAGCCCCTGCTGCACCTGTTACACCATCCATTCAGACCTTCCTGTGGTGCTGGTTGTTTCACCTTATTTACAATGCAGGATTAATCCACTTCATATGGCTAAACACTGCATTGTGGATGAGGCACCCTTACGTAGTCAACTTTGCATATGACTCTTGGTCACTAGATTTTGGGGTGGACATTCAACTGCACCCCCCATTGATGTTGGCACTGCCACCTATTTTGTAGTGTGGAATGATGAGGAAGACACTCATGCACTTGAGACAAGGGATACAGTGATGTCCACATTGAAGAGAGGAGATGTGCTTGGACTCCCCTAATATGAGATTGCAATATGTGTTTCAAGGTGGGCAACACACATTGACACAGGTCAATCCCATTAATGGATGTTTATGTCCAGGGAGGAGCACCTTCCTGTTCATTAACTATCATTGCCTCTTTCCAGACATCCTTGCACTTTTGTGAAAGGGTGCCTGTATTAATGCAAGGTAGCTTCAATACCAACAGGCACAGTAGCAAACGCAGGAGTGTATTTTTTTTCTATTTAGTACATGAGCATGGTTTTTCATCAGGGAAGCATGATGTTTGCAATTTGTACTTGAACACACTTCAACTTTCTGTGGTTCACCTACAACAAAGTGACTACATAATCTGCAACTTTTAATATCTATATCACTGACATTCTTTGTGTAGCATTGTTTTTGTTGTAGGTGTGGAGCATGATGTGAGTCAGCTTAGGTATGTCTGCTGAACACAAGTGTGTGTCTAGTGATCCCTCTGGGTGTTTGAGACTGAGATCAGGACAAAAAACTGACTGCCACACAGTTATGTGACCATGTTGATGATTTTTTCATATAGCTACTAGTCTTGCTTATTTGGTGGCGTGCTACAACCGAAAGATGTTGCGATGTGTTAGACGGTGACACGTATCATGCAGCACACCAGGGAAATGCTTGTCTTGATGGTGTGATTTCAGTACATATACTCCTTAAACCAGATTTTGAATGCACATTGTGCCGTAAAAACTTAAAGTGTTCATGGCAGCATGTGCCCTCCCCTTGTGTTTTCCACAGCAGTGACAATGATCACTTATTGCAAGCTGAAGGACATAGGACTTTGAGGCAGGCTTCTAAGCTTGGTGCATTGTTGCACAGCAGACCTTTGTTGGACATCACAGGTATGGGCACATAGATGATACATACTGTCGGGGTCATTTTAATTCGATGCATTTGTTACTGGAAGAATGTTTTCAGACATCATTTGCTATGCCTTTTCACACTGCCCCTGTTGACTTTACCTAAGGCCCAGTTTCCATGCATGTCAATATGTGTCTTGGACCTCCAACGCCATGACCATGGTGACAATAACATACTGCCAACGAAACATCACAATAAGGTACTTTAATGTGGATAACTGTATTTTGAGGTATTATAGCAAGGCAACGTGTGGCCAAATGGCATGCATTATTGCAACCTTGCGAATGAGGTCCATTCTCACCCTTCACTTACCATGAACGTAAGGGAAAATGTGTGGTTCAAGGAGCTTTGCAAGCAGAACAGGCATGTTGATATTTTATGGTACACATTTCTACAATGTTGGGTCCTTACACTATACTTAAACATGCAGGACAGTTTTACAAAAACGAGACAGCACATTGCCCATCCAGTATGTATATTTTGGTCATTATGTGATGTGCCCAACATTAACGTAAGGTGCTTGCAAGAGATGTGCAGTTTTTTATGTAGACAACAAAGGTGATCAAATTGAAAACATTCTCTCCAACATTTTTAGATGTGGTTATGTGTGCTCCATTCGGCTGCACACATGAAAGCAGCAGTTGAGCCATTACAATTGCTTGTGACATATTTCAAAGGCACTATCGCAACAGGACCATCACTATTTTTTAGTTTACTGAGGGAAACCATGCTCCACAATATTTTCAAGGCAGTGTTGACCCACTTGATGTTGATTAGCCACATCTTGTAAATGAGGCACACTTTCATTATGTACTTGGGGTCATATGTACAAGCATGTAATGTCACCCAGCGTTAGCCTTCTTGGATTGACAGGGTGCTCAGCCACTTCAGAAACGTGGGGCTCAGACGTATTTACTACATCACATTGCAGCATGGCATTTCAGAAGGCACATGTGCCAAATTGTTGCTGCCTAGCCCCAACGTAGACAATCATGCACCATTGTGCAAGAGTGCCTGCACTGGGGCTAGACAGCTACATTTATCACCAGTGCATGTTGTGACACACGACTGAGCCGTATTGTTGTACATACAGTGCAGTGTGTGTTTCTAAAGTGGCAGAGAGCTGCGTTGAGGCAAGTGGGCTAACGCAACGCTCAGTCACTTTGCTTGTTAATATGGGCCAGAGTTAGGAGACACATGACTGGTCATTTGTCATTGTATATATGCATGTGTGCTGGATTAGAAGTCCCTTACACCACTGTTATGTGTCTTTCTATGTACTTGTTAATGATGCCAAGAGCTCAAGGGACATGTGAATTAACCCCCAAGTACCTATGTAGCGGGCATTTGTTCTGCACACAGTGTGGGTAGGCTCTGAGACATAGTTAGATGGACGGAAGCAACATTACTCCCCCACCGCCACACTCTCCCATGTCCCTGGTTGTTACTTACACTGTTGCTGATGTAGCTGGTCATATTCAGAACTGTCCTGTCCCTCTACTCCAACCACCAACTCCTCACAGATGACTGCAGACACCTGTTCCTCCAAGGCATCAAGCTCCTCCTGTGGCGTTGGATTCCCACCTCCGGTCTGCAGTGCTGCCTGCCGATTGCTGGCCAGTTTCTGCTTAGTCTTGCGCTTGGCATCATGCCAGTGCTTCTTCCAATCAATCACTGTCCTCTTAACTTCTGCTACTGCATTCACCTTGCTGACAATGGACTGCCAAATTGCATTTTTGGTCCCCAATGACACCCTGGTGCTGACGAAGATCTAATTTCCCTCCTGACTGAATCTGGTTTTCCTCTTCCTCTTTCCTGGGATTCTAGCTGGTTATCCTGGCTGTTAGGGGGGTTGAGGGGGGTTGTTGTCTGCTGCTGAACTGGGTCCAGGCTGCTCCATTTTGCTTTCAGGCAGTATTTTTTTTTGTATTTTGCGGGCTTTTTCTTTTTTTTCAGCGAAATGGAAAAAAAGTGATGTACGGCTGACTAACGTGAGTCACTTTTTTCACGTTAGCATCAAGATTTTTATCACCGTGATGCTAGTGTTTGCGGTAACAATCGCCACCATTACCTGATCCTATCGCCATGTAGTTTTCGGCGATACATGCCGTAAAGAAATTTGCCGCTAAGCAACGCTAAGTTTGCTTAGCAGCAATTCTTGTAAATATACCCCTATATGTAGTATTGTTTTTGGATAGACTGGCGCACTGATGTTCCATTTCTTCCTAGTCCATAAACAAATGCAACCCAGATGAGTAAAAAATTATCACACTTAACAACGCTAATTATATGTCTAATTTCATGCAGCTTCTGTCCATTCAATTTATTTGCCCATATATTTTGAAGTTCAAGTTCTGAAATACCTTATTATTGAAATTTGCAAATCAAAAAACTGAAATTTAAACCTGTTTTTTGCAATTGTTGCTGCATTTAATTAAGGCTATTTTTGATTTCACTATAAAGAGGAATATCTGTCACAGCAGCATTCTAAAGCGTCGTTTGGTTAAAAGTAAGGCACTGGACAGATAAGACAGAGATAAATGAATGTGAAAGATGTCACATGAGTGTGTGTTTTTGTATCGAATGTGCAATTATGTGTGACCTTGGACAGTTTAATGTAGGGAAAAGAAGATTAAAATCCCAATAATGTGAGTTTTCATTACTTTTAATAAATGGTAACAATCTAGAAGGGGAAGCCTGGATGATTGTCTTTCTGCCAGGTGATTTGTGTCTTGAAATTAAGCTTTTCTTATTCATATGAATGAGGTATCGGCTTTGTGAAGGATCAAACTATGTGCAAAGGAAGACTGTCAGTGCAGAATTAATTGCTGGCTACCAGTGTCAGAAGCTCAGGGTTTTAATAAACCTGCCTGTTGGTGAAGTTTTAATGGAAGGGTGTTTTAATGCTACTGTAGGCGTGATTCTTTGAACGTTTACATACATTGATAAAAGAAAGACTGCACTATAACTAAGCTTTTGTTCCAGCCATAGGCACTGAAAACTCTGAAACCATGAACCTTATGTAGATTGAATCCTGCTTGTAGACGTGCACGAGGTCCACCGGTTTGCTTGTTTTGAGGGACTATTGATTTATTGTACAGTGCTACTGATGAAATAGGAAAAGTGCCCTTCCATCTCGTTTTGAAATTGACCCCTGTGGAAGACTCAGGCTGGCAGAATGCCAGAAATTGAGCCCTGCCTCCTGAATACGTATTGCTCGTTGATCTGTCGTATTTTAATTTGTTACTGTTGATGCTATTTTCTAGTTTCTGCACTAAGATAAACAATAACATTTGTTCACATTTCCCTGGCCAGTGTATTAGTCCTACCTAGCACTGTTATTAACGCATGGGACACAAATAACTTATACCTGCTCAGAACTATTTAGCAGCATGAAAATGCGCATTTAGAAATATAGGGGCCGATTCCGATCTCGGTCGGAGGCGTACCCAACACCATTCGGTCGGGAAAAAAGCCATGCGAAAGCCTGTTTCCCGACCGATCCGTACAGTACACCGAACGAGCAAGTACGATGCGCACAACAGCAAAAAATCCGGCCGAGCCGTACTCACCCAAACCAGGTCCTGTTCTCCGACCGAGGCGAATCCGGAAACGCCGAATCGAGTCACACGGAAGGAAAAATGCAGCCCCGTCCGGCCGGACAAGTACGATGCGCTTCCCGTACGCGCCGAACCCGTCGCTACGCACGGCACGTCAAAGCATCCGGGAGAGGCGCACATAAGCTCCGATTCGCGCCACAACACGATCCACGGCTATGAGACGAACACGGCACCGACGAGGACGAGGCGAAGTGACGAGGACGACGCGAAGCAACGAGAAGGACGAACGACACGAACCAACCATGAATCCCTTCGTTCCGATCATACCAATATTCTACATCTACTACCGGAACAGGCACGGACGCGTACGGCGCAGAAGGTAAGCCAGACACCAACCACAAAACACATACAACACGTACACGACACATCACACACACACACGGGGATGCTGAATATACTTACACCAGCAACAGCAGCACCATAGGGGCGGGATGGCCATCACCAATGCCACATATGCACACAGGGGCCTGAATGCGCACCACCACCCCTACCCAGGGGGGGCTGGATGCCTACCACCACTACCACCCTCACCCAGGGGGGGCTGGATGCCTACCACTACTACCACCCTCACCCAGGGGGGGCTGGATGCCTACCACTACTACCACCCTTAGCCAGGGGGGGCTTGATGCCTACCACTACTACCACCCTTAGCCAGGGGGGGCTGGATGCCTACCACTACTACCACCCTTAGCCAGGGGGGCAGGATGCCTACCACTACTACCACCCTTAGCCTGGGGGGCTGGATGCCTACCACTACTACCACCCTTAGCCAGGGGGCAGGATGCCTACCACTACTACCACCCTTAGCCAGGGGGGCAGGATGCCTACCACTACTACCACCCTTAGCCAGGGGGGCTTGATGCCTACCACTACTACCACCCTTAGCCAGGGGGGCTTGATGCCTACCACTACTACCACCCTTAGCCAGGGGGGCAGGATGCCTACCACTACTACCACCCTTAGCCAGGGGGCTTGATGCCTACCACTACTACCACCATTAGCCAGGGGGGCAGGATGCCTACCACTACTACCACCCTTAGCCAGGGGGGCAGGATGCCTACCACTACTACCACCCTTAGCCAGGGGGCTTGATGCCTACCACTAC